>CM060895.1:84717500-85917500 GCA_030762935.1 Hymenopus coronatus
TATGATTGAAAATATTGTTAAATATTATTAAAAATATATTATTTCATGTGAGCCAGGAACATCGAAACGAAGCTCTGCCAGCAAATCTCCGCAGCAGAATGAAAAAGGTTTATATTGAATTTAAGACAGAGCAAGTAGGCAGTGTTTCTCTTGTGAACGAATATATGATATACTGACTGTTTTGTAAGACAAAAAAAGCTATTTAAAAGAAAATATTGATGTCAGATATTTTGTTAAACTAGTCGCTTTTTTTAAATGCGATTCGAAGTACAAAAGTTAAGGTTATTTTAGTTAGGAAGTGATTCAATTTCATTGTCATCTAGATTTTGTTTATCAAGTTTTTAAAAGTGTTTGTGTCATCTTTAGCATCCTAAGCCGATAAAGTATTATTTTGGCGTGTTCATAGCCCTACAAGCAGCTGTTTTACACACTATATACGTATATATAGTGTACATATATATAGTATATATATATATATATATATATATATATATATACTGGCAACTATCTTTAACAAGGTGAATGATCTTGATGAGTGAAGATAAGATATGCGGATGACATAGCTTTTGTAGATGAAACTAGAAATAAAATAATAGAATTCAAAATCTTCTTGGGCTTCTAGCCAGGTAAAAACTTGGCTTGACACCAACGTTTCGAAGAAGTGCATCTTCCTCGTCTTCAGGGTGAACTGAAGAGCCCGAGAAGATTTTGAATTAACACGTCGCCAGGAAAGTTTTAGTTCTTATTTTAAAATAATAGAAGTGTATGAGTAACTACAGGATAATATAGAAAGAATAGGATTGTGAGTTAATGTTCAGAAAACAAAATACATGATTATATCAGAAGGGAAAAGGAAACAACAGGATTTGGAAATTGATCAAAATGTATTTCAAGGAACAGAAACATTTTGTTATCTGGGAAATATAATTGACAATGGGACAGAATGAGCACTACAATAAAAGATCAGATACAAGCAGGGAATAAAGCATATTTTACAAACCTAAAATGGTTAAAAAGTAAAATATTAACTAGGAAGAATAAAATCCTTATATAAAACACCGATTAGAATATTTGAATGTAAGATAATAAGGGATATATGGCTCTAAAGTAGAACAATGTGTGAGGAGAATATGTTTTAATGAAGAATTAATCAAATTATGAAAGGAGAAGATAGAGTACGTTTTATAAAAGCATTAAGCCCACAATGGATGGGTCATCTAGAACGAATGGAGATGAATAGAAGGCCTTTAAGATTATTTGAAGCAAGATTGTATTCGACAAGAAGAAGGAAGACCTACAATGAATGATTTGGTGGAGTGATAGACGATTTGAAGATTATGAAGGTGAAAAGATGGAGAGAAAAATTTAAAGATAGGAAAGTATGGAGACTGATTGTGAAGGAGGTCAAAGGTGACAGGCGTGTAGTGCTAGATAGTAAGTATATATAATACACCTGCGGGAGATGATGAGCGGGTCGCGTTAATTGAGAGGGGTAAAACGAAGGTCGCTCGAGCCAGTTCCTCACTGGTGGTTTTTAACTTGAAATAGTCCTGTTGTGTTCTTCAACACTTTTAACACACTAAGGCCTATCTGGACATGATAAATGCGAGGACGAGAATTTCAGTCTCCTCAGAGTAGGTTCTGATGTAAACAATGTCAACCAATGAAGTTAAGAAAGGTAAAAGAAAGCAATTTCCCCTAAAGGAAAGTTGATAAATCGGATATAGCGAAGAAATAAACAACCGTGTACCCATGCTATCCATGTTTAATGTTTATATACATACATAGTACGTATAAGTAGATATAGAATCTATGGATTTAAAAGTTTAAATTTTGAACCTTTTAAAATAAATAATATTAAATAACCAATTTAACGAAATTTCAATACAACACAATGAATTTCTAAGTCCCTAGAAATTAGTTATAACCACATTTGACTGTACACAATAAATATAAATTTCGTGAAAGCTTTATTTCAAACAAAACTTTTGTGATGTTACCATTTCCGAGTTATTATTTGCTATAGTTTTTAATTTTCAAACACTTAAGTCGTATGCGTTTTTTCTGCATGACTGTGCAAAGGGAATGGAATTTGTAAACGTCACATAACGACACATTCTTTAAAATCTATCACTTTACGTGCTACAACAAAATGTGTAAATTGTATTGAATGTTTATCTGGATTATTAGTGTAGATAAATTAATAAACTTATGTAAAAATAGTTTATTAGAGTGTTAAGAAATCCTGTGAATGTAACATACCAGAGTTTTGTAACACACGTGTATATGAAAGAATCTTGATATTTTGCAGCCAAAACGTGTGCTTCGGGTTGATGATGATGATGAGCCGGAGGAGAATGATGGTGGTGGCGATATTTTAGACTTCCTCCAGATGTCGAGGCACTTGCTTCAGGCCTCCAGGCAGTCAGAAATACGAAGGAAGAAGAGGCGTACGATCATCAATATACTTCTTATAAAAAGCGTTAGTAAGATTAAACGTTTTGGGTAGACAGGTTTTCATCAATAACTGTTACCTAACAACATAAAATTATGTCGCCGAAAACTAAAGTCTACAGCGGCGATCTTGGACGAGGGTCGCTGAAAAAGACAGCGGCTGCTTGTTTATTCCAAATGACCATTATATCAGTTATTAAAACTTCAGTCTTAGACTGCCTCCGAAAGCTGACTTCTCACCCCGAGGTCCCGGGTTCGATTCCCGGCGGGGGCGGGGGATTTTTCTTAACCGGAATTATTCCCTATCCCCCATAGAGTCTGGAAGTATGAATGTGAGAGTGAATGTGCGTGTGTTTAGTAATATAAAGTTTAACCTAATGTTCTGAACCTACAGTTTCACATGTGAAAGCCCCGGATATGACCATAGATATTAAAATGAAGCAATTAAAAAAAAACCTTCAATCTCTTCCCTTTATAGACCAAATAAACAATACAAAACTATAGAATCGATATGAATCGATATCATGTCATATGCCACCATAATCGACAACATTTATATTTACAACAAATTTGCTGTAACGATAATCATTCTCAATAAATCTTACAGATAGCAGAAATACTACTACTAAAATCTTTATTTTCGAACAAAATTCAGTCCAGCATTTTTTTACTTCCTCCACATTATTAATTACATAGTGTATAGAGAAGGTATTCCACCCAAAAATTCGATACCGAGATTTCATCGAAAATACCGGCTTTGAGACCCCTGATTAAACATTATAAACATGTCCGTGTGTGGGTCTGTGGGCAGTACAGCTCAAAAACAAAAAATATCCATCAAATACTAAACTTAGTACTTAAGTTCAGTATTTTCCAAGGATGTGACAAGAAGATTTTCAAGAAAATCTCCCCAACTACTCTTTACATAAAAAAGTGTTCGAAACATTTGATTTTCTCAAAAACGAGTATGATTAAAATATGGTATATTAAAGATATTCACACGAAAATTAAATGTAATTTTGAATTTCCTGGAAATAGCATCTGAATACTTCTTTTTTTATTTTGGTTGAGTTTTGCATAACTGATAAACTGTAAGACAGAAAAAATGTACCACACAGAAATTTAAAATATTATGCTTTTCTCATACAGGAATTTATCAACTTCTGGTCATACAAACAAAGAAATTTCCACACATAGCAACCAGCTTTTAAAATATTTAACTATCACTTTAGCCTAGGGCTAAAACTATAGCTTTCTCTTCTACTTACAAAGAAGTGAGTAATAAGACTATTTCTGCTCAATTTATATCGATTAGCATGTGGTAGATAGAATAAAATTTTGACATGTTAGAGAGGTGTAGAGAAAGGCATATGAACGGAACATATAAAATTTTTAAATGTTTTTATTGTATTCTTTTTCGTTTAATGTTCATTAACTTGGTAGGTCATATTGGAAGATGAGTATGAGGGCACGGAGATTAGTTACTCCACGCTATCTTCTCCGATTAAAGGAACGTCCTGAGAAAACTTTTACGGATAAGTCATCGTAACAGAGATTTTAATTATGACCTCTTGAATGTGAAGCAAACACGCTACCCCCCCACTACAGAGGCGGGTAGTATTTAATTGAAGACAACCAAACCTAGATATTGTTATCAACATTTATGATAATTATAGAGATGGATGTGCGATACTTAAATTCAAAGTTTGGTATTTAACCTACATTTCTTTTTGAGTTATGCTGTTCACAGACACATACATACTGGAGCGGTACATGGTTTTGGTATCCTGGGGGCAGGTTATGATAGTAGGGGAATGGTGTGGATATGTGGGTGGCTTTGCTCAGGGTTTTTATTAGCATGGAAACGCTTTCAGGTTGTGGTGAAACACAAGCGCTTTATTAATTGAACCCAGCCTTTTTCCGCCGTAGAACACACGCGTATACTTCTTAATTTTCTTCTGTGACGTTAAACTTTAACCGCACGCGATTATTACTATTTATTCGTTTGATGCAGTGTTATGTCTCGCACTATGGTCTGTCTTAAAATCACTTACTTCCGTCACAACTAAGGGTTACACCACGCGCTCAAATATCACATCTTGGTCGTGTGGTGGTTCTTCGTCAAATGCCTTACAATTAAAAGGTAGCCTGTTCGGCTCCAGTACGGATTCTAAAATCACATCTTGGTTGTGCGGAGGTCCTTCACCAAGTGTCGCCTGACCAGCGGAGATCATTGTTTCGCTGTTCCGTTAGTTCCCTCGGGCAGGGCATATTCACCCCTTCCCTCGGGTCAATGCACGGCAGGTAACGAGATCTTGTACCCCGAGCTCGTGACTTATAAGTGTTAAAAATCTTTCTACCCTTCCCACTTTCACTATACATTTATATTTCTCTTCTTGAATAATTCTTTTCCCCGGGACAAGACATGTACTGCCTCAATACACCATTGTAGGAATGTTTGACAGTATGTGTGATTCACTTTCCCTCTTTGGCGAGTCAGCAGAAACGAAATTGTAACATCAGTACATCTCAAAAGTTACCTTTGGGCATGCTTGGTGTGGAGCCACTGAAAATGTTATGAAAATTATATATCCGCGTTTCGAAGGAGACATTCTGTTTATGTCTAATTAAAAGCAGCACATTCACTACCAAGAACTGTGCATTATAATATATAATATATACAAATACATCATTTTGTCTATCTGGTGTAAGTAAACACACTAAATGTTGGATAAATACCAAACCTGATTTGTAGATTTAGTATCCTTCAAAAATGCGGCTCGAAAATTTTCAACAAAATTCTCCACCCAGAATTACCCTTTTCATAAAACATTTTTTTTTTAAGTTTGATTTTCTAAATAATGGCTATAAAAACTTTGATTAACATATCATGCAATAAATATTTACATGAAATATAAAAGGTTTATCTTTAATTATCATGGAATTACCTGTGAAAACTTCTTTTTTCAAAAGCAAAGTATATATAACTGGCAAACGATAGACGAAAACGTACTAGACAAAAAATTAAGATTCCTTTAAAACACCCAATTTATTGTAAATTACATTTGGGTGCGATAAACCAATTAAAACAAATCTGATATGTTCCAATCACACAACTTTCTCCACCTCTTTTGCAAACTATTCTTACAAAAGACATCGTGCTAATTAAGATAAACATTGCTTGCTTCCTTGTAAACACAGAGGAATCAAGGGAATACATTAGAGTAAAGCGATAGTCAAATCTTTAGAAATGTTATGTGAAACAATTAAAATGCGCTTCTCAATGCTTGGCAAGGAGAAAGACAAAAGAAGTATGAACTGAACGGTGTTTTCCTGTTTGAGAAAAGTTAAAGTACTTTAAAATTGGAACCAATAACAAGAAATATCTTGAAAACGATGAGCTCTATAGAACAAATAAGTATAGCTTTAAAACACACAATTTATGTCATATATATGAGGAGATCTACAGTTTTTGTGTAGTAAGTTTATTTCTTACGGTTTACCAGCTACGCAAAAATCATCCAGAATGAAGAGGTGTTCGTTAAAACTATTTTTGAGAAAATCAACATTTTCTGAAAATGTTTCATGTGAAGGGTAGTTGGAGGTTGGTTGATTTTCTTGAAAATCTTCGTGTATTTTAAAACTGAAATCAATATCAAAGAATATCTCGAAAACCGTCAACTCCACAAAGAAAATATACATGACATAAATTGTGTGTTTTAAGAAGAACTAAATGTTTGTGCAGTAATTTTTTACTATCTCTTAGGTTTACCAGTTATGCAAAATTCAGAAAAATTCTCTAGAATAAAGAGTTCTTCAGAGAATATTCCCAAAAAATTCAAAATATACATTTTATTTGTCATGTAAATATCTTAAATAAGAGATTTTAATCAAAATCATTAGCCATTTTTGAGAAAACCAAAATCTTCGAAAATTTTTCCTTGTAATGGATAATTGGGGTGGGGGGATTTTCTTGAACATCTCCGTGTCGCATCGTGTCATACTTAAATATCAAGTTTGCTATTTTAATGGACTTTTCGTTTTTGAGCTATGTTGCCCACAGACACACATATACACACATACACACACACACACTCATAAAACTAACACAAGCAGGGACATTCTTCTAATAATGCTTTTTATTTATTTATTTTGTTTTTGGATTCAGTGAGTCTGAAAACATTTATATTTCCGATGAAATCTCGGTATCGAATTTTTGGGTGCAATGCAATACCTTCTCTATACACCATGTACATAGTACGTGTAGAGAAAGTAAAAATAGGAAATCATCCAAATTCAAATTGAAGCTCAACTTTACTTAAATTATATAGATCCGATTAAATACTCAGTTATGTCTTTAAATGTTTATATCTTAAAACACCAAAAGTTTAGCATGGACGTATAATAATGATTATAATAATAAAAGAAACAAACCAGAAAATGTTCATACCTTTTATCATATTTCTCTGATAGCCATTTATACTTTCTCTATAGGTGCACACTTCATAGTCAGTAGAAAAAGTATTGTAAACCACCCAAAAATTAGATATCAAAATTTCACTGGAAATACCTATCTTGAGGTACCCTAAACCCTACCTTCCCCCCACCCGCAAAAAAAAAAAAAAAAAAAAAAAAAAATCTAATTTTAGAATAAGATGCGTGCGTGTGTGAACAGCTAACTCAAACTTGATATTTAAGGTACATAAATTCCAAAAATTCAACAGGAAGGTTTTCAAGAAAACCCTTCACCCTAAACTATTAATTGCATGGAACATTCTTCGAAAAATTTTATTTAACAAAAATAGCTCCAACGATTTTAATTAAAGTGCCGTATATTACAGATATTTGTGTGAAAATAAAACGTATATCTTGAATTTTCTCGGAACAAACTCTGAAATCCTCTTCATTCTGGATGACTTTTTCATAACAAATAAGCCGCAAAAAGTTCACAAAATCTCACTAAACAAAATATGTAGATTTTGTTAAAGCACACATTTTGCCAGATGCATTTTTACTTTTTCTAGCCCCGTATGTACAATGTACATAGGGATAGAGAAGTATTGTATTCCACCCAAAAATTCGATACCGAGATTTCACCGGAAATATATGTTTTAGGGTCCCCTGTATCCAAAAAAAAACATTTTCACAAAAGGTCCGTGTGTGTGTGTGTGTGTGTGTGTGCCCGTGTGTCCGTGTGTCCGTGTGTCAGTGTGTCCGTGTGTCCGTGTGTCTTTGAACGCGATAACTCAAAATCGAAACGTCGGTAACATACCAAACTTGGTATTTAAGTTTAGTATCTTCCAGGGATGTGACACGAAGCTTTTGAGAAAAATCCCACCACCCCCAACTACCCCTTACATGGAACTTTTTTCGAACAATTTTATTTTATCAAAAATGGATCTAACGGTTTTGATTGAAATGTCATATATTAAAGACATTTACCTGACAAATAAAATGTTTATCTTGAATTTTCTGGGAATAGCCTCTGAAGAGTAGTTTATTCTGGATGAATTTTACGGAATTTTGAATAACTGCTAAACCTTAAGAAATGGACAAAAACTTACTGGACAAATAACGTAGAGCACGATAAAACACACAATTTATGTTACATACATTTTTTTCGTGAAGTTCGTCGTTTTTTAGACGTTCCTTGTTTTTGGTTTCTGCTATGAAAAACATACTTTTCTCATACAGGAATTTGTCAACTGCTGTCCATACAAACAAAGGAACTTCAGTGACTTGGCAACCAGCTTTTGACTATCACTTTAACCTATGGTACTCCCTTATTTCGCTTTTACTTATAAGGAAGCAAGTAATAAGACTATTTCTGCTATTTTTTTTTTTTTTTCTGATTAGCATGAAGTAAATAGAAGTAGAAGCTTTTTAAGAATAATTTGTTGCAGAGATGTAGAGAAAGTCATGTGAATGGAACACATCAGATTTTTAGAGTTAACAATTTCCAAGATATTCCTAGTTATTGGTGTAAATTTTCTCAAACGAGAAGTCGTAAATTTTTTTTCTTTTGTTTTACTTCTTACCGTACCTAGCTACCAGTTTTTAGAAGATTCGACTAACACTTTAGTCTAGATTATTCTTTTATTTCCGTTCTAATTAAAATTAAATAAGTAATAAGACCGGCTATGCTAATGTTTATCTCAATTAGTGAAGTACAGTAAATAAAATAATACCCTTTTTATTTTCTCTACTTAATATATAGAGAGGATATTACATTCCACCCAACAATTCGGTTCCGAATTTTACTAGAAATATACATTTTAGGATCTACTATATTAAAACAATTAAAAAAATACTCGTGGGTATGTGTCCGTGTCCGTCAAGAAAATCCCCCACAACAAATCACTTCTTACATAGAAACATTTTCGAAAATTTGTATTTTCTCAGAAATGGCTCCAACGATTCTATGAAAACATTGTGTATAAATGATGCAAATAAAACGTATATCTTGAATCTTCTCGGAAAAATCTCCGAAGACCTCTTTATTCTATATGAGCTTTCGCATAGCTGGTAAACCGTAAGAGATTGACAAAAGCTTACGATATAAAAATATACCCATGAGTTAATGATTTTCGAGATATTCCTGGTTATTCTGGACATTTTCCAATAATAGCTTTTCTCAAAGTGAGTCGTCATACGTTTTTCTTCTGTTTTATTCCATGTGTTTACATAATACAATAATCATATTTTAGTTTTATATGATTACTAGGAGTAAGTACTATCATCTGATATTACATTAGTGTTACAAATAATGAAATTATATTTATTTATACATTTTAACACTAATTTTTGATATTCTTTGTTTTTATGTGATTGCAAAAAAAAAGTTCATGTGCTTTTATAGAACATATAAAATATAGTAGAGGCCTCAAATACAAATGGTGTGATTATATGTCTATTCTGCTGTTTTTGTAACCCATGCTTTAAGCACGAGCTTTATACATTTTTTTCCATTGTATATAAACATATGTATACATGTATATGTCTTGACAAGTTCTATGTTCAGTGGCTTCCTGGCCTAAACAAACCTACAGAATGCTTTCTAATGTAATCTAATCTAACGACCAGCTTTTAGAAGATTTGACTATCACTTTGATCTATTTATTCCCTTATTTTCTTACTAATTAAAAAGAATTAAGTAACAAATCAGTTCTGTCAATTTTTATCTACATTTGCTGAAGTACAATAGATAAAAGAATAACTTTTCTAATTGTAGAATAGGTAGATAAAGCCATTGAATTTAGTACATTAGATTTTATATAATGTATATTAGTTTTATTGTTAAAATTATCGAGGGTTAGGTTATTTTGTACATGTAAATTTCATTCGCACATTACTTACAAGAACATTTTTCTTCCGTCTGCGCAGCCACCATTTTCCACGTTGTTTAGTCCTTCTTTAGTTCTCACTGAATGCATTCTCGAGAGACAAAAGTGAGATATATTCCCTTTCTCTCTCACAGAAAGTTTTACACACTAATTTAACGCCAATTATATCGTCTTTGTATTCACTCGCAAATACGGAAGATGTGTACGTCAGGATAGCCATATTTCCGCGTTGTACATTACTGGCCCTGCGTCCACTTGGAATGCTATCCAATAAAGCATCTCCCACTCTCTTTGCCATGATATTCAAGCACGCTAAATTTGAACAATTACTCCATTGTCCGCAAGCTGAAGTACCCTGTACGCATTAGTTCTAATCTCGCATGTTTGAAGAGCCGGAAATAAAGCAATATCGTAATTGTAGTACTTTATAGACTATAGAATCTATAATTATATAAAAGAAAGTGCATATATATCCGTGTGTACGCTTTAATATCGAAAATCACTGAAAGGATTTGTTTGCTTTTAATGTAGCCAAAAATTCGAAAAGAGATTTCACTAGAAATACGCGTTTTAGGGCCTCCTGTATAAAAATCATTTTATTTTCTCTACACGTACTATGTACATAGTGTATATAAAAATTAGATACCGAGTTTTCACCGGAAATACAAGTTTTAGAGTCTCCTGTATCCAGAAAAGCATTTTGGAAAAAAGTCCGTTTGTGTGTCCGTGTGTCTGTAAACACAATAACTCAAAAACGAAGATCCGGTAAAATATCAAACTTGGAATTTAAATTTACTATCTTCCAAAGATGTGAAACGAAGATTTTCTCAAAAATGACTCTAAAGATTTGATTAAATAGTGTATATTAAAGATATTTATATTAAAATAAAATGTAGGTCTTGAATTTTATGGAAATAGCCTTTGAAGACCTATTTATTCTGGATACATTTTGTTGAATTTTGCATAACTGGTAAACCGTAAGAGATAGATAAAGCTTTTTTCGTATTTGGCTTACCCTCCCCGTATTTAGAACATGCCCAGTATGACTTAGAAGCGCATAAAATAATTATAAATTAGATAAAATAATTATTAATAAATATGAAGGAGATTAATATTAATGGAGCAATTTTTTGAATTGATAAAATGATGAAACAATTTATTCATGAGAATCCCTCAACTACTGAAGGTACTCATCAATGAAAAGGTGCGCAAGCAAGTGGATGGTAGGAAAGGTGATGATGGGGGAATGAGTGGCGGGGGAAACTGAAGGACCTGGAGAAAACCCATCCAGACGCCGCTTCGTTC
Source organism: Hymenopus coronatus (assembly GCA_030762935.1). NCBI lineage: Eukaryota > Metazoa > Arthropoda > Insecta > Mantodea > Hymenopodidae > Hymenopus > Hymenopus coronatus. Next base: position 84,728,603 of record CM060895.1, read on the forward strand.
ACCACGAATCCTTACATGCGAGCTTTTGGGATCAAACCGGGCCGCCTAGATGGTAGGCGAGCGGTGTAACCACTCGGCCACGGCGCAGCCTGTATATCTACAAAAACTTACTATACGAAAAATGTAGATCTCGTTAAAACACAATTTATATCCTATACATTTTTTTTCGTGGAGTTAACCATTTTTAGATGCTCAGTTTTTAAATACAGGAATTTTTCCACTCCTTGCAATACATAGAAACGGATTTCAACCACCTGGCAACCAGCTTTTATAAGATTTAACTATCATTTTACCCTATGGTATTCCCTTGCTTTTTTATCTTACAAGAAAGCAAGTAGTAGAACAATTTCTGCTAATGGTTATCTGGATTAGCAAAATAGAGGAATAAACTTTTTAACATAATTTGTTACAGAGATTCAAAGTAAGCTATGTGAATGTAACAATCAGATTTGTGTCTATGAACACAATAATTCAAAAACGAAAAGTCGGCCAAGTACCAAATTTGGTATCTTAAGTTTAATATCTTCCAATGTTGATTTGAGAAAAAATTCCCCACTCCAAATTACCCTATACATGGAAAATGTTTTGAAATGCTTTATTTTCTCAAAAATAGCTCTACCAATGTTGATTAAAATACCGTATGTTACAGATATTTACATGAAATATAAAATGTTTATTTTGAATTGTTTGAGATTAGTGTCTGAATAGCTCTTCGTTCTGGATGTATTTTGCTGAATTTTGCACAGCTAATAAACAGGAAGAGATATACAAAAACTTACTACACAAAAGATGTAGATCTCAATAAAAGACACATATCCATTTTTGTTATGAAGAAGACCAATTTTTAAATATTCATTGTTATTACTTTCAGTTTCAAAATACTTAAACTTTTCTCATACGGGAATTTGTAAACTCCTGTTGATGCACAGAAACGGATTTCAAGCACATGACAAATAGCTTTCAAAACTTTTGACTATAGCTTTAGCGTAGTGCGTGCCCATATATCCCTTATGCTTACAAGGAAGAAAGTAATAAAAACAATTTCTGCTAATGTTGATCTTGATTAGCATGAAGTAGATAGAAGAATAAGCATTTTAACAATAATTGTAACAGAAATGTAGAGAAAGACAGTGAATGGAACATATCAGAGTTTTCAGATTATATTGAGCAGCATTTCGTCATCTTTTTACCTTTTTTTTTTTAGTGTTTAGTGCCCGCTTTGACACAAGCTTAGAAAAATGTCCGTGTGTGCGTGTGTGTGTATGAGAGAGAGAGAGAGAGAGAGAGAGAGTGAGTGAGATAGAGATTGTGTGTCTAGACAGCATAGCTAAAAAACAAAAAGAATCATTAAACACCAACTCAGGTATCTAAGTATAGTATTTTCCAAGGATGCAACATGAAGATTTTCAAGAAAATCTTCCCCAATTCAAATTACCCTTAATGTGGAGAAATTTTTGAAAATTTTGTTTTTCTGAATAATAGCTCTAAAATTTTTAATTAAACACCCAATATTAAAGAAATTCACACCATAAATAGGATGTATATCTTGAATTTTCTGGGAATAGGCCCTAAGACCTCTTCATTCCGGATTTGGCCTTACTGGTAAACTATAAGTGATAGACAAGAACTTACTACACAAAAATATACAACTCATTATTTATGTCATACATTTTTTGGAGTTGACCTTTTCCAAGATATTCCTTATTATTGGTTTCCATTTTAAACAATGTAACTTTTCTTAAATGGGAAGTTATCTTTTATTTCATATCTCTGCTGACTATGGAACACCAAACATGTTCATATAGAAACTAGCTTTCAATAGATTTGACTATCAATTTGACCTAGTGTATTTCCTTATTTCCCTTTTGCCTAAAAGTGAGAAATTATAAGACAATTTCTGCCAATGCTCTTCTCGATTAGCATGATGTAAATAAAAGAGTAATCTTTTGTAACAATAGCTTATTTGCAGAATTGGTAGCAAAAGTTATGTAAATGGAACACTTCAGGTCCCTTTCCTCCTTACCTCTCCTAGTCCATTGTTTTCTAAATGTTTATAATATTAAATCAGTGCCCAATTTTTGTGCAAATAATAAGGTTTTGAGGTATATTAGTAGGCTGCACATAAAAAAATCAGATATGTTCCATTCACATGACTTTCTCTATATCTCTGCAAAAAAAAATATTATTAAAAAGATTATGCTTCTATTTACTTCTTGCTAATCCACAAAAAAATTAGCAGAAATAGGGTTATTGCTTGCTTCCTCGTAAGTAGAAGGTTAAAGTGATAAGCAAAAGTTGGTTGCTCTGTGACCGAGGTTCCTTTGTTTGTATGATAGGAGTTGACAGCTTTCTGGATGAAAAAGTATACGTTTTTCAAAGCTGAAACCAATAACAAGGAGTATCTCAAAAAACGATCAATTCCACGAAAAAAATGTCTATAATATAAATTGTGTGTTTTAACGTGCTCTACATTTTTTGTGTGGTAAGCTTTTGCCCATCTCTTACGGTGTAGCAGTTATGCAAAATTCCGTAAAATTCGTTGAGATTAAAGTAGTCCTCAGAGGCTATTCCCAGAAAATTTAAGATATAAATTTTATTGGTCAGATAAATATCTACAATATTTTAATAAAAATCGTTAGAGCCAATTTTGAGAAAATCAACATTTTCGAAAATAGTTCCATGTAAAGGGTAGTTTGGGGTGAAGGGATTTCTTTAAAATCTTCATGTCGCATCCTTGGAAGATGCCAAACACAAATACAAAGTTTGATTTTTAACGGACTTTTTGTTTTTGAGCTATGTTGCTCACAGACACACATACACACAGACACACACAGACAGACACACACACGGACATTTTTCTAAAAATTTATTTTTTATTCAGGTGGTCTCAAAACATGTATTTCCGGTAACATCTCGGTATCGAATTTTTGGGTGCATTACAATACCTTATCTATACATTAAGTACATAGTAAGTGTAGAGAAAGTAAAAATCTGATGTGTTCTATTCACATGACTTTCTCCACATCGCTATAACAAATTATTGTTTAAAAGCATATTCTTCTATCTACTTTATGATAATGGAGATAAACAATAGCAGAAATTGTCTAAATTACTTGCTTTCTTGTAAGTATAAGGAAAATAAGGGAATACATTAGGCTAAAACGAATGCCATTGCTTTAAAAGTCGGTTGCCATGTGGATAAAATCCGTTTCTATGGAGGGCCAAGAGTTTATAACTTTCAGTGTGAAAAAAGTTAAGTATTCAAATCTGAAACGAATAATAACAAATATTTTAGAAATGGTCAGTTCAACAAAAAAAAAAAAAAAAAAACTTACAGGACATAAATTGTGTGTTTTAAAGAGATCCAAATTGTTGTGTAATAAGTTTTTGTCTGTCTCTTACGGTTTGCAAATTTCAGCAAAATTCATCCAGAATAAAGAGATTTTAGAGGCTTTTTCCAGAAAATTCAAAATATGCATTTTATTTGCCATGTAAACATCTTTAATATTCGGTATTTTAATCAAAATCGTTAGAGCCATTTCTGAGAAAATAAAATTTTTCGCAATTTTTTCATGTAAAGGGTAGTTTGGGGTAGGAGAATTTTTCTCAAAATCTTCGTGTCTCATCCCTGGAATATTTTAAACTGAAATACCAAGTTTGGTATTTTATCGACTTTTCGTTTTTGAATTATTGTGTTCACAGACACACTGACACAAGAACACACACAAGGACCTTTTTCTGAAATTTGTTTTGATACAGGGGACTCTAAAACGGGTATTTCCGGTGAAATCTCGATATTGAATTTTTTGGGTGGAATGCAATACCTTCTCTATACTCTATATTGTACGCGTAGAGAAAGTAAAAATGTTTAATCTACTAATAGAATGTATGATACTATTTGAACCTTCAACAGGTGACATAAATGTTTGCTCCTTGTCTAAGATTATGAGTAATAACGTCCTTATAAATAGAAGTTATTTCAGGATTTCCTATGCTGTATCTTTTGAAAACAGAAGCACACAAATGAGATTATTTAAATAAATAATCAACAAATTGATTTTTACTTTCCCTTCACGTACTATGTACATAGTGTATGGAGAAGGTATTGTAATGCACCCAAAAATTCGATACCGAGTTTTAAACGGAAATACGTTATTTGAGACCCCCTGAATCCAAAAAAAAAAACATTTTTAGAAAAATGTTAGTGTGTATGTGTGTGTGTCTGTGGGCAGCATAGCTCAAAAACGAAAAGACCGTTAAAAACCAAACTTGGTATTTAGGTTTGGTATCTTCCAAGGATGCGACACAGATATTTTCAAGAAAATCCCTCCATCCTCAACTACCCTTTACATGGAACTTTTTTCGAAAATTTTGAATTTATTAAAATGGCTCTAACAATTTTGATTAAAATATCGTATATTGAAGATATTTACCTGACAAATAAAATGTATATCTTGAATTTCCTGGGAATAGCCTCTGAAGACTGAATTTTACTGAATTTTGCATAACTACTAAACTGTAAGAGATAGACAAAAACCTTACCACACAAAAAATGTAGAGCATATTAAAACACACTTTATGTTTATATATTTTTGTCGTTTTTTAGATATTCCTTATTTTTTGGTTTCAGCTTTGAAAAACGTACTTTCTGCATACAGAAATTTGTCAAGTCCTGTCCATAAAAACAAAGGAGCTTCAGCTTTTGACTAGCACTTTAGCCTATGGTACTCCCTCCACTTACAAGGAAGCAAGCAATAAAACTATTTCTGTTAATTTTATCTCGGTTAGCATGAAGTAAATAAAAGCATAAGCTTTTTAACAATAGTTTGTTGCAGAATTATAGAGAAAGTTATGTGTGTGGAACACATCAGATTTTTTTCCTTAGCTACATTCCTCAGGTTGTTCCACCAAAAAGACTGCAAGAGAACAAAAATATTTTCAGACCTACAACAACACACATAGAGCTCCTGACTGCTATGGTAGGGGTACCGGAGTCCGGAAGTATGAAAGAGAGTGTGATCTAATGAAGAAAATTAAAGTAAATAAAGTAACAAACACAAACAGTAAACAAGTTAACACCAATGCCAAGGCAATGTGTTCACATGGGAATACTGCCAATACGACCAAGCAGTTAAAGGTGGGCTATAGTGGATTAAACAAAAATCTGATGTGTTCCATTCACATGGCTTTCTCTATATCTCTGCAACAAATTATTGTGAAAAACCTATATTCTATTTACTTCATGCTAATCGAGAAAAAATTAGCACAAATAGTCTTATTACTTGCTTCCTTGTAAGTAGAAGGGAAATAAGGGAGTACCACAAGTTAAAGTGATAGTCAAAAGCTGTTTGCTATGTGACTGAAGTTCCTTTGTTTATATGGACAGGAATCGTTAAATTCCTGTATGAGAAAAGGTTTTTAAAGCTGAAACCAAAAACATAGAGTACCTCAAAAACGATCAACTCCACGAAAAAAATGTATATAAGATAAATTGTGTGTTTTAAGGTGCTCTACTATTTTTGTGTTGTAAGTTTTTGTCAATCTCTTACGGTTTAGCAGTTATGCAAAATTCTGTAAAATTCATCCAGAATAAAGTAGTCTTCAGAGGATATTCCCAGAAAATTCAAGATATACATTTTATTTGTCAGGTAAATATCTTTCATACACGAAATTTTAATCAAAATCGTTAAAGCCATTTTAGATTGCAGATTTCACTGAAAATACATGTTTTTAGGTACACTAAATCTAAAATAAGGCATTTTAGAAAAAAAAAATCTATGTGTATGTGAGTGTATGTGTGTGTTTGTGTGGAGGGGGAATATTAAAAAATGAAAAGTTTGTTAAATACCAAATTGATATTATTTTCTCTATCGTGCACAAAGTACATAGTAAGTAGAGAAGGTAATGAATGTTTCTACCCAAAAATTTCATACCGAGATTTTACTGAAAATACAGGTTTTGTGGTACCCTGAATCCTTAAAGAAGCAATATTGGAAAAACGCTGTATGTGCGAGCACACTAACATGTGTGTGTGTGTGTGTGTGTGTGTGTGTGTGTGTGTGTGTGTATGTGTGTGTGTGTGTGTGTATGTGTGTGTGTGTGTGCATCTGTGTATGTGGCATAAATCAAAAAGTAAGAGGTTGTTAAATACCAAAATTGATATTACTTTCTCTATGCTGTATACTTTACATAATAAGTAGAGATGGCATTGTATTCTACCCAAAAATTTGATACCGAGATTTCACTGCAAATACTTATTCCGAAGTCCCTGAGTCCAAAAAAAATATGTTTTTGGAAAAAAGAATTCTGTGTGTGTGTGTGGCATAATTAAAAGCACAGAGTATGTGAAATACCAAACTTATATTATTTCCTCATGTTTTGAGGTCCCCTGAATAAAAATAAACATTTTTAGAAAAAAATCTGTATGGCACCGCGGGCGTGCGTGTGTGTGGATGCATGTGTTTGTGTGTGGTATAATTAACAAACCAAAAATCTGTTAAATACTAAACTTGATATATTAAAACATTTTCCAAGATATGACGATGATTTTCAAGAACTCCCCCCCACTAAACTACCCTTTACATGTAACAGTTTTTGAAAATGTTGATTTTCTCAAAAATGGCTGCAATGATTTTAATTGAAATACCTACTACATGTTTAGATATTTTCATGACAAATGAAATGTATATCTTGAATTTACTGGTAATAGGCTCTGAAGTTCTCATTCTGGTTGATTTTGATATTCAGAGATAGAAAAAAACTTAGTGCACAAAAAAATGAAGATCTTACTAAAGCACGTAAATTGTCATATACATTTTCTCAAATCGGATGCTGCTGTTTTTTTTGTTTTTTCCTGCTCTGGTCTAACATATTAAAAGTATCACTTAATCCTAGTGAATGCCGTATTCCTTTCATTACAAGAAAATATATAATAAAAGCATTTATACAAACGTTTATTTGGATTAACATGAAGTAGTTAGAAGAATACACTATTTTTTAAAGAATAGTTTGTTGGAGAATAAGTAGAGAAACCTATGTGATGTAAACACATAAGATATATTTTCTACCCCTATCTACTCTGTGTCAATAATGGATTAAAGAAAGTATGAAAAAATAGTTCCAAGGCTCCATACATATATATACCCCTCTAAAAGACCAGAACATCCTCTCGAAATACAATCAAAATTTGATTTCTTGCACATCTGTGTTGTTTTGGTGGTTAAAAATGTACATTAATATATACTCTAAAGCTTATAACTGTCTGAATATCATTTTATATCCCCAAAATCTTCCCCAGTGCTCCCCCCCCAAATAAATGTTATAATTCCTTCCTTTTTGTTAATTTTGACCCATCAAAACTTATTAAGCATGCCAAACAGTTTGATTATCCTTATTCAAGCATAGATCTGTAATTGCAAAATATATAATAAAAATGTAATCACTATATGTTTAATTCTTTTGGAACTGAATATATCTATTTCTTCAAAGCCCATTGTTGCAGAGAATTGCATTACCTACATATCATTTTTAAAGGTAAAGTGTGTAATTTTTTTTTCTAATAAAAAGAATTCAGTCATCCTAAATAAATTACTTACCATGGTTCTTAGGTTGCCCACTTCACATATTCATCAGGACACATCTCTCTAGGAAGCTGTTTAATAATGACCCAGAGGGTCAGTAAAACTTCTATTTAGATTTATTTATGAAAGATGGCACATGACAGCTTGCAACTATATCACATATCAAACAGTTTGTTTCAAGTTAAAAAAAAATTACTCCTCGGCTGGGGTGAATCTATTGTGGTCAGTAAATGTATTATGTACTTTAATCCCTATGATCTTATTTTATTTTTTTTAACCTAATATTTAATGGAGTATGACAGGCATTCTGCCCAATTTCTTAGCTCATTCCACCTACCCACATTACACACATTTTATAGTTCCCTTTAGCTATCAAAGATTATTAATAGCTAAGAGAAATTTATTTTAACTCTAATTCCCTTTATACAGAGCAGTTCCATTTTTTCTTAACTTTATTTAAAAAGTGATATAAACTATTGTCATCCTTTTTAAAACTCCCCCTTAATGCTGGTAATCTATCCACCTTACACCACTTCTGTTCCAATGCTTTCAAACAAAAATGGGCACTGACTCCAAGTGATACTCTTTCTTATTTCCATGAATCTCTAAACAGTAATTCTTAACCAAACTAATCTCTCCCTTCATTATTTATCTTAATCACATGTCTTTCTTTCCCATGTTTTCTCCATTGATATATAATTCATATTAGAGATATTTTTCTCATTATTCCATCAAAAGGTTTTAGATCCCTAATTGACCAGTTTCATCACACCTTACCTGCAGCTCATTATCGCGTTGACACTGAATTGCCCTCTGTAATATGCAGATGGTTGCAGAATTCAACTGAAAAATCTCTCAAGGGTAGGAATGTTAGGCGAGTACTTTGATATGGGTGGCTTATGGTTTTCTGCAATAGCTCAAAATCAATGAGATAGTACATCACTAATGAAATGTCCCTGAGGTATTGCAACCATTTGATGTTCATATATTCCATGTGAATACTTCTGTAACATGTACTTCATCTTTAACTTTGAAAAAGTTGAGAAAAGCACTTCAATATGCCATTCCTAAGTTTGGAGGGGAAACATAGTTTAGCTGCTTGCATGAAGTTTGAACTCAGCATCGCTAGTTTGATAGCCACGCATGATAATAACTGCACTATTATCACTGCTAATACCTATGAGACTATGTGATATCCTGGCTGTTACAAATAGAGCAATTTTGCAGAAAGGTAACACTCATAGCCTTAAAAACACTGCAATAGAAGTCCATTTTGCACCTGTGGAGAAGAAATTAAATATATTAAAGTGAAAATCAGTACAATATTCAAATTGTCTATTTATTTGCATTCATCAGCAAGGGATATTCAAATTAAAAATCATTACAAGTTTTGAACTTTTTTATTCCAGTTCTTAGGGTCCTGTATATCAAGGGATTCCTACACCATTCTTTCTATTCCTGAAAGAGTGTCAATTGAGTTCTCTAACATCTATATATTAGTTCATTTAAAATACGAATTTTGTCTTAATGTATTCAAAGAGTGTCATAAAATGTTTTTCCTGAGTATCTGAAAATAATAAGTGATTCATTAGTGGATTATACATTTCATATTTATGGATTCATCATGATAAGAGCATGTCTAGCTTTATTACTTTTCATCATATTGACCAACAAAGTTCATGCACCTAGTTAAAAAAATTGTTTTTCTTAAATTATGAAAGGTACTGATGTTAGAAAGTGACAGAGTCTACTGCACACAGCTTGTTTACCATCAATAAAGAAGATTAAAACAAATTCTGCTGCATTTTTTTAATCCTCAAAGAGCCATACCTAGAGTAATAGATATTCCAAAAATGTGAGTTGTTCCTTTCTATGTAATTTAATCTTCCAACTTAGATGTTCTAGCCTGTTTTTGTATAGCCAATCATTAGAAATAATGTCAAAAAAACATAGAAGATAGAGTGTGTGTATATATGGTTGAGGTTAGAAACAACAGCCTTAGATAGCTGTCATGTACCATCCTGTTAAACAAGACTATCAGTTTGAAATTCCAAAACATATATCCAGGTCTAGGTCAGTAATCTTTGCTGATGTCAATGGATCTTGCAGGTGAAATCTTCCTTTGAGGATCTATAGGTTTGAGAATAATTAAGGAATTCACTTAAATGTAATTAAATGAAGTCCCTCAAGAATGTTCTGAATTCCACTTTCTGTCAAACCTTAAGATCAGAAAACGGTTTCTTGAAGCATTTTGAATCCTTCTCATCTGAAAAAGCACAGTGAAGCTTTCTTACATTTACATGCTCAAATTTTAATGTTAATCATCCTTAATTCACTTCTATACCAAAACTTACTGGAACATGTTTTGTCTCCATCATAAACTTAGATTCACTGCCGAAGTGTGTCCATCTTGGATGCCATATGTCTCTGCCATGTAAATCATTTAGAAGTTTACATTCAAAAATTGAAATTTTAATGGTAATTGTCCACGACAACTCTATTAACTCTGGTAACCTCTAAATGAGTGCCACCTAAGAAGGGTGTGTTCACTGTGTGTGTACGTGTGTGTATATACACACACACACGTGTGTCTGTGTGAACAGACTACGTCAAAACCAAAAATCCAATACATACTAAGCAATATTTTAGGTCACTATCTTACAAAGATTTGATTTCTATGATGATTTTAAAAAATACTTTCCCACTCCAAACTGCAGTAATGTGCAATATTTCTTATAAAATTTTACATATCCTTAATACTTTCTCAATCATGTTATGGATATTTATTCTGTAGTTTAAGTATACTTTGCTTTGCTTTAAACATTGATTATGTTTTGTTTTGCATTATAACTGTTTTTTATTTCTGTGTTATTGCACACAATTTACACATATTTACATGTTATAGGTCATGTTTAAGCATATTTAACTTTCATAAAAATCACTTAGTGTTCGCCAGTAGGTTAAAAGAGCCATTGCGCAGAATTACCATTTTAATTATTCTAGCTTCACTTTCTACACCAAAACTTGTTGGAACATATTTTGGGGGCTGTTGCATCCATCTTCAGCCTATACTTACCGCATAAATTTCCATCCCGAGTGTCACATGATCTCATGGTGTAAATCCTTTAAACTGTTGTTGAACTGATACTCAAAATAGACAATTTTTTCTTTCGGTAAAACACAGTAAAATAGTTGATATTTACATTTCACAAATTAAAATTTTACTTACTCTCTTTACTTTCTATACTAAAACTTCCTGGAACAGGATTTAGAGACTGTTTCCACCAGTCAACCTAGTCACATTGCCTAATTGTATTCCTGTCAAGTGCAATGTATACATTCTTTAATTTCCCTGCAAATTAACGTTTAAAATTTTGAATTGTGCTCGATTTATGATAGAGACAACAGTCTTCTAAACTTATTCTGTTTTCCCAAAAGAAAAGATAACAAATTGCTAAATATCAGCTTGCTATGAATTCAAAGAATTTATACTGCAAAGACATGCAGCACTCAAAATAAATGTGTCTAAGCAGTGAGTCAAGATTGATGATTTTGTCAATAGTCTCCAAAATATATTTCAATAAATTCTGTTATAGAAACTGAAGTTGGAGCAATTAAAATTTTAATTTATGCATGTAATCCAAACACGTTTTTATTTAATTAAGAGTAAAAAATAGATTACACTCAAACTTCACTCTTGAAATAAAGTAACCTACTTTGGACATGTTTGGATGGCTGTTGCCACAATTTTCAATGGACATTCACTGATGAATTCAAGGTAGCAGTATTTGTTTGTGATATGTCAAAATTTATGACTTGTTTTTGTTTTTTAAAATTAATAACTTTTCCCAAACTGTTAATCCAATTGGATTCTGCACTAGCTTTAATAGCTTGGGTTCACTGTGAAAACCATGCTTTTGATTCCAAAAATGATGGGCTACATCTGAATTATCTGTCTGTTTATTTTTAAATATCTATAAGTTCTTTAAAATGTTGTCAAATGTTTCTTTTTGCTTTCCCTATATATATCGTTTCACATTTCTTGCAGCTGATTTCATACATCACCGATTGTTTTAATGGGGGAATTTTATCTTTTGTGTTTGTATGGAGGAGGTTTTTTAAACTGTGCTTACTAACTGGAGCTAAGTTGATGTTCCATTTTTTAAATAATTTGACATTTTTGGTGTGACAAAGGGTGGCAAGTGAATTTGTTGAAGTTGGCTTCTGCTTTTATTATTTTCAGAGTGCTAATTTCTTTTACTTTCTTCTGTTTCATAAATTTATTCTTCTTCTTTACTAAATGTTCTGTGAAGCCATTCTTTTGTGCAATTTCTATGATCCTATTAAGTTCTAATTTGTATTCCATCTGTCTTAATGGTAGGTTTACCAGTCCAAAGTAAGTTACTTTATTTCAAGAGTGTAGTTTGAGTGTAATCTATGTTTTTATTCTTAATTGATTAGTTACTTCACTGTGCATTCCCATTAATGTTTTAAATGTTTTTATTTCTTCAGCTCTAACACAGTTGGTTCCTTGAGCTAGAGGTATAATGTACAGGTTTTTGGTATTAAGTGAAGACATAGACAAATAAAGGTATAAATAAATGATGGGATGTTAAATGCTTAAGAGATTTAAGTTTGCAATGGAGCAGCTGTTCTTGAACTATAAGGCTGAAGCAAAATTGCAATAAAAATATGAAATATGAATTTCAATTTAAAAATAAGTAATCATTTCCGTTATTCTCAAAATCCTGTTTGTAAATGGAGAACTTACAGGAACTTTCTATTCTAACAAGGTAAATATATGTTTCATGCTGAAATCTATTTATCTAGAAATTCCTATATGAGAAATTACTGGAATAAGAAGGCTGTGTCCATTAAAATATCTACTGGTTTTAAATAAAATGTTTAAAAATTGAAGCTGATACCATTCAGTGACAACAGTATTCAATATAGACTGACTTTCCTTCCTAAGCAGGGCAGAATAACTACTGTTGCATGATATGGTCCCCTCACTCACTCCCAATGCAATGGTCACAAGAAATTTTAGCTTGGGACATTTCTGCATCTTTATTCTACATAGCAGAGGGTGCCAAAAATGTAAAGACACTTTGACGGGATATATTTATTTAACATACAGAGTGACACAAAAGTCACTGGACATTTGAAAAGATTGATTATTTATTATTAAAGATTATTTTTTATGTTCAAATTGTTTTCAATCTGTATTAATACATCTTAATGGATTAAAACTTCCTACTGTACTTACGTCTTTCTGGTAATTTTGTTTTCTTTTAACCAACTGTCCAGTGTCTTTTGCGCCATCTTGTATTTCAAAATTGGACCAAAAAACAAAGTAATGTATAGAATGATGTTCTGTAAACTGATGTGCTTCACATAGGTTATGTTAGTATTGCTACACAACAGGTAAAGCAACAATGGTTGAATTTATTCATTAAATTTACCATTTTTTAAACGAAAAGTTTTATCTGAATCTATGTGCTTCAATAGTAAGTGATGTAGTGTTAAAAAAACATTGACTCACTACTTAAATTTAATGATTAGAACCATCACTGTCACAAAGTCCACCATATATTACAATTTTAATTAAAATCAATAATGAAAAAATTAAGATAAGCTTATTGTATGCTGTTGCGTAAATAGATATGACATTACCTTATGCTAGCACATTGCTATAACAAAATGGAACCAAGATTATCATTTGAACAGCAGAAAGAAATTTTGAAATGGTATTGAAAATCCGAATACGTTGTTGAAGTTCAACAGCAGTGTGTGTACAGAACAGAATCAACACAAGTAACAATTGCACATATTTGAGACAAATTTAAGACTTATGGTATCATTTATGATGTTCATAAGGGCAGATTGGGGGGACCTTGTACAGCAACAAACCTTGCATCCTTGGTTATGGTTTTTGAGCTCATTTTGAGCACTAACCACAGAAATCTACAAAGTAATGTGCACATGAGACTGGGATTAGCAGAACCAACATATTATTAACACAACAAAGTTAAAAGTATTCATCCCAAGACTTTTGCATGTATTAAATGAAGGACTGTTATCAAAGAATGTAGTACTGTGAGTGGTTTTGGAATTGGTGCAAGAGGATGAAGACTTGTAGGGAAAGTTGTTTGGTCTGATGGGCAAGATTAAGTCAAAAGAAACTGATAAGTAGCATAACTATGTCTATTGGTGTGCAAATAATCCATGGATTTTTCAAAAAGGCTGTTAGTTTACCTGAAATTAATGTTTGGTGTGGGTTATCATCCAGGGTTCTCCTTGGACCATTTTGTTTTGAAGGAACAGTAATTAATTGGCCAAATGTACCTGAAGATATATGCACATCCGTCTTATGTACCTGTCATTCATATACTCTAAAGAAACGAGTAATTTAACCTCCAACAGGAAGTTATGCACTAAAAGATAGTGTTATAAATATTTTACATTAGATATAGCTAACTCTTAAGTGTTCTCAGGCTTCTAGCCAGGTAAGTAAATGGATTAACTCCAATGTTTTGAAGATGTGCATCATCTTCATCTTCATCTTCAGGTAAACTGATAACTTGAAATATTGGATTCCAGTATAAATACTTATATTTAATTTTTAAAAAGTGTTATGTTGTAGTTTTATTTTAATTTAATTATAAAAAGTTTGGAAGAATATAAAAGAAAATATGAAAAAAATAAGCTAAAAATAATTTTTTTAGAAAATAATGAACAAAATACGTTAAAGCTGTATTTTAAAAAATGTATTTAATTTAAAAAGAGGAAGACTTAATTTGGAATTAATTAAAGATTAAATTAATAATTAATGAATAATCAAAGATTTTTAAAAAATATGTTTTAAAAGATAAATAGTATTTAAGATTTTTAATGCTTTAAATTGTGTAAATTAAAATAAATAAAAAAGCATAATTTAGAAAAGAGGTTTTAAATTAATAAATAATATAATAAAATATGTGTGTATATGTTTTTTTGAAGTGATGATAATAAGATAATGATTTAATTTATTTATCTCTAAAGTAATGGATATTATAGCAATATAAATTTATCTCTAAAATAATGGATGTAAGAAATGATATAAATATGTAAATAAATGATAAAGATCTGGAATATGTGACCTGGTTCAAGGAATTCGGTGCCAGGTTATAATATTGCAGATTTTGATTTTATTTTGTTTTATTTTATAGTGTACCACCACATTACCACTGAGATGTAAATGTGTACATTGATGATAATCTTCCAGGGCACTAGATTGGACAAAGAGGTCCAATTGAGTTTCCACCACATTCTCTGGATGTAACTTCATTGGAATTGTACCTATGGGGCACTCTTAAGGATGCTCAATACTATAGAAAACCAGTTATACTTGCAGCACTTCGAAGAAGTTGAAAAGGCATGTCTGCAATCACTGAGGACCTTTTGCAAATGTTGCTGGATCAGTCGCTCAACGTACTCAGAAATGTATCAATGCTGATGGTGATCATTTTGAGGAACTGTTATAGCTATTGTAACTGTAAACCTAAGATGATTAGTGCTTAACATTTTATGTTTGTGTGAATTTAACTTTGTTACATTAACAGTTTTTTCTTTGCTTGAAGTGTACACATTTTTGTGACCCTCTGTATTTAATAGTTTGATTAAATTTCTGGGTATCAACATTGTATAAACTCAAATTAAATTTTAAAGCTTTGTTTACACTTTCCTTTTCATTTTAAACATAAAACTTGTTTGTGACCACATTCTTACCGCAGTGTTCTCAATATCCATCTATGTCAGAGATTTGGAAGCACAATAACAAATATTCAAGCCAGACATTGTAATTCTGGTCAGTGATATTCTGAGCACATGTAATAAGAGTTTTAATACTTACGTAATGCCATCTAGTTTGAAAAATTGAAAACTAAAGCTAACAACTAATTCATTGTTTTGTCCTTTATTAACAATAACTTCTATAATAAAAAATTTAAGATAGGTTTCAGCATGAATGTTTCTACTTTCCTTGTAAGAATAAATATGGGGAGACTGTAGTCAGATTAGGCCTAGTTATTGTTTTTGAGATTTTTGCAGCATTTATATTAGGTATACTAAGGTGCATAAAATGTGGCCCATAATAAAGTGGACTTAATTATGTTATCTCTCAACTTGAACTGCTATGTTCCTTGAACATCAGTTCTTTCCATGGATTGGCAAGGTATTCTCCCAAAAATGGCTGAACTGCCAAAGGGTAACATTACAAGCTGGTTGCCCATGTTCTCATGGAATTTGGACTCAAGTAACAATCATATAATAAAAACATAAAATAAACATGATAATTTGATGCCTTTTTCTCCATGTCACAGATGAAAGCTTTCATTTAAATGTTGCAGCTGTTAGACAGTTTAAGGATACACACAGAGAATTCTCCTTACCTTCCTCTCCTTATGTCTTATTGGTCTAGCACAGAGGTCACCAACTACTTTGATTTTGTGCTAGAGCAAGCATGCTTTCTGCAAACACTACAATGGGTAAGCACATGATTAAGTTAAAGATGGGCTTCCAACAGTAATGGTGGGTCTTTTTGTTGTGATTGGTTTATAATGTTGGCACAGAAGGCAATCCAATAATCCAACATGCAGGCCATCGACACTTATGTTTACCCTGCCTGAAAGGAATGTTTATTTATAGAAAGTGTGTACATTGATTGTGTCTCAGCTATTTTGTATTTATAAGTATGTTTAGTGAACCAATTACCAAGAGGTCTGTTCATATCCATTGCTATAAATGTGAGTTTTCTTCTTTCTTATTTATTGTGTCAAATACAAATTAATTACCAAAATGCCTGTTCATATTCACTGCTATAAATGTGAAAGTTTTTCTTTACAAGTTAATTTTACACTGGTAGCATTTCAATAAAAGGTGAAGAAGCTTGTTTTACTATGTTAATAGTATAATTGCCATTTTTTTCCAATTTTTATATTATGACTGCCAAACCTATGACAATATTTGATACTTATATTGGAAATATAAATACTAATATAAGAGATATTATAATTGAGTAATTCTTCTACCATCATGACCCTATAATAGGTACATTAACCTATGAATAGTGGCTATGTATCTTAAATGGAAAATATTGAATACCTCCACTGCATTGAATTTCTGTGCATTCGAAGGTCACACAATGCATAGATGATGATTTAGTGTAGCAATGAGTAAGGTTACTCTCTACACTTTATTTAAGGACCAATAAGTTGGTGACATCTGTCTAGCATTTCCTTTTATACCAACTGTACCAAAACTCTTTCACAGAGATGATCTGCCAAATCTCCTCTTCATTTCATATTGATTGTAACATTGAGCATTGGTTAGTTTTGTGTCTCTGGATTGTTTTCCAGGACAGTCACATAGAGAACTGTAATCAGCTGTGTGGAGTCAAAGGTTTACCTGATGTACACCACTAGGTGTTAGGTTCATATACAGCTTAACAGAGTGAAAAACATTATTCCATTCAGGGAAATAGGCCACCTTTTATGCACATTAGAGAACATTATGAATTTATATTTTTTGAATAATTTGTATGTCTGAGTATATCTATCTCGCCACTAAAGACAAAGCAATATTTGTGAAGTTTTGTATTTAATTTTATTCAATTTATGAACCTTTTTCTCAAACTAAGTATAACATAAAGTATACTTGCATAGTGTTGTATTTCTATATACTGAGTTTTTTTTAAATTTTGAATCACAAAAGTAAATGTAAAAAATTAGTTAAATTGGCCAAATTATGTACAAAAACTGGCTAAAATTGTTTTGTATAATCATAGTTACTGACTAAAATAAGTCAGTAGTCCAAAAAAATGTGATTGTTAAAGCCTGCTCCATTTATAGCTGCTATAACTTTTGAGAAAAAGGTACAAATTTGGTAACTTACCACTGAGATTACAATCTCCCCTTAAGAGAGCATGTCTTGTAAGTTTTCTATCAGCTTCTAACATTATTCAACATGTTCTTATTAGTTTAGAAAGTGCCTTTAAGTTCCACAGATGTGAAAATGGGAACTATGTTAGTGATATCAGCAACAATGAAAAAATATTGCTAAGATATGTTGATTATTAAACAGAAAAAATCTGATGGGTAAATTAAGCAACCATTGTTAATAAATCATCTTTGATTAAAATATTAAGTGAAGGTATATCTCAATAATTAAAGGACTCCCCTCCAAAAAGAAAAATATACTAGCTGTAATTTATAAATTTAGCTACTATATTACAGTAATGCTTCATTATATAAGAATTAAAGTCATGTTCTTAACATTGTTGATCTTCTTTTTAATGCAAGAGATATTTTTGCATAATTTTATAGTTATTTATATACAATGAATTGTGGCAACCTACTACTTCCTGAGAGCAATTGGTATTTATCATATAAGTTTAACAAGTCATAAAAATCTTTTGTTTTTCAAAGTCTTAGAGAAATTTAAATAAATTATTTAATATTTATTTATACAACAAAATTCTCTCTTACTCCTTCTATATAATTCTGCATTATTTGTTTGTTATTTATATATGTATATAAAAGAGCAACAGTAAAGTTTGCAAAGCCCCACCAACAATTATTAAAATCCATGCTGACAAAAGATGAACGGTTCTATCATTCTCTCACTTCATGTTTCATGATGATGATGATGATAATAGTAGTAACAAGAATATAAATATAATAATAATATATTATTTTAATTTTGTTTTCTTTAACATTGCTTTCTTTGAGGAGAGAAAGCCTATTGGAATATAATAGTATAACCTTATATTTAGGAATAATAATGTTAGCATAATACTTTTAAATTAAACCAGCTTCAGACTATGAGCCAATATTTAATCACAATATTATTTAGTAAAAATAAGAACTGGTTATTAAGCATATGTTATTTTAAGCATATGAAAAGGCTTTTACTCTCCCTATTTTATACTGTATTATAATAATCATAATAATAATGTTAATGAGATGATAATATATAATGATGATAATGTGCATCAATGGAATAATATAAGATTTAGAACTTTAGTTTCTTTTTTTTTTTTTTTTTTTTTTTTTTAATTTTACAGGCTAGTGCCTGTCACCATGTTGCCATATTTGTGTTAAGATTCCAGATCTGTTTTCTGCTGGAAAGAAAACACATCCTTTGTTTCCTCTGCCCATATCTGTAACTTGGTAGTATAAACATCTCAGTTTATTAGCCTAATAACTGAAGTATGCTGCCTTTTGCTTTTTAATCATAGACTATGATGATTAAGTTAGTTTCTGTTGCCAATGAATGAAAGTCAAAATGCCATTCTCAGAAACAATACACATTTTCTTTTCACACAGCAATATGATTTTGTGAGACAACCTTTAACAATAAAATATAAATACAATAGCAGCTTCTTTGCAACCCACTTCAACATTTATCCCTTACTTCCAAGTTTAAAGGTTTTGTTTTTTTAATTTATATAGGACATATTTGATATATGAAAGGAGGGATGTAGATAACAAGATTGAATTTCTAATTCAAAATGTATTGTTGCTAAATTAAGTAATTTCTAGATCCAATCTCAAGGGATAGTTGTAACACTGGAGGACTCAGAATTCTAGGTAGATTTAATCTATGAAATTATTTCTATGATATATTTGTTAATATATATTTTAAAATTAGATGGAGCTAACTTCTTAGATTTTGAGGTTAAGGTAAAATAATTTTCTTTTGACTCATGTTAATAAAATAACTCTATATTTGATTAACTCTCACGTGTTAATGGTTTTATTTCCTTCGGTTTCTTTATGGGCTGAGTAAGAAAACATCTATTTCACTGTAGTATTTGTAGAGCCCAGTAGCAAATTATGTTAAGTCACTCATATGAAAACTATGCTAATGCATGTAAACAGTATCTAAAAGCAGATATCTGTATAAACACGAGTTCATTTTCAGCTTTAACTCCAGTTTTGAACTTAAAAAGAAATATTTATAAAGTTCCAATTGACAAATCTAATGATATAGGCACTATTTAGCTTGAAATGTGTTCTTTCTTGCATTATTATTAGAACCAAGTCTCAAATTAAATATAAAGGAAATGTAGATTTCACATGTAATGAAATTCTGAATGAAAAAGTTGTATTCCATAACCCATCTCTCCCAAAAAAAGAAACTATTCCAAACTATAATTAAATATCTCTATCAAGTGTGATTCTTTTTCAAAGATATTCTATGAATTACTCAAACCCAAGTTTTGTTTTGCTTCTGCTTCCATTAATCATGAGTATTCTCTGGAAATTTTCCATTATATTTTGTTGTAGACATGCAGAAGCATACAAAATGCTAAAATAATAGTTAAATGTTTTCTCTATTTAACAAGCCTTGTTTGAGGTCATGAAAAAATATGTAATTTTGAAGGAGCAAAAACTATAAAAAGTAACTAATGAAAAAATTATTATTAATTGATACTTCAATGAAGAAGACTTCACAATCGGCAACCAAACATTTAATGCATACATTTTGTCTGTAAAAATGTCAAAACATAATTATTTTAATGAAAACTGTGAGAGCTATTTTGAGCAAATAAATACATATGGACAGCTTGACATGTAAATAGTTTTTTTTGTGGTTGGAAAAATTCCATGAAAATCCCGGCATTGTGTTAAAAGTGATATTTTTCAAGAATTTTGTTCTTGAATAAAGGAAAGCAGACTGTTTATAAAAATCCTATTTTTGAATTTTTAGTAAAATCCTCATATTAACTGTTATAGAAGAATATAATAATCCTTTACTTAGTACCTAGGTGCTAGGGACAGTAAAAATATTAACTACACTGATGAAATTGATAAAAAAAAAAAAAGAGTATGTATTAATTGAGCCATG
Organism: Hymenopus coronatus; assembly: GCA_030762935.1. Classification (NCBI taxonomy): domain Eukaryota; kingdom Metazoa; phylum Arthropoda; class Insecta; order Mantodea; family Hymenopodidae; genus Hymenopus; species Hymenopus coronatus. The sequence continues at coordinate 84,749,071 of CM060895.1, forward strand.
AAATATCCATTGAATCAGACAGCTTAAAACTATTTATGAAAATAACCTTCTCTTTGGTTTTTTCTTTCTTTTTTTATTAATTTCTCTGTTTATTTTCCTTGTGTGTAAGACTTATGCCCTCCAGGACTTACAAACCAGTATCTCAGTCAGAAGTCGGTGGAGAGGCAGAGACTATGGATGAGAGAAAAGCCAGGATGGGTGATGTGCCCAATGCTCAGTATGAAAATGAGGAAATAGATGACATGAAATGGACAAAAGGTAAGATGAGGGGTGTATTGAATCATATGTGAGGGGTGTGTTAAGTAAAAAAGGGATTATGAGAAACTGGTGAAATGGGTAGCAGGGGAAACGAGGAACCCTGAGAAAATCTACCCAGGTGTCAATTTGTCCACCACAAATCCCAAATGTGTCCACAGGATTTGAACCTGGGCCACCTCAATGAGTGCAAGCAGTCAAACCACTTCTTTTTATGTAATAAATAATTTTCATGTTTTCCAAAAGTTTATTCCCTTCACTTCCTAAAATGTTTTGAATACATCTTACCATTATTTGCTGCCAATCTCACAAACAATAATAAATGAATATCACTAAATTATTTGTATAGTCATTATTACTTCTGCATTTTGTTACTTTCAGTGGCTCCCTTGCAAAAAAATGTAGATAATTTGAAAAGTCACATGTCATTAAACACATGAAAGACAAGAAAAATATTTGCATCTTCAAAGTCCAACTCCATCTATGAAATTTGGTTAGGTTTGAATATTCAATATTTAAAAAATATTTTTAATGAGCCCTAAAAAGTTTAAAACAATGTTATTGGTAACATGTTTTTGAACCTCCTGGAAAGAAACAAAGTATTTATTTTTCAGGAACATTTGTCATTGGACAATTTTTAAATTATATATGACTGTCTTATTCTGTGTAAGTACTTGAAGCTGCAGTGTCAGCAGTTTTACATGGAAGTAAGTTAAAATGTTGTAGTTAGATTTGCATCTACAGACTGTCTCGTTGAGACTACAACATAGCAATTAGTCTTTAATGTATGACTACCAACATCATTACATTGACATTACAGAAGTATGGATTGGGCTTAATCAATTTATTTTAATAGGCCGGTAATATTGGAACTGAAATACTAAATGCTTTCATTCCAATTGTAACACTTTATATGTACAGGGGAAAAGGATTCATCAATTTCATAATATTCTTTATGCCCTATCCCACTTCTGCTATGTTTCACATTTCATGCTTATTAAAAATTCATGCATAGTGACATATTTTGTTTTTTTTAGAGGAGCACAAAAAATGCATTTACATTTTCTGTTTTGGAGAATTTACAAAACTGTATTTGAAAAAGGATATGAAGGTTTCTGGAAAGGTAGAAAATAATTTGTGGGCAACAGGAGTTGTGAGAGTGAGATTTATCTTAATGTTGTTTGTTTAAAAACAGGGATTAAGATGCTACTATGATCTACTCGCAAAGCAGTTTTCAAAATGCTGTGCATAAGGAGGTAATCAGTTCCAAAATGTTATTTCTGTATACTTTGTAATGAAAGCAAATTGATATAGTTATGTACAAGACACCTATATGATCTAGATATCAAGATTTCTTTATTAACGGGTGTCTACTGGCAGTGATGTGAAAAGCAATTTCTTTGCCATTCATTTCTGTCTTATACCAACATACTGTTGGTATATTAGCTTTGAAATTCTCTGCGGAATGTTTTGACAAACATTCAATACAATACAGCAGCAAAATATTCATCATTAGCTACCATAAGCTAGACTGTTTTTTTACGCCAGAAAGATTACACAGTGCCTTCCATCTAAAAGGATAATTTTTCCATTCACACAAGGAGTGTATTATGACAAGGTCACCTGGGGTCATTACACAGAGAAATTTCTCTGGAGAAATATATTTGTGGGTGTATGGGCATGGTGTTACTATAGAACAAAGGCTTGTTTCATTTCTTGCAAATTATAAATTACAAATCGTATTCAGAAACTGTTAGAACTGGAATTTCATTACTAACAAAGATTTTTTGTCTGACTGATTCTAAGAATTACCTCTTTGTTCTCATCTTCAGAGATCAAAAGGATTATCGAAGTACATCAACTCACCATAAGATGTCAGCACAAGCAACCAATACCTCGATAGGTGTCAACAATTGCCTCTGACCAAACAAACAACTTTGTAAGTGATGAAAGTTGGCACTATTCTGGCTCCAAACTTTTCTTAAATTTTAATTTCACTTCACTGTTACTAGCTTACCCAAATATTATAAAAATCACATGTTTTGTGTCTTGGAAAATTTTAGAAATATTTACTCTAAAAGATGCATTGTATGAAGTAACTATAATACCATTAGTTTTTAATGAAAAAAAAAAAAAATTAGAGGAGATTTAAAGTCCTATTCTGCTAACATTAAATTTGCTGCCTTCTTGGCCCACTATCTTAGATAATATCTAGCATTGGGGACATGTGAGCATTCATTTTACATGCATTTTAGTGACCCAATGTGCACACAGCTTAGCATTATTAAGCATTTTATGGAACAATATACATTCAATGTGTAGTCAAGGCTATCAAAGCAAAGTGAGCAGAAGTGCATGTCTTAGCGATGTACAGAATTGAAATGCTTGAACACATGTACAATCTATAAAGAGAGTGCATTCTTAAATTACTTGTATAACAAAGAAGAAGTGAAACTGCATACAATTAGCATGCCTTCTCTTTCTCCATTGTCGTAGCAATTACAAATATGGATATTGAAAGGTTAATCAATGAGGTTTCAGTTCAGCCTGTATTATGAGATGTCAATTAGTCAATTGTTTAATAGGAAATCATATTGTTCCTAATCATTTTGTTATCGACCCTGAGAAAATTCTTATGGTAAAGAAACAAAGTCAACTGCCTGTTCCTCCTCGGAAAAAAATATGAGAAAGAGTTTTATAGCACAACTGATTGCATCACACTTTTTAACCGTTATGCCTCTTGTGCAAATAGCAAGTCTGAATTTACCTACGAAAAATATACAAAATTATACTCATGAGTCCCCACACTGAAATTCTTAAAAGATGTATTTCATATGGCTTCTTAGTTTAGATCAAAAATGGTTTACCTCTAACCTCTCAACACTGTAAAACAAACAAGATTTATTGTGGTACCCTGAGTTTAATACAATATTGTATATCTAAATTGCCATTTCAATTTAATACTTTTAATGAATTGTAAAATTTCCCTGGGTGGTGATTAGGCAATTTCTCCAGATGTTAGAATGGCTTCTAAGTTTATTAATGTAGCTTGCTAATGAAGATAGGGTGCTTTTAAGCATATACTTTTTATTAACATTTATAGGCAATTCATTTTTTATAACATAACTAACCAACTGATTAACATAGAAGTTGATTAGTAATAGAATTGAGGTGTTGCTTTTATCATATTAAAGTTTCATTTAGATATCTTTGATAATTCTTGAGAATATGGGTCACTTTTATCAGAATATGAGATTCAAAAGTTTATCTATAAAGAAAAGCATTACATTACTTGGATATGTGAAGATTGTCATATTTGGAACAGGTGAGATTTGAATTTGAGAGTTCTTGAATGTAAGTCAGACACGCTACTCCACACTACTGAGGAAGGCTTCGTGTAAATTGGTTTTAGAAGTGATTTCAAGTCACTGATTATAACATGTATAACACTTATTGCAGAACTACGTAAGTCCTTAGGTTTTTGCATGTGAAGTAAAAAGTTGTTGTACTTTGCTAAGTCATATTAAAGTAAGTTAAAACATATCTATCGGTGCTAGGAATGATGCTCAAACACAAATAAAACTGAATGAATGCAAATTGGAATAAAAAATTACAGACCAACAAGACACTAGCAATCCAAAATGATAGCTCCCCAATCACGTAAAATGAGAAGTTCAAAAGGAATATTGAGAAGTGGTTTTAGCTTAAAAAAGCTCATATGTAGTTGGCTCACACCAAAAAAATCTGTTTTTTGGAGCATTTAAGATGTCATGAAAATCTATGCTTACACATGTATGCTACAATCTCAAGGGTATTCTGTACATATGAGAGGTAAGTGAAACATTAAGTTTTGCCTTAATGAATAGTATTTGTATTAAATAAATTAGAAGAGCTATTTTCTATGCTATATTTACTTTTATAACCTGAATGAATGCATTAATAAATTAAAACAGGCATTACTAATCCTGTAGAAGTGATATTTTATGTGCAGAAAAATCAGCAGCATGAGAACTTATAGGACCATGTATTTTCAGATACTAGCTTCTTAGAATTTATTAAAACAGATGTCATTATAGGTACCTATTTGTGCATTGATGTACTTATATAGATTAAATATTAATATGGTGAGTGAATGTGGACAATATTTACATTAAATAAATGATGAAATGAGAACTGAACAATTGCCCATTTTTTAATAAATAAATGATTTTCTTCTGTGGTAAAAATATCAGTAATGATGGAGAAAAGTAAATTTATTTTCAACAATTAAATAAAAGACACTGAAACTAAGAATGTCTGTTGAACTCAATGTACAGTTGCTATGCAGTAGAAATAGGCAACACTAATACTATTGAATAGCACTGAGAATGTCAGGATGAATTTTGGAATGATCTGCTGCAGAACAGAATTGCAAAATAGATGACTATTATACTCAAATCAATTAAACTTGCCAGCAATCGCTTCTCATGATGAGGAATTTTCCTTTATTGGTGTCCTTCTTAACTCTTATCAGCTGCAGTCTTCATTAATTTTGAGGTTATATGACAAACAATTTTTTGGCCTTATTGTTGCAGAGGATTCATTATAGTCACAATCAAGAACCATGATTCTTCACTTTCTTATTGCACTTCAATCATAATCCACTAGACATTTTTAGGCTAGTTGTCTAAGAATTTAAGTAAGATGAAAGATATAGAACAGTTTTGGTAGGGATCTGAATTTATGGCCAGAATGGTTCCATGACATGATACTAATATTGCTAAGAGGATTCTTTAGAAGAAATTAACTTTTTTTCAGAAAATAAACAAGCAAGTTCTGGAATCAACAATGTAGAATTCAATGAAGAAAAACTCAAGAGACTTTATTTATGGGAAAGTTTGGAACGTTTGTAAGCAATAAATGTTTCCCACTTGTGTTCTGCAGGGATTACAATGAAACTTAATATAATGTGACTTAACACTATACAATATGAAAGTCTAACACATTATGTTGAATGGAGCTACTTAGAATTGATTCAACATGACATAATGTGACACAACTTAAAGAGTTTGGCAGAGTTCAAATTTTTCCTTCCAGTTATGTTAAACTTGACATCACATGATAATAAGAGCCAATTGGCATGAAGCAGTAACATAATGTAATAAAAGAACAATCTAAAAATCCGAAGTCAGACATTGCTGATGTTATGAATTAGTTTCTATTGATCAGTTAGCATAGCAATCCAGTGATGTTTATAGTAGCTCCCTATCTTAGTTTACCAAACATTTTGTCCTCATTTGCATCAAACTTCTACTTTGCTATTAATGGGCTAGGAGAGGCCAAAGTTTTCAAAGCATCTCTGAGACATCATGTCACCATCTGCGTGAGTTTTTTGCCAGTCTCCCTGTTATCAATGTTTACGATGATGCATGGTGTTGGATCTTTATACTACCAAGACCAAACTACCCTGATTTCATTTCCAACCTTTAGAAATGCCAAATAAAGATATCAATGATGATGAAAAATCATTCGTACAGTGAGTTTGTAATAATTGACAGTGAATATGATACAGTCACAGAAACCTAAAATGTGCATTTAATGAAGACAAAGAAAATAAAAATAACAACATAGAAGAAACTGACATAAATGAGGAGAAATCTGATATATCAGGAAAATATATTTATATGATAAAAAACCTATTATAAATGGACAAGAAGTCCATTGTACACAAGTCATTGTACCAGCTGTGTGCGCTCTTAGAGGAAATGAGGACAAAAAAAAAAAAAAAACCCTAAGTCTCCAATAATTATATATTTTCTCCTGAAATGGTTCGGCTAATTATACAGTGCAATAATGTCAAATTGGGTAAAGAGTGAGGGAAATGTTATCATAAGGACCATTCTGAAATCTAAGATGTTATTCAACTTGCTATTGAAATGCAAAAAAGTGTTGATTATGACCAGCATCAAAAAGAATATCTTCTTATGGCTATATGAAGTGCAAAATAATAGTGTACACCAGAAACACTTGCCTTAATTTTTCTTAGATGATTAGCTTTATATAATGTGCACCTCACAAGAGAGAAAAAAAAAAAAAAAAAAAAATAATAATAATACTTAGCCTTTCGCAAAAACCTGGACAAATTAATATTAGCACGCATGGATTTATATTTTTGCAGTCAATATTTGTTACTTTATCACAAAACAGTACGTTTACATATAAGATGATGTAGAGTATGTGTGTAAAAAACAAATGAGGACAGCCTGGGTTCGATCCCAAGTGACCGCATGTAAGATTTGTGGTATACAAGGCAGCACAGGGGCAGTTTTCTCCAGGTACTCTGGTTTCTACCGCCACTGCATTCCACTGATGCTTTATCTTCATTCATGTATCATCAGTGCCATCGCCAGATCGTCTGCAGTGCCACAAGTAGTAAAAGCAGGCGCTAAACGCTTAAAAAAAAAAAAAAAAGGTGATTCACTTACTTGTTATTGTAGGTGCATAAAAATACTTATGAGTTGTTAACAACACAATATGTCAACTTGTTGCTTAAAGAGTTCTTCAAATAAAATAGCATAAATTCAAATAAAAAAATATATGCTGCATTTTTAAAGGACATAAATACCATACGTCTTTAAGACATCATGTCGTCAGTTGCAAGACAAGTTTATCATATCATCAGTTAAGGATTAAGGACATCCTAATTGCACCTTCAGTAGATATATAGCATCATTTTATAACTTGACATTACATTATATAATGTTTAGTCAAATTTATCATGATTTTCACATTAGAACAAGGTGTATATTATTTCTATTCATTTACTGCAATCAAAACTTATGCTCATGTGTAATCAAAATGAAAAATTAATTTCTTCTTGCATAACTTAAAATTCATATGCTGCAATTGCTGTTGAGGGTGAAACATCTTAAATTAAACAATGTGATATAATGATAATGTCCTCAATACCTGTTTAAAATGACCTCAATTCTGCATTAGAAGTTCATCAAATCCCTGAAACATTCCACTTGTGTGCACTTTTCTTCCTCATTAATGGAGGTGTACCCCTAATGTATGGATTTAATCTATTATCTTTCTCATTAATAACAACTTTTAAAACTTCTTAACTGAAGTAGATATTACCTAGCTCAAAAATATTCAATTTATTTGCTGACTTGTAACTCCTGTTATTTGAATGAGTATTTGCTTCACACAAGTAATGGGGAATTAATGTAGATAATTTAACTCCTGTTTGAAAGCCTAGAATTTTTGGCTAGAGTTGTGAAATGTTGGAAATGTATATTGTTCAGTTTAATATTGAATTACAGAATAAGTTAAGTATTACAAGAATACTGTTAAATCATCAGCTTAAAATTTGTTATCAGCTGAATGAAATATTTACATTAAGTTATTTAGCATCTATGTAAAATAATCAGAAGATAGGTACATATAAAGAGCCTAAATGGACAGGTGGATAAAGCAAACACTTCCTGTAAGGTTGCTTGGCTTGTCAGTTGCCATCAAACTTTTTTAAAAGTTTAATTTTAAAATTTATGTTTGTTTTCTATTTCTAATTTTCTGTTTGGATCATCATTTTATGATAGCAAGAAGATGAAATATTTTGCATGCTGTCTTTGCAAGCCCACCATTTTGTGAGTAAGGATCTTGTTTTAATTTTTTGTTAAATATACACAATAGCAATAGTTTATAAAGATAATAGTAGAAATTCTCCCAAAGTGTAGAGTTTTCTGTGAGAAAGTGCAGTGTTTTTTGTAAACAAAGCTCCTATTAGCGAGAATGATAAACCTTTGTTACTTATTCTATCAATTTAGAATTTAAAATCCTTCAAAGTTTGTATCATCAAAATATTTTACACTTTGATATTTTTTAAACTTTGTTTGTCTTTGAAATAAGACAATATCATCATTTCAGGAAACATGTTGAGTTTACAATATTAATTGTCATAACTCTGTTATGTTACTTTGTTTCTTCACAACCTATAGATAAATTTTCAGTTTTGTTGTTGCTTGTTATTTATATTGGTACTGATATTCTCAGCAAATATTAACGTAAGAACAGAAAGCAAGTTGAACCTCAAGTATGAATTATTATTTAATGCTGCTAAACAACACAAAGTGAGCTACCAATCAAGCGGCTGGAGATTTGTTGCTTAGTAGCAAATAATGTTTCTGCTATTATCTTTTTCTTGATAACATTTTTTCTTTTGTCATAGTTGATTGCAAAAAGCACATCAATAAAATAACCAGATTGTTTGAGCTTCCATTGCAATATTGCTTAAGTTACAAAATATGGCTTAAATTTTTAGTATTGTTTTTTTCTAGTTAAAATGAAAAATTAAAAATACTTTTTTTTTATTTTGCTGAACTCTACTGAATATAAAACTCAGATGTGCTTTGGAAATATACAATGCATATTAATATACACTTAACAAAAAATAGATTAAAATCATCAAAATCTAATTTTGAAGTTGGGCAAGTAAGTAAAAGATATAATAAGGTCTCATAACTGCTTATTTAGTTACTATTTGAATCATTACCCTGGTGATATTTTGAAGAGTTTTTTTGTCAGTTATTTACTGTATAGAAAGACTTTTCTTATAAATTATCTTGTATTACTATGACACTTGTCAATAATCTTAAACTAGAGTTTAGCTAAGAATTGCATTTGTGAATGATGGGATATCTATAAAATGCTTTCTTAAGACATGTTAAATCTGTGCAGCATTCTATTAGGTAAAAAGATTATATTTTGAAAAAACTGTTAAATTAGCAATTAGAATGCCCAGTAGACACCGGATTGCTTTTTAATATATTTTAGAATTCTACCAATTGATGCTCAAAGGATGAAAACCTTGATGTCAAGCCTGTTTGAGCTCACCAAGTTATTAATTGTGATAAAAATGATTGTGCTGAAAACAAAAAGCAGGTGATAATAGGGTAGAGGAGGGCACATTGGTGTAGTAACTATGACAACAAGGTGTTTACATTTGTGGGCCAAATGTCCCACAGATGGCAGGCAAAACAGTCATTTGTTACAAACACTGCACATTCTCTTCTTTTCTCAGTGATGCAGAGGGAGTATCGTCATAGGGCCATGAGGAATATATTCTTTATCAGTCACATATACATATATATTCTTGGCATTTGTTGATTAATTGATCACACATCCATGCAGCAACATGTTAGATTTGCTCGTTCTGATTAACGAAGTCTTCTTAAGCACCAGAGAAAGAAGGAAGCTGTCACCTTCACATGCAATATGATTAAAGAGAGGATATTTTCACACAAGTTTTCACAAACAAGAAAAAGTAGATTCAGTATGTGTAAAAATGTTCCCTTGATGTAAGTACGTACATATTTATTTTTGGGGTTCACTTCTGCTTCTGGAAAATAATGCACTGCTATTCATTTTATTTTTAAAGAGGCATTTGGTTTCTCTTTCTCTTCTTTCACTGCACTCTAAGGTTGATCATAAATGTGCGTTAGTAAAGTGCAACTGTCATTTATCACAGGAGTAGAGGAATATTATAATCTTCAGCTGTATTTCTTCTTTCTGTATTTCTCATTTGCACATAGTATTTGCAGCAACCACCTGGGAGATACGTGGCTACTAAAATGGTGGGGTTGGTACAACAGCTATGTTCTGTATGCATTAATGCATACTTTCTAACACATCTATCCATGAACATTTTATATCCCTTGTAGTTCACAGTGCTAAATGGTAGTTTTATTATTTTTAACTGTGTAGGGCAATATATATTTTTTTTTTCTTCACTGCAGTTTATTCAAACTTTAAAGGATCTTGGTCCCATTCTAGAGCTAGGAATAAAAGTGTCATTTTATGCTGATGGACTTAAGTTAAATAAAGAGAGAAAAGTAACTTTCTTTAAAAACAAAAAGGAATCTACAAATATTTCTTAAACTTACCAGTACTTCTACTGATGCTAGAATTAGTGAAATAGTTTTCTTTTCCTTTATAATGTTAATAATTGATAATTATATGAAGAAATTGCATACTTATACTAAAAGAGTTGAATAGTCTTGCTTGGTTATAGCAAATTATAACTCTGTATTTGCTGCAAAAGGCTCTCAACAGCTTCATGGCATATGCATTAGAGAAATATTGCACAATCTCTCATCATATTTTTGCACTTTGTAAAACATCATTTTTTGATTAAGCAAGAGAGTAGAGCTAAATCTATATAGACCACCTATAGAATTTGTACTGTATTTGAGCCACTGGTTACCTTGTTTCATACTATATCTTTAAAATCACATCTAGCAGTGAACTAGCTGCTTAAATCCCAGAAAAACATATTTCATAGTCTAAAATTGTAATATTCCTACCAATAACAATCAAAACTAGGTACATGCTTAAATTATTATTTTAAATATAAAGAACGCTATTATTCAGTATATTCTTGTATTCTCATAACATTAAGAGCAAATAAAAATTTAAAATCACCGAGCTAAACAGTACTATTACCTCAGTCAAATAGAAACAAGTTTTCTTCCATTACTGTATCATGATTTTTAAAAAAACTTTTAAGAATTTGTTAGTGAATTTTTTAATAGATGTTATGTTGAGAAGCATAGAAGGATGCTATGTTTGCAGTATATGTACAATTTGTGAAAATGAACATCTTTTTATTTTTTTATAACACTCATGTTTTCCATGTCTTATAATTTCATGTAAGAAAACATTCATTTCCAGATTAGCAAGATGTTGATTCTTCTAAGAAAAATTACAAAAATTTCAAATAAGGCATTTCAAAGCAGAAACAAAAGAATTTAAGTTAGGAATTTTTGTTTTTTCAGTTACTCAGCATTACTTAGGAGAGGAAGTATTGTACTCTACCCAAAAATTTGCAAATGAATTTTCAACAGAAACACGGTTTTGAGGTCCCCTGAACCCAAAAAGCAAGATTAGAAAAGGTTTGTATATATTTGTGTGTGCATGTGTGTGTGTGTTTGTCAAACTTTGAATGCATTACTAAAAATTAAAGTCTGTTAAATACTAAACTTGTTATTTAAGTTTAGTGTTTTCTAAGGACGTGATAAGAAGATTTTGAAGAAAATTCCTCCTATTAAATTATTATTGACACAGAAAAAATGTAAGTGACTAAAGTGACCAAAGATTTTCAATAAAATACTATAATTTTATGGTTTTTGTATTAGAGATAATATGTATATTTTGATTTAACTGGAATTTCCTGTGAATTCCAGTTAATTCTGACTTTTGCATAATTTATAATGCATAAAAGAAGACAAAATTTTAGAACACATCATGTTAAATAACACAAATTATGAAATTAAACCGAGTTTTATATATGGGCACTTTTTAATTGCTGCAGTTCTCAGCATTCCATTCTATTTTGGGCGTGAAAGATTGTTTAATTTTGCTCAGAGGCCTCATAATCAGGCTTGAGGTTATTTTGCATGTCATAAATCTCTGACATGGGATCAATGGCTTTACTTTTCTTCTGAAGGAAGTCATAAGGACTTTTATGCCTGAAAACAATCTATCACCCTTTGCTAGGTTTGAAACAGGGAACTTGGGAAACAGAGGCTAGAATGTTACTCCTAGAACATGGAAGATGACTGCACACAGTTTATGCCAAAACATTTTGAGACATTAATCATTTTTGGGATATTCATTGTTGTTTGATTTTTCAAAGACTTACTTTTTATTTTTCCTGTTACATAAAGAAAGTAGATAAAATTTTATATTCTAACCAAAAATATGAATCAAGATTTTAACAGAAATACATGTTTTGATGATCTTTGAACCCTATAAAGAGCATTTTTAGAAAAAAATGTGTGTCTCTGTGAACAGCATAAGACAAAGAGAAAAATACCTATAAATATTAAACAAACTTTAGTGTTTTCCAAATGTATTACACACCAATTTTCTAGAAATTTTCCCCACCCCAAACTTATATGTAATATTTTTATAAATATTTAAATCTCTTATAAATGAATTGATAATTTTGATTAAATTACCATACAATAAAGATTTTTATATATAAAATACATATCTTAATTTTTCTGGAAATTTCCTTGAAGTCATTTTTATTTTGAATAACTTTTGTGTGTCGCTTCTGTAGTGTAGTTGTAGCATGTCTGCCTCACATGCAAGGGGTCCTGAGTTTGAATTGCATAGGGTGAGCTATATGGATAATGTTTCTCTGGGGTTTTTCCTTATCCTCAGAAGACAAATGTTGAGTAACTCTAAGCTTAATGGTCCTTAAGTTCATTTAAGCATCATTTCATTTATTTCACTCAACATCCAATAAGATAGATACTAAACTTATATGTAAAGAAAAAAAGAAGATAAAGGCAACTTTTTTATAATTCTATTGGTTTTTCTGTTTCCTTTTTTTTTTTTTTTGTGGTTATGAAAGGGAATGATTATTGCTGAAGTATCACAGGGCAACATTACTTTTAAAGTATTTGAGTATCACTTTAGTTTGTTCTATCCTTCCTATATATACAACAAAATGTGTAAATATGTAATGAAAATTTAATTATTTAAACGAAGTATGCAAATGAATAAACTTTTGTAAAAATAGTCTGTAAACAGTGGGTAGAAGAAGTCATACAACTGCAACATATATGCTTTTTGTAACTAAATCGCACTCTTATATGAAACATTGCAATCAATATCTCTAAAGCTATTGGCTATAAATCTAATGCATAATTATAACTCGTACTACATCTCTAGTTTTTTTTGTTATCTAGTTTTTTGTTTGTTTTGATTATTGTAACTTCAAGTTCTTAAAGGTTCAGTTTTGTGAAAGATACATGTAAAATTAAAAATCATTTGAAAATGGCTTATAATATGTAGAAGATATTTGACAACATTTTTAGATGTTTTTACTTTTTCTACTATGTATAGTAAGTAGAGGAAGTATATTATTCAACCCAAAAATTCAATACCAAGATTTCACCAGACTCTCCAGTGAGTGTGAGCAGTACCTCAAAAATGAAAAGTCAGTTTAAAATCAAACTTGACATTAAGTTCAATATCTTCCAAAGGTGAAACTAGAAAAATTTTAAATTAAATCCCCTCACCTCAAACTACCTTTTATGTGGAACGTTTTTCAAAATGTTTGATTTTCTCAAAAATGGTTCTAAAGATTTTGATTAAATTAGCATATATTTAAGATATTTATGTGACAAAATGTAGCACTGAATTTTCTGGGAATGCTTGACTTTTTCTTCATTTGGAGGAAATTGTGAATATCTGTATAACTAGTAAATGATAAGCAATAGATAAAAACATACCAAACCAACAATGTAGATCTGTTTCAAAAACACAATTTATTTTACACAGCTTTTCTTGTATCATAAGCCATTTCTGGGATATCCAACAATAGATATTCCAGAATATTGTTGTTCAATGTTTGTTCATTCTTTCAAAGTCCTTTTGTTGTTCTTAGTTTCTTGCAAAAGCATGGAAAGGATATGGTATTTTAAGAATAGTATAAATAGAGTCCAGATGTTAACATTTGACTATCATTATCGTCTTTGTATCTGCAATGAAATGTGTGTTGAAGCTATTGCTATACAGGTTCATATCAAAGTGAAGTATATAGAAATATAACCTTTCATAAAAATGTTTTTATATCCACTAATAAATGACAAATGGACAGAGAACTTATCTGAAAGTTATCTCAAAATGTGATATTTTTATCAGCATTTTCATGGCCATCTTTGAAAAAGAAAAAAAGAAGGTATTGAACTATTGAAATATTGCATAGGTAATTACTGTTTGTGAATGCAAGCCTGTATTCTCATGCTCTGTTCACAATAGAGTGACACTAGAAATATGACATAAACGACAAGACTATCGACCAATAGGAACTCAGCATGAATGTAACAAATTCTGTGTGAAGAAAGTAGAGTTAGAGTTACCTAATTTTTATTCCATTGCCTTCTGGCACCTGCAGGATTGGTTTGAGTGGATTTTGTTAAGATAGGACCCACCTTCAGAAAATTGCATTTGTTTTTGGCAGAAATATTAAATTAGTCCAAGTTTATGAATTAAATTAAAATGTATAGAGAAATACAACAAAAAAGTATGTGCTTGTGCAACAATGTAAAATTCTGTCACTTCATTCTGAACATTAGATTTTGAGGAGCAATATCATGTGTCATGTTAGTCATATCATGTTTCCAATGTCACCCATTGTAAGGACGAATCCAGAGAGGAAACATGTACCCATCCTCACCAACCAAAACATCAATACAAAAATACAAATACATTGATACAATAAAGTTTAAAGGACTTTTGCTACCTATCCTGTAAATAAACCATTCTTATAAAAGAATAATCTTTTACCTACTTTATGATAATTTAAAAAAACACTAGCACAAATGGTAATATTTCTTGCTTCCTTGTAAGTAAAAGGAAAATAAGGGAATATGGTCTAGAGTAATAATAAAATCTTTTAAAAGCTGGGCCCTATGTAATACAACTGAACTTTGGTTCTCTTTGCATGGCTAAAAGTAAAACAAAAGAGATATGAAAAGCATGGTATCTATGTAGTTATAAAATAATACATAGTATTAAATAAACCAAAATTTTGAAATATTCTCAAAATTAAATTTTGGGCAAATTTGAGTATTTTGACAGGGACCCATCCCATTTGAGAAAAGTTTAAGTATTTTAAAATTGAAACTAATAACAAGGTAAATTCTACAAAAAGCAAAAAGTACATATATAGCATAAATTATATGTTTTAACAAGATCTACATTTTTTGTGTAGTAAGATTTAGTGTACCTCTTACGGTTTCCAGATGTACATTTTATTTATCATAAAAATATGATTAACTTTCTCTGTTTAAATGTTAGAGCCATTTTTGAGAAAATGAAAATCATCGAAAAAGTTTCAAAGTAAAGGGTGGAGAGATTTTCTTTAAAAGCTTTGTGTTGCATCCTTGCAAGTTGCTGAACTTTTTTACAAACTTTGGTATTTAATGCACTTCTTGTTTTTGAGTTAGCTAACTACAGATACATGGGAAGAAAAAAATACACACTTGCATGTACTGATGCAACCACACACACATTCACACTGTCCTAAGGACCTTTTTCTAAAAGGACTTTATTATTCAGGGGACCTCAAAACATATTTCCGTTAAAATCTCAACATTGTATTTTTAGGTCAATTTTCAATACCTTCTTCACACATTATATACATAGTACAGGGTAGAGAAAATAAAAACTAAAATTGTAGTCTGGTTTCATAACCTAATACATGTTTGCTGATTTACTCGAGTCTGCTGAACCTTGAGAGGTAGATGTGGAGTGCAATACATACAACACCAAAGTTAAAACAACTTATGATTCTGACAGCTAAGCTATCCCTGCTATATGATAATTATTTTGGCTTATTTGCAATGTTCGAATCATAATTTCTGATGTGGGGGGAAACTTAAGAATCAGATTTGTTTTCCATTTTTAAAATCTGGTTTTGTTTATACATCCTTCGATTACTGTTACTATTTTCACTAACACATGTGAGCTTCAATGTTACTGTTTTTAACTGAATATTAAAATTACTTTAAATTGAAACCTGAGATTTGAATTAGAATAAACCACCATCATTATTTTCTGAAACTTTATGCTTTCTTGTGAAAAATCTATCCATGTTGACCAACAATGTTGCAAAAAATTGAGTTGAATACTAGAGTCTAAAATCATCATTGCTGTCATAAATGCTGCAGTTATGACCCTGAATACCAACTCAGCTAATCAAACTCAGAATTTTTGTTTTTTTTGTTTTTTTTTGTTTTCTAGAGTAACACCCTTTAACTTGGTTGGTGATATGATGCTCAAATGATATCAGGGTCCATGAAGCTTAAAGTTACTCGACATTCATCTTTTCAGGATAAGGAAAAACCCCCCAAAAAAAACTCATCTGGGTAACTCACCCTAAGCAAGATTCGAACTCACGACCTGTTGAATGTAAAGCAGACATGCTACCACCACACTAGCCAGGCTGGCAAACTGAGAATTGTTTACTGTTTATCTTACTTGGTATTAGCAATATGATTGTTTAGCTATCTCAGCTCACACTCATACCATGTACACTCTGCATTGAAAGTGTTCCATGTCTTCCTGTATTTTCAAAGACATCTTACAAAATGAATGGTAATAATTAAGAAGAGATTAAATGATGAATTTTCTCCACAAGCAGAACTTAGCAATGAAACATTACTGATTTTATTACAAGAGCCTATACAATTTGAGTATAAATACATGGTTTTCTTTAAGGCATATGCACTTCATAAACATTTTAATTTTAACACCATAACAATGGAGAGGAGGGTTAGAAAGTTTAACTCCATGATCAAATCCTTATTATTTATCCTGATTATTTTAAAGTTGATAAAGCAATAATGTTTTTTAGTTTATATTTGAGAACATAATTATTTTTTATTAAATTATGTATTCTAAAATTAACATTTTACACAAGATTTCCATTGTTCTGTTTTACTTGCAGATTGCTTAAACACAACTGCTTTAATATATTTTTCTTAATCTAATACCTCTTTTACACTATGTTTCTTCAATTTTTATTTTACCTTAACTCTAAATTTTTATACCCCTCCCTTTAAAGAAATCCCAGATGCAGCCTAATTCTATCGTGAATTGGGCATTGCAATCTCCCTCTCTCCCTCCATTTAGTTCAAGGGACCTCAAAACAGAGAAACTTACTAAGCAAGATGGCTCAGGCAGTGCATACGAAACTTGTATTCAGGAAGTGTTGAGTTCAATTCTTATTAAAATGGCTTCCACCATGGAATACCATTCCTAAGGCTTAATTTCTTTACTTGTGGTTTAATGTTTTGAGTAATTTAAAATATTCTTCTACTTACTAAATTCTATTTCAAAATATAGCAGAAATGCTTTTATTACTTACTTCCTTGGAAGCAGCAGGGAATGTACTAAGCTAAAGGAATAGTTGAATCTTTTATGTGATGCAATTGAAATTTTATTCTCTTTGCAAATCTAGGAGTAAAACAAAAGAGATATGAAATGAATAGCAACTTTCTGTTTGAGAAAAGTATAAGTATTTTAAAATTGAAACAAATAATAAGGAATATCTTAGAAATCATTAACTCTACAAAAAATGGCTATTACATATACTATATGTTTTCAAGAGATTTACATTATTTTGTATTAACTTTTTGTATCTCACTTATGGTTTTTCAGTTATGCAAACGTGATTCAGATTGAAGAGGTCTTCAGATGCTATTCCCAAGAAATTCAAAATATATGTTTTATTTGCCATATTTTTATTATATAGTTAATCAAAACTTTTTTAACCATTTTCTCAAAAATCAAATATTTTTAAAAACCTTCCATAAGAGTAGTGTATTGCTCAAAAATATTTGTGTTGCATCCATGGAAGATGCTGAACTTAAATATCAAGTTTCATATTTAACCAACTTTCCATTTTCTAGTTATGTTCACAGACACACAGAACAATCACAGGACCTTTTTCTAAAAATGTTTTTTCTTTACAGGAGGCCCTAAACATGTATTTCAAATGAAATCTCAGTATCAAATTCTTGAGTGGAATGCAATACTGAAGCATATGGGGGATTAGTTAGTGTAAATGTATTATATTGGGGGTTAACGGATAAGCGTTTGATCATAGTAGAGTTCATTAATGGCAGTTTATAAAGGGCCTGTTAATGGCAGTTGATACTCATTAGAAAGCTCAGTTTAAACATGACACACCAGATTAGGAGCCCAATCATGGGCCAGTGCCATGCAGGCGTATGAGAAGATAATGGTGCTGGGGGAAATTCTTCAGGTCAGTGGGGGAAGTAGGTTGTTAGTGAATGTAAGTGGAAGGTGATGTAATGCCTCATAATCAATGACCATCAGTTCAGGAGGTAGTTGCTGTTATTCAGTAACATTAATAAACTGATAATTAATTGGGTTGTAACACTTAAGTATCACTTATATATAATTTTTCCAGACTGGTTTTGAAGCCATTTGGGCATCATTGTTGATTGTTTCCAACTAGATTTCCGAGGGTGTTATTTCTTGATATTTTGTTTATCGAAGTTTATGCTGAAGAATGTGTAAGGATAATTTTTTTCTTTTGTTTTTAAATTTACGGCCAGCAAGTTGCACCAGAAAGGATTAGTTCATCAACAAACACCATGTGCTTCACAACACACAGCATCATGAAGCTAAGAAAAAATTATCCTTACACATTCTTAACAAAGACTTCCATAAACAAAATATCAAAATAACACCCTGTGGAAATCCAGTTGGAAACCTTCGACAATGATGTCCACAGGGCTTCGAAACCATTCTGGAAAAATTATATGTAAGTGATACTTAGGTGTTACAAACTCAACTCAAAAATATTCTATTCTTATGTATCATTGTTCCAAAACACCCTTTCATAGAAGTTGATAATTAACAGTTATTAACTTGTAATGTTATCATAGAGTAGTGTCAGTCACCCTTTGGCAGAGCTATACTTTTATAACCAGTGAAATCCTGATACTTCCCACTCAGCAAACAAGTCGCCTGCTGTTATGTTTGTCTTAGATTAGTAGAGACATTTTTCTATTATTATTGACTGGTTGTTGTTTGGATTGTAACAATACTTTCTCTCTATGAATTATTTTTGAAGTAGAGAATGTAAAAAGAACCCAAAATGCAGCTATTTACAAGGATAAAAATTATTACAGGAGCAATTCAAAATATACATTAACATTGTTGACAGTTAAAAGGTAGATATTCTCATTTTCATTTGACTAAGGGGATACCCATAATGGATACCTTAATTTGTGTGATTGTGCAACATTTTATACAAGCAAATGCCATTCAGCAAGGTTGAGTTATGCTCCCCTTTGCCCTATTCTTACCTTTTTCTTAATATGAGAAATATAGGATATATATGAAAAGACTTCCAATTCTTTCTAAGTTATGTAAGAATAAAGAAAGAATTTTAAGACAAAACTTGTGAAATAGCTTTTGAAAAAGTTTTTTTTTTGTTTAGATTTGCTTATGTCAAAAAAAGTATTTCCCTCAACTCATTAAGTCGTATGCTACCAATGCACTATCTTTTCTCTTAAATGAGAACCCTGGAGTAAATAAGTTTTAATGTGACCTGGTATTAATATTAGCAAGGCTTAAAATGCATATTGTCCTTGCACTCAAATACTACTGAAATCTGAATTATTAAATACTGTTCTGACACAGTGGTCCATGATAAAATAAATGGCTGCACTGGCTTTTGACAGTTTTTAGGGATAGTGGCGGCTTCAGTATGATGAGGACGATGATTATGGCTGCTGCCAATAATGGACATGATGACACTTGTGGAAGATGATGATCGTGGCAGCAGCGCTCTCTGGTGTTAAATGATGGATTCTCGATTGCGTTCGTTGTCCTCAGTACTACTGCCACCACTACTTGCACCACAGATCTGCATCTCGATTTCAGCCAATCTATGCTCCACCTAAAGAAACAAATATTTGTTTAGTTTAACACAAATATTATTATGCATAACAAATATGTGGCATACTTTATCCATATAATTAGGCAGAAATTCTACAGATTATTAGCCCCTTCAGTGATATATGGACGTGATATGACATCCTGTGCATGGCTGTTAAATAAGCTATTTCACCAACAGATAACATTGGTTAACTACATGAAATAATGCAAACTGCAACACCTGGATTTATGGCTATGTAGTCTAAGACACAATAGGAGTAGCTAACCAAGTATCATGGGATCAAATCCGGTCAAAATGTATGTTCTACATTCAAGAGAAACTGTGGGAAAGGATGGGGAGGGGCTCAGCTAAAACAATTGGTGTGATGGCATGGCTGAATGCTGACAGATTTTGATTGAATGCAGGTACATGCATTTTACCTTTTTTTTGTAAATAAAATAATTCACTCTCATCATTACACAGCATTATAAGATTAGATAATACTGCAGTTATCATGTGTCTGAATGACTGCACAGTTTAAGGCATGGTATGCGAGATATGACTAGTATGGTTGGAGGCTCACACCTAAAAGTACCAAACTTTTTTTTTTGTTTATTTATTTTAATACCTCACATCCATTATTGGGTGTCTTTGAATGGTTAATGGTAAAAGTTTATCTTTCAGTGTGGTTCTGATTAAGCACAATATACACTCAGAAGAATTGATTATGTTAGTAAAGCTACAGTAAAACACATTTTTTGTGTGTAGGAGTCTGAGATATAAATTAACATTTAAAAAGTGCTGTGTAAAAATTTGGAACATTTTTAAAAAATGACAGCAGACACTTTAGAAATATCTAAAAGGGGTGATGGGTGAAATTGTGGTTTTCCACATTCTTCTATTGAGTTTCATTTCTATTACGCTACAAGTTTTGAGTTACTAACAATTTTGGTTAAGAATATATGCATTCTTAAAATGTAATTTTTAAATAATATAATAAACATTATTTGCCAATACTATAAAAGCATGTATAAAAGCTTCAAGTATTGGATTTTTGATATATCCATTACAAAGGAAGAAAATGATCTATCTGCAGTAATAAACAACAATGCCTATCAAGTTCTTTTTGCGGATGACACAAGTATTATAATTAAAGAACACAATGTCAGTCAGCTCCCAGATTTGTCTAATAACATCTCCAAAACACTAAATGATTGATTTGAAAGTAATAAAATTCACGTCAACTTTGAAAAAACTAACTACATTAATTTTTGCAGAAAACTTAAAAAAACTGGCAGACCTAAGGATAAAATATGAAAATAACCAGATTGCAGAAGCCTGTAATACAAAACCCCTAGGTCTTATGATTGATCATAACATGCAATGAACTGAGCTCTGCATGCTTTGCAATCCGGTCTTTAATTCAGCTTATAAATAAGAGCATACTAAAAAACAGCTTATTATGCATATTTTCATTCAATGATGACCTATGGAATAATATTTTTGAGAAATTCAGTAAATGCTAAAAAAGTATTCATTATGCAAAAAAAGGTAATAAGAATAATGGCAGGAGAAAGATGATTGACTCACTGCAAACCACTCTTCAAAATGTTTGGAATTTTTTTTATCAGCCTGTGAATATACTCTAGCCATTTGTAATAAATAACCCAGAAAAGTTTTACAAAAAATACAAATATTCATAACAAAGAGACCAGACATAGGCAGGACTTACATAGACCAACAAATAATTTGCAGTTATTCCAAAAAAGAGTTTACTACAAAGGTATAGTTTTGTTTAATTCACTTCCCTCTTCTATAAAAGAATTGCAAATGAGCAAAAACAAGTTTAGATCAGAATTAAAAAGATATCTTATTACTCACACCTTCAATACAGAGGAAGATTTCATTCAATCAAAAACACACTGGTAATAATGTAACATTGTAAATACAATAATCATGAGTATTCTAAGAATGTAAATATATGGGTAGGCTTTTGGAAACAGACATGTAATTGAAAATTATGCAAAACCAACACATCTGAAAATTCATTGTCAGAGTTATTATTTGTAAATAAATGTATTAATAAGTATGAATAATTGTAATTGTTGACATGATCTACATCCTAGAGTTTGGGCTTTGAGTCTAATCTCATAATAGGATCTACAGATTGCAATGTTGTGTGTGCGTGCGTGCGTGCGTGCGTGCGTGCGTGCGTGTGTGTGTGTGTGTGTGTGTGCATCTTATATAAAAGTGAGATATACCATAAGTGGCATACCTTCTCAATCAGTAAAAAAGTACTACAACTTTTTTATTTATTGCTTTAACAGCTATAAACAACTTTAGGGTGCCTACTAAAATTTGTGCCTATGATTATGAAGTTTTCATAATAAAGCTTCTAGCAGGAATTGGTATAAGCTATTACCATTTTTTCCAGGTTACTACTGTTAATCAATTGCAAATATTTAATTTAACGAATATTGAGATTTTATCAAAAAACATTATTTTAAAACAGAATACCCACCTATGGGCTGCACAGGTCATGGAAGCAATCTTCATTTGAGATGGATCAGAGAATAGAATAACAGAAAGAAGAAACATAGGAAAGTAATAAGGATGTCAATGAACTTAATAAATGTATAGAAATTATATCATATATTGTATTATTGTGAGTATCCTAATTTTGCAGCTTCAGGTTTTTAAGTAAGGCTCAACTCAAGTAAATTATGTCGAAAAGTCATTAAGTGGGTTTCTTTAACAAAATAAGTTAGAAATACAGAGCACTTTATCACATAATCGAGGTGAAAACAATCAAAATGAGAAAAGAACTTTACTGAAGTCATAAAGTGAGATTATGTTAATGTACTTCCGATATGTTGCCAAGTTTATGTACAACTCTGAAGGGATGGAAAACCCAAGGAGTAGAAGATGAAAACCAATAATATTCATGAAAGTTGTAAAATTTGTTCAAGATCAGCTCATAGCCTTGAAAATAGGCAGAGTTTAGGAGATTTGTTTAGGAGGAGAGCAGCTCGGAAGATGTATAAAGTTGAAATGGAAAATTACTTCTGGAATACTTCCTGCTCTGTAAAAACATAAACTTACTTGTGTAATGATGTGCTATACATAAAGATGTACCAACCTGTTAAAGATTTTGGTGTTAAAACCGGTAAATAATTTTCAGTGTGAGAATAATGATTTTTCTATTAGCATTCTTAAGAGAAATATTCATAAGGAAACTAGCTCAAAACCATATGATTTAAATTAATTATTTATTATGAGATAAATTTTATTTGATCAGGAATTAACTAAGGCAGGGTGTATAAATTAGTTCAAAAGGAAGTCAGAGGGCAAAATGTGTTTTAATTTGTGTGATAAACTTGATAAAGAGGGGATATCCAGAAACAAGTGATTTTCATTGTTTTTCCAGAGACAAAACCTCAGACCCAAATTCCAGGAACACCATGCTCCTACTCAAAATCCTGAAAGGCTGGTTGGAAAAATTCCTTTACCTCTGTAACAATCCTTCAAAAATGTAAATCTAAATGGCGTGTTATTTATGGATGCTCTTTAACTGCTGTGGTTCTTAGCATCCAATTCTATATTGGGCACGAAAGACGCTTAATTTTGCTCAGAGGCCTCTCTATCAAGCTAGAGGTTCTTTTACATGCCATAAATCTACGATACAGGACCAACGGCTTTACTTCCCTTCCAAAGGAAGCCATGCTAAGGAATTTTTTTCTCTTTTTCCATCGTCCTCCGCCGGGTTTGAACCTTCACTCGTTTGGTATTACTCATATTTTACATTCACACACCTCAAAATCTTCCAGCAAAAATAAGTCACATCCTTGCAAGATACTGAGCTTAAATAATCAAGTTTGGTATTTAACAGACTTTTTATTTTTGAGGCATGACACGCTCACACGCACACAGACCTGCAAACATTTATCTAAAAATTTTTTTTTTGATTCAGGGGATCCCAAAACATGTATTTCTGATGAAATCTTGGTATCAAATTCTAGGGTGCAATACAATACTTTCTCTATACACTATGTACATAGTATGTGTACAGAAAGTAAAAATCTGATGCATTCCATTCAATTACTAATGCTACCTATTCTGCAACAAGCCATTCTTACAAAAGCAAATTCTTCTATCCACTTCAATCTAATTGAGATAAACATTGGCAGAAATTATCCTATTATTATTATTCAATTGTAGGTACAAGGGAAATGAGGAAGCACATTAGATTAAAGCGTTAGTTCAATCTTTCGATTTGGTGACCATGTCCAGACATTAAAATTCAATTCTCTTTGCAGGGTCAGGAGCAAAAAAGGAAAGAAAAAAAGAAGAAGAATTACAATTTCCCAATTGAAAGAAGAATAAATATTTGAAAATTTAAACCAATAAATAATAGGGAACATCTTGGGAATGGTGAACTACACAAAAAAAGTATTTGAATTTAATTGTGTTTTTTATTTTCATTTTTCATGCAGTGAGATTTGCAATATCTCATGATTATGCAAAAGTCATGCAGAATGAAGAGGATTTCAGACTATTCCTAGAAAATTCAAAATATACATTTTATTTGATATGAAAATGTTTAAACATATGGTACTTTAATCAAAATTATTAGAGCCATTTTTGAGAAAATCAAAATTTTTCAAAAATTGTTTCACATAAAAATAGTTTGGGATAGGGGGATTGTCTTGAAGATCTAAAATCTTCATGTTACATCCAAGGAAGAGTCGAGCTTAATTAATATCAAATTAAGAGTTATGCTGTTCTTCATTTTTGAGTTATGCTGATCTAAAAACATGCATGTAGGCATGTATGTATACATATTCACAGATGTTCTTTGAAAAATTCATTTTTTTGAATTCAGGGGACTTCAAAATATATATTTCCAGTGAAGTGTAGACTTTGAAGCTTTGGATGGAATATAATACTTCATATATTTACTATACATAGTACAGAAAATAAAAATACAGTGGTTATAATTAGTGTAAATTAACGTCTTACCTCCCATTGCTGCTGGCTTAGTTTGATACTCATTGAGGCATTTTCTGTCTCAAGCGTGATGAGTCGTTCTCGTAATCGTTTGATCTCTGCGATTAAGGCCTCGTGTGACATCAGAGAAGTTTCTCCTCCTGATTCTCCCCCTAAATGTGTCATGCTGTTGCACGGCAACATTTGTCCTTAAAAGAAATATGCACAATTTATATCAGTTGGGAGGTGGAAATGAACCTTAAACACAAACCAGGTATTTTATCAGAATGGAATATTAAAATCTAAAGCTTAGTGTTGATTAATGGCATTTGAAGGTAGTAGGTAGCAGTGAAGTCAATGTTACACTAGTTTAAATTAGGAATTAAAATAAGCAGGTAACCCTAATAATGGGAATCAAATCAACAGGTAGTAAACAAGAGGAATGACTGCTGATGATGATATGTAAAACATGTAATTATAAATTAAAAGATAAGCAAAGCTTATTACATACTAATCTGCAAACATTATATAATTAATGAAACACAGTTATGGAGAATACATTTTTATAATGTGTGCAACAGGATTGAAGAAGTTAGAATTATACCAGTGGAACAAGGTGAAAACAAAATCTTTAAAAAGCTGAACATGGTAAAAGATGTAACATTTACAATGAAATTGTATATTCTAAAGTGAGATACTGATATTTTTCTGTTTATTTCCATCACAAGGCTGTTGCATTATTTTGTTTATTACACTCTAAACTCTGAACTCTGTGTATTTTGAGGTTAAGTTTCAAACATTTTTTTTTTTTTTTTTTTTTTTTTTTGTAATTGGTCCTTTAACCTAGTTGGTCATATCAAATGATGAATGAAATCTGTGAAATGATGCTTAAATGATCTCATAGTCTATGGAGCATAAAGTTACTCAACATTCATCTTCTCAGGATACAGGAACCTCCCCTGCCCCCCCCCCCCAAAACACCTTAACTGGGTAACTCACCCTAAACAAGCGTTGAATTTGCAACCTCTTAAATGTGAGGCAGACATGCTACACCCACACTACCAAGGTGGACTTTACAAATTATGTTTGGTCCTATAGTCTATTATTTTCTAAAGATGTTACTACCTATAAGTATTAGTTAAGTGTGCATCTTCTGTTCTTACTCCACATTGCAAATCTTACAGAGATGTGAACATTATTAGACTTAATGTACAATTTTTTATTAAACTGATTGTATTGCAAGTTCTGAGTTTAAAAATAATTTAGAAATGTAATCAATACCACCTCATGTAAAAGCTTATCAGCTAGTTTTCTTTGAGAATATTTATTTTCCTCCAATAACCTATTGCATCATTAAGTTTTCTTACTGCAATAATTTTCCAATCCAAAGCCTTAAAAATCTGCACAGAACAAAATTCACACCTCATTGAAAAATATCTACTATTAAAATGGTATTATAGCCTTGAATTTTCACAGGAGTAAATAATTGAAAGCAGTCAACTAAGAACTATTTTGAAAGTATGAAATAAATTTATAATATTTCATTAAAGAGGAAATATCTCCATTTATTCAGTAGTAAACATAAAGGTTGACTCCATAGTTTTTATTCTACTATTTCTTATAGACAGTTGTCTAATATGAGCATTTCACCATTTAAGTGTCAGTATCATGAAGACATATCATCATCATCATCATCATTACATCATCACATCTTTGCCTCAATCATACATACCACAGGGATTAGATCACTAGTTATCTTTTCCTACTCCAAATTAGAATTGCTCAATCAATCTTTGAATAACCTTCACAACTTCAACCTTAGGTGTGTAATCAGTGCTCTTTGAGGAATGCTATCATTTTCTATTCTTCAAACATGGTAGTATAATTTTCTCTGAAATCTGTAATTTTATCTGTTAATTTAAATATTTCTAATTCTTTCCATATACTTCATTGTGTTTGTCGATAAGAACATAGATCCATCCAACCTTCATCCATTTGAAGTTTATGTATAGCAGTAATTTTATGTGAATACCGGCTTACTGCACAACTCCATCCTGGAGGACCAGAAGTTTGATTTTGGAATTTCAACTTTGAAAGATAAATTATCAAAATTTTGCTTTGAGTCTTATAATTTTCACACCTCTATAATTCTTCTGGGTTGTTAAAACTGTAAGTAACTATTGAAAAGAGTAACATTTACTGCCTCAAAAACATGTTTGGTCTTTAAAGTTCGAAGGCTTTCACGGCCGGTGTTAGAATCACTTATAGAAAACAAAACCGGGCTTGTAGGCCGTGGTCCACTGGACCACGGCCTACAAGCCCGGTTTTGTTTTCTATAAGTGATGTTTGGTCTTCTTAACTTACCGTTTTGATTCTGAGTAGAATAATAGCTTTTTTGTGAAATGTTTTATTTTATTTGTAAATGTTATAACTGTGAATTTTTAAAAATATTTACAGATAAAGGATAACCAATGGTAATGAATGTAACAAACAAAAGCAACTTTATAACTCATGAAAATTAATTTATTTTTCACCATTAATTGTTAATGTTCTGATTTGAAACTCTCAGTAGTCAATGCTTTTCCTTGCAGTGTAATTCAGGGAAAAATAATGAAACAGAGTTGGGAGAAAAATAAAAATAAAATTACATCTTTATTCAGAGGAATTTTTACACTTTTACCTCATTTATAAATCTTCAGTGGCTTATTTAATATCATTTTCATTTCATTACTGTTTAAAATTAATCATAAATGTTAGAGGATACTTTAGTTTAAGAAACTGACAGATAAACAGAAAAGAGTACTTAAACTTTTTTAGAAGTGATCGCTCATCAGATTCAATGAATTAAAAATTAACCTCAGAATTAGTTTTGAGAAATCATGTTCTTCCTTCTCAGCTGACTGCAACTGGATGGTTTGCTTCTGATGATAATGGCATACTAATGACTGTCTCTGTCAGTGGTTCTATAAATTTTGTGTTGATATTTTGGTCCATTGGTGTCTTGAAGTTCATTTCCATAGAAATAATTTTCTCAAATGTTCTATTCAGTAAATTTGTATGCTTGATTAATTAGTTTACTGCTCATTTTTACTCTTAAAAATTTGACAACAGAAAATTCTTATGGTGTTTGTTGAAATATTACATTGTTTAATCACACTCCCACAAAATAGGTTAAAAAAATTATATATAAATATGTATTCCTTTTTATATGTGTTTATTTTAGTCTTTATATTTTGCTGGCTCACTAAAGGGCAGTGTCTACCTAGAGGAATATGTCATTGGGACATTCTATGTAAGTAAATAAATAAAGAAATACAAATGGTTTAAGGAAAATGGAAGGAACAAAGGTGTACTATTGTATGAAATGTAACAAATGTTTCTATTATGATTTAGATAGTAAATTAATTAATTAATTCATACTGGAATGTTTACAGAAATAGCTAATGAATTGAATTCTAACTGCAGCCCAGCCAAGATGTGACACACCTGACGTGCGGCGAGCTGCAGGCAAATCCCCACTGATGGGCGAGGCAGACGAATGCTCGCTGGTACAGGATGCCACAAGGGGAGTGGTCTCCAAGAGCTGTGTGGGGGTGGTACTAGCAGCCCCCGATCGGGACCCGGCAGCTGCCCCACCACCTGCATGGGCATCTCCAGCACACGATCCATAGCTTCGTGTGGTGGAGCCCCCACGACCTGTATCAGTTTTAGGTTTAGTAATTGATTCATCAGTTCTCTAAGTAGTTGACTATTATGTTACATAGTATTAACCACAGAATTAAACTTTATACTTACATTTTAACATCATATTTTATTAAATAAAGCTTAAGAAAATAAATTGTACCTTATTCTCTATAATTGTGAGGGTACATCTAATTGTATGTATTAATTATTTAAAGAAGTTAAAATAAATTACTTACAACAAAATCATATAAATGCAGAAACGTTTTCAAGTTTAAACATTCTTTTAACAATGAATATTTATGACTAACTACATGCATCATTAGGTTTATGGTACATATTACATGCACTACAGTTGAACAGGTCACATGGTGTTTGAAAGTATCAAACTGTTCATGATTTCTAGAATAATGGAGTCCAATAGTTTTAGGTGGTATTAAGTTTGAAATCCACTGGTTATAATGACATTTTTCAATTAAGAAGTGTATGAAACTCAATATAGCGTATACATTATCAATTTTTATGCTATATTTTTAATATATAGTTTGTTTACCTTACACTATAGAAAATGTTTAGCAGTATTTTTATGCTGATATAAATATTATTACTTTTAGGTATACAATTAATTTTATCTGTACACATTTTATAATGTTTGATCAGCCTCAAATTATGAGCATCTACTCAGTTATGTAAGTGTTATGTGATGATGATGATGATGATGATGATGATGATGATGACGACAATGACGATGATGATGATGCTAACAACTAAAATACTAAATCAGATTGTAGTGTTAATGGCAATGTTGTTTGGTTTTATGATGATAAAGGCGAAAACTCTTAGAACAGGTATGGGGACTCTGCAAAATATGGAGGAAATGTGCCTAATTTTGTCCAAGTTCTATTTTGATTGGCAAGGATTAACTCACATTACAACACAATAACCCCACCAGCTTGGTGGCAAATCCCCTCTATCCTACTTACCTAATAAAAGCTCCAAAATTAACAAATCTGTCACATTTGCTTTAATTTGGCATACACCTAAGATGCATGTGAGGATTGATTTATTTTAGTTATTATTTTGTTATGTTAATTATATGAAAATTTAGCTCAACTATTAAAGCACCAATGGAATGGCCAAAATTAGGCAATTTCAGTCATCTGACTGGAGCGATATTGTCAAAACATCTTATTGCAGACAATATTCATTTCTTTGAAATCTTGTCGCAACTGGCATTTCTTTGTTTAATTCAGGAGGAAGTGAAGAAAGAAAGCAAAAAAAAATAGAAAAGTCTGATGTGTTCCATTCACATGACTTCCCCTACTTCTGTGTAACAAATTATTGTTAATAAGCTTATTCTTCTATTTACTTCATGCTAATCGAGAAAAAATTAGCAGAAATAGTCTTATTGCTTGCTTCCTTGTATGTAGAAGTGAAATAAGGGAGTGCCATAGGTTAAAGTGAAGTCAAAAGCTGGTTGTTATTAGGTGACTGAAGTTCCTTTGTTTGTATGGGCATGAGTTGAGAAAAATACAAGTTTTTCAAAGCTGAAACCAAAAATAAAGAATATCTCTAAAACAATCAAATTCTCGAAAAAAATTTATACAACAGAAATTGTATCCTTTAATGTGTTTTACCTTTTTAGTGTGGTAAGTTTTGTCCATTTCTTATGGTTTAGCAGTTATGCAAAATTTCGTAAAATTCTTCCAGAATAAAGTAGTCTTCAGAGGCTATTCCTATAAAATTATTTGTCAGGTAAATATCTTTAATATACAATATTTTAATCAAAATTGTTAGAGCCATTTTTGAGAAAATCAAAATTTTCAAAAAACTTTCCATGTAAAGGGTAGTTGGGGGTGGGGGGATTCTCTTTAAAATCTTTGTATCTCTTCCTTGGAATCTCTTCCTTAATGGTCTTTTCGCTTTTGAGCCATGCTGTCCACACACAACAACAACAACACCAACAACAACAACCACCAACCACTGCCGCCACCACTGCCGCCGCCACTGCCACCGCCACCGCCACCGCCACCGCCACCGCCACCGCCACTGCCACACACACACACACACACACACACACACACACACACACACACACACACACACACACATATGGACCTTTTTCAAAAAATGCTTTTTTTGGATTCAGGGGGACCCAAAACATGTATTTCTGGTGAAATCTCCGTATTAAATTTTTGGGTGCATTACAATACCTTCACTATACACTATGTACATAGTACGTGTAGAAAAAGTAAAAAACTTTGGTAAATAAACATGGTCGAATTCGTCATCCACCATTTGAAAACTAATGAAATTATTATAGTCATAACCTGATAAAATCTACCTTCCTATGTATTATAAATTATTAATAAGCTATTTTGCTGAATTGTCTTATCAAATACAACTAGTGTTTTCATCTCTTAGGACAATTCACTCCCATCGCTTCACTGTTCCTGAATTATCTACAAGATGAAAACACTCATGGTATTATTTACAATAAAATTCAGTCTATCAGATGCATATTCACAAAAAATCAATTTATAACATTAGAAAGAAACAAAACAGTGAATAATTCATTCTGTGAATAAAATGATTATATAGGATGTTAAAGACTTGTATGTTAAGTGATGAAGGCAGGAAATGATAGCAGAAATAGTATAGAACTTGCTAACTCATTGAAAGTTTTCAATATATGAAAACAAAATCATGTTTTCAGAATATGTACTTACAACATGGTGTAGCAGATGAAAATTATATTACAGATCATCATATGTTTACTATGACAAGAGTTGTTACAGCAAACTTACCTTAAACTTAGTGAACAGTTAATGTTATCATAACTGACTTATTTGAATTCCACTTAATTATCATTGAGTTCTGTATATAAGCATTTGATAAATCATACAATATCTATTTAATATAAGCTGATATTAATCAATAACCTTACATTACAAATTTTGATTTATTATTTACTAAAATGTTAACAGGATAATTTGAGTAATCTCATAGGTACCCACAGAGTGGGTAGTTACCCAATTTATAAGAGATTTCATTTCCCAGTGTTATTGTATTAATTAAGAATTCAGTTAAATAGATATGCAGCTAATACAGAGTAAATATTGTGAACATGTATAATTGTGTTATAAAAAGTTGATTAAATGCCTATTTTAAAAAATGTTAACTAAAATTGAGGTTAAAAACATGTTATTTATTGGTAGTGTTTCTCTGTTTCATGAAATAGTTAATTTATAAAATTATAATATCATTTCATAAGGAATAGGCACATCCAAAAAGTTGTCTTATGCAAAGATTTAGTTCCTTTATATTATAAATCTGTGATATCCTATAATGGTGTGTAGCATTATACTATAACATGAAAAGGATTTAATATGAATAGCTGCTTCATTAAAAAAAAAAAAAAAAAAAAAAAAAAAAAAAGAAAAACTGTGTTTAGTATAAAATCCTCGAACTCTAAGCATGTATTTTGATTACAAAAATAATTTTAAAAGAAAAGTTTATTTTTCTAATTACTTCCAGTTAATCTTGTGTATAGAAAATACAATGATCTTCTCTAAATGAAGTATAGATGATACTTCTGTGTATATAATATATGAATATCCTAAAAGGGTCAATTCCATAAAAAATGTACATAACATAAATTGTGTTTTTTAACAAGCTCTACATTTTTTATTAAGTAGGTTTTTGTCTATCTCTTAAGGTTTACCAGCTAAGCAAAATTTTGCAGAATTCATCCAGAATTAAGATGCCTACAGAGGCTATTCCCAGAAAATTCAAGACAAACGTTTTATTTGTCATGTAGATATCTTTAATATGCAATATTTTAATCAAAATCGTTAAAGCCATTTTTGAGAAAATAAAATTTACAAATATTTTTCCACATAAAGAGTAGATGGGGGAGGGGGGATTTTCTTGAAAATCTTCGTGTCACATCCTTGGGAGATACTGAACTTAAAATATGAAGTTTGGTATTTAACAGAATTTTTTAGTTTGAGCTATATTGCACACACATGCAAGCACGCTCATGCGCACGCGCACACACACACACACACATACACATGGACCTTTTTTCTAAAATGCTTTCTTTGGATACAGGGGAGCCTAAATCTTCTATGCTGATGAAATCTTGGTATAAAATTTTTGAGTGGCATACAATTCCTTCTAGTATGTGTAGAACAAGTAAAAATGTGATAAAATTGAAAATAGTACAATAAGAAGGTCGAAAACACCTGGGGAAAAAACTGAAGAAAGCGTTTAGGGTGGTATACAAATATATACAAATGGAAGAGGATATACGAGGGGCATACTGAAAGTCACGAGCAACCCATTGTAAAAATTTAAATTTCAACAATGTAACGAAACGAATTGCAGGATCGTAATCTACAGACTTTAAGCCACATGTTGACATATTGTGAGGTCATTAGCTTCTATAACGTGACCACAGACAGTGTTTGAAAAATGGCTGACATTGATGTTTCGTTTCGACAGCGTGCTGTCATGAATTCCTTGTGAAAGAAGGAAAATCTGCCCCTGAAATTCATCTCAGACTTCAACGTGCGTATGGAGGTGTCTGCATGGGTGCCACCAGTGTTAGAAGATGGGTGAAACATTTCAAAGATGGAAACACGAGTCTGCAAAATGTGCCTCGTAGCGGGCATCCTCGAATTGCCTCTACAGAACGCAACAAGGAAAGAGTTGAGCTCATTACAGGAGATAGGCGTTTCACTGTGAATGAAATTGCTGCGTAACTTGGAATAGGACATAGTGCAGTGCAAGAAATGATCCACAGCCTGGGTTATCGAAAGGTCTGTGCCCGTTGGGTCCCCCGTTTATTGACTGAAGACCACAAACTTCAGAGAAGAACCATTGCACAAAACCTTCTTCAGAGATTTCATAATGAAGGTGATGAATTTTTGACGTGTATTGTGACGAGATGAGAGCTGGTTCCATCACTATGAGCCAGAAACGAAATGTCAGAGTATGGAATGGCACCACTTGAACTCACCATCGAAGAAGAAAGCGAAGACAGTGCAGTCTGTAGGAAAAGTTATGGGAAGTGTCTTTTGGGATGCACAAGGTTGCATTTTAGTTGACTTTCTGGTTGACCTGGACAAACCATAAATTCTGCCCGCTACATCAAGACACTTCTGAAGCTCCGTCGGGCTTTGCGTGATAAACGCCCTGGAAAGAGGATCATCTTTCAACAGGATAATGCACGTCCGCATACTGCCCGTGCCACTATGGAGAAGATCAGGGCATTAGAGTGGGAAACTCTTCCACATCCTCCCTACAGTCCCGACTTGGCACCCTCCGTCTACCATCTTTTCGGTTCTGTGAAGGAGCAGATGTGTGGCCAACGCTACGAGACGCTGGAGGATATTCGGAAAGCAGTGCGTCAGGGTCTGCGGGCAGCTGGAACAGAGTTCTATCACAAGGGCATTTTGAAACTTGTAGAACGATGGAAAAAATGTGTGCAAAACAATGGAGACTATGTCGAAAAGTGAAAGAAAGTCTGTAGATTATGATGATGTATTTGGTTTGGCTTAAAAATAAATATTAAGATTGTAAAACAGTGTTGCTCATGACTTTCAGTATGCCCCTTGTAATATCAAAGAAAATTCTTAAATGGGAGGCTAGAGGAAGAAAGAGAAGAGGCAAACTGAGAGAACATTAGATGGATGGAGTAAGAAGTAGTATGAAAAGAAGTGATCTTAGGGAATAGGGTGGATTAGACAGAGATCTCTGTCAACAAACCGCTTTGGATTGAAGGAAAATTACTAATACAAAAATCATCATCACCATTATCATCTTCACTATTATTATAGGCTGCTAGGGTAACTCAGTGGTTTTGTTTCCAATTCCCAGGCTGAGAGTCCATGGTTGGAATTTCAGCTCTGGGATAGTGATTATATAAGTGGCACTATCCAAGCCTTCACAATACTAGCTGATGTGGTTTAGATTCCACAGTAAAAGCTGTAGGTCCTCTCATTACATTGCCATACTCATCACTCTACCATCAGAGATAACGGATACCGATCGTCAGAAGTCTTCGCCTCAGAAATGGATACATACATTGTTTGGGAAATGTGGAAATTCCAAAGATGAGATGCCATATAGAGGCATTAATTTAAGAAAGTGTTGTCATTATTATTATTATTATTATTATTATTATTATTATTATTATTATTATTATTATTATTATTATTAACCTGAAAATAATAAAATATCTTTCAAGTTGCTCTTAAAACATATTTATCATAGAAAGTCAAAGATAAATGGATCAATTTGTGGGTTTGAATTTTACAAATCAACTTTCTAGCCTTAGGCTATGCAAGGTCCTGTTATAAATGTTCTAAGTATGAGATTCTATCACTTAATCCTTCAGTAATTTTTTGAAGTGTATAAGTACATTTTAATTTAAAAAAAAAAAATCCAATATCTTAAGCTGTGATTGACTTATTTCCTTTTAGCCTGAGGATGTTCATGTAAAAATCTCATTGTAGTAGTTATATGTTTCACTCCTGAACAAAGAAGGTTAAATATTTTGTCTAAAGGATGCTAAAAACTGTGTATCTCAACCTCATACGAGTGACATACATTAAGAGAACAACATTACCTTTTCCTAAAAATATTCTTTATATATTTTGAAATCTGTATCTTTTTGGTAAAATATAGATATCAAGTACTTGGGTAAAATGCAACACTTTTACTTCTATTAGCAAGATGTACAGGAAAAAAAATTATGATGAAATACCTCAAAACTAAACTGATTTCTTACAAAATATAAACTTGTAACCACAAATATTATACTCAAGGTGTTTTTAGGCTTTAAGCCAGGTGAAGTTTCAGAAACGTACATCTCACTTGTAATCAGAATGACTAGTTCATGTAAAATTGTCTGTATATATATGCAGTGGCACAGACCTCATAGAAAAATCTGATGTGTTCCATTTACATGACTTTCTCTACATTTCAGTAATAAATTATTGCTAAAAAGCTTAATTTTCTGTTTATATCGTGCTAATCAAGATAAACATTAGCAGAAATACTTTCTTGTAAGTAGAAGAGAAATAGGGAATACACTAGGCTGATTGCCAGCTGATGGATGAAATCCATTTCTTTGCATTGCCAGGAGTTGATAAATTCTCATATGTGAAAAGTTTTAAAACTGAAATCAATAACAAGAAATATCTTAAAAAGGGTCAAAACTCCATGAAAGACATGTATATGTTAAAAAATTATGTGTAATTTAAAGCTGAAATCAATAACAAGAGATGTCTCAAAAAGGGTCAAAACTCCACGAAAAAAGGTATTTGTTAAAAAATTATTTGTTTCAGCAAGATCTACATATTTTGTGTAGTAAGTTTTTTTCTATCTCTTACAGTTTACTAATTATGCAAAATCCAGCAAAATTCATCCAGAATAAAGAGGTCTTTGGAGGCTATTGCCAGAAAATTTATTCGTTTATTTGGCATGAAAATATCTTTAATACACACTATTTTAATCAAAATCGTTAGAGCCAGTTTTGAGAAAATCTACATTTTCAAAAATTTTTCCATGTAAAGGGTAGTTTGGGGTGGAGGGATTTTTCTTAAAACCTTTGTGCTGCATCCTTAGAAGATACTAAACCTAAATAACAAGTTTGGTATTTTACCGACTTTTTGTTTTTGAGTTATATGGACACACACACGTGCATATACATACACATACACACAAGGACCTTTTTCTAAGTATGCTTTCTTGGGATACATCTATTTCTGATGAAATCTTGGTATCAAATTTTTGGGTGGAATGCAATACCTTATCTATACACTATGTACATAGTATGTGTAGAGAAAATAAAAATTCATCTACTCTGGCTGCGGTTTTGATGTGTGCTTCTGTGTTTGGGAACATAGAGTCAAGTTGACTATTTCATCCGGAATGGGCAGACTGAACCAGGATGATGGATTACAGTTTAGTTCCGCATGGAAACCGGCCATCAATATTGAAATTAACTGGTTCAGAAAACACAGAAATACACCTCCAAGCAGCAGACAGAGTAGGTAAGTTTTCTATGAGGTTCATGCCATTGCGGTGCACAATACAGGCCATTTCAAAACGACACCAAACAAAGTTAGCAGTCGATTAACTTATACTTTGACGTGTCCAAAACTTGATGTCGCAACTTTCAAACTCTTCTATTTAAAGTTTTGTGCGTGCTTAAAAATCGCACACATTTGGGATTAGGCACCAAAAGAACAACAGTTGTCATATGCCATGTAAACAACCTCAGAACGTGTTATATGAAACACGTAACAAAACCCATATGCTACGTTTTCCATTACTAAGGTAACCTGTGCCACACTGATGTGTCTATCAAACCATGCCTACTGGGATCTTTGCTACCAACTGGCATCTCTCTTGGAGTGGGCCAGGCACGTGCCATTTGATTATGTATGACTGCCTAATCCATGGTGATTTTATGGCAGTTTTTGTATGTGCCGAATTTAGAGCTGAAAATTATATTCACATATCACATACAGTATGACCAACAAGGTCCACATCTTCGCTTGGTGTCATTTTGAAACATCCTGTATATTTATAAACATGCAGACCATTTGATCTGTCATTCATTATTCAGACAATGGGAGCGATGTACGCTCCTGAAACATTGATGACTCCACATCATCTGGCCTGAAGCTTGAGAACAACTAGAATATGTATGTCGCTAGGAAAGCTCCAGCTCTTGTTTGAACCACAGATACCTTTATCATGTTTGGATATACTCTCTAAAGTCCAGGGCTACCTATTTCAGGCTGTAGCTTAAAAACATGTCTATGAAATAGCTATGAAATTAATATAATAAGTAATATGCATGGTACACTTATATAATATGTGTTTACCTGCACGGGCTCCTGTTTGAGGCACATGTTGGCATGGAGCATGGGGGGCTCCACTAACCCTTCGTTCATCCTCCGAAGATTGCCCACTAGAAGTGGCAGACAGAGGTGACTCCATAGTGCGAACACGTGCTGGTAATGACCTGAAAATACAATTCAGTTTATATAATATTCATATGAGGCAAATGTTATAAAAGGCAGCATAATTAATATAACATCCTCATATGCATGTACACATACACACCAAAAATAAAGCAAACATTATTACAAGTAAAAGTCCTGAACAGTTTTACATACAGATTAGTACACATTCCCATGGTGAATAGTGAATACCAAAAAGAATACCAACAGATACTCCAAATAGCTACCAACAATGGCTTCCAAAAAAGTACAGTAGACAAGAGAATACACAAATACAAAAAACTGAACTGCTTAACACACATAACCACCCTACAGAAACTCCGTGACCAATCTCAGTTCAGAAAATTAACCTATCATTCTTGAGCACACATCAAACTTCAGAAATTATAACATCACCTTAGCTCCAAAAAACAACTACAGCATTCAGAAACTGCTATGCAGAAATTTAAAAAGATCCCATCCCTGCAAACAAAGAACTGGGAATTTATGAAATTAAATGCCTAGACTGTAATCTAGTGTATATAGGAAGGACAAAGAGAAGTTTGGAGACCAGATTAAGGCAACACATGAGAAACCTAAAATACAAGCAAATAGAAAAATCAGCAGTCGCCTATCATTTTTGGACATCAGGACACAAAATCGCACAGAATATAAAACTGTTAAAACAAGGGTATAAACCCACAGAATTACATGTCTGGGAGAAGGTCTCTATCATGAAGAAAAAGAGCCTATCATGAATTTTGGTTTACCACTATACAGTAACCTTTGAAAGTTCATAGATCCAGCAACAGATTTAAGGGTTGAAAATGGGAACAAGTGTTCCCAAAACGGGTCCCACTAAGGAAAAATAAGTGATGTTTGTGTTACAAAAACCAACTCAAATTCTTTTGTTTTTTATTTAATCACATCACTGACACAAGGTTCTATGCATATTTGCAAGTTTTTAATTATTACAAGTGCTTACTGAAAATTAATTTATATCATCTTCATTATATGACCCACTTTTAAAATTAATCCTTTAAATCAAAATATTTTGTTCTCCTAAAAATGTTTAAAGCGATGTCATTCACAATTTTCCCTAAATGGTCTTCAATTCTGTTGAAATAAACATTTTATATGCTATATAAGCTTTGGGTTAAATTTGAACATAATTTTCATCTTTTAATTCAGTCAAAAACCTTCTATACAATCTACATAATTATGCTATATGGGTTTATAAGGTTTTTTTATTTATTTTTTTATTTTATATTGCTTTAACATATAGGTCATATTGTGACAGAACTGTTCTGTAAGATGCCTCATTGATGGTATGTGTCTGACAGTAGCCTTCAGGACTCTCCCCATAGTATACCACTATTTACTTGGTGCCAAGCAGTGCTTTCACCATCTACAGTCAGTATGACATATACTACCAGACATCATGACCTCTAGTCTAACTACCTCCATCATACATAATCAGACAGACAACGGACTTCGTTCAGTCAGTCTTTCAAAGCCACATTCCTATATACCATGCCGCTTTGTTTTTCAGCAAGCAGTTGGTATTAAACTGTCACTTTAGCCTAGCTGCTTTAACTATCTGTGGATATATGGTAGCACAAGTCACATTATCATCTGGTTTTAGCTTAACTGTTGCTTTTAGACTGAAAGTGGAACTTTGGATCGTGGTATTTATGATGGATGATCAGAAATTAAGATTACAAGACCCATATTCTTGGTGTTTGGACTTCCACAGTGTGCAGTGATTCTAATATATGCAGTTGACAGCTGTGCTGAGTTTCAGCCAACTGCCACCTTCAGAACTACTGCAAGGTGAACACAAATGGTGGCTTATTCGGAAAACTAGTCTTGCGAAGAAATCCCCTTATTTGATTCTGTGGGCAAAACATATAACTGCTGTTGACATTCACTGAAACTGGTAGAGGTTTATGGAGAGACTGTAATGTCTTGCCAGCATGTCACAGAATGGTGAGAAAAAGTTTGTGGCTGGTAGAGAAAATGTCATGGACCAGAATCACAGTGGCCATCCCAGCATGGCATCCACAGATTTAAACACAGCTCACATGGAGGATCTAATTCAGGACAACAGCAGAATCATGTATGATAGACACAGCGGAACTGGGAATGTCTTTTGGAAGCATTCATCACATTGTTCATGATATTCTGCAGCATTGTAAAACTTGTTTCCAATGGGTTCCATGAAATCTGTCCAACCAACACAAGGAGAAGCACATGGAGGAAAATCTGCACTTTTTCAATGGTTCTCTATGGAAGAGAACAGTTTTCTTCTCTGCATTGTCACAGGTGATGAAACATGGATCCACTACTACACCACCCAGCGTAAGTGGTCATCAATAGATCAGAATCATCTCTCTTCTCCAAAGACAAAGAGGTTTAAGGTGGTGCTAACTGTCTCAAAGGTGATGGCCACAGTGTTTTGGGACAGCATGAACATCATACTCTTGGAGTTTTTGGTAAAAGGGCATACAGTGACCGCTGACTCATACTGCAAGACCATAACAGATTGCACGAAGCAATCAGGAGGAAACTAGTAAGGCTCCTCACTGAGGGTATCATCTTTCTTCATGACAACTTGTGACCTCATACAGCCCAGAAGATCACCACACTGTTGAAGCAGTTTTGCCAGGATACTGTCAACCACCCTGTCTACAGCCCGGTTTTAATTCCAAGCAACTTTCATCTTTTTCCTCTCTTGAAGGAACACCTAGGAGGCTGACAATTTGCTCAGCTGAGGAGGTGCAACACTTCATGACAAGGTGCTGAGCATACAAGTACAGGATTTTTACTTGAAGGGAATATTCAAACTCATCCCACGAAGCAACAAGTGCCTCAACCGATATGGAGACTATGTGGAAAAATAGTCTAATGTATCTACTATCAGATGGCTGTATTGGTTGTATGAAATAAAATATACTTGCTTCACTGCAGGCTTTTTAACCTTAATTTCTGATCATCCCTCATAATATCCAATTTGGTATTCATCTTGGTGAATGAAAGGATTGGTTGGCCCATGGATTTTGAACCCAAGACCTCCCAAATGCAGGCCACAGATATTACCATCTGAGCCATCCCATTTGAGCTTCTAGATTTTGTTCTACTTTCTTTTGAGTTATTAGCTTTACTTATTATAATTGGAATGTGCAGGACCTGCCAGGCTAAAATCTATTTTACTCTCTGACCTAAGGTTCAATGTGGTTTAAATAAAGACTATATTAAAAAGATTAATACCTTAATAGTTTATACTTTTATACAGTTAATCTATAGAGATGTGTTCTTCCTTTCTAACTATATATATTTAAATGGATGGGGAAGGAAAATGGGAGAAACAGAAGTTGGTTTTTACAAAAGGGAAGTTTGGGGGCTGGAGGGTGGATGGGAAGTTGTGGATGCAGTACAGGGGATGTTCTGTAGAGAAGTTTTAGGACTAACAAGCGCCACAGCAAAGGAATTCACACAATTAGGAGTGGGAAGGAAAGGTATGATCACTTAAATTTTAGTTTAGAATTTTAAATTTAGATGAAAAGAATCTGGTAAGACAATGCTTAGAATATCAAGAAAAGGGTTTAAAAGGCAATGAATGGTGCTATAGTATACAATATAACCTAGAAAGATATGGTCTTGGTGAAATATGGAGAATGAGGGAAAACAATG
Source organism: Hymenopus coronatus (assembly GCA_030762935.1). Lineage (NCBI taxonomy): Eukaryota > Metazoa > Arthropoda > Insecta > Mantodea > Hymenopodidae > Hymenopus > Hymenopus coronatus. Next base: position 84,790,180 of record CM060895.1, read on the forward strand.
TAAAGTGTTTTTGAAAAGTAGTTAGGAGAAAATTTGAAGACAGAAATACAAACACTGTTTGCTAATATAGTTGGAAAAAGATCATCAGAATTGTATGTTACAATAAAAGAATAATGGGAATGGGAAAGAGAAGAATAAATACTTAAACTAAATAAAGAACAAAGAAGATTTCTGTAAATTAATCACAGAATCATAAAATTGAGTCCACCAATAGATAAACCTTGCTTCGAAAAAGTTCATTTATCACCAAAAACTAAACAAGTTTAAAAAAATATTAAAAAAAACATAAAATCACACTTGCCTCCCAAATAAGTTCAGCCTACAAAAAATACTCTCAGTAACTTACAAGACCAAATCCCAAAACACAAAAAAATCAGGAATTTTCAGAATAAATTGCGTAGATTGCAACAAATTTCACATTGGAAAAACAAAAAGGCACCTTGAAACAAGACTTAAAGAACACTTGAAAGCAGTAAAGTATAAACAAACTGACAAATCAGTCATTTCACACTACTTTTGGTCTACTAACCATGAAAAAGCACCAAACATACACCTTATAAAACCTGTCATATATGCAGCGGAGCTTGATGTCTAGGAGAAAATCCACATCAATAAAATCCAATGCCACATATTCAACTTTGAATTGCCACCACAAAACAAATTGTGGAGGTTCGTCACTCAGTCATCAGCGACCGTCATACCTCAACATAGAACATCCTGTAGAAATTCAGTTGGAAACCATTGACAATGAAGCCACATTGCTTGGAAACTAGTCTGGCAAAACTATACATAAGTGATACTTTAGTGTTACAAATCCAACTCAGAAATATTCTATTCATACATATCACTGTTCCTAAGCACCTTTTCATTAAAATTGTTGGTGAGATACATAAAGTTTAAAAATTGCATACACATATACAATAGGCATTCTCACTTTATACCAAAGATCAGTGCATTTTGTGCATTTTTTACATGTTATATCTATTTTGCACATCTAAATACATTATTGAATTATTATTTTGTATTTCTGTTATTCACAGCACTGTCAGGCCTACATATATTTAATTTCCTGTGTTTGTAACTTCATTTAATAGCAGCAAATGCCTTTTTCCTTGTGGAATGCATATAATAGCTGACAAAAAAATATGTACTCCAGGGTTAAGGTACTTGTGCTCTTGATGACTATAAATATATTTTATCTGTACAAAAATGGTAATAAGGTACTCAAACAGTACATTTCAACTAATAAAATATACATAAACATATAAAACTAGAAAGAAAGAGCTAGTATTTACCTGGAAGTGGGGCTTACAGCGGGACTGAAGAGAGAGTTGGCAGAGTAAGGTGGTGGACCCAAAGAAGACCCTCCAGTAAGCATTGGTTCTAAAGGAGACACCCACATATCTTCCAGGGGAATACGACCGCGAGATTCCACTAATCCTGGTGTAGACTGACTGCGTCCCATGGCAGCTGAAAAATTAATTGTTACATTGTCATTTCAGCTCAAAAAAGGGCTAGAATTAGCAACTCTACTACACAATATACAACATTCTTTCTGCTGACACTAATCTGCTACAAACATGCTTTTGGAAAAGTTGGTGATTTGTCTACCTAAAAGAAAGAGAAAAGACATTTACACATAAAACAAACATATTTACAAAGCTCAAATTACTGTACATATAATTGAACACAAACATTTACATTTTTATTTCTTAAAACTGTTCCGCTTGAAATACTTATTCTTCATTACAAGACAGCAAAGCTTCTAAAACATACTTATATACAATATAATATATGCTTTTATCATGCAGCACTGTACATTGTATAAGGTCTTACAGTATATATTTATAAATCTGGAACGCTGAATTCTGTAAACAGCAAGAGTTTGAATTGGAAAGAAATGATACCCTAAGAAATGGCAGTAAATTTAAAAAAAGCTTGAAATGATTTCTTAAAGATATAAAATGTTGAATCAATAATTAATTTGGAAATTGAATACTACACAGGTAAGTCTCGTTTATCAGACAGAGATAATACTGTTGGGTAAATGGTAGCTATATATTGAAACTCCTAGCAACAGCAACCTTATTGTCCAGTGACCTATTGCTTCCATGCTTCACCTCCAACCCTGCTCTGAGGTTTGTGGTGGCGTATACATGAGCAATGTGACTCGGAAGATATTTGCAACTTGAGGAATAAAAAGTTTGATATCTCTCTGGATGATATTAGTCAGTGAATTTAGAGTTAAACCTTGGGTAGATTTTCCTCTGCACATACTGATACCAGTTGACTGGAACCATCAATTTGCTTTCTGCAGACAAGTGAATGCATGGCTCTAATGCAGATTGGTTTTTATATTATACTAAGTGTCAATAATTAATATTTTTATCCAAATGAGGGCTAAGTATGATGGTCTTGTGCTTAAGCAACTTTTTTAAAATGCCAGATTTCATTTTGTGAGAATTACATATGTGATAAGGATTCCACTATAGTGAGAGTGCTACTAAAAGAAGTGTTTATGATTAATTCTGGTAATGCTGTACATAATGTTTCATAAGTGATTCTAAATCAATTAAAAACAAAAGGTAAAAATTAAATAAATTAAACAAAGGATTCTAGAAAAAGAGTATTATCATACTGGCCTCAGCATAACTACTTATTTACAAAATTAAGAAAGGAAGGTACAGATACTATTTTCCTGTCTCCCCTAGGAGATTGTTTCAACAATGTGCTAGATTCTGTAAAATGAATAACACAATTCAAAGTATTAAGTAAAGAATATAGGAGTGTACATATTTATTGTTACTTTTAATAAGATAGTTGAATAAAAGCATGCCAGAAAATAATCTCAATTCTATAATGGTTCCAAATGTTTAAACGATTATAATGAAGAATAAATTGTAACAAAGAGAATTTTATGGATTACCCAATTTCAGTGCGAAATGCTAGATGCTTTTATAATTTTCACTTCAAGGAAAGACAAATGACCTGCATTAACATTCAGTTTTATCAAATAAAAATACAGCCCATTTAGAATTAAAATTAAAAAATTATTCTGTTTCTTTAATATGTAATGAGCTATCAGGATCATATCATCACCGTTGGTGTGCAAGAATTTTGTTCCACAGGAGTTCTTTTACATATCAGTAAATTTACTGACATAGGGTTATCACATTTAAGGTGCACTGGGAGTAAAATTTCAAACCTCTGTCAATAATTTAAATTACTTATTAACCCAAATAATCTATACATTTATTAAACTCTATAGGGTCTTCTCGTCCTATATATAAATAATTTTATGAATTTATTTTTATATATTAGAATAATTTTGGCTTTTTTAGTTAAATATTTTTGTATACATTTTTCTGGAAACTTTACTGTGATGGCATTGCTGTTATGTTAATAGGGATATTAAATTTCATTCAAATTGAATAAATAGGTAATTTGAAGATGTAAATTATTTCATAAATTTTATTATATAAATATTATATTACATAATCAAAATTTTCCATGCATCTCAAAATTTGGGACAACTGGTTATTTTTGGAGTTGAAGCTTTGAATTGTACATAACTTTTATTGCTGAATTATGGTAAATTTTTTTAAAGGTTAGAAAATTTAATTTCTATAATGATTCACTTTTTCATAAAAAATATTTTAATTGAAAAAATACTATTGGTTTTAGGATAATTTTGTCACGTATAATATCAAAATAGATACTTTTGCACATTCTGGGAAATTTTAATTAAATTTGATGAATGGAACATTTTGAAAATGTGAAAATGCACTTTTAAGAAAAACATTGTTTTGTAAAATACTGTACTAGGGAATAGGTGTATTGTACAATCATTAAATGGATGTATATCCCAAAGCAAGGAGGCACAGCTAATGTCGACTCTCTGTGAATGCCCAAAGACTCTATCAACTAATTGCTATAAAAAAGCTATTTTCAATTTTTGACTTAGTCAAGATTTCATTCCCAGTATTCCTTATAAATTTCAGCGTGGGCCAGGTCTGAACCCACGACCTTGGGATCAAAAGGCCAGTGCAACCAACCAAGTCTTCCAAATGTTCATCCATCTCTACCAAAAAGAAGAATTTACAAGATTCTTTATCTTGCGTGACAAGATCATTACATTTTATACAATAGGCCTAAAAGTCAATAATATGTTATTTTTATTTTGACTGAAATATCTGCTTAATGAACATTGGTATAGGTTGCAGGATTAAATTGATTAATCTACGGAAAAAATTATAATAATATAATCATGACATTGTTTACATTGAAATTCATGATCTGGATTTTTATTCCAAGATGGAACCATGACAATATTTTTTAGTTCTGTATAACTGATTATTTCATAAAGTATAAAATGTTTTCAAGAATTGTTTTAATGTTTATTTCTGAAAATAGTATTTAATCATGTTTATCATGAACTACAGTAAGTGCGATACTCTTTTATAAACATTGGATCCTTTATAATGGAATTTGTGGAAGTGATTTTTATTAAATAAATCTATGAAAGCCTGTAAGTTTTCCTGAGACAGCTTTTACTGAAAAAGCCTAATGATGGGTAAAATCATATCAGAGAAAGAAAAGTTAACAATTACTTCATGGAAAACTTAACAAGTAATTTATTTGCAGATAACCAAAGTTTTAGCCCTAATGATCCTTAGGTTAAAGATTCAAACATATTATTGCGAAAATCATACTAAAATGCTTAACAATTGTTTCAGCAATCATCTTTCAGACTGAAGCTAAAACTTATTTAAAATAAGGGGGTAGGTACCTTGAACAAAAATTATATTGTTAAAGTATGGCTCTTGTGATATCTTGTAATGTGAAAAACCATTTCTTCGTATGAGAAAATTGTATCAGATAGAAGAATAACATTTACACTAAAACATTTGGAAAAATATCTTATTGTGCACTGTGGTAGGAAATACACAATACATCTACTTTATGTACTCATTCTTAATTTCTTCAATTATGTTTATGAAGGCTCTGGCTTTTCACGTTAATTTGTTTCCTGTGTGTATAATGAACAAAATTGGAAGTGTTCACAAAATACTATGAAAGTGATTTCTGTGAATAGCAATTTAAACTATTGTGGAGTAGTGTGAAACAATAAAAACAATAAATGTGGCAGTGGAGGGAGTGGCTGGTGAAGGAAATAAATTAATTTTCATTTAAAGTCTGAAATTTTAATGTAATTTTAAATAATTTGATGTTTTTTCATAATTACATATTTATAGCTATTGTTATACATATGTAATTAAATGTTTTATTACATATTTATGTATATATTTCTCAATTTTATACTGGATAAATACCTAAGCTCTAGGCATAAGAGAGTGACTAGATGATTTTGATGTAGTTTTACTGCCTTTTTTGGCCAGAAAATTGGTGTCCCTTGAAGTTCTATTACTTTATTTTAATTAATTAATTGTTTTACAGTTTTATGATGTTCTGAATATGATGTATGATCAAAAAGTTCCCGGAATGCTTCACAACAATGATACCATTGAGCTATCTTGAATTGTTGCACAGACTGTACATCCCATGTTCCTTTCCAATAAAAATGAGAAGTCACATGTCTTTCTGTGAATTTGCAGTGCAGAGTTAGAACTCTGAAGTAAATGCATGTTTTGCACCAGCTGCAATTTTTCTGTGTACCAAAAATGCCAGCTTATGAAGAACAAAGAACAAACATAAAATTTTGCTTTAAACTCTATAAAACTGCAACAGAAACCAATAAAATGGGGAGGAAGTAATGGTGAAAACTCAAGCATTCAGTGGTTTTCAAAATTTAAATTAGCATGTCATCAGTGAAAGATGCAGATTTTTTGGAGTGACCCTGTTCTAGCAAAACTGATGAAAACATTAACCAAGTGAGGGAAATGGTATTAAATGATAGGTACATCACAATAAGAGACCTTTCTGACTCATTAGGACTCTCCTTTGGAAGTGTTCAAAACATTTTAAAAGACGATTTGGGCATGAGAAGAATTGACTCAAAGTTTATGCTCCGCCTCCTTTCAAATGACAGAAAAGAAAACTGTGTGTTTGTCTGAAGAGATCTCAAAGAATAGTTTCAAAATGACCTAAAGTTTGTGGAGAAGGTTTGTTACTGGTGATGAAACATGGATTTATGGTTATGATCCAGAAACGAAGTAACAATCTTCATAGTGGAATAGTCCTTTATCTCCACACACCAAAAAGGCGAGATAAGTTCCATCCAAAATGAAGTCAATGATTATTGTTTTTTTTTTTTTTTAATTAGTTTTTTAGACATTAAAGGAATTTACATAAGAAATTTCTACCACAGGGTCAAACAGTGAATCAAATCAAATGCATTACAAACAAGTGTTGCAAAGATTAAGGGAGAATGTTCGACAAAAACAACACTATACAGGAATGGTGACTGATTCCTGTGTCATGATAATGTACCCATGCACAAAACCCTTTCTGTCCACCAATTTTTGAATAAAAATAGGATGAATACTGATCCCTATCCTGCCTATTCTCCAGATTTGGCTCCAGTGGACTTTTTTCTTTTCCCAGGACTTAAAATGCGGCTCCAAGGAAAACTTTAAACATGTTAAAAGAAGATGACTTCAGAGGTGCTTATCCAGAAACTTTTTGAAAACATCTCGTATTTAGACTTTGACTATAGTATAATATACTAAGGATATTATAGTACTTTAAGTTGAGTAATATTACAACTGTATTAATTTTATTTATGTGATTCAGAAGATTTTGTAAACTGTGAAGGATAATAAATTTCACCACTAAAATTTAAAAAGTTTGGTATTTAAGCAAAGTATTTTATGAAAAGAAGAGCTTATTAAAGGTCTGTCAGTACTTGGCACCATAACCACTTTCGTTTGGGGTTATAAAATGTATGAGTGGAATGAGAAGATAATTTTCTTTCTCCTAGATAATGGATCACTATATTCTCTCCAAAATTGTGTATAGGGTAGGACATTATTTTCTGGGAAATGCTTGCCAGTCAAGTCTATATCTTATAACCTTTATGCTGTGCCATTTCTATTCAACTTTGTTTATGACTATATTATTTTTTCTGTGAGAGGGCAGAAATGGGAAGTAATTTGCTGCTAGGCACATTAACGGTCGTTCTGCTTCCTCTCCTGGAGGTGCTTGGCTCAAACAGCCAAGATTAGTCTGGTTTTGGTTCAGCAAATGAGCTCATTTCAGTCAGTCAGGGCTAAGTCCCAGTAAATATGTAATGTAAAAGGTGTTTCTTGTTTCATCATAATTGGCCATTCTGACTCTTGCTTCTCATATGGGTATACACTGTTTAATGTGCTCGCTTCATGCCAGGTTTCCAAATTTATTTTGTGAGGGGAATCAATCTTGAAGTATAATATTAATGATTATGTATAATTGTTGATTTATTCATAGTTGATCCAGTTGTTGAAGGGTTTGGTATGAATGTCATATAATGCAGTTATTGAATAGGGGAAAATATAAGTTTAAGTCTCAGGGTTATACTATTTGAGGGCCAAGTCTTGGGAATACGCTTTTGTTTCAGATTTTTTAATTGTTGATTTATTCATAATTGATCCAGTTTTTGAAGTGCACATAGTTTAAATATGTTATTTTGTATTCTGAAGCTTTTCACTTTTCTTACGCAAAATCTGTTCAGCTAAATTTTCCATGTAAGGGTTCCTCTATATGTAGATTAGTCTGCAATACATACTTTTGTGTTCATTCTAGCACCTGGGTTTCATCATTCTCTAGACCAAATAAATTGTCAGTAAATCATTAAGCTCTAGTGCTCTTGTACATGCTGTTAATTGTCATGAGTGATTGATTATGTAATGGAATAGTATCTGCAGTTCTGTTAATTGAACTTATGTGAAATAAATGTCATTCAGAATTGAATCATAAGTTTTATTAATGTAATGAGAGAGGCATTCCTTATACCTTAATAGGAATTTATAGTAAACCTCAGGTACCCAGTAATTTAAAAGGTCAAGAAAAGGCACAATGCTGTGACCAAGAAAATTTGCATAAAATACATTGCACCATTATGTTATGACCTGGCCAAGATAAGTATATCACAGTTTTAACAAGTTTTAACTTGAGTCAGACTCAGAATTGGTGCAACATGAAATCATAGTTTCAGAATTTTAGTGTGTATGTCACCAATACTTAAATCTTATCTTGACGAAAGCTTAAAGTCATGAATTAAGCCTTGATTATATGTAAAGAAGTTGCTAGGCTGTTTGTGAAGCAATTATTAGCAATGTATCGAGAATGCTTCTGTTCTGAATAAACAGTTGTTAACAACTATGTATACACTATAAACAATTTTTTTATGAATTCGTACATAGTTAAATATGATTCTATTTAAAAAAAAAAAATATTATTTTAGAGAGTCAAATTGTAAAATATTGCTGTCTAAGTATCTAAATCTGTACCTATCACTAACCTTATATATGTGACCATCACTTGTGAAACATTCTTTGTATGCTGCCGAGAAAATAATAATTTTTATTTCAACTTACTGTTGCTAAAGCAGTACCCATAATATGTTAAGCAAACAAATATTAATTATTCTGGGGGATTTTATGAATAATTTTGAACTGTTATGGTATAAGATGAATCTTTATAGGTCAAACAGAAAATACCAAACCACTACTGTGACGATTGCTTCCAGTGTTTTATAGGTTGGCTCCAGCTGCAAACATAGATCCTAAGCAAAGTATACAGAAAAGTTCAGGAAGTACACAAGGACATAATAGCTACAAACATTTGAAGCTTCTACTTTAGACATTTCATTTATACCAGCACTAAACTGTTTCTGGTGGAAGTGAACATGCAATTTTTCATTTTACATGCTCAATTTATGTTCCAGATGCAGATAATGCCAGAAAATATTTATTTAATTATGAAACTGAATAAAGTCAAATTCAAATTTTAACTTATATTGAGCCAGGGTATACTGATTTGCTGTTTTGGATCATTCCATTGTAACTTGCATTACAAAAGTCTCCAATTGCATAATATAACACCCTAACAATTTTATTAGAAATTTCACTTTGACTGTGGTGATAATATATCCCAAAATATTAGATATTTAAATAAGCATAGTAATATATATCTTCTATTTATAATATATAAATATAAATTAACATTTAGTAAATTACATAAGAGTATTAAGCAAAACTTAAAGCTTTAGAAGATAATCCTTATATTCTCTTTTGTAAATCATTAACTACTAAGATAATTTAAAAGTGTTCCTTCATGCTGGTTAACCCTTCATAAAATTATATTTTTATTTATATTATTAAACAATAATCCACTTTTTGTATTTTGACAAAATTTGATGCTGTAAAAACCAAAAAAAATTTTAAAGCAAATTTCAAGGTGTGGTCTACTAGTTAGTGAATCTTAGAACTTAAATTTTAATGAAAAAACTAATTAGCTACAGTCATATTTCAATGTTGTATCATTAGTTCATATTTTACATGGAATGATTCTGTGTACCTACCTTTTAGCTCTCATTTTGTGAAGGTAAATCTATTAGTACTAATTTGGGATTCTATGAAAGATTTTTTGCAATTATAATAGTAACCTTGGAGAGAGTATTAACAAAGTGTGGTATGGAACAGTAGGAATTATTTAGATACGTTTTGAAGTTTTCTAAAGATTAAGATAAGTAATTCATTCAAACCTGGAGATCCTCGTTACATTTACGGAAAAAGCAAGATAATTAAGATAGTCAATGTTTGTAGTTTATTGCTTTTATGGTAAAATCTTAGGTAACTATTAATTTTAGTTTTCAATCAAAACAAAACATTAATGGATTTTTACTGAAGCTTGTTTCATTATTATGGATACTATCATCATATTTACACATACTTTTATACCTAAATATTTGTGTGTATTAGGGTGACAAACTCTTTCATAATTACCGTAAACTCCTGTACCTATTTTGATTTATATTTTGGACAATTCCAGTTCCCACATTCATCTACATATATTCTCCTATTTTTGTAATAATTATTTGTCATTAATTAAATACATACAATTGTACCTATGTATTTAAGTCTGGTAAATTAAATTTTATACTAAACTTATAGCTTTGTAAAGGTAATCAATTCATTTTTATGATTAGTTATACAGTACCAAAGAGATATATCATTATGTTGAACTCTAATCCTTGGTCAAATTCCTTATTCATTCATGTAGCCAAGAATTGATATGCTATTAAAACCATTGCAACTATTTTGGTATACACTTGACAGAGAGAAGAAAGAGAGGCAGAGACAGAGAGAAAATTATTATAGATTGTTGGACGTTCAAACCAAAGTTTCTGCAACATCTGAATGTAAATACAATCTAAGAAATCAAAGCTTCTGCTAATTCAGCATCTATAAACAATACGAGTAAGTTTAAACTGAGAAAGTGAAACCTGCTGTTTAACTCAAGTAAGTGTAATAAATAGATACCCTAATTTTAAATGTATTTAAATTTACAATATAAATAAACCAAATCATCAATTTAATTAACGTATGTTTAATGTTCCACATCTTCTGCTAAAATTTCTTGTGATCCAATCTCTTTTACTTTCATGTTCAAAAGTTGGTCACCCTAATGTGTATAGCTGAGCACAAGGTTAACTAAAATATACAAATGGTATATTTCAATGTACAACATAATTCATAACATTATTTATAAAATAAGTATTATGATAAATATATATTTCTTAATAATATAATGTTATAGGGTGATTCAAAAAGCATGCCAGTTTTGAATTGCTTATAAATGTATGTTTTTTTTTGTTGTCAACATTGTTTTGTATTGTTGTTAATCCATTAACATTCAGATTGCTGCCTCATTGGAATTTTTTACATTTCCTCATACTGTGTCTAGACATGGAGCATTTTACTATTATGTGAAAACCTTTAATCAGAACAGAGAAAGCTATGCAGCCACTATCAGGAGGCTATATATGATTCTAGTGCATAATGAAACACTCAATAAATCACAGTCCAAAGAATTATGAAAAAGTTCAACCATGATATGGACTCAACAGTGAAGTCCTGGACATTGCCATTCTGCTTGATCTGCTTGTGACTGTTAGTCAAATGAAATGAATTGAAAATGTTGCTCCTAAAAGTTGGGCATATACTCTGCTTCAATATGGAGAATTCTCTTGTATGATCTCCATTAACACCCTTATAAAATTCAGTTAATGGAGCAGCTGAAAATAGCTGATCATGAGAGGAGGTGATATTTGGTCGACTGGTTTCTGAGAATTATTTTTTTATAGCGTTTAATGCCTGCTTTTACTGCAAATGGCACTGCAGGCAATGACACTGATGAAACATGGAAAAAAGATGGAGCACCAATGGAATGCGATGGCAGGGAAAACCAGAGAACCTGGAGAAAAGCTGCCCCTACACTGCTTTGTCCACCACAAATCCCACATGTGGTCACTTGGGATCAAACCTGGAACACCTAGATGAGAGTCAAGTAGTCTAACCACTCAGCCACAGCACAACTAGTTTCCAGGAAGACAACAGGAGGATGACAGCTTTACGAGAAATATCTTCAGTGATGAGGCACACTTCCACCTTCATGGATTTGTAAATGAGCAGAATGGCCTTATCTGGGAGCCAGAAAATCCTCCCATGATTTCAGAAAGGGGAATGCATCCACGATGAGTAACAATTTGGTGTGGATTTTGGGTAGGCGGCATCTTTGGCCCTTATTTTTTGTAGAGGTACAGTGTAAGCTATTGTGAGATGATAGAGCATATTTGGAATGGGCATTCAAGAGTTTTGGGTTCAGCACCTGCCTTGCCTCCTGAGAAACAATTCAGTAGCTGAAAGAGCAGTTTATGGATCATCTTATTCTGTGTAATACTGGCATGGATGGCCACGAAGGTCATCTGGTAACATCTTTCTGATGTATGTCAATAAAGCCTGAAACAACTGTGAAGTAAAAGAGGAAATTCAATGAGTTATCAGTTAAGTCCAAGTGGAAACTTTACAGATAGACACAGCAAATTTCACGGACAGAACTCTTGCATACCAGCTCAGCAAAGGTGGTCATATACCTGGCATTAATTTTCACACCTGAAATGAGAAAGTGTGATGAACATTTTTTAAATGAATTGAGTCACCTTTTTTACACCTTTTGCTTCAATTTTGCCTTCATTTGGGAAGACCAGTTTTAGGGTACTTTAACCCTATTTGACCCTGGAACTGAAGTTAGGGTTAAAGTACCCTGAAACTGGTATTCCCAAATGAAGGCAAAGTTGGAGCACAATGTATAAAAAAGGTATTTCAGTCATTTAAATTATGGTGCTCCAATGTCTAAAATACTTCTCTTTATTTGGTATATGTGATGAAATGTTTATATGTTTTGTTAAAATGTTTTGAAAGAATAAAGTTTATAATTGATATATCAAAACCGGTGTGCTTTTTGTATGACCCTATAATATTTCTTTATTGCTGGAATTTACAATTCATTGTTTAAAAATGGAAAATCAAGAGTAAAAGAGGATTTCATACATATAAAATTTAAACAAGTAAAAATTCTGCTGTACCTGAGCATTTTTGGACTGAGGGGCATGAAACTGATTATATTCCAGAACTTCTAAAACACATTTCATTTAGCAATGAACTCTCACTTTGGGAAACAGAGAAAACAGTAAGACAAAACTACCCGTTTTTAACTCCTAACAGTAGTTAACTAGGTGCACAGAAAAGTTCAATTAGATATCAGAATTTGGCGTTGTAGTATTGTGGGCATACAAAGACTATATGGGCAGTGTTGACAAGAGAGTACATTAAATTGGGTCATCTAGGTCACATTCTGCTATCTATAATATGCTACTAAAGTGTGTATATCTTCACTCTATGTATCAGATCTCTTGAGGAAAATAATGTCTTTAGATTATGCTTTTACCATGCAGAACTGTAAAATGTATAACACCTTATAGGATATATTTATAAATTATGGAATACTGAATGTATAAAACAGAATTTTTTTGAATTTGAAATAAATGATATCAAAAGAAGCGCTAGTAAATCTAAAAAATGCTGGATTGTTTAATTCTTAAATATATAAATTTTTGAATCGAGGATCCATTCTGAAATTGAATATGTCAAGTAAATCTCATTTACCAGAGAGGGAGTAATTGGGGATTGAGAGAAATATGTAGAAAATGGTATCAATTTGGAAGAATAGGATATTGTTTCTAAGGGGATTAAGAAAACATTAACAGAAAAAGATAATATGAGGAAGTCTAAATGAAAACACACAAAACAATGGGAGTACAGGTAGTACTCATGTAACGAGATGTGAATGAATCTAATTTAGCTGATGCACTAAAATATATTTCTGCAATAGCTTGGCTTGCTGGCTCACTCTCACCATTACAATTACCTACTCCAGTGATCAAGTGTTGTGATTTCTGCAGAAATCAGAACATAAAACATAAGAAAATACAATGAATGGAAATATTTTTCTAGCCTTCGCTAGCAGTAGGGGATATATAACCTATGATATCACCAAGATAATAAAATTTCTGCCATTTGGAAAATGTCAAATAGAAACAATTTCAGAATTAGATACAATCAATTTGGTTAAATGTATTTATACACAGAAAACTACTAATAAGAATATAATTCAGTGAACAAGCTATCCTCTTTAGAGTGGCAGCTATTCAGGTGAAGCTAGTGAAGCTCCACATTATTTTTAGTTGTACTAAATGTGAATTTAGGTGTATATTTTGATTTGTGCTCAAGTAACTAAACAGTTAGGAACATACCTGTGAACAAAGAAGAAAGAGATGGGAGCTACTTGTCTTGTGGCCTTGTAAAAGAGACGCATGTAATGAAGAAGGGGATGGATTTGCATTTTTTTTTTTTGTCAATAGATATGTAGTTGTATTGCTCCTGCTATTGATATTGGATCATTATGACCTCCTATAAGAATTATTCCTTTTAATGGGTAATGATTATTTTAATTCATTTGGTTTATTATAATGTTAATATATATGTTTTGTATAATTTTTATATCTGGTTGGGATGACAATGAAACTTAATGTTTCTTGTGTTACCAAAGGACCTGTTTTGAGGTTATGGTGCATTTAAAAATACAGGAATTTTGTGAACCACCCTTGCAGAGGCTAATCCAGCAATTTGTCATCCTCATAAAAGAAGGATACTCCTTACTCCAACAATTACAACATTACTTGAACAGACTAAAAGTACTGTTCACATAAAGTGGTTATGTGTTTAACAGTTTAGTTGCCAATTGTGTTCTTTTATTTTACTGAAGTTATTTCCACTGCAACTTTGTATTTATATATACTGTTTTGTTCAGATAAAGTTAGCAGAGAGATGAATCTGCAAAATGATATAGTGTGCAGTATCTTCACACACTATTTTCATGGTGGACTGATTATGATAAAAGGGGTGTGGTATTAAAATGTTACAAAAACAGTTTAAAAGTTCAGGTACAATGAATACAAGTAACTGTGCAGTAGTTGTTATAAAATCTTACTGAATGAGAAGAAACAGTCTCTTCGCAATAAAATAATGAGAAATTCATCAAATAAGGAAACTTAATTTTAAGAAATAGGTAGGTTATATGTGATTTCTCTGTGATAGGAGCTTTACCTATAGTTTAGGCCATGAGCTGCCACTATTTCTTCACAGTTCTTTTATAAAGTGAGCATCGAGTATTAGTGCTCAAAAGCAGGTTGGTATTGAGTATCGAGTAATAGTATGAGTTTCATCCCATTATTACTGAAAATCATAAACTGAGTCATTTCCTTACACATTTATAGAATAACTCTTGTACTTGAATATTCATGGCAGAAGTGTAGGGTTTACCACCATCTTGTTGCCACTGTTCTTATAGTGTTTATGTAGTTTAGTAGAACCTTCAGAACTCAATAAAGATTTGTACAAAGTGACATATAGCTTTCAAATACATTTTTACTTTCTCTACACGTACTATGTATGTAGTGTATAGAGAAGGTATCACATTCCACCTAATAAAATTTGATACCGAGGTTTCACCAAAAATACACGTTTTTAGGGTCCCCTGAATCCAAAAAAAATATTTTCAGAAAAAGGTCTGTGTTCATGTGTGTGTGTCCATGTGTCTGTGAACATGATAACTCAAAAACAAAAATTCGTTAAAATACCAAACTTGGGATTTAAGTTTAGTATCTTCCAGGGATGTGACACAAAGATTTTGAGAAAAATCCCCCATCACTCCAAACTATCCTTTACATAGAAAAGATTTTGAAAATTTTGATTCTCTCAAAAATGGCGCTAATGATTTTACTAAAATACTTTATATTAAAGATATTTATTTATAAGGCAAATAACATGTATATATTACATTATATGGGAATAACCTCTAAAGACCTCTTTATTCTGAATGAATTTTGCTGAATTTTGTAAAACTGGAAAACCGTAAGAGATAGACAAAAACTTACTTCACAAAAATGTAGTTCACGTTAAAATACACAATAGATGTCATATACATTTTCTCATTGAATTGACCATTTCTGAGATATACCTTGTTATTTATTTCAGATTTAAAAAACTTTTCATATAGAAAGTTGTAAATTCCTGACCCTGCATAGAAATGTATTTCATCCACATGGCAACTGGCTTTTAAAAGATTTGACTATCATTTTAGCGTAGTGTATTCCCTTATTTCCTTCCTACTTACAAGGAAGCAAGTAATTAAAACAATTTCTGCTAATGTTTATCTTGATTATCATAAAGTAAATAGAAGAATATACTTTTTAACAATAATTTGTTAGAGATTTAGAGAAAGTCATGTGAATTGAACACATCAGATTTTTCTGATAGTGATGAACTTTTAATTTAAAATTATAATAGTAAAGCAAAGGAACAAAATAACAGAATGGCTTGAAGTCATAATGTTAACTTCACTTAGCTATTTAACGCTCAGAACATTCTGAGCAGATATAATTCTCATCTTCAGCAAGTTATCAGACCATCAGGTGCAACTGTAAGTATTTGCAAGCTAAAGGTGTCCCAGCCAGTTGGTCTGAAGCTGAAGATGAGTGCAACATGTTCTGAGAGTTCAACAAATAAGTGGTTAGTATTAATAACACGAGGTTAGTCTATTATGTGAATAAATAGAAGTATTTAATAAACCTTATTAATGTGTCTCATTATGTCTCATCCTTTCTGACATACATGAGAATGAGAGTTTTAAACTGTTTTTGTTTTTGGTTAAGATACTAAAATCAAATTTATTTATAGTTTACATTATCTGCCATTGGAACATGCTGCAAATGCCATGCTTTTATAGCCATATTTTGCTATCTATTTATATTAGCTTATTTTGTTATTCTTTTTTGTTTACCTCCACATTAGTCATGCACATTTTTTATGAAGTTTTCTGCATACTTTTTCTAACAATTTTATACAAGAAAAAGAGAGACATCTGAAATTCATCTTTTCGGCTGAAAGTTTGTGAAAGTCTCTACAGGTACTTCTTGCTTATGTGCAGGTAAGAAATGGTGGGTTTTTTATTTTTACTCTAGAAGTGAGTTTTAGGAATGAAAGTTTATTTAAAAATAAGATTAAATCAATTCAACGAATGAAGAACAAATAAAATCCACAGGGCACTTGTTTTAATATCTAAAAGAGAAGGAGATATATGGAGTGCAGCAAGGAAAAGAAACTAAATCAATAATCAGGCTTTACCTGTATATCTGCCTTTTTAATAACAGAATTCTAACATTAATCAAGGAGTACCTGTTTTAAAACAAAGGATCATCATAATTATATTACATAATAGGAAAAATAAACTATTGTGTCCCCACCAGGTGGGGTGGTGAACGTGGAGGAGTTGGCTAACATGCATCTTATCCATTCACATTTCTTTTTTCCAACTTTATCAACACAAAATAATTTCTGTTATATCTTTTGTTTCTACTGCGCTAATGCTGTGAAGTCTGCTTCCCCAGTCCAACATTCAGGTGTTTTTGATGAGTGAGTCATTGCACTCACCACCAGTTGGCAGGGATTGCCTTGTCAACGTCTGGCGCCGGAGTGCGACACTTCCTCGCCACAAGTCCTCCAATTCACCACCAACACCACCCCACCATGTATCTACAAACATTAGCAACAACACGTTTTGTGATATCACAGAGCTGTCTTCTTTCTTCACATCTTGTGCTTATAAGCAAATTATTAGCATGAAAACAAAACACATTCAGCCCTTTATATCAGCATAATGGTGGAATATTTAAAGGATAGAATTTTTCTGAGCTGTGAGATACAAATGTAGTCAGAACTGTTGTGCTGCTAAATTGGTAGCTCTTTAAGGTACCTAGACAACTTTCTAGAGTAGTTTCTTCCTGTGTGACATGTTTTATAAACAAACACTATAGTACACAAACTTATTATCACTGCTTTGTTTTACTTTCTATAGTGATACCAAATATGAGAGTAAACTGTCTAGAGAGAATATATACAGCAACAATGGAATCAAGAATGATCGTGAAATAGACGTTTAGGGGACTGAAAAAGGGTGGGAAAGTTTGGAAAGTACAGACCAAATTCATAGGTCATTTTGCAATTATCAAGAATAGCTCCAAATGGAGTAGCATTTTAGCTGAATTGCGAAGAGCTGAGAGGAAGGGATCAGTAGTCAAATGGATAGTGAAATATTGGAACAGGATCCAAGTACTAGAGGAAGCAAATATTCTCAAATATAGTTTAGGACACAAGCATCAGCAAAATGGGAAAGAAGTTGCTTAAGTCAATTAAAGGAAATTGTAAGAGAAGTTGGGTTGGGGGAGCTAGACAATTAATAGATATTAGGGGGCACATAAACTATAGAATAAAGTGAAAGCGAGGATAGACAATATAGAGAAAGAAGAAATAATAGGTAGCTTAAGGGTTAAGCGTACTTTAATATTATATAGGAATGTTAAGAAACATTGGGGAAGAGAAAAATAAATTGATTTATTGTGGAAAAATGGACAGAGAGGGTTTAACAGGAACAATGTTACTAAAAGCTCTAAAGATTGATAAAGATCTATGCCTGCTATGTGGCAATGTCAATAACAATTACACAATATAATTGAGTGCAAAGAAACAAAAATGTGGAGAGAAAAGTTATGGATTAAAAACTGAGAAAAGTTACTGCCAGAGATAGTGTACACAAAACTTTTTAGAAACAATAAGAAAGAGTTTCTGAAACAACTAGGCAATTATACAGAGAAAGTAAGAGAGAAATGGGGGAAGAAAATCGCCAGAGAAAGAGAGGATCTTAATAATAAAACTGATGAGGTTATGAGTTATAAAAGAGATAAATAGATTAAGTTGGTAAGCTGTAAAAATGTACAATTAGAGGGAAAAGTACATGTACATAAACAACCAGGGTGTTTACTCTACATGATACCAAATTCAGCAACTCCAGGGAAGTAAATATGTAGGTATGAAGTTTCTAACTGAAAATATGAAATAAGTTAATAGGAGTAAAAACATAGATTACCTCTTGAAATAAAGCAACTTATTTCTGACATGTTAGTTACTTTATTTCAAGAGTGAAGTTTGAGTGTAATCTATGTTTTTATTCCTATTTGATTAGTTACTTCACTGTGCATTCCCTTTAATGTTTTAAATGAAATAAATTATCTATCTACTTTCTATAGATAGTAAAACAACATTCTTCTTATTTGTTTACATGGTACCAAAGCATAGGCTTTTCTGTTTGTTAGTCTTCTAAAGAGATATGGGAGATCTTTGAAATGCAACCTATTAGTTAAAAATGTAAATATATGTCATTTTACTCATACTTGTTTGGCATTACTGACTTAGGTGAGTAAGCTTGACATATGACTTAAATGAGTTAAAGTAAAACTAGGAGAGGTTTAAATGAAATTTGCATTTCCTTCACAATCCATCTAGCATTTTCTAGAGTTGCTCATATTTTCCAAGACATAATTTATGGTTGATTTTTAGATACACTTCATGCAAATGGAGCTTCTGTATATTAAAATAAATTATAAATTTTGTTTATTTCGTATTTAAATCATTTATTTTGGTATTTTAATTATAAATTGATTTTATATTAATTATGGTAGTAATAAAATTCACAGCTCCTATAACTCTGGAAGAGGCCTTTTAGCTTAGCTGATGAACACTGAAAGGTGAAAGCATTTCACATTTAGGCAGCCTGAATGTATTGTATGTATTGATCCACATTATGGTTTAAAAGATTTCTTTTGAAGAAAAACAGAAAAATGTTACTCTCTCTCTCTGAATACAGAGAAGAATTGTTTGTTTGCAGAAGTTAACTCAATCTCAGTTCACCATAAAATAGTTCCAGATTCATAAGTTATGTACTATGCGTGCATCTTTTCTTGGGTGATAGTTCTTTGGGGAAGCTAGGGCTGGGATCAACAAGAGCTCACTCCCTCACCTGTCTCTCTGCACTGTTGTCAACAAAAGAATTTTTCTTTCTTTGAGGTCCTCAACCTTTTAGGTTATCTAATTTTCTGCAAACTAGCTGAATTATTAAACAAAACATAGCATTGTTAATTTAATTGTTTTTTCACCAAGCCATGTGTAGCACAGGAGTTGGATGGATAGAGTCACACTGAAAAATTCAATGACATAGCTGGGATTTGAACTATAGATCTCCTGGTCTCTACCCAGTAGCTCTAACCACTGAGTTACCATGGCAACATGCTGGCATATCATTAAATTTCTCAATGACTCGCATTATCCAACTCCTGTCGCCACACAGTTTGTGTGAAAACACAATTAAAATAACACTTATTGGCCTTTTAGTTGGCTAAACTATGAAGCCCAGGACTTTAGGTACATGTAAGTCACCATTGAGGTATGTCATCTCAAAATAATTTGTGGTGTTCTCAAATGCCGGGAAAAATGCAAGTCAGTTGAAAAATGTAATGCCATGCTGGCATATTGTCATGATAGCTCAGTGGTTAGAGTAACTGGCTAGAGAGCGGAAGATCCAAAGTTCAAATCCCAGCCATAGCACTGAGTGTTTCAGTCTGACTCTACCTATCCAAAACACAGTATGCGTGTGTGTGACCGAGATCTGCAGACAGAATGGATCCTTAGTATTGAAGTCCATATAGCATACTTCATCCCAATGAACCGGTCCCCATGTCCGCGCCCGCCAGGGCGTCCCGCTTTGGTGCTTCGTAGCGCTGGGGATCGTGGGTTCGAGTCCGGCCTTGGGCATGGGTGTTATATGTTTGTGTTTATGTGTGTGTTGTAACAGTAAGAAAATAGCAATCCAGTAATAATATAGAAAAACAAGTAAAAAAAAATGTAAATAAAAGTAGGGTATACAGTGCCGGAGTCCTGATCAGACTTCGGTACCGTATTTTAAAAAAAAAAAAAAAAAAAAAATGTTGCTCTGCTTTGCTACTGAAACTGCATGATACCAACTGAATGAAAACTAGGGAGCTGAGTGCCCAAGAAAAGTTGCATGCATAGTAGTATCATCTTCCAACATTCAATCTACATCTATAAAAGAAACCTTAGTTTGTTATATTGAATTGGCCACCATCAAGAAGCAAAAATATGAATATTAGTTATTTAATAATGGATTTAGGATTTGTGGACACAGCCCTAAGTGACCACATTCTAGTTGATACAAAGAGCTGATTGTATTAAAAATTAACTTACTGACTTTCAACTAGTTTATAGCAATATTAAAACAATTTCCTGAAACAATTATGGAGCTTTAGTTAGCATGAAATCAGAATCATTTCTTATTAACAAATACAAAACATATCTTCTATTTCGTAACCAAATAAAGTTAATACAGTAGAAAATAACAAAATAAGAGAATATAATATTTTAATGGAGACATACATTACTAACATGTTAACAGAAAAAGTGTATGCAGTTTGTTGACATAGGAAAATATCCAGTAATCTTCTTTGACACTGAGAACCTTAAAGCTGAAAGTGAATCGAAAAATTATTACATTTGCAAAACATATTAATGCACTTAGATGTGAAATTATCTAAAGAAAAATTCTGAATGTTCCTTGGACATTCCTTATTTTCTAGTGCTGAAAATAACCTGCTTCATTGCTTATTAGTCAGACATTAAAAAAAATTATTATGCATATAAGTTATATAACACAACATTTTTATAGAGTTTGAGATGAGTTTGCAGCAGATTAATAACTGCTGTAATTTATTATTTCAGACATTGCCTGAAGACAGAAAAGTGTTTACACAGCTATTTTTTCATGTATGTAATAATGTATTAAATTAGCTGTATTTACTTTGAGAAGCATCTATTTGGATTTCTTGAAGTAATAATTGACAAATAAGAAATGATTATCACTAATTTCCTTTGAAGTTTAATCTATATTTGTGGCAATCTTAGAACACTTATGAAAACAATAAAGATAAAAGATAGCTGATAGAATAAAGGTGAGTGCATATCAATGCTGGCAAGCACAAAGTGACAGCAGGCTAGATCCAAAAGTTTAGCCAAAAACTCGACTTTCAATTTTGGAAAGAATTTAATTATGTGCTGCTGATTGCTAAATTTAAAAGGAAAGATGTATAAACATAGCGGTTGTAGTGGTGAAGTAACACAACTATTAATATAACAATTAATAATTTAATATAATAATTAACAATAATTAAACATTAATAATAATTAATTGATAATTAATTAATAATAATTAATTGATAATTAATTAATAATAATTAACAATTAATAATTTTAACAAAAAAATGTTATAAGTGATTATTACAAAAAAATATTTTACCATATGTTATAATAACAACTCCATTGCGTAACAGCTCACAAGGAACCTTGGCCTACCGCCTGGCCACTGCGTCCCCCATCCCGGCCCTGATAGATGTCATGGATGGGGTGCAGTATTGAAGGGTGAGACGTGGTCAGCGCCTTGAAGCCCTCCTGGCTGGTTAATGCGGTCCTCATGACCTGGAGCTACAACTTCTCCATCAAGAAGCTCCTAAATTGCCCCCCCCCCCCCCCCCAGGACCTCACGAGGCTGAGTGCACCCCGGTCAAGGTCTCCCAGCAGGAGAAAAGTCCCCATGCTGGCACTGGGAATCAAACCCAGGTCTCTCGCTTGGTAAACAGCTGCACTGCCACCATGCTAAGGAGACGATGTTATAATACTCGTAGTTATATAAAATTAAGTTTTGAGAAGAAATTGAAACAAAGCTTATAAAAGATGTACAACAACAGAATGATTCATAACAATAAAAGGGAAAAAGCAAAAAATAAAGTGATTTTCTGATCTTTTCATGAGCTATTTTGAAATACAGGTCACTTAAGCATTCCCTCTAATTTTTAAACTTAATATAGATATGTAGATGATATATTTGCTATCATTCCCGACATGTAAATGATGCTTTAAAACATTTAAATTTCCATGATAAGGCAACAAAATTCACATTGTAAATTGAAAGTAATGGCTATCTCCCTTTGTTGGATTTAAAAATAAAAAATAACAATAAATTGCATTTTGGAATATACTGAAAATCAACTCATACTGATAATTATGTAAAAATATTGGCTTTAGCTCTTTTTCACATAAATCTGCTGTTTTTAATAGTTTAATTTACAGGTTAATGAATTTATACCTTAGTAAAGATGAAATAATAAAGAACATAAAATATTATCAACCCTAACTATATAAACAGAAGCACTATTAACAGTGAAGTATTCTTCATGTTGGAGTTGTATTGAGTCACACTTATTTACACTTAGAAATCTCCACTTAATATGCCAAACTGCTGAAGAAGAGGGCGAACGTCCTGGAAAACGTTTCAGTGTTTATATTGTTATTAAGTGGAGATTTTTAAGTGTAAATAAGTATGACTCAATACAACTCCAACATTATCAACCCTGCTCAAGTAAATGGTTTTAAACTCACTTTGTAAATAAAAAATGTTTAAATATCAGAAAGCTGTTAAGGAAGTGTCTACTCTTAAGAAAATAAAAGATAATTATATTTTTAAAAAAATTTACTTATCATTCTTGAGCAAATAAAAACTTAAAAAAATGTTTAAAGAATATGATACAATATTCGTTTCTCAAAATAAATACAACATAAAACATTTGTCAGGCTTTTTTGAGATAAAAAAATTAAATATCAAAGAATAAAAAATCTGGTGTTCATCAATTAAATTGTTTAAATTATGATCTTGTTTGCATTGGTAAGACCAAATGTCATTTGGAGTACTTTAGAAATATTAAATACAAACAGATTGATAAATCAGCTGTGGCAGAACATTTTTGGAAATTCAATTATGAAATAAATCCAGATGTTAAATTATTAAAGCACTTAAATGGACCCAAAGGTTTAATGGCTTGGTAGAAAATATTTATATTAAAAATAAAAATAATGCAATAAATTTTGATATACCACCAATTAACTTTCTCACCAAATTTGTTTTGATTGCAGTAGTTGGCAATACCTTAGTACACAACTCACCTAGTAGCAGTAACCATAACAATGTAAATAAACAGAAACAGCAAAGAGAAGGAGTTAAGACTAAGTTGCAATAAAACTTGAAGTGCCAAACTAGTCCTTGGAATTTAAAAATGACACTTTCGATTTAAAAAGGATCAATGAAAAGTTTTTACAAACTATTAAATTCTTATTATAATATTGGAGGGAATAATTTTAGAGTTTATATGGAAACGAACCTCATAATCAAGGTATTAATGTTATAGCTCATCCAAAACCATTTAATTAGTAAATTCTGATAAAACATACAGCTTTATCATGTTTGGTTATACAGTGATGTTTTCTTTTAGTTCTTTGTATTATATACTTTCTTCAAAAGTATCCTTAATTAAATATTATGACTAGGGCCCAAATTTTTAGATTTTAGATTTTTTGTAACATTTAGAAAATGAATATATTAGCTCAGATGGAGACAGCAGCATCCATTTTAAATTGACAGAAACAGGGCTAAACATTCCCGGCTATGGCATTGAATTTTTCAGTCTGACTCTACCTATCCAACTCCTGTCCTACATACAGCTTGTGTGAAAAAACAATTTATGCAGTACCAATTGACCATAATAGTTGGCTATACTATGAATCCTGGGTCTAAAGTACTTACAACATTGTAAGTCACCATTGGGGTTGTCATCTCAACATAATTTGAGTTTACCTTGTGGTTTACCGGGAAACATACGAGTCAGTTGAGAAATTCAATGCTATGATGGCATGTTGCCATGGTAGTTCAGTGGCAGAGCAACTGGCTAGAGATCGGGAGACCCGTATTTCAACTCCTGCCCATGGCATTAAATTTTTCAGTCTGATTCTAACTATCCAACTCCTGTCCTACACATGGCTTGTGTAAAAAAACAATTTATCCTAAACATTATAGATCATATGCATGGCACAATTTCAGTGTATTCCTATACTGGTTGCACATCATTATGCATTTATGTCTTATCTGATCTTTTCTTAACCTTCAACATTCTGGAAAGTTGGCAATTACAATGACAGCATAACAATAACTTCATTAATTTTTGGCTGAACCTTTGGACCTTATGTGTAAAATTAACTGATGCTGAATTATATAAAAGTGTTACCGCTTTCTTTCATATATATAATGGTGGGAGGTAAATAAGTAGAAATAATTTATATTTAGTAGAGAACAATACATACAGCATGTGAGTCTCATTTTGTCTGCTTACTAATAGCATTGTCATAAATGAAGCACAAATTTCAGGATCTAATGTGTTTTGAATGACCTGTATTATGTTTCCCCTCTGTTTACATACATCATGCAATGGCAGCTCCTGTATTTACAATTTGCACACTGCTGATCTGCACTCAGGTGGCTCAAGTGAGGAATCGAGGGACTGATTCAGTCTCACACTTTCTCTTACACAATGAATGACTTAAATATGCTGAATTAGCAGATATTTCTTTAATTTATGCTACAAGTGGGGAATCTGTAAATACTACATGGAGTCTATATCATTAGCAACTTCTAAATCGTCACTCCCAAAAAGACAAATGTTAAATGTGGTGTATCAAAGGATCTGTGACTTGGGTTCTTCCAATTCCCAATTTTTAATTTTTGTTAACTATTGAGGTTTAATTTTAAATTCTCACTTTAGAAAAAGCAGTGAGGATGATTTTATAGTTTAAAATCCAGAAATGCATGTTGGTTTAAGTTATGTAAATGTTCAATAACCAAATTTAAAAAGAGCATAATGCTACTATATTCATATTTTTAATTTCAAACATGAATTTGTGAATCCTAATCATATATTGTTGTATGAAAACAAAAATGTATGGTTGCAGAGGTTGAAGTTTCATTGTAACCAATATTCTTCCTTCACATCACACCACTTGTATCCAGATAGGGCAAAGGCCAGAGGGCAGAGGAAGGTTAATCATGTGATCTGTTATGTAAACAATCACCAAATGTCTGAGATGGGGATTAATAGCCATCTTAAAAACATATTGAAATTTTCCTCAAGAACATAACTTTAGAAAATAGCCAAAAAAAACTGCAAATACTGGATCATCACATCATCCTCAAATGCCGATAAAATTATTTGTGCCTCTTCACCTCCCTCTCTGTATAATATTTCACTATGATTTAAAATGTAAAGATCAATTATTTTAAAACTAATGTAGTTATATCAGATTTACTTTCTTTATGTGATACAGTAAATAATAAAAAAGCACATTTTCTTATGATTAATGAATGCAAAAAAATTAATGACTAAAAGAATGATTAATAGGAAAACTAGCAAAAAGTAATTACACTACTATATTATGCCATAGACTATATTAGTATTTAAAGTGTTTTAAATAAAAAAAAATATAAATTAAATATTTGTTAACTATATCATAAACATTTATTCAGTTCATCCTTGGTATTGTTCCAAATGTAAATCAGGTACAGCCAAACCGTGTTGAACCCACAAAACGCAGGCCCTAAACAAGCAAGGGAAGAAAGGAATTCACGGCTCTCTTGTTGCACTCTTATGTCACACATGTACTTTGATGTAAGTCACTAGTTGTCTGGCCTTGATTTAGATTGCATTAAATACTGACATTACACCTGGAAATGTAAGCAAACTAAAGAACAAAGTGAAGGTCTACAATAAAACATTGCTGTAACACTATTTGGAAAACAAAAGACTTGCAAAAAGCATCCATAATGCATGTTTAACAACTTACCTTTCTCTAACGGCGCCCTCTTGTACTTCTCCAGGCGTTTGACGGCGATTGCCTCTAGACGAACCCTCGCAGCAGGATACTCCTTCAGCACGTCCCACATGTCCTTCTTGGAGAGTACAAACAGGTCACTGTAGCCTACTGATCGTACAGATGCCGTACGCCTGTTCCCTACATATCGTATTCATTTACAGTTAGCTAAATGCTTTATAAATAAGTAGACAATAAACACATATATTAACATTTTCCCTAAGACTAAACAATAACTTTCCAGTACATTTTCTTATATACAAATACCTTATTTTAACTTTTTTTTTTTTTTCCTTTTTTTTTTAGAATTTCAACTGAAGAAAAAACTGTAGCTCACTTAGTTGATTCCGAATTAACTCGCGGAGAATGAAATATTAGGTAATGTTAACTTTTTTATTTACTTTACTTTTTGTTGTACTCCAGGTACCTACGCTCCAACCATTCCCATATTATATCTTCAGAGTTTCCAACCCTTTTTTACAGGAATTTATTTATTTATTTTTTATTTCTTGTTATATATTTATGAAGTCATCTGTATATTTTTTTATTTTTTTAAAAAATAAACATGCGCAGAAATATGGTGACAAAATGGGAAGATGTAAGGGCTATAGACCCAGCAAATCGACCCGACTGCAGTGAGAGACGCAAATGTTTTTACAGATCTTCCTCTTGCTGCTCTAAGTTGACAACGCAGATCTTCGATGCTAGGATGCGTTTCAGAGAGTATACAATGCTGAAAGCCTAGAGCGAGCCACACCTGTGCAAAGCGGTCTATAGTATTTCGAGTCTGAAGTTTCAGTAAAGTGCGGGCACAATCGTTTGGATTTTGTGAAGGAGCAAGTCGGTGCAGTTGTGAAACAACCCAGGGCCATATCTGTCGTATGTTGTACAGGTAACAAAACGATGGCGTAGGGTATCCATCGCACCACAAATGTTGCATGATGAGGTCATCACAAGGCCGTATTGGAACTTTTTGTCCTTTGTGGCCACAACATCATTGATGGCCAAATATGCACTTGTACTCCATTCCGTAGAGATATTTCTCAAATGGATGTGCATGGAATATGTTAACTTCTCCCAAAGTCACCCTCCGTGTAGTGGTTACCATATATATATACCCAAGGTCGCGCGTTCAAACCCCCCGGCGGAGGAAGATGTATTTTTCGGGCGTAAAAATCCTTAGTATGGCTGTTTTCGGAAGAAAAGTAAAAGCCGTTGGTCCCGTGTCGTAGATTTACGGCACATAAAATAACCTTTAGTCTGATAAAGAGGCCTCTGAAAAACATTTGGTGGCCTATCACTCCCAATATAGCATGGTAGGCTGAGAACCACAGTAGTTAAAGAGCGTCCATAAATAAAACGCCATTTCCGTTTTCTCCCAAAGACATTTATCTAAAAATACATTCTTATTCTCTCTACTTATTACCTCTCTTGTGCTTACTTTCCTGTTCTCTCTCTGTCTCTTTCTTTTTTGCTTTTTCTAGCTTTTAAAATATTTGACTCTCGCTTTAGGCTAGTGAGTGAGAAGTAGGATAGAAGACGTAGATAAACAGGAAATTTGGGGTGAATCAGAAAATAAAAAGTCACTATACAGAAAAATAAAGAAAGAATGGCCATGAGAGGAGTATGTTGATGAATTGGAGGCACACAGGATCTCCCAAACGTCAAAAATTCAAAACAAGTTGTCAGCACGAAAAATCATACGCAGTGTGTCCTGGGACAGACGGGGTATTCTGCTCGTTGAGATCTTTTCCAGAGTCGCAACCCTCAAAGTGGTTCGATACTGTGAAACACTTGAGAAATCATCGCGCGCAATTCAAAGCAAAATGCAAGCATTGTGTTGCTTCATGACAACGCACGTCTCCATGTTGATGGTGCCATATAAAACCTTATTCAGCAATTCGGTTGGGACCAGTTCGCAGGCAGGTACTTAGACAGCGATGATGACCCAAAACACGTTGTTCAGTAGTATGCTGTCTTCACTGGTGACAGCTTTCTTTAAAGAGGGCATAAAAAAGTTGATTCCCCGCTATGAAAAGTGCCTGAATAATGGTGGCAACTATGTAGAAAAATAGGTTAAGGAATGTTTTTTTATGTAGAAATAAATGTTTGAAAACAAATACTCTGTGCTATTTTACCTTCCCTACACGTACTATGTAAATTGTGTATAGAGCAAGTATTGTATTCCACCCAAAAATTTGGTACTAAAATGTATGCTTTTAGGTCCCTTGAATGAACAAAGCATTTTTAGAAACGGGCCCATGTGTGTGTCTGTGGGTAGCATAGCTCAAAAACGTACCTGTTAAATACTAAACTTGGTATTTAAGTTCAGTATCTTCCAAACATGCGACAAGAAGATTTGTCAACACCTGGCCACGTAAAGAAAGGGATTTCAATCCCATAGTAACCACATTTTAAAACATTTGACTGTCGGTTTAGCCTAGTGTATTCCCTTATTCCCCTTCTACTTATAATGAACTAAATAATAAGAAAGTTTCTGCTAGCGTTTATCTCGTTTAGCACGAAATAGAAGAATAAGCTCATTAAAAATAATTTGATACAGAGGTGTAGAGAAAGTCATGTGGATGAAACAGGTCAGATTTATTTTCCAAACTGTTACTTTTCAGACACGCCTCATACATATAATGCATGTTCATTAGTTACCTATGTAATGATTAATGTAAGTGTGTGAAGTTACTTTAGTAGCCAATTTCGAACTGACCGCGCTGTGGCAGAGTGGCTAGACCACTCGCCTCTCACCAAGGGACGGGTTTTATTCGCCAGGTTTCCCCGCCATCGCATTTCACCGGTGCTCCATCTTCATTCCATGTATCATGAGTATCATCCGTATAGAGTAAATCAAATTGATTCGTTAGAAAAGATCCAGAAAAGGGCTATAAAATTCATAAAAAGGGGTAAATATTTTGGGCCTCCAAACGCTGAGGAAATAAAATGGGAGCCGTTGAAAGTTAGGCGTGAGAAACAGAGGTTGTGCGCTTTATTTAAAGCTTAGGCTGGCTTAAACGCATGGGAGGACGTTACTGACAAACTGGAAAACCCAACTTACTATGCACGAAACGATCATCCGTTCAAAATTAAGGGTAGAAGATACAGAACTGACGTGGGAAAGTTCTCCTTTGTAAATAGAACCATAAAAGACTGGAATGAATTGCCTGGAGCAGCCTTTCGGGGTTGTCCCCTGTCTCTGAAAAAATTTAGGAAAAATCTTGATTTTAATGTTGGATAATTTTTGTAAATATTCCTTAAATGAAATGCTTGTGATTTCATATTCTTGTAAATACAAATTTTAAATTGGTTGGTGATTCTAATTATGAAATTAATTAATCTGAATTGAGAGAAAAATTAATGTTTTCATATTTGCGTAAATAACTATTATATCTAGCTTACAAAGACATAAACTGGCAGCTGTGAATTATTGTTAATATATCTTGTATACATATATAACTCTGCCACCGGGTGATACTCACTTGCAGAGAAATAAATACATACATACATCACCTGCGGTGCCATTTGTAGTAAAAGCGGGCGTTAAACAATGAAAAAACAATCGAACTGTAATATTTTCTTCTATATTTATTCCTAATGTTTAAGCGCATTAAATACTAGTAAACAATCTGATGTGTGTCATTCACATAACGTTCTCTATATACAAACTATTCTTACAAAAGATTATTCTTTTATCTGCATCATGTCAATTGAGATAAACATTCGCGGAATTGTCTTATTACTTTCAGTTAGAATTAGAATTCATAGAGATTTTCCTGACGAAAATTATTAATTAATAAAGGTTTATTAATGCTTTTTATAATTGTTTAGTTATTTATTATGAAAACGTTAAGTCTTATAATGCTAGAATATTACATGCTTTACCAAATCGTATTAAACAAAATTAATTTATATAAATTGTTCCACTTAAGATGTGTTGATCGAATGCTTCCTTGTAAGTAGGGGCGAAAGTGATAGTAACATCTTTTAAAATCTGGTGGCTAAATGAAGCAACTGAGGTTTGGTTCGCTTTGCATGGTCCTGTTTGAGAAAAGTTAGGTAGTTTAAAATTGAAACTGTAACAAGGAATATCTCGATAGCGGTCAACTCTACAACAAAAACATATGTGATATAAATTATTTTAACGAGATATACATTTTTGTGTATTATGCAAGTTATTGTCAATCTCTTACGGTTTAAACGTTATGCAAAATTTTGCAAAACCCATCTAGAATAAAGAGCTCTTCAGAGGGTGTTCCCAGAAAATTCAAAATATACATTCTATTCGTGATGTCAAATACCTTTAATATACGGTACTTTAATCACAATCGTTAGTCATTTTTTAGAAAAACGAAATGTTCGAACATTTTTCCATATTAAGGGTAGTTTGAGGTGGGAAATTTTTCTTGAAGATACTAAACATAAATATAAGTTTTGTTTTTGAGCTATGCTGTCCACACGCACACATCTGCATACACGGACGTTTTTCTGAATTACTTTTTTGGACTCAGGGAACCTCAAAACATATACTTCCGGTGAAATCTCAACATCGAATTTTTAATGGAATACAACACCTTCCCTATCCACTATGTACATTATATATCTGAGTCAGAGAAGTTAACAATAGATACAATATCGTATTATTACTTTCTGTACACGAACTCTGTACATAGAGTATAGAGAAGATATTGTATTACATCGAAAAATTCGAACCGAGATTTCACCTACATGTTTTGGGACCACCTGAATAATAATAATAAAAAAAAAAAAAAAAAGAGCATTTTCAGAAAAAAATACGTGTGTACGCGCGTGTGATTGAATTTGTGGGCAGCATAGCTGAAAAACGAACGTCCGTTAAGTACCAAACTTGATATTTTAGCTCAGTAGAAGATTTTCAGGAAAATCCTACCAACCCCAACTACCCTTTACATGAAAAAACGTTTAAAAATTTTGGTTTTCTAAAAAATTACACGAACGATTTTTATTAAAAATCTCGTATATTTAAGATTTTTAAATAATAAATAAAATATATATCTTGATTTTCCGGGAATAGCCTCTGTATTCTGGATCATTCTTTCTAAATTTTGTATAACTTATAAACCGTAAGAGATAGACAAAAACTTACTACACAAAAAATATAGATCTCGATAAAACACACAATTTATTTCATAATTTTCGTGAAATTGACCGTTTTAGAGATATTTCTTGTAATTGATTTCAGTTTTAAAATACTTAAATACGGGAACTTGTCAACTCCTGGCTACGGAAATAATCGCATTTCAATCCCATAGCAACCCCATTTTAAAGAATTTAACTATAGGTTTAGCCCGGTGTATTCCCTTATTTCCCTTCGACTTAAAGGAACTAAGTAATAAGATACTTTCTGCTAATGTTTGTCTTGATTAGCATGAAATAGATAGAGGAATGAACTTATTAACAATAATTTGTTTCAGAGATGTAGAGAAAGTCATTTGAATGGTACACAGTTTTTTTACTTTCTGTACACGTACTATATAGTAGTATATAGAGGAAGTATTATATTCCACCCAAAAATTTGATACCGAGATTTCAACGGAAATATATGTTTTGAGGTACCCTGAGTCGAAAAGAATATTTTTAGGAAAAATTCCGTATGTGTCTGCAGATATTTTCACATGCACGGGAATTTTTATAAATTGCTTTTTCGGACTCAGGGACTCAAAACATATATTTCCGGTAAAAACTCTACATCGTATTTTTGGGTGGAATACAGTACCTTCTCTGTCCACTACGTACATTTTACATAATGGGCTAGAGAAAGTAAAAATAGATAAAATATCATGATTATTTTTTAGTATTTCAAATTTTCCTCTTTTAAGATAATATTAAGTAGCCCATTTAATGAAATTTCAACACACAAATGAATTTTTAAATCACCAAAAATTGGTTAAAACAACATCTGACTGCAACATTTATGTGACGTTTGGTACAATCTCCTGCTGCTCTCAGCTCGCCTTGTGAGGGAGTTGCTACTTTGACAAATGAGGACTCCATTTTAAGTTCTATTTTTAACATAAGTGTCTCTTCTGTCTTTGCATATTTGGGATGACAAACATCGCTGGGGCATGTGCGAAAGTGCCTCGTGCATTTCTTAGCAAGGCACCGGCGTACTTACGTGACCCGACTTGACACGTGCAACAGGTAGTGATCAAATATTCAAACTCCTCCGTAGACACTTTATTGGCCTGTCTTGGTGATAGAGCTTTTCAGAAACCACCCATTTCCTCAGGGTATAACTTGTCAAACAGTTCGATTATTCAGAAGATTCATCACTGCTTTGTTTTGTCAGACATCAGTCAGCAGGTTTTGAACATTCAACAACTACGTACGACTGACTTGCATCTAAAGATTTTGTCAAATGGTAATGTACCCACCTCTGTATTGCGGTGGTAGCGTGTCTACCTCACGTTCAAGAGGTCCTGAGTTTGACTTTCTAGATACGTTTTTTTTTACAGGTTTTCTCCCTCATCCTGAGAAGACGAATGTCGAGCAGCTTTAAGCTCCATGGACCCCGAGATCATTCAAGTATCATTACACCAATTTCATTCATCGTCCGATAATAGCAACAGGGTTACTGTTTGTCTCCCCGCATAAAATACAACGTTCTAGTTCCTTTCCTCTCATTCTTTCAAAAGCAATGCTCCTATTCTCATCGAAGCTAATTCTTCCCTCTCTTGTTTATTAATTAAACTGATATTCCCCTCTTTAACCATTTGATCCTTATTTTACGGTATAACAAAGCGATGTTTATTTTCTAGTTCACCCCATATTTTCTCTTTCTCTACTTCTTCTATCCTATTTTTTACTAACCAGAATCCTTTTTCATTTTCTTCTCCCTACCTCTAAATGTCTCCAATCCCTATTTTGGTCAAGATTTCCTCTAAATGCCCCCACCAGCATGTCTTGGGCTGTGTCAAACATATTTTTAGTAGATACTTGTGTTATACAAATATTCCAGTACCCTCTCTAGGGTCACAGCACTTCTTCCTGGTCTTTCTAATTTTATCATTGCTACCTCTTTTACTGCTGCTCTGCTTAGCGTTAAAATCTCTTTACAGAGTATTGTGTATCGGTAGTCTACATTTTTACTTTCTCTAAACGTACTACTTCCACCTAAAAATTCGATACCGTGATTTCACCGGAAATACATGTTTTGTGTCCCCCTGAATAAAAAAATCATTTTCAGAAAAAGGTCCGTGTGTGTGGACAGCATAGCTCAAAAACGAAAAGACCTTTAAATACCAAACTTGGTACTTAAGATTGGTATCTTCCAAGGATGCGACACGAAGACTTTTCAAGAAAATCTCCCCACCCCCAACTACCCTTTACTTGGAACTTTTTTCGAACATTTTTATTTTCTTAAAATGGCTCTAACGATTTTGATTAAAATATTGCATATTAAATATTTACCTAACAAATAAAATGTATATATTGAATTTTCTGGGAATAACCTCTGAAGAATACTTTATTCTGAATCAATTTTACGGAATTTTGCATAATTGCTAAACCGTAAGAGATAGACAAAAACTAATCAGACAAAAAATGTAGAGCACGTTAAAACACACAATTTAATTTATATACACTTTTTTCGTGAAGTTGATCGTTTTTTGATATTCCTTGTTTTTTGGTTTCAGCTTGGAAAACTTATATTTTCTCATACAAGAATTTGTCAACTCGTGTCCATATAAACAAAGGAACTTCATTCACATAGCAACCAGCTTTTGACTATCACTTGAACCTGTGGTACTCTCTTATTTCGTTTCTACTTACAAGGAAGCAAGTAATGAGGCTATTTCTGCTAATTTTTTATCGATTAGCATGAAGTAAATAGAGGCATAAGCGTTTTAACAATATTTTGTTACGGAGATGTAGAGAAAGTAATGTGAATGTAACACATTAGATTTTTTTTTTTGCTGTGGTGAGTAACACCGCCTTTCCATTTCTATGACTATTGTTTTGCATTTGATGGTAGTTCAGTAGCGAACCAAGTGACATCTGTACTCATAAATGACCTATAAAACCAG
Source organism: Hymenopus coronatus (assembly GCA_030762935.1). NCBI lineage: Eukaryota > Metazoa > Arthropoda > Insecta > Mantodea > Hymenopodidae > Hymenopus > Hymenopus coronatus. Next base: position 84,824,519 of record CM060895.1, read on the forward strand.
TCGCAGCCTCTGAAAATTATCCAATAACTCTTGGGAAATCTGCAATCGTATTCGTTCGCGATCAATAGTGAGTAAACACAGATCCCATCTTCCCAACACCACTTTTACGTTTGATATACGCTTTCGCTTGAAATGGTTACAGTGGTTTTGATCATTAGTTTCTCTATTTAGTACATAATGAGAGAAGATATTGCACTCTGTTCAATAATTCGATACGAAATTTCACAGAAATTACGTATTAAGGGCCTCTGTATCAAAAAACTAATCGAAATAAACATTAGCATATCACTTCGTTCCTTACAAATAGAAGAGAAATAAGAGAATGCACTGGGCTAAAACGACAGCCAAATGTTTTAAAATGTGGTTGCTATGGATTGAAATCCCCGGGAGTTGACAAGTTCACGTATGAGAAAAGTATTTTACACCTGTAACCAATAACAAGGAATATCTCGAAAACGATCAACTCCACGAAAAAAATGTATACGACATAAATTATGTGTTTTAACGAGCTCTACATGTTTTGTTTAATGTGCTTTTGTCTATCTTTTGCGGTTTACCAGTTACGCAAAATTCAGCAAAATTAATGGAGAATAAAGAGATCTTTAGAAGCTATCCAAAGGTAATTCAAGATATGCATTTTACTTTTCCAGGTAAATATCTTTAATATACAGCATTTTAATTAAAATCGGTAGAGCCTTTTTAGAGAAATTAAAGAGAAATTCAAAATATTTTCCATATAAGTGGTAGTTAGGGGTGGGGGATTTTCTCGAAATTCGTGTCGTAACCTTGGAAGATACTAAACTTAAATACCAAGCTTTTCATTTGTGAGTTTTGCTACCCAGAAAGAAAGACAGACAGACAGATAGACAGACAGACAGACAGACAGACACACACACACACACACACTGACAGACACATACACACAAGGACATTTTACTAAAAATGTTTTTTTTTTGGTTCTAAGCGGTCTCAAAACATGTTTTAGCTGAAATTTTTGGGTGCAATACAATACTTTCTACATAGTACGTGTAGGGAAAAAATAGAATTTTAAGAAAAAGGTCCGTGTATGCGTGTAGTGAAAACATGATAACTAAAAAACATAAGTCGGTAAAATACCAAAGTTGGCGTTGAAGTTTAAAATAGTCTAAGGATGCGACAAGAAGATTTTGAGGAAAATCTCCTCACCCTAAACCACTCTTTACATGGAAAATAACTCGAAATGTTTGATTTTTTCAAAAATGGCCTTAAAGATTTTGATTAAAATACCGTATATTAAAGATATTCATATGAAAAATAAAATGTATAACTTAATTTTTCTGGGAATAACCTTTGAAGACACCTTCATTCAGGATGACTTTTGTAAAATCGGTAAACCCTAAGAGATAGACAAAAGCTTACCACGTAAAAAATGTAGATCTATTTAAAATACACACTTTAGTTATATGCATTTTTTTCGTTGCATTGACCATTTCCGAGATATTCCTCAGTTTCAGTTTTAAAATATCTAAACTTTTCTGATACCCGAATTTATCAACTGCTAGCCATGCGAAAAAACGAACCTCTATCACATAGCATCCGGCTTTAAAAATATTTTACTATGTTTTTAACCTAGTGTACTCCCTTTACTCATCTGCAGCCGTACTATTGAAAATGTATGTACTTCTGATATCTTACAAATGAAAGCCTCATTCTACGCTCCCACAAACAAATTTTATAATGTTCGTTTCACTTCACATGATTTGAAACAAGCCCCGATCAGTTCCGTATCAGTATTACCAAGAAAATAGCATTTGATGGGATCTAAAAGTGCAGCTTGTATGCTATGCATCACACTGAACCCTGAATTCTTTTCAAAAAATTACAATTTTCATTTTCATCTTTATTGCAGGTAGGATGCTCCTGGATTGGTAGACCCATCTTGACAGTTCTACATGCCGCGAAGATTCTATACCTCTGAACTGTAACGGTGTGATAGTTGTAGGTTAGCTTTTTAAATAAATTTACCATCAATAATATAATTATGTGATGCTGTTCTATTACTAGATGTTTGATAGTTTGTATACAAGAACTGCCATCGTTTACTAAATAATTACATTAATAAGTACACTGCTAGAACATTTACTATGGTTGTAAAACAAATTAACGTTGCTCACATTTGAACAGAAGAAGTTATTCGACTGCCTTCCTTCCTTCCTATCGACGTGGTTCTGTACTCGTTTTGCAGTAATGGATGGGTTGCACTCTACGTCGATCTTTGCTTGCGCAAGTAGCGCTGATCTTACCAATCCTGGCCGCTCTTACTCTGCATAAGTAAATTGGTACGACATTCCTAGCTCTGGTCATTAGTATTATTGGCACGTGTACCATAATGAACCAATTGTCACGATGTGGAATATATTACCAATATATAATGCTAAGACTGCATAAAATTCATTCTTATATGCGTCAGTGCTCCGTACTGCAAAGAACTCACACAAACATACAAAAACCATTTTTGCGCGACGTTCACAAGACAGTTAATATCTTCAAGAGTATCCTCCTCTGTTTTGTACCACTCCTCAGCGGCTTCTGACGTTCGCTTTTTGCACAGCAGAAGAACATGCGCTCAGACAAAAAACAAGCTGTACGGAGTCCACTTGGATCCGTTACTTTGGAAACTGGGCTCTGATCTCTTTATTTTGGGTTCAGCGAACTAAGCCGGTTTGTCGACGCTGTATAGAGGCTTGTGCGTAAATAATAGATACGGCAGCTACAAAAAGGGAATATGAAATATCAAGGAAGTACCTTCAAGCCAGGTAGCATCGTTTAGTTAAATGATGGTCTTTGGAGGCCGTTTACAAGAATTGCCAGCTTATTTAATGCGCAGGGAATAGACAGAGTCCTTGTTACTTTTCTATTGCCTAACTTTCCCTAACAATTAACTAAGCCAATATGTATATTACTTTGGGTAAATTAGATATGAAATAAAATGTAATATCTTCCATTCACATGACTTTCTCTACATCTCTGCAATAAATTACTGTTAAAAAGCTTATTCTTCTATTTAATTCACGCTAATCGAGAAAAAAAAATAGTAGAAATCATCTTATTACTTGCTTCCTTGTAAGTAGAAGGGAAATAAGGGAGTACGATAGGTTAAAGCGACAGATGCTATATGATTGAAGTTCCTTTGTTTGTATGGACAGGAATTGACATATTCCCGTATGAGAAAATTTTAAGCATTTTATAGCTGAAACCAATAACAAGAAATATTTCAAAAGCGCCCAACTTCACGAAAACATGTATTTAACATAAACTGTGTGTTTTAACGAGCTCTACATTTTCTAATAAGTAAGTTTATGACCAGCTCTTACGGTTTATCAGCTATGTAAAATTCATCCAGAATAAAGACGACTTCAGAGATTATTCCCAGAACATTCAAGATATAATTTTATTTGTCATGTAAATATCTTTAATATACGACATTTCAATCAAAACAGTAAGAACCATTTTTGAGAAAATCAAATTTTCGAATATTTTTTCTTGAAAATCTTCGTGAAAATACAACCTAAATACCAAGTTTGGTATTTAACGGACTTTTCCTTTCTGAGTTATGCTGCCCACAGATACACACATACACACCGACAGACACACACGTATATTTTTAGACTCAGGGGGTCCCAAAGCATATATTTCCGGTGAAATCTCGGTATCGAATTTTTGGGTGCACTTCTCTATTCACCATGTACATAATACGTATAGAGACAGTAAAAAGAGCAAAATCCATAGAACTGCAGTCAAACGTAACGCCGTTGGCATCAAATCTATCACACCAGTTATTTAATTGAACCATCCCCTTTCTTTACCACAGACACATTTGACTGCAGTCTCTAGATCCCGAACTCGCGACGTTCAGCTTTGAATGGATGGATGGCCAGGCCACTTCGTATCTCACTAACGATAGTCGCTTCAGTTGTGGTGGCTGTGTAAGGGATATAAACACTGTTTTGCAAATAAGAGGAAGAATGGCAAACGTAGCAAACTTATTCATGGAATAAAGGGTTAATTCAGATAAACTTTAAATTCGAGTTATACATTTCATTGTAGAATGCATTAGCTAGCTAAAGTGATAGATTTTTAAAGATGTGATTGATTTGAAAAGGTATTTGTTTTGCATGGCGGTGACAAAATGAATCTGATCTATTCTATTAGCATGATTTTCTCTACCAGTTCAGTGACAAATTATTTCTACGAAAGTTTATTTTTCTATCTCCTTCATGCTAATTGAGATAAATATTAGCAGAAATGGCCATATTGCTTACTTTCTGTAGGTACAACAAGAATAAGAGAATACACCAAATCTTTAGTTGGCCACTGATGAATATTGATATTGAAATTCCGTTCTCTTTGTAAGGCCTGCAATATAAACCTCCTATGCCAGACAAGTATGTGTGTCTGAGAAATTTAATCAATTACTATAGATATCTGGAAATTGTTAACAGCTCAAACAATATACCACGGGTCCACACCCTATGTGGGGTGTCGTGGGTTAAAGGAGTTGCAAAATTCAACGGGGCTATTTTAAATTAAAACTGTCCAGTGGGGAACTGTCGAGAAATATCTTCAATTTACCTGGTGTACAGTGAGGTCCACTGGTACATAAAATAAATTGTGTGCTTTAAGGAGATCTTAATATTATAGTTTGCAATTTACGCAGATGTCATCAGAATGAAGAGAACTTCAGAGATACTTCCCAGAAACTTCGTGATATAAATTTCATTTATCATGAAATATCTAAATATATATTATTTTAGTCAAATCGTTATAACATTTTTGAGAGAATAAACATTTTTGAAATATGTTTCATGTAAACATTACTTTGGGATGGGAAATTTTCTTCAAAATATTCTTGTCACATCCTTGGAAGATGCTAAACTTAAATATCGACTTTGATGCTTAATGGTCTTTTCGTCTTTGAGGATCCTACTCATAGAGACACCTCCCTTCACACATGCATACGCAAGTATCTTTTTCTATTTTTTTTTTTTTGTACAGGAGCCTTCAAAATAATATTTCCTGGGAAATCCTAACATCTATTTTTGGGTAAATACAATATTTCACCTACTTTACTGTCATAGTACAGAAATTAGTGGTAATGGCAATAATGAGTATTAGAGTATTTAACGATTTAACGATTAAAATTGCTATTTCACACTGTGCTCTTGTTTAGCTCTAATTCACTGTACAACTTTGTATAGTATTCTAAATCAGTTGTCCCTGTCAGTATACTTCTTGTTTCTCTTACTGAGACTATATTTCTTTCATTTTCTCTTAGTTCTCTCTCTCTCTCTCTCTCTCTCTCTCTAATTCTTCTTTTGTGTTTAATCGTCTTACTTTCCAATTTCATAATTTCAAAAAATTCAAATACAAAATCGTGTCCTTTTAATTTTATTTGAACAGTTCCTATTATGGCAGTCCGGCTGATTCTTGTGGAGCTGTTCAGTTTGAGCATATCTCCTGGAAGCGTTACGAGCGCTTCGCAAGATTATGGTGGCAGGCCTGCTGGTTCTTAGCATCTCTCCAAGCTCATCAAGGTACCCACCCCCTCAGAGAGGGCTGCTTCTTCCGCTCTTCAAGCCTTGAAAGTTAAGTATGCTGATTGCTTGCTGCCTTATTGACCACTTGTTGTATGAAAGAAGTGGCCCTCTAATATGGGTACAGATGCCATTCCCTCGTGGAATATTCTTAAATCTGCTCACCTCCACTCGCCAGTAAATACTCGTTTACGTATGATTTGTTTAAACATTACAGTACTTATACTTTTTGTCAAATGGAAAGTCGTAATTCGTTTTTGTTTCACCCTGGTCATGCAAGGAGAACTGAATTTCTAAGCCATCACTTGGCGATCCACTCTCGCTTTACCAGTTTTCTATTGCCCCTACATGGAAATATGCAATAAAACCATTTCTTCTGATGTTTAAGTCTCAATTAACGTGACATGAACAGAATAATAACTTTTAAAACACAGTTTTTGCAAAAATAGATAGAGAAAATTAAATAAATGTAATGAATCTGATTATTTTAACACTGTTGTAAATCACAAAACACTGTCTTGATATTTGTAAGAAAATCTAAATTATCAAAACTACAGTTTTATGAATCGTTACATTATATTTATTATCTAGCTTCTTTTAATGTATATATGTAAACATGGCATATTTTACTTTAAAAGCCTACTTAGAATTTTACCAAGGCATTCGTTTGTTAACAATTTTTGTTTTCTCTTCCAAGTTGATATTATATTCTACCCCACAATTCTATACCGATATTTCACCAAAAACATATTTTGAGAACCTCAATCCAAAAAAGGCAGTTTTAGAAAAAGGTCCATGTGTGTGAGTGAGTAACATAGCTCCAAAACGAAAAGCCAGATAAATAGCAAACCTGTTATTCAGTTTCAATATATTCTCTCACCTCAAGCTACCCTTTACTGGAAAAAGTTTTGAATTTTTTTTCTTCCCAAAAATGTCTCTAACGGTTTTGTTAAAATGCCGTGTATTTAGTACTTGACAAATAAAACTTATGTCTCCAGCTATCTGCAAATAACCTCTGAAGACCTCTTTGTTCTTGATGATTTTTGCTTAAATGTTAACAGACAAAAAGTTAGTAAACAAAAAAAAAAAAGTAGATATCATTAAGCCACATAATTTGTCATACTTTTTTTGTGGAGTTAACCATTTCCAAGCTATCCCTTGTTATTAGTTTCAATTTTAAAATACTTAAATCTTTCTCCAACGGGAAGTCACCTTTTGTTTCATATCTCTTGTTTTTCTCCTGGTCATGCAAAGAGAAACGCATAGCGATAGTTTTAAACTATTTAACTTCGATTTAGCCTAGTGCAGTGATGCCAAATGGCGGCCCGCGGGCCTAATTCGGCCTGCAAGTATGTTTCATCCGGCCCGTAAATAAATATTTTATTTATTGTTTTTTTAACTTCCTGTTTAGATCTCATTTTAGAATTTGATGGTAGATTTCAAGATTTTGAAATATTTCGACCACAGATGAAACTTTTCGACAATGTCATGAGATGTAAAGTAGAGTGCCAGCCCGAGGATTTACAGTCAGAACTATGTGAGCTCCAATGAGATTCATCTCTTCAAACAACAGAGGCAACTGTTGTTGGATTTTGGAAATTCATTCAAAAGGAACGTTTTCCACATCTTAGAAACTGGACTTTAAAAACTTACTTCCATATTTGGTAGTACTTACATATGTGAAACTGACTTCTCTGCTATGAAACAATGAAATCAAAGTCCAGAAACAGATTAACTGATTCAATGTTATCTGACATTTCTGAGATTGCAGCATCAGAACTGAAAGTGGATTTTAAATCTTTTGTAAAAGATTTTGACAAAACTCATTGTTTCCAGTAAAAAGCAAAGCTATTCCTTCACTGTGCATGTAATAAAATTAAAAACAATATGCTCTTTAGTTGCCATTGCTGTTATTTTATTTTTAATACAGTTACTATTAATTTTCCTGGCCCTTAAGTAAGGTCCCTACTGCATACTTGTCCTCAGTGCATTACTAATTGGCCATCACTGGCCCAGTGTATCCCCAAAGTTCCCTTCTACACATAAGGAAATAAGTAATACAACTATTCTACTGCTGTTTAACTCAATTAGCATGAATCCGATAGAATAATAAGCTTCTGCAATAATTTTTTGCCGAAAAGCCAGAGAAATTCAAGTGAATGGAACACACAAGGTTTTTACTTCAAAAGCATGCTTATAATTTCACAAGCCCTTGTTTATATGACTAAGGAAGGGTTTGTTTTCACTGCGATGTAGTTGGAGCCTATATTTTTCATAGCAACATGAAACGAAGGCTAGAACGTTACTGGCTAGAAATTGCCCATGGCGCTTTCCGAGAGAAATGAAATTGCGCAAGAGAGCACGCAGAGGTAATTTCTCGGCAGCGAAAACAGCTGTGTTTGTTAATGAACCTCCCAACTGAAGCTGTGTGGAGATATGTATGTGTACAGTTTAAATGGCCAGGAACATCAATGAACATATAGAATTAGGGATACTGTTCATTACTTGTAGCGGGGCCAAATGTATAAGAATCTCTGAAACTAAATGTTATATATCTGGAAGCCTATGTATATTAGCACAATATTAATAACATTACAAGTTATGTAAGCATAACTTCTGTTCTTAAGTCCCAGGAATAAGCACCTGTATACTTTTATGCAACAGCTTGTAGGTTTTTAAGTTTGTCTCATAAATTTGATAGTTTTGCTCGCAAGTTCCATCTATAGAGCCTGAAAACCCTATACTCTTTGTAACACGTAAGCTATTCTAATTGCCTATCTACTCCTATGCCTATGAGGTCAACAACTAGGCTCACTGTTGGATGTCAGTGTGTGTTTGTGGCTGGCATTGCATGAAACAACGTGAATTTGTGTCTCCAAATTACGAAAAGCAAAAAAGAAAATTTCCCAACACTTATGCTGTTTTACTAAATTAAAGACATGTATGACCGAAAGTTTGAAATTCCAAACTAATAATGCTGGCTTTTTGAAATTCCAAACTAATAATGCTAGCTTTTGAAATTCCAAACTAATAATGCTAGCTTTTGAAATTCCAAACTAATAATGCTAGCTTTTTGAAATGTATACCAAATATGTAATATAATACAAATAACTTACACAGCAAAAAAAATCATCCATTTTGCTCTAATGGTTTGGAGATTATGGTCAAATTTGTTTATCTTTTTGTCACTAAAAATACCTAGGGACAAAAAAATTAAAATATTGGTTTACAATATTTTAACCCTAGATTTAAAATTCGTCTTCTTTTTGAAATTGCATTAGGTTTATCTGTGTCTCTTTTGCCTTAAGCTCCGAAAATTTGCTTTTTCGTTATATAAATATAATTTTTATGTTTGAAAATTGAAAACATATGCTTAAATACATCTGGCAAAATCTAGATCAGTTCTTATTTATTGTATCACTGTGAACATGTGCAGCAAATTTTATTTACTTAGCAGAAAAACTGCTCTGCAAGGAACACTTTACAGGAGGAAAAATGCTGAAAATATCAGTAGTGAGAAAACAAGGAAAGTTTTGATTGCATGGCTCACAATGAAAATCTACCAGGTTGGTAGGTTGGACCCTCAGCTTTCTTTTTCCTCTCTTCTACTGCTGTCTTTTCTGTTCTTTTCTTCTACTCAAGTTCGATTTTTACTTTGCATGGTACGAATGAGATCTCATCGAACTGAAGTTTTTCTTGCAGAGTCCAGTACAGTTTCTCCTCTAATGCTTTTCTGTAGCTCCAGTGACTAAGGCATTTAAACCTGGTGCCTGATGGCCGATTAAACTTTTTTTTTATACGGAAGGTTAAAATTATTTTATGGGATTAAAATGGGATTGTGATTTTTCATTAAATTAAGAGTAAAACCGTTTCACAATCATGACAGAAAAGTTGTGTTGTATATGAGGAACATACAGTAACGAAGCTAGCATGACAAAAGTGGTTTAATCGATTTCGAGCTGGGAATTTCTCCCTAAACATAAACCTCAATCTGGTCGGCCAATGGTTACGGACATGGAAAAAAATTAATGAAATGACAGTAAACAGTCCATGAATGAGAACTCGGGTATTGGTATTGCAGCTCAATTATTTATCTCGTATTACTGAAGCCAGTAAATTAAAAAAAAAAAAACTGGGTTATGTAAATATTCGCCATGTATCGCTTTTCCTTACGAGCTAAGTGAAATGTATTTTATTAGAGCGTTTTAATCTATGACTCCTTATTGAGATGCAATCAGAATGATTCTTTTCTGAAACGGTTGGAAACTGGAGATGACAGATGGACTGTGTACAACAACACCCGGAAGAGCAAATCATGGCACAAGAAAGGGCAGTCTCACTATCGGTTTCTAAACCAGGGTTGCATTCGAGAAAGGTTAGGCTATGCATGTGTGGGATTGCACCAAAGGCATCCATTGAAGCGAAAATGCCGGAATTGGGAAACGATGTCGTCTTTCACCGCGATAAAATAAATGTAAATGGTGTGTTATTTATGGACGCTCTTTAACTACTGTGGTTCTCAGCGTCCCATTCTAAATTGGGCGTGAAAGACCGCTTAATTTTGCTCAGAGGCCTCTCTTTCAGGCTTGAGGTTCTTTTACGTGCCGTAAATATACGACACGGGACCCACGGCTTTACTTCCCTGCCGAAGGAAGCCATGCTAATTTCACCGCGATGCCAGACAACATACCTCTATGGTGACCCTTCCAAAGTTGCGTAATTTTGAGTGGGATGCGTTACCCCAACCACATCGAATGTATAAGTTTCCAGAGAAGTGACAATATATTGTGTGCAATAATTGTGTATATGGTAAGAAATAAATAGTATGTTTACAAAACCTAACTGCCTTATTTATTTATAAATTGAAAGACCTTGTGTTTAAAGTTCAGAAGCATAAAGCTCGGAACTCTGTGTTGTAACTGTGCTGCGGGTGAGGTGTATTCCCAGGCGTTCTTTGTGATTGAAATGTAACCAGAAGAAACGATCTTACGAGACAACCTTAGAATATATAATAGGGAGAGATAAGGGACGCGCTCAGACAAGGTACATTCGTGAACCGTCTCTCCGATATATTGAAATAAAATTAATTACGATAAAAACGTTACATTAATCAATATTTACTTCATCAATTAACTAGTTGTAGCGGTAATTATACAGATGCTAAGTCTTATAGACGGTGGTGTAATAGTGAATAGGGGAGGAAACACAGGTATAACATAATGAGTATTCTACTCCAATTATCTCACTTAGATGGCACGGGTTCGATCCCAAGCGACCGCATGTGAAATTTGTGGTGGACAAAGCAGCGCAGGGGCGGGTTTGCTCCGGGTTCTCCGGTTTCCCCCGCCATCGCATTCCACCGGTGATCCATCTTCATTCACATTTCACCAGTGTCATCGCTTATTATTATTATTATTATTATTATTATTATTATTATTATTATTATTATTATTATTATTATTATTATGTTTGTTGCCTGAAATAAGGAAGATTCAAGTTGCTCAGCACCCAATTGCAAAATGTATCATTTATCCAATGAGCGTGTTGTAAATTTCTTGTAATTTTAACGAAACTCGTTAGGCCAATTTTAGAGATCTAAAATTTAGAAAAATCTTCCATGTTTGGGGCAAGGGAATCGCCTCTAAATCTTTGGATCGCATCCTTGGAAGTTAAAAAAATTTAATACCAATTTTGATATGAAAGCAACTTGAATTATGCTGCTCACAGACACATACGCATTTTTGCTATAAATGCTGATTTAGGATTTAGAGGTTCTCATGTATTTACGTTGAAAACTAGATATCGAATCTTTGGTTATAGTTCCAGCATTGTTTCTGTCTATTAATTATTGCACGTGGTAGAGAAAGTTAAATAAATAAAGTTAAACATTTCCAATTATGTGTTACATTCACATGACTTTCTGTATTCACTATCATTTATTCATGTATAGCTTTTTCACACTACTTTTAAGGTTAATGTTCCACAATATTCAAAACAAGGCTTTGCAGAAGTAGTTGGTGATTATATATATATATATATATTTATATATATTTCGATGCATGTAAACGTGTAAAGGTGCAAACGAATGGAAAGGGTCTCCGTAATCGGGGCAGAGCACCTACCTGGGCTACCTTTGTACTTCTTCAGCCACTCTTGGGAGGGAGGGATTAGGGAAGAGTCCCGAAAGGTGACCAATTTGAATGACGAAGGCCCAAGCATAGACGGCACTAACTTTCTAAACTGGCTCGCATATGCCTGGTAAAACACAAGGTGATATCAAATTATTTTGACATTACATACTACAAAAACACTTAATAATTGGCTAAACTATAAAGCCGGATTTACCGGAAAACATGCGAGTCAGTTAAGAAATTTAATGTCGTACGGGCATGTTGTCATGGTAGCTCAGTGCTAGAACAACCGGCTAGAGACCGGGAGATCCTTGGTTCAATACCGGCTATGGCATTGAATTTTTCAGTCTGACTCTGCCTATCCAATTATACATTTTGGGAGGAAGTACAGGTCGCATTAAAACAAACAATTTATGTAGAGTTAGTTTCAATTTCAAGCTATTTAATGCTGAGTCACACGGGAAATCATCGTTCGTTTCATCTCTCCTTTGTTTTCCTCCTAGTCGTGGAAAGCGAACCGCATTTCAATTGTTTCACACAGCAAAGTCCAAACTTTTTACTTTCGCTTTAGCTAATGTATTATCTTATCGGGTTCGATCCCAAGCGACCGCAGGAGGGATTGTGGTGGACAAACGGGCGCCGAGTTCTTCCGAAGAGAATCCGCATTCCACCGGTGCTCCATTTTCATTCCATGTATCATCAGTGTCATCGCCTGCGCTGCAATTTGTGGTAAAAGCGGGCATAAATCACAAATGCGAATACTACCTCGATTACCATCATGGAGACAAAAGAATGGTCTTTTGTATAAATAGTTAATAGAGAAAGTCACGTGACTGGAACACATCAGATATTTTGTTCCAATTCAAGCAGTTATTAGCTAGCTACAACTGGTATTCTCCTACAAGCATCTATCATGCATACCTGCGGGCAGATGCTGAGAATGCAGAAGGTTTTTCTGTAATTGGATTCGCACGGAATACGGCGCCACCACTGCATACCAGCCGAAACCAGCGCATTCCGTACCTAATATTATTACTGCTATTATTACTATTCCGATGTACATAACATTGGCAACATTAGTATGCTATTTTGACACCTTTTGTAGGGCAAGTTCAGATATTGCTTGGTTCAGTGAATAATTAATCATCGTATCACAGCAATATACGCTAATGCGCGTATTTTCTGAAGCTAAAAATATCGCGTGTTCCATTCACTATATCTCTGTAACAAATTGTTCTCAATACGTTGATTTTTTATCTACTTCATGCTAATCGAGATAAATATTAGCATAAATAGTCTTATTGCTTAGTTTCTTATACGTATAAGGTAAACTGGGGAACGCAAGCGACTTTGCATGTCTAGAAGTTGACAAATTCCTGTATGAGAAAAGCACAAGTATTTTAACATTAAAACCAATAACAAGGAATACCTAAAAAATATGTTGTGTTCCATTCATATGAATTTCTCTAGACCTCTGTAACAAATTAGAGCTTTAAATCCTATTCTTCTATTTCATGTCAATCGAGATGAACAATAGCAGTAATTGTTACCGTACTTGGTTCCTTGTAAGTAAAAGAGAAATAATGTAATGTGTTATATTCACATGCTGTTCTCTAGCTGTTTGGTGAACAAACCTTTATTTAAAATATTAATCTGTTTTCTACATAATAATAATCAAGACAAACATAAGCAGAATCAGTCTTATTAGTAGCTTCCTTGTAAGTAGAAGGAAGATAAGAAAATGTACGGGCTAAAGCGATAGTCTCGCTCTATAAAAGCCGGTCTCTATGTGAAACAATTGAAATTCGAATCTTTTTGTTTGCAAGGAATAAACAAACGAGAAACGAGAAGAAAGATATCTTCCCCTTTGAGAAAAGTTTAAGTGGCTTGCAACCAATTATCCGAAATATCTCGTAAACAGTTAACTCCACAAAAAAAGAAAGATATATATGAACATATATTGTGTGTTTTAATGAGCTCTAAATTTTTTATGTAGTAAGTTTTTGTATATCTTTGACGGATTATCAGTTATATAAAGGTCATCCAGAATGAAGAGGTCTTCAGAGCCTATTCCCAGAAAATTCAAGATATACATTTTGTTTGCCATAAAAATATCTTAAACATAAGGTATTTTAATCAAATCGTTAGAGCCATTTTGGAGAAAAAACAACATTTTAGAAAAATATTCAATATAAATGGTAGTTTGGAGTGGGGAGCTTTTCTTGAAAATCTTCGTGTCGCATACTTGGAAAATATCAAACTTGAATACCAGTTTGGTATTTAACGGTCTATTCGTTTTTGAGCTATGCTGTACACACACACACACACACACACACACACACATGGACGTTTTTCTGAAAATGTTTTTTTTCAGGGCAACTCAAAACATGTTTTTCCTGTGAAATCTCGGTATCAAATTTTTGGGTGCATTGAAATACCTTTTCCATACACTATGTACATAGTACGTGTAGAGAAAACAAATGGTTATCTGTACTATAAACTATAACATGTGTGTGTTAACGAGGTCTACATATTTTGTGTAACACATTTTTGAGTATCTCTTAAGATTTACCTGTTATGGAAAAGTCATCTAGAATGAAGAGCTCTTCTGAATCTGTTCCCGGAAAGTTAAAGATATACATTTTATTTGTCGTATAATTATCCTTAAAGTACTATATTTTAATCAAAATCGTTATCGCCATTTTTGAGAAAATGAAAATTTTTGCAGTTTTTTCCTCAAAACGGTAATTTAAGTTGGGGGAATTGTCTAAAAATCCTTTGTGTCGCATCCTTGGAACATTCTGAACATATAAAGTTCTGTATTCAACCGAATTTTCGTTTTAGAGTTACCGACACAGACACCCGGGCTTTTTTACTTTCTCTACAAGTGCTATGTACATAGTGTATAGAGAAGGTATTATAACACACCTAAAAATTTGATACCGTGATTTCACCGAAAATACATGTTTTGAGACCCCCTGAATCCAAAAATATCCGTGTGTGTCTGTCTGTTAGTCTGTGTGTATCTGTGTGTGTGTGTGTGTGGGGGGGGGGGGGTTGGCAGCATAACTCAAAAACAAAAAGACGGTTAAACACCAAACTTCGTATTTAATTGGTACCTTCTAGGATACTACACGAAGATTTTCAAGAAAATCCCCCACCGCAAACTACCCTTTACATGGAACTTTTTTTGAAATTTTTGATTTTCTCAAAAATGGCTCTAACGATTTTGATTAAAATATCGTATATTAAGGATATTTACCGGACAAATAAAATGTATATCCTGAATTTTCTGAGAATATTCTCTGAAGACTACTTTATTTTGGATGAATTTTATGGAACTTTGCATAAGTGCTAAACTGTAAGAGATAGACAAAAACTTACCACACAAAGAAGGTGGGGCACTTTAAAACACACAATTTATGTTATATACATTTTTTTTCGTGGTGTTAATCTTTTTGGGATATTCCTTATTTCTGGTTTCAGCTTTAAAAAATTTATACTTTTCTCATACAGGAATTTGTCAACTCCTATCCATACAAACAAAGGAACTTCAGTCACATAGCAACCAGGTTTTGACTGTCACTTTAACCTATGGTACTCCTTTATTTCGCTTCTGATTACAAGAAAGCAAGTAATAAGACTTTCTGATAATTTTTTCTCGATTAGCATCAAGTAAATAGAAGCATAGGCTTTTTAACAATAATTGTCGATGAGATGCGGAGAAAGCCATGTGAATGGACCACATCAGATTTTCCCCAAAAAATGCTTCTTTGGGATTCAGGGGACTCTAAAACGTGTATTTATAATGAAATCTCGGATTTGAATTTTCGGTGGAATGCAATACTTCTCTACTTTTAATTTATTCTACGCATATTGAAATAAAGTACAGGGTTACTCCAAAAGAAATAGACAACTTCAACTGCCTGTAAAACAAAAACTATTAGAGATAGAAACCTAATTATTTTGGAGGTATGTTGAGAAACTCTCAAAGTTTTGTTTGTTACTATTGGTAACGCTGTAGTGTTTTGTTTGTTGTTGCAGAAGCTGAAATGGCGGAAAATCCTGTGGAAAAGGCACAGTTGTTGATTGCGTTCTAGCAAATTCCACCACGCAATATGCCTTTTCCACAGGATTTTCCGCCATTTCAGCTTCTGCAACAACAAACAAAACACTACAGCGTTACAAACAAAACCTTAAGAGTTTCTCAACATACCTCCAAAATAATTAGGTTGCTATCTCTAATAGTTTTTGTTTTACAGGCAGTTGAATTTGTCTATTTCTTTTGTAGTAACCCTGTATTTCTGTGCTTTTCTATTTTCCAAAATATTTTACATCAATATGAGCTATGGTGGTGCTTTGTTAATATACTTGGTCAATTTTTAGCCAGATTACAATATTTAACCGTATCTCAATATTTAATCTGACTTTTATTGCACTCACGTGACTTTCTCTATCTAGTTTGCAAAAAAAATCCTTCTATGATAAATAAATATATAATAATACTAATCAAAATATACATTGCAAGAAATGGGTTCATTACTAAGTTCCTTTTAAGTAAAAAGGCAAATAGGAGAATAAACTAGGGTAAAATGGTATTCAAATCTTTTAAAAGCTGTCGCTATGCGATTATCATTGAAATCCCATTCTCTTTCCGGTTCATTATTAATTTGAAATCACTGATTAAATCATCTTAACTTAAAACAAAATATAAAGTTTGAGCACCAAAAATTCTCTTAAACTTAAATCAATATATTTAATTTAATCTAAACCAATTATTAAAGTTTTTTGTCTAACCCCTTTAGTAAAAATTACCGAGAGTAAAACATGAAGAGAGATGAAACGTATGAGGGGCTTCGCGTTGAGAAAAGTTAGAAATATTTTGAATTGAAACCATTAACAGGCAGTATCTATGAAATAATTAACTGTACAAAAAATGTATGTACATAAAAACGTGTGTTTTAACGACATTTATGTTTTCGTATAGTGAGCTTTTGTTTCTAACGGTTTAGCAGTTATGTAAGATCATTTAGATTGATGAGGCCTTCAGGTGCTATTCCCAAGGAATTAAGCAAATATATTTTATTTTCCATGTATACATCGCTAATATAAGGCATTTTAATCAAAATCGCTACAGCCGCTTTTAGAAACGTAAATTTCGAAAATGGTCCATAGAAAGGGTGGTTTGTGAAGGGGGATTTTTCTTAAAATCTTTGTATTGTATCCTTGGAAGATATCAAACTTAAATACTTTGTTTGGTATTTAATCAACTTTTCGTTTTTGAGTTATGGTGTCCACAGACACACATATTTTTAATAGTGTTTAAAGTCCATTTTTACTATATATATGGCACTGCAGACGATTACACTGGGGATAAATAGATTGAAGATGGAGCACCAATGGAATGCAATGGAGGAGGAAACAGGTAAACCCAGAGAAAACCCAGCCCTGCACCGCTTTGTCCATCACAAATCCCACGTACAGTCGCCTATTTTAGAATCCGGGCTTCCTTGGTGAGAGACGAGTGGTCTAACACACATTGACCCCTTTCTAAGAATCTGATGTGATCCATTCACATGACTTTCTCCTCATCTCTGCAACAAATTATTGTTAAAAAGCTAATCCTTCTATTTTCTTCACGCTAATCATGAAAAAATAGCAGAAATGGTCTTATTATTTGCTTGCCTGTAAATAGAAGCGAAATATGGGAGTAGCATAGGTTAAAGTCATAGTCAAAAGCTGGTTGTTGTGTGACTGAAGTGCCTTTGTTTATATGGACAAAAGTTAACAAATGCCTGTAAGAGAAAAGTATAAGTTTTTCAAAGCTGAAACCAAAAACAAGGAATATCTCAAAAACGATGACCTCCACGAAAAAAAACAAATATAACAAATTCTTTGTTTTAGTATGCTCTACATTTTAGTGTAATAATTTTTTGTCTATCTCTTAAGGTTTAGCAGGTGAATATTTTTAATATACGATATTTTAATCAAAATCGTTAGAGCCAGTTTTGAGAAAATCAAAAATTTTGAAAAAGTTCCTTGTAAAGGGCACTTGGGGGTGGGGGAACTTCAGAAATACTTTTTGGATTCAGGGGGACCCAAAACATTTATTTCCGGTGAAATCTCGGTATCAAATTTTTCGGTGTGTTACAATACCTTCTCTACACACTATGTACTTAGTACGTGTAGAGAAAGTAAAAATACTCAATTTTAGATTCAAGGAGTCTCAAAACATATTTCCGGTAAAACTCGCCATCAAATTTTTTGTTGGAATACAATATCTTCTCTACCTATGTATTATGTAAGCTACATACGTGCTAGAGAAAGCAAGAAACAACAAATAACTGTATAGAATCACTCATTGCCAACTAAACCAAAGACAAGGGGTAAACTGTTTGTAAGAAAAGACTCCATCACAGTATAGCTAGATTCTGTGTGTCAAGCGAATAAAGGAGTGAAACTCTCGACTGTTTGATACTAGACATTTTTTTGGCATTGAATACATTCCGGGAAAATAGAAAGCGTAAAATAAAACAAGAGCATTCAGCAGGAGGTTTCGCATGGCATTAACTTTCGATTGGAAAACTCAAGTTACATTTTTCTTCCACGTCTTTCCAAACAACAGTGTGCCTCGAATTTTTCATCGGAAAACGTTTATGTAGTTTACTTCTAACCTTCTCAAGCTAAGAATTCTCTACAGCTTAACAATACGGAGCAAAGGATTTACATACATCCTTTCAGGTGAATTTATCTCAAAATGTTTGGATTATGAAAAAGCTGATGCGTCCAATTCACATGACTTTCTCCACATCTCTGTAACAAATTAATGTTAAAAAGCTTATTCTTCTACCTACATCGTACTAATCGAGATAAGGGCAGCGCCGTGGCCGACTGGTTAGACCACTGGCCTCTCACTGTCCCGGGTTCGATTCCAAGCGACCGCATGTGTGATTTATGGTGGACAAAGCTGCACTGGGACGGATTTTCTTCGGGTTTTCCGGTTTCCCCCGCCATCGCATTCTGCCGATGCTCCATCTTCATTCATGTATCATCAGTGTCACCAACTGTGGTGCCATAAGTAGTTAAACGAGAGTTAAACACTACAAAAAATAATCGAGATAAAATTTAGCAGAAATACTATCTTTTAAATAGAAGGGAAATAATAGAATCAATAGGCCAAAATGAGTCAAATCTTTTAAAAGATGGTTGCCATGTGAATGAAACTAATTTCTTTGCATTGCCAGAAATTGAAAAATTCCCGTTTGTAAAAATTGTAAGTATTTTAAGACAAACTAATAACAAGGAATATCTAGTAAATGGTAAACTCCACGAAAAAATGGATATGACATAAATTGTGTTTTAGCGAGATCTATATTTTTTGTACAGTAAGTTTTGTCTATCTCTTACGGTTTACTAGTTATGCAAAATTCCGCAAAATTCAACCATAATGAACAATTATCATTTATTTTTTTGATTAGAAGATATTCTTTATTGGCTTTTTTTATTATCAAATGGGTATTTGGTTTTCTTTTATGTTTAGCTTTATGTAATGTGTGATTTGTTTCTTGTCTAGGTCTTCAGAAGTTACTCCTAGAAAGTTCAAGATATACATTACATTTGTGATGGAAGTGGCTTTAAAATGATGTATTTGAATCAAAATCGTTAGAGCCATTTTTGAGAAAAACAAAATTTTCGAAAACATTTCCATGTAAAGGGCAGTTTGGGGCGAGGGAATTTTCCTCAAAATCTTCATGTCGCATCCTTGGAAGATACTAAATTTATATATCAAGTTTGGATTTGTACCAACTTTTGTTTGAGTTTTCGCGTTCGTTCATAGACACACAAACAGGGATATTTTTTCTAAAAATGCCTTTTTATGGATACAGGGGACTCTAAAACGTGTATTTGCAGTGAATTTTCGGTATAACATTTTTGGATGGAAAATATATTTTCTCTGTACACTGTGTACATAGGTAGCACTTTTAGAGAAAGTAAAAATTTATCAACGGAGTTATTTGCTCCAGTTTTCTTTCCCTACTTAATACATAGGACAAAGATAGATAATGTATTGCATTCCATCCAAAGTTGAATAGCAAAACTTCACTGGAAATACATGCTTTAGTGTCCCCTGTTTATAAAAAGCATTTTAAGGAAAAGGTCCGTACGTGTCTATATGTGTTTGTGTGTGTATGTGTGAGTGAGTGTGTGTCTGTATGTCAGTCTATGATCAACATAACTCAAAAAACGAAATATCGTCATACACCAAACTTAATAATTAAGTTGAGAATCTTCCAAAGATGCGACCCAAAGAAGATTTTCAAGTTCGCCTCTATAGCGTGAACACTACGTGTCTGCTCACATTTAAGAGGTCACGAATTCGAATAGTGCTTAGGTTGAATTACTCGGATACATTTTTTTCGTGTTTCCCTTATCCTGAACAGAAGAATGTCGAGTAACTTTAGGATTCAAGAATCCTGAGATCATTGATCGATGTGCCAACCAGGTTAAAGGACGCTAAGTTATATAAAAAGAAAACAAAAATAACTACTCTTTATATGGAAAACTTTTCAAAAATATGGATTTTCTCAAAATATCTCAAAGTATTTTGGTTAAGTTACAGTATACTAAAGACATTCGCATGACAAATAAAATAAGAGGGCCGTTTTTTTTTCAACCTCCGATAGTCTATAAATAAAAGACAAATTCATAGAAAACAATTATTTTTTTACAAAAGTTTTGTACACTTATGGTTAATTTTCAATATAATCACCGGAAGGATTGAGTCATTTATCGTACCGTTGCTCAAGCTTTGCAATACCCGCTTCAAAAAATGTTGCCGTCTATGATTTCAAATGAGCATTGCCATTGTTTTCAAGATCTTCGTTGGTTTGAAAGTGCTGCCCTCCTAGACACGTCTTCAGTTCAGGGAAAAGGTGAAAGTCGCTGGGTGCCAGATGATTGAAAATGTCCCATTGAAATTTTTCAAGGAGCCAATGGGTTGTACCAGCAGTGTGTGGACGATCGTTATCATGGATCAACACAATTCTAGAAGGCAGCATTCCTTTTAGTTTGTTTTGAATGGCTCTGCGCAAACGTCGTAAACTACGAAGATCATCTTTATGGCTCAGGAGATCTTGGGTTGGAGACCCGCCTTGGGCATGGATGTTTATATGTTTGTGAAATGTGTATATGTGCATGTGTGTATTGGAACAGCAAAACGGTAATCAAACAGAAAACAAAAGTAAATGTTAGAAAATACAGAAAGAAGAAAGAGGGGTATACAGCGCCGGAGTCCCGACTAGACTCCGGGATTGTATTAAAAAAAAGTAATAAGATAATTTCTGCTAATGCTTATCTTGATTAGCGTGAAGTAGTTAGAATAATAACCTTTTGTAAGAATAGTTTGTTTCATAATATATTTATTTTGGTTTTACGCTTTTACTACTTGTGACACCGCAGGTGATGACAATGGTGATGCATGGAATGAAGATGGAACACCCGTGGAATGTGATGACGGGAAAACCGGAGAACCCGGTTCTCAGATATGGTCGCTTGGGATCGAATCCGGGTCATCTAGGTGAGAGGCGAGTGGTCTAACCACTCGGCCACGGTGCGGCCGCTTCATAATACGTAGAAAGTCATGTGAATGGAACATATTAGAGCTTTATTTATTCACTGATTAATATAAATTAACTGAGACGTGAACTAAGATAAATTAGCATCATTTTACATCAGCTCAAGAAAATAAGGAATTAATATTTCCTTTCAGTCAAACAAGATGGTGACGTAGAGATAATGGTTTTCCATTTACAGCAAGAAAAGGTGTAATCCAAAACTTTAAGGGCTCACACCTCTCTAGCAGAGGTTGAAACATGGGTCAGGAAGCGCTTTACAGCCCCTCATTAAATATGTAAACGCTAAATGATGCCCCAACTATTCTGTTTGTATGTGGAATAGCATCAGAGCTTTCAAGTAATAACTACCCCATACCACGCGGTTGGGGGGGGGGTTGTAATGGGGATATGACGTAATGACGAGATTGTTATACTATGTAAAAGCTTTTGACAATGTATATAGAAATAAGATATGGCAAATAATGAAAGTGTTATGACTTTATAGTCATATACTAAGAGCAGCCTAAGATTTTTGTTCACAAACTGAAAAAAATATATGGTGTGTAACATTCACATGTTCTTAAAGAAGCTATTCTACCATCTACTTCATATAAATCCAGATAAAAATTGGCAGAAATTGCTTTATTACATATTTCTTTGTAGATACAATGGGAATAGGGAAATACATCAAGCTTAAGTGGCAGTGAGTTCATTAAAATTCCATTTCCTTGCATGAGCAGGATGAAAAAAATGGAAAAAAGACCAAACCAATAACAAGGAATATCTCGGATATGGTTAATAACTATATTAACTCCATGGCACGACAGTCCCAAGGAACCTTGGCCTACCGCTCGGCCGCTGCGTCCCCCATCTCGGTCCAGGACACACGTGATGGATGGGGTGCAGTATTGGGAGGCTGAGACGTGGTCAGTGCCTCGAATCCCTCCCGGCCGGTTAATGCGGTTCTCTTGGCCTGGAGCCGCTACTTCTCCATCAAGTAGCTCCTCAATTCCCTTCCCCCCCTCAGGGAGCTCACGAGTCTCGGTGCACCCCGGTCCAGGTCTCCCAGCGGGGGGAATATCCCCACGTCGGATATGGTTAACTAAAATAAATATTGTATCTAAAGAATTGTCTTTGTTTTAACATAAATTGTGTCTTTTAACGAGCTCTACATTTTATGTCAAGTAAGTTTTAGTCTGCCTCTTACGGTTTGCCAGTTATACAAAATTCCGTAAAATTCATCCAGAATAAGGTAGTCTTCAGAGGCTATTCCCAGAAAATCCAAGATATACATTTTATTTGTCAGATAAATACCTTTAATATACGGTATTTTAATCAAATAAGTTAGAACCATTTTTGAGAAAATCAACACTTTTTAAACATTTTCCTCGTAAATGGTAGTAGGGGGTGGGGTATTTTATTGAAATCTTCGTGTCGCATCCTTGGAGGATGCCAAACTTAAATACCAAGTTTGATATTTAATGTCTCATCGTTTTTGAGCTATGCTGTCCACAGAAAGACACATACACGCACACACATGGATCTTTTTCCAAAAATGCTTTTTTTTTTATTCAGGGGGACCCAAAACATGTATTTCCGGTGAAATCTCGGTATAGAATTTTTGAATGCATTGCAATATCTTCTTTATACACTATGTACATAGTACGTATAGAGAAAGTAAAATGTACGCATCGGTTATCGCGTGGAAACCTTACGGAGATAAAACTTCAATTACTATCACTTTTTACTTTCTCTAGCCCCATATGTACAATGTACAAAGGGATAGAGAAGGTATTGTAATGCACCCAAAAATTCGATCCTGAGATTTCACCGGAAATATATGTTTTGGGATCCACTGAGCCCGAAAAAAAGCATTTTTAAAAAAAAAGATCCGTGTGTGTGTCTGTCTGTGTGTGTGTGTCTGTGGACAGCATAGCCCCAAAACGAAAAGACCGTTAAATACCAAACTTGGTATTTAGGTTGAGTATCTACCAAGAATGCGACACGAAGATTTAAAAAAAAAAAAAAGGAATCCCACCACAAAATAACCTTTACATGAAAAAAAATTCAAACATTTTGATTTTCTTAAAAATGGCTGTAACGATTTTGATTAAAATCCCGTAATTAAATCTATTTAATGTCCGAAATAAAAGGTATATTTGGATTTTTTTGGGAATAGCCTCTGAAGACCTCTTTATTCTGGAATTTTGCCGAATTTTGCTTAACTGCTAAACTCTTAAGAGATAGAAAAAAAACTCACTGCACAAGAAATGTACATCACGACAAAATACACAATTTATGTCCTTTACGTTTTTGTTGTGGAGGTAACTATTGCCGGGATATTCCTTGTTATTTGTTTCAATTGTAGGAATTCAATTTCTGACAGGAAGTGTCTGTTTTTCTTTTGTTCTACTCCTGGCCAAGCAAAGAAGTGATTTCAATGACAATCGCATAACGATAGCTTTTAAAACATTTGACAATCACTTTAGCATAGGAATTCCCTTATTCCCTTCTACTTATAAGGAACTAAGTAATAAGAACATTCTGCTAATATTTATCACGATTAGCACTGTGTACAAAGAAGAAAAATCTTTTGTAGGAGGTTTGTAGAGCAGCTAGAGAAAGTCATGTGAGTGTAACACATCAGATTTTAATTCACAGGAGTGTACATTGTGTAATTGTTATAGCAATGAGTTTATATGCTGATTATCAGAGCATAAGAGAATGCGGTGGCATTTCGTTCTTGGTGCTAATAGCCAAGGGTATTGCTTCCCTTATCACTACGACCGGGGACCCATTTAGTCGCCTTGCCCTCTAACTAAGCCTTGCCAGAATACAATTAATTATTCAATATATCATCGCTCGTAATGTGAACACAAGATACAGCTGCGCTTTGCCGCCTCTCTAAGCCCTGCATTTCAATACACTCGCTCGAGCGGTTTCATTTTGGGCCTGCAGTTTATTATATAGCCATTCTCTCCGCAACTGTGGCGACGATTAATTCATATTTATGGGGCAATATTAGTAAGAGAGCGGTTTAAAATCTAGTTACTAGAGGAGACCAGGTTGGTAAGACTGCCAGCAATCACAGCTAATAGTACAACAGTTTAAATTTACTACGCATCTCTCTGGAAATATATATGACGCTCGTTTCATTTACTGGATAACGTTCAGATTTGTTGTCGTCATATGCGAGGCTCGCCAAATGCGTATCGCGTTTTACACCATCAATTTGTGGTTAAAATATGAGGAATGTGTGCGTGAAATTCCAAAGAGTAAATTATCTGTACATCACAAGGGAGGTGCTGCGGTTAAATATGGGGCTTATGAAAGGAATGGCAACGTATGTAGTATGACAAAACAATTTCATCTCTCTGAAAACAACCAGAAAATGTGTTCACAATATAAATCGACATTTGCAAGAATGCCCCACATAAAATATGTTTTAAAATCATCTAATATCTTACATTCATATTGAGGTTACAGTAGACTCTTAGACCTGTCCAGACAGACTTTCTTCTGCAAAAGATGGTGCCATAACTTGTATGCAATCTAAAAAATTCTTAGCCCTGTCCAGACGGAGACATCTCTTGTGCAAGAGATTGTGCCATACGATGGTACATCTTGCGTCACTGACTGGTATCTTGAAGATCCTTATATTTTAACAGCTGAAATCTTAACTATTTTATATTCTCTTTATTATATTATTAATCACCAATTGAGTGGCAATATGTTTTAGGAAAACGGCTGATATAGAATTTGTAAATTCTGTAGCTGACGATACTGAAGTATTCTTTCTGTTATACGTAGTTTATATATCTATACATTTCTCACACTTCTACTACGCGGTGATCCAAATTTGCCATCAATATGCTCATTAAAGCTTGCAGAAACGAAAAATGCCACTAAAATAAGCCTTTCTTTGATCATTACAAGAACGTTAGAATGTTTGCGTAGCTCAATCGCTGGAGCACTTGGCTTAAGTGCAAGGGTCTAGGATTCTATTCTTCATGTGGTGGATAGGATGCCCAACAGACCCTGGTGTCAGGTATGGCGGAACATCCATTTGCGCAACATATCTACGGAGTGGACTACGTGCGCATATTTGGTCATCAATGATGTTGTGGCTACAGAGGATAAAAAATTCCGATACAACATGATGAGGACCCCCACATGCAACATTTGCGGTGTGCGGGATACTCTACGCCATCGTTTTGTTACCTGCACAACAGCACGACAGATCTGGCACTGGGTTGTTTCGCAATTGCACCGTCTTGCTCCTTCGCAAAATCCAAACGATTATGTTCGCACATTACTACAACTAGAGACTCGAAGTACTACAGACCGCTTCGCACAGGTGTGGCTCGCACTTGGCTTTCAGCATTATATGCTGTCTGAAACACATCCCAGCGACGACGGTTTACGTTGTCATCTTAGAGCAGCAAGAGAAGATCTGCAAAAACATAGGCGTCTTTCAATGCAGTCGGCAACAGCTTTTGCCTTGTTCATTCTATAGCACCTACTACACCTTCTCATTTGTTACCATCTTCCTGCACATGTTTAATTTAAACGCATAGACAACATACTTCATAACTATATATAAAAAAATTGTGAACTAATATACTGTATTTATAATATAACTTATACATTTTGTAATTAACAAAATGAATAAAAAAAAATCTCGGTTATGAGTAATTTTTATTTCATATCCTATCCTCAGCAGAGTCTGGAAATATTTGTATTCAATATATTTATTACTGCAAGCTTCATTGCAATACTACTGCAATTGCAATAACATAAGTCAAAGCCATGTTTAAGTATTGGCTGTCTGTTTTTCCCTATCACAATCACAACTTGTTTTTCTGTTTTCAATGAAAATCCTTTTAAAACATTTGAATATCACTTTAGCATAGTGTATTCACTTATTTCCCTTTTATTAATTAGAAACTAAATAATAAGACCATTCTGCTAATTCTCATCTCCATTAGCATGAGGTACAAAGAATAATAAGCTTTTGAAAAAGTTTGTATAGAAAGTCATGTGAATGGAACACATCAGATTTTTAATTTTACTTTTACAGGCACTTCAGATTATAGCACTGTCTTCTACTCCTGTTTTCCTTCCAAGTCCCTCTCTGGAAGATTAATTAGACGCAATAGACCTATCGATGACAATGTATTAAAATTTTCAAAGCTTTCTATTCATACTGCACATGTATGTTCTAACTCTTGCTTGATTGAGCCGAGTACTGGAGGGTGTTATTGAGTGAAGGTCATAACACAAGTGCTTGAGACTCCTACCACTCTATTCTAACACTTGTCAAGCCGTGACGATAGCTTTGCACTTTAAATGCAGCAGGCAGCCTCCTGCGAGTGGTGAGCATTCTGCTGTTTTCTAGCGCGCATCTAGGTTGGAACAGTCTTTACTATAAAGATCGATGTTTACTCGTACTTGCTGAAATATAAATTGAATATTGCACAAAATAATAAAAAAGATGCGGCTGAGTCAGCTGCATATACATATACACAACGCACATCTTGTAATTCCTTGATTTAAACCACGATAGTGAGGCCGACTATTTTTATCGCACTGATGCAGCTTTGCCAGCGTTCAGCCATTTACGAGTGAAAAATACTGGACAGCCAGAAAGTTAAACGCTTCTCTATCAACATCTCTTCCGGATGTCCATTGCCGAGGCTCACTTGTCAGCTGGCGGTCACTTTCGATTTCCAATAGGGCGAAGCTCTTTAAGAGGGGGTTTCTTTTTCTCCCGGAATTTTCTCTTTTTCCAGCAAAAGCGAGCATCAATCGACTTTAGGCGCCGAATGATGTCGGACATATTGTGACAAATATATCGTAATGCGGGTGAATCGGACTACATGTTAAATTACGGTTAACAGAAGTACACTTGCGAGAATAAAATATGGCCGATACAAGATTACAACCGTATTTTTCTCTCCATAAGGTTTCCAAATTGGTAGCCAAACTTTTGACCCCTCACAGTGGTATCAATTCTTTTTGTAACTCGCCTGAAAACAATTCTGGGACATAAATGACAACGAAGGAGTAATGATATACCTAATCGTTGTGAAATGGAGGGGGCGGTCACATACCGCCTCTATGAAAGAGTTTCGCTAAATGGTGCGCAAGGATAGGCTAACCCAATCACAACATTTTAGAGGAAGGAGTCAAGGATTTTATTTACATGTGTTGTTGAGTGGACATGATATCTACAAAACATGAAAGTTTTCATCAGTGACATGAAAATGAATGGTAGAGTTATTGCCATTATCGAACGAAATGACATACCGATATTAAAGTGATGCATCTGTGAAATTTGATTAAAAATTATAAAAAGTTAAAATATTACTTTTTACGTAATAAAATAATATGAATGCTACACTTTGAGAAAATATATTCTTTTCCCCAATTGGTGGATTATAACTACCAATTATGGAAGCTATTATCGCGTTTTCTCAAAAACACTTTTCCAATAGTTTCCATACTCAAAATGCTTCACGCGATGCAATTTTTACTTTCTCTACACGTACACTGTATATCGTAAGTAGAAAAAGTATTGTGTTCTACCAAAACATTCAATGTCGACATTTTATCGGAAACATGTTTTGAGGTCCCTTGGGTCCAAAAAACAATTATAGAAAAAGGTATGTGCTCGTGTGGCTGTCAACACAATAACTCAAAAACGAAACGTAGGCTACATACCAAACTTGATATTTTAGTTCAGCATCTTCAAAGGACGCGACGACAAGAAGATTTCCAAAGGAACTATCATTTACATGGAACATGTTTTGAAAATGTTGATTTTCTCAAAAAATGGTTCCAACGATTTGTATTAAATTATTGTATTAAGGATAATTACATGACAAATAAAATTTATATCTTGAATTTTCGTAAATAGCCTCCGAAGTCCTCTTCATTCTGAATACATTTTGTAGAGTTGTACAGATTGTATAAACTACAAGAGTTATATAGCAAGAAATTACGAGTAGATCTTGCTAAAACAAACAATTTATATCCTATGCATTTTTCTGTAAAGTTAACGTTTTCCGAGTTATTTCCTGGTAGCAGTTCCAATTTTATAGTACTTAAACTTCTCTTAGTTGGGAAGTCCTCATCCGTTTCACATCTCTTTTGTTTTACTCCTGTTCACGGTAAGAGAGCCGAATTTCAATGACAATAGCATAGGGACAGCTTTTAAAACATTTGACTGTCGCTTTAGCTAGTGTATTCCCTATTTCCCTTCTACTTATAAGGAACTAAGTAGCAAGACCACGAGTAAAGAATAATCTTTTGTAGGAATGATTTGTTTGCAGAACAGATAGAGAAAGTCATATATATGGAACACATACGAGTTTTAAAATATGATATTCAATAAAGTTAGTCAACAACTGGTTGAAATTTGTAACAATTAGAGCGAGTTTACTTGAAGAGACTCCTAAAAGTTTTGAGTTTTTAGGCGAGCCACAGAGATGAAATTCTATTAGAAGTCTTTGGAGTAAAATGCATTTAAAACTTTCAAATATATTTGAAACTGATAAAAAATTAAGACCTGTTTAGTCGAACAGCCTTAAAAACTTATCATATCACTTCAAAGATAGACGAATGCTTATCAATTGAGGTTGAAAACGTCAATTTCCACACCGAAACTAAAACAAAACTACTAAAAATCATAAACATAATTGCCTGAGATCTGACGGATCTCTTATGTAATGTTACTGTACATAAACAATCCAACGCAGTATTCGAAAGGATTAACACATTCATGTACTGAGATGACTATCAGTATATTCAAATTGTTGTTGACTCCTTGACACAGCTCACTAAGAGCCTTGGCCTACCGCCCGGCCGCTGTGTGCCCCATCTCGGTCCATTACAGACGTCATGGATGGGGTGCGTGGTCAGCGCTTTGATCCCCCTGGCCAGTTAATGCGTTCTTCACGACCTGGAGCCACTAGTTCTCCATCAAGTAGCTCCTCAATTGGCCCCCCAGGGACCTCACAAGGCTGAGTGCACCCCGGTCCAGATCTCCCAGCGGGGGGAAAATCCCCACGCCAGTACTAGGAATCGAACCCAGTTCTTCCGCTTGGTAAGCAGCAAGGATTCATATACTTTATGTTAGCGTAATAACTGTTAAATGGATGCTTTGTATAATTTAAAACTTAGTGAAAGAAAATAACTACCCCTTATTTTAAATTTATGGACATGAATTGGGATACTTACTTTCTCTATACGTACTATGTACATAGTGTATAGAGAAGGTATTGCACTCCACCAAAAATTCGATACATAGATTTCACCGGAAATAAGGTATTTTCAGAAAAAGGTCCGTGTGTGTGTCCGTGTTTCCGTGTGTCTGTGAACAAGATAACTCAAAAACGAAAAGCCGGTAAAATACCAAACTTGGTATTTAAGTTTAGTATCTTCCAGGGATGCGACACGAAGATTTTGAGAAAAATCACCCTACTCCAAACAACCCTTTACATGGAACTTTTTCGAAAATTTTGATTTTCTAAAAAATGGCTCAAACGATTTTGATTAAAATATCGTATATTAAAGATATTTACCTGACAAATAAAATGTATATTTTGAATTTTCTGGGAATAGCCTCTGAAGACTACTGTATTCTGGGTCAATTTTACGGATCTTTTTATAACTGCTAAACCGTAAGAGATGGACAAAAACTTACCACACAACAAATGTAGAGCACCTTAAAACACACAATTTATGTTATATATATATTTTTTTTTTCGTGGATTGATGTTTTTGAGATATTCCTCGTTTTTGGTTTCAGCTATAAAAAACTTATACTTTTCTCATACACGGCTTTGTGAACTCGTGTCCATACAAACAAAGGAACTCAGTTACATAGCAACCAACTTTTGACTATCACTTTAACCTACGATACCCCCTTATTTCGCTTCTACTAACAAGGAAGCAAATAATAAGACTATTTCTGCTAATTTTTGCTCGATTAGATGAAGAAAATAGAATAATTTGTTGCAGAGATGTAGAGAAAGTCATATGAATGGAATACATAGATTTTTTAACAAAAATATCTCGGGTCGATAGACGTTCGTTCAGTTTATCTGCTTTTTGGAACCCTCTAAAGACGTTTTCTCATATTAAGGTGCTATCAAATTGAACCAGAAAAGTTAAAAATGAATTTTCCTCATAAAAATAATATTAATTATGAAATTAAACAGTATCTGTAATTTTTATCCTAGGTGCATTTGAAATGCAATGGACAGGTGCATGCTTATTAATATATACGCCCAAATTTTAATCTTATTTTCTTGCAAAATTTATTCAGCCTTTACGATGAAAATTTATATTCATTTATTTAAAATTTTTCCACCATCTTTCAAAGGTACTACATTAAAAATGTCATATCATTTTTCGAAATAATGCTTCATTTTACGAAATAAAAGATCAATTTTGGAAAAATCGGGAGTTTTGAATGGTATAAAAAGCAATAGTTTTTCTACAAAAGGGAATAATATAAAACATGTAATATAATATACATATGTACCGCAAACTATGAAGTTTTGATCTGAATATTTTTAAAGATTCGTTGTGTGGAACTTATTTATTAGAACATTGAATTTAGGCAATAGAATATTATTTAAATATCCCTACAAATTAGATTTTTGAAACATGGTAAAAATATAACTGTTATTGTGTGTAATATGGGATATGAACTTCAACAAATTATCTCACAACTGCCGATTTCCATATTTCACAGAGGTATTAGTTTAAATGACACTTCAATTATTAAAACGCGTGTTCTTCTAAATGTATTTCCAGTGTATGTAAATGTTCAAAATGTTCGTTGCTGTGCATATTTCAAGTGATTAATTTCATTTTTCTACCAAGTATTTTATAATATTATAATAAAGAAAAATGATTGAATTAATTTTCTAAATGAGTAAAATGAATTATGTATTTGATTAACAAGATTAATTATTGAGAAAAAGTAATGAATATTTAATTAATTTTAAGCTCATCGGATACTCTTTGAAAGTGATATCCCTGGAATGTAAATATGAATTCTTGTTACAAAATGTTTAAAACTGAAGCACAAGGAGTTTTTTTATGTTAGAGTAGTTAAAAATACAAATATATTTTTTCTCAATAACTACTTGGTGTATTTGATTAAAAAATTCAGAATTAGATACACATGACGGTAGAGGTATGTGACAAAAATGAATGTAATTGCTTAAAAAAAAAAAACATTGAATTTAAATTTTAACAGATTGGTGCCCTTAATAAAATCAACTACATACCAGGTGGTCCAACTGCCCCGTATTTAACGTGTGCAGACATCCGTGCGTTAAGGGGTTGCTGTTTAAAGTTAAGTCCCTAGCGACAGCGATCTTCGTTTTAACTCTCACAATAACTGCGACCAGCTCATTGCTGAGATAAACAAGATGGGTTAAGCGAAGGTCACTCTCTAGAGTCCCCACTCATCTCCGGTGCGAACGTTGCGGACCCAAGCACCGTGGTACTTCTGTCTGGAAGTAGTCAGACCGAACACCAAGTCCCTTCTGGAAGAGAGTGTTCGGATTGGGTTGGACTCGACGTGGCAGTGGCTAGACACTGGGAGATTGGTTACGTCTGGGCTATGCCATTGCGGGATTGTGAGCTTCCTGAATATCCTCCAATAGTAATCTAGATAGTTGGTAAACACAAGCTGGTAATTGTCGGGCACCTCCCCCCCCCACCGAGATTGTTCAGTAGTCTTCCCCTGGAGGTTCCAGCGTTAGGGCATAACCACTTCCGTGCCTAACGAGTACTAGGTGGGCACCGGCCTAATGGAAAACCCCACGGATATCCCTGGGAGAAAGCGTCATACCTGAGCTGTCAAATCATTGCTGTATGGTTTATGTCCCCAGTCCTCTAAAAACAAGTTTTAACTTAAAATCACACCGCTAATTTTTGCAGCTCTTAACGCATGAGGGGATGTCTGCAAACGCCAAATACGGGGCAGTTGGGCCACCTGCTGATAAATATTACTATTAAATCATTTATTTTCTATGCACTCAGTATTGTAACTTTCTGATTAGTCATCCTATAATTATATCACCAAAGCGCAAACATTTTACCTAACCACAACCATGCAACGCTCTGAGTATGAGCGTTTCACAGTGATTTTTCCTCTCAGCTCTTTAGTGAATTAAATGCAAACATCGAAACTGGGCGAATAATTGACCACATCATGTGAAATAACTGTTTAATCGAAATTTCGCTACAGTCAATATTTTACTAGTATGTTACGCAACACCTTTTTGATGAACAATTTTAGTCATCGCTTCAATTCATTCCCCCAATGAATTGCCTCATTGCAGCTACTTGATATGTTACGTTCCAGTTTAAAAATTTACAACGAAAGCATGTGAAATGTTTTCGGGGCTCAATGTTCATTTCACATGCTTAAGAGCGTGTAGCAGTTACATAAAATCGAAACTTGGTATCTTTAGGCTTGACGTTTTCAAAATGGTGCTCTTTGTAGAATGTCCTACGTTCTTCGGCTTGAATACGAAACGCTTTGGATTGTTCTCTCTAGGTGGGGCGGATATTCCTGTTCTGCTTGTTCAACTGCAGGGACATCTCATTCTAGTAATGAATAGTAGGAGTAGTAATTTTATTTTTGATTACAGCAACAACATTTATAGGTTATGTATCACCTTGAGGGCAAATATATTTTTGAGGAGCTACAATGGAACCTGCGAGTATAAAAATATACTGTAAGTATATAGGAAGTGTGGTTGGTACCGTATCTTCCCCCCCCTCCCCGTGTCCCCCTAGCCCTACCTAGTTCTTAACTGGATTTTTGCTCTTACCTCTTGTCACTTTTGAGTAGCAGAGAGAGAGAGAGAAAGAGAGGGAGGGAGAGAGAGACTGTTTAGCATGAAATAAACTAGAAGTATTGTTAAGCAAACCAATGCTTTGGAATGCTATGAAAATCCAATTTGGACGAATTTGATTACTCAACACACCCCTCAAATACCCATTTTTTTCGATGCACCTACGAATTGCCTACTATGTACTGCGTGATCAACTGTGCGGAAAGCAAGAACAGATAATATGCAACATTTTGCATTTGAAATACGTAATCCTCCTATTATTGGTTAATACATCTATTGTACATTCATGATTGGTACAATAATTGCTGT
Organism: Hymenopus coronatus; assembly: GCA_030762935.1. NCBI lineage: Eukaryota > Metazoa > Arthropoda > Insecta > Mantodea > Hymenopodidae > Hymenopus > Hymenopus coronatus. Next base: position 84,858,031 of record CM060895.1, read on the forward strand.
ATTATGTCTTTTGCATCACCATTTATACTTTGTATATGAACATATATTTAAATATTTTCATAGGTTTGGTGAAAATTATCGTAGCATAAATCATTGCAAAAAATAACGAAAACAAATATGTTACATCTTGAGATAATAAAATAACATACTGCTTAACTTGTTAATACTATTGTAAACTCAAGGCAACTTCAGTGGTATAAAATAAATTTGTAATGAAAATCTTTTATTATTATAGCACTTAAAATAAATGGTGATTAATTGCGATCGAACACAATTTGGATACTTCCTCTTCTTGGTAACCGTCGTACTATATTTATGGGTTGCATAATGATGCTGTATACTGATTATTTTGAGTGCAGAGCTGTGCTGCAAACTAAACACTTATTCCACTACTTTTTATAAATTGGAATGCTTCTTATTAGATAGTCATAAACATATGAATAGATGACTTGCGTGTTGGATTGCTTTCTGTTCTCAACATGATAAGCTGAAAAACAACACAACGCACAAGGAAGCTGTTATGTGTTTACTCCTGTTTGTTTGTTTTGCAACTAAACAAAGTGATTTCGTGACCAAGAGAAATTGTTGTGCACAATTTTCTGCTAAAACTATATAATATTTAGTCATAATTCATTAGTTTATCATCCAATTTATATGAAGTAAATCAAGAATTTAAATCAGATTGTTTTCTCTGAATGAACATTCAGGCTTTGTGTGTTTAATATTGATCTGATTTTATTCTATTATTAAATATTTTCTACACTTTTACACATATTAAAATGTGTACGGTTTTACTATGAGAATTGCCTAAAACATAATAGTTATACAACTCAAAAAAGAGTTATGAGTGCAATGCTCCAGTATGTAGGTTTTTGCAGAGGTATTACTTTTCAAGATATTATAATTTATGGTTAATTAGAGATAAATCAAACAAACATTTACAGTAAACATGTTCAGGGTTTCAATAGTTGGGATCATAAAAGTACCAGCAACGTAAACGTGATGAAGTTCTCTCTGTAGTGAATGATTACAGACAGTATGATTTAAATGAAAAACTTCACAAGAAAATAGATAACTTAAAATAAAATCCCGCCTGGATAGTGTGGTGGTAGCGTGTCTGCCTCACATTCAACAGATCGCGAGTTTGAATCTCGTGTAAGGTGAATTATCCGGAAAGGTCTTTTCGGGGTTTTCCCTGATCCTGAGTATACGAATTTCAAGTAACTTTAAGCTCCATGGACCCCGAGGTCATTTGAGCATCCTTTCACCAATTTCAATCATTCATCGTCCGAAGGACGTTAAGCTACAAAAAAAAAAAAAAATAGATATCTAATCTACCACATTTCATAATATGTTTAATCCAATCACTGATCTGATATAAGAAAGAAACAATTCACATTTTCTTTATTGTTTGTCATTTGATATTTACTGTTAGAATTTATATTTCTTGTGCTCTAAAATTGATGATATGTAGTTGTAAATCATTATCAGCTGCACAAGTTTGCAGTTTACTATTAATTAGTAGAGACAACAAGTCGGGTAATATTATAGGTCCGTTAGTTTTCCACTGATTACATTGATTACATTCATTACTGCTGTGCTTACATATTTTAGAGGGTTTTAACAATGAAATTATTGCATAAAATAATTGAAAAGGAGGACATTAGATTAAAAGTAGATCCTTTATTAATTCTTACGAATAATATGAATAATATGTATAATATATATATATATAGGTTTCTGACCTTTATCTCCTTCCATCAGGAACTAGGTGCCAGACATACACGTCGACTCTTTTAATGGTTAGGTGATGTAAGAATAATTTACAATCTCGCTGAAAAAACTAATACACGCCTATAAAACATTGCTAAGCTCTTAAATAAAGGAATGGAATTACTGGAGTATTTTAGATAAAACATCTGACATTTTTAAAAGTTAGCAGTACTATTTCAACAAGACGTTTTATTTAAACTACTAAAATAGTGGTTATATATACATATTAAATTAATTATCTTAGTATATAATATAAACATATTTACCAAATTTGATTTAGTACCTTTTCTACTATTAAAACATTCCATTTTTTCTACTATACATATAGTTATTACACTACAAGTTACTTTTTATGCAACATTTAACAAAAAAATAAATTGTTTACAAATGCCTTTACAGCACAATTCGTTGAAATTTGATTTAAATACATAAAGCATCGCGTTTATAAGATACACTATTTATTTTGTACAGGTTTAAACCAATGACATTTAAAGAAGTGTTTTAATTTTTTTAGGGAGAATAAATAACTAATTTAAAATAGTTTAATGAATTAAACAATGCTGATACCGATAACATAACAAAATTGTATTTTTTTAGAATTTACTGCATATACTCATGAAAAATTGGGTGCATAATAGAATCACACAGCTTACCATTCAGCAGATATATAGCTTTTGTCTATATATTTGAAATATATTTTAATAATAATTTATAGACGATGCATTTGCAAACAATTAGCAAACAAACTAACATTTAGACTAATTTGTTCTTGCATGGGTCAGATTAACAGACCTGCGTTTACGTTGACAGATATTTTATATATTTATGCTGGTCTAAATGTTTTTATTAGTGTTTACTTTTATAGTGAAAGTATGAGTTTAAAATCGAATTAAGTAAACTTGCAATGTAAACGCAGGTAGTTATTTATTTTGTCCTTGTTAGTAGATCTTTTAACATACGCAGCTATTTAACAACGTTAAATGCAAGCAGTGCATCCGCGTTATGCTCTCGTGCAATAAATGGGATGTGTCTTGGATATTAGTGTTTCACAAACGAGTATGTTTAATTAAACACATCAAATACATTAACATAGCATATATTTATGCACACCAATACGGTTTTAACATCAAATACAGGCAATGTAAATGAAAATGTTTGAATTAACAGATTATCACTTTAGTGTTTTATGTTTAATATTTTGGGAATATTAGAGAAATTAAATTTAATTGGTTTGCTTCAAACATTTTCACCGGATAAGTATTATATACACACAACTTTAGCCTAAATTAGAACACAAGGAAGGATGCTTGAGCTGACACACTTCTAACTATGCCTAACTAATCAAATGCCTAACTAATATTTCTACTTCTATTACATTTAATCTTTCGGATCTTTTAGGCATTAATTTAGAGTCTTTGTGTAATTGATCACAAAATATTAAAAGTGCAGTTTTCACTAAATGAATGCCTAGCCAAGTTGTAAAGACCCTCTGAACTGATTAATGCAAACAATAGGTTTATATGACTTTGTTTTGCAACATTTGCCAGACATGTAACATATATTTATGTAGCAGCATTTGTTAAAACGTGAGAATTTATTTCCAAGCTGTAGGCGGTCAATTGTTTTCTATTTTGTTGCAGGAATTGTCTTTTTCCTATTAACGAATTATTTTGTTATTCACATGTAGATATTTTATTATGTTGATTAAATATTGGGATTTGTATTGAAGATTTATGCTCAATATAAACTTTTAATACTGCGCTGTTCTTTTTCTATGAAAACTCGCTTAGAAAACATTTAGCGTGTTAGGGGTAAAGATACAGATATTTTGGTATTTGGTACCTTAATGTGTGTATATATAAATAAATATATACCTATATATAAATAATGATGTGTTAGTTTTTATCTTCGTCTAACAGTTTTCGCACAAAAAGTCACATAATTTACTACCTAATAACTTTTCATGATTTTAACGGCGCAATGAAATGAACTGTAGAAGACTATTTGTTTTTATTCCATGTTTTCACACCTTAATAGGTGATTTGCTACCCTAGATAGTGTTGAATTATTGACCTTGTAGAAAGGATTCAAACTCAGTATGATTCAACATTAGTTATACTGAGAACCGGCCACTCAATGTTACGCCTTTCGACCCGCGATTTCAGGAAAATTAGCAAGTATATCCTGTGTGTTCCACGTCTACTTGGCGATACTGAACAACTTGAAAACATACTACTCTTGATAAGTAAATTTATAAGTCCGCAAGTTAAACAAATATTGAATTAATCCTGGTTTATAAATAGGCAATGAAGCCTCAAGTGCTAAGTTTTATTCGTATTCGGTGTAGAAGAAATCGTTTTTGAGAGCATTACGAGAAGAAATGTTTAAATTAATTTGGAACATTTAAATATGATAGTAGCTAACAACAGAGTTGCCTCATATTAAAACGTTAAGGGTTCAATAACGCCTACTCAAATAAGTAACAGCAGCATTTACGAGAGGGTTGGTTTACCCCGTGGCCGGTTTATCTGACCCATGGATTTCTTCGGAGATTTCTCCCGATCGCCAGGTGACTGCTGGGTAGGTTTCTTCCGTCCCCTTCACGTTTCAATTGCCATTTCATTTATCCTTCAACCCGTTGGTTTCTTTCAGGGTTGGAAGAGTCAGCGATGGTTTTAGGTGCGGCATGGCAAGAAAAAACATTCTTCTAGAGACTCTCTCTTTTCCCCGACTTCGGTTGGTTGCTGGGTTGAGGACCACTACTGGTGGAAGCGTTAGACTTGATGTGGGGTGGGGGCCCCGGTCTGCTTGTCTGACTGTCGGAGTGCTCTTGTTCGGGTGTATCCTGTCACCTCATCCCTCCCTCAGGGGGTAGGCACAATAACCACCTTGAATTGGTTCCGAATGTCCTCCATACAGGGATATCCTAATCCTCACAGGAGCACTTCAAGAATTTAATTACTTTCTCTAGCACGCATGTACCATTTAAGTAGGCAAAGAAGGTATTGCATACCCCCCAAAATTATACCGAGCTTTTCGGAGATACACGTTTTAAGGCCCTCTGTAAACAAAAAGTGCTAGAAAAAGATTCGTATGTGTATGTCCCTGTGTCTGTGAACACGATAGCTCAAAAACGAAAAGTCGATTGGTAAAAAACTTGTTATTTATTGGTATTAAGTTCAACGATGCGACACAAAGATTTTGAGGAAAATCCCCCACCCCAAGGAAAAATTTCGAAAATTGTTATTTTCTCAAAAATGGCTCAACCATTTTGATTATAACACCGTATAGGCATTTAAGATATTTAGCTACATGTTAAATAAAATGTATATCTTGAATGTTTTAAGTATAGCCTCCAAGAGTTTATTCTGGACGAGTTTTGCATAACTGGTAAATTGTAAGAGATACAAAAACTTACCGCACAAAAGAGCTCGATAAAACACACAATTTATGCCATATACTTCTTTTTTTCGTGGAGTTGACCATTTCCGAGATATTCTTGTTATTGGTTTCAGTTTTAAAGTACTTAAACTTTTCTCATACGGGGTTTTGTCAACCCCTAGCCATACAAATAATCGAATTTCTATCACATGACAGTAGCTTTTAAAACATATGTATCGCTTTAGCTTAGTGTATTCTTTGCTCCACCTTTTTTATAAGGAAACCATTTCTGCTATCTTCTCTTTATGTTGATTAACAAGAAGCAGAGAGCAGGGCCAGCTTGTGCAAGAATACTCTGTTGTAGAATAGCTAGGGGAAGTCATGTGAATGGAACACATCAGATTTTTTTTTAAAGTAAAGTATTTTTTCCCAATAAGGTGGCGCTGTGGTAGCTCTGCGATAGGCATTCGGAAGAACCCAAGGCCGACCAATTTCATGAAGCTTTTCGCAATTTTCTTCGATTGCTAGACGGATGTTGAGTTGAATAACTTGATCTACAAGTTTTCCTTTTATTACATTTTATTTGATTCGTCTTCAGCACCATACTAGACATTGGGCTGATCACCCATCCTAGATATGCTATGATCCGTAGTTTGCTTGTTCCTATTACGACAGACTACTCACCCAAGGCTTGTAAATCTTTATGGGTAGTACGAATATAGTACTTTTCTTTAATATAACCAAAGGTAACATTACTAGGATCGGCAGATATGTCCCGGACCTCTCTATGAAAACAGAATTTAAAAATATGTATTTTTTTGCTTTATTTCTCAACTTAATCTCCAGAAAGGCTAATACATTTGTCATATCGGTAATTTTAATTTAATCAAACCATCTCTGTAGTGCGATTTATCGAGGTCCTTAAAATAGCTGTTTACCGCTTCCATGACCTCTTCGTTTCTGTGAAATCTTCGTCCTCCAAGAATTGTTTGAGTTTAGGGAACAGGTGTTAGTCACTGGGTGCTACATCTGGCGAATAGGGTGGATGTTCAAGCAATTTCAATATTAATTTGCACATTTTTCCCATTGCAATGCCTGAACGATGGCCGAAGTTGCATCTTGATTTTTTTGGAGTTGGTTCACCGGGCCTAATCCATTATTTTGACTGTGATTTACTTTCTGGAGTATAGCGATGTATCCAAGTTTCATCCATGATAATAAGCCGCCTCAAAAATTTACTGGGAGTTTTACGGTAGAGCTCCACATTCTTAACAGAAACAGCTTTTCTTTGCAACTTTTGATCAGGTGTCAACAAACGCGGCACCCATCTTACATAGACAGACCTTGTGAAAGCCCAAAACATTACTTAAAATATTAACTGCAGCTCTTTTGATATGTTTACAGCCTCTGCTACCTCAAAAAATTTAATCTGCGTCTTACCAAACAATGAATTTTTTCAATGATCTCTGGAGTTGTCACTTCTACAGGGCGTCCAGAGCGAGGCTCATCACTAGTGCTCATACGTCCTATTTTAAACTCTGCAACCCACATTTTAATCATTAAATATGAAGAGGCAGATTCTTGATTTCTTTAGGCGTTAAGCCTTTCAAATGGAAGTGTTTAATTTTCGTGAAAACTCTAAAGTTGTCTTGTTTAAAAGGCTGCCATTCAAAAACTATATATGTTATATTCCTTTCTATCATCTGCTCGTAGACGTCCGGGTCCAGCACTTATATTATCTGTAGATAGATGGTAATGCAAAATCAATTATCATCTAATGTCAAGTTTGCTGTTGTTTAAGGTTGAAGTTGGAACGTTGAGTCGCGGTATCAAATATTCCAATTCGACATTTACTTTGTGACTGACAGAAACCACGAAAATACCCAGTCAGGTTAGTCGACCCATAGGAATTGAATCCAAGACCTCTTGATGTGCCATCTTGCTCGGTTTTAATATTCAATTGTCACTTCCCTTGTGAATACAAAACACAAGTTGGTTGGTGTTATACTATAACACAGATGCGAAAGGAGAGACCTTTTCGCTTTTAGTGATTAAATTCATATTATATTGCCTTTTTATATTTGAGAAGCACTGGTAATAACACCAGCAGAAATTTCAGTCCTTCTTGCAAAGGGTTAAGATGGGAACATGCTAAAACGAGAATGTTTAGGACGTTTTTCTTGTTATTATTTCACTGACTTTTACTGCGATTTTCACGCTCAGCTGAGTTTGAATTCAACAGCAAGGCGCTCCAAGGGTTATCAAGCGCCTTTTAAATCAACCCTTCACGGCATTCCGGAAGAATAAATTGAGCTGATATAGCTTTCGCCTTTAATGGCCTTCCGAGAATTCGTAGATAACGGTTTCAATCTCAAGGAAACTCGTAACTTGCTCTCCTTAAAAATCCCGAGAACTATATAAATGGAAATATTTTACAGAGAAAGCAACTCTATGCCCAATAAGACTGTCTAGCAGATATTACTAGGGCCCAGACTTTTAGTGGCATTAACCTTCATTTTAGATGTCTTGTGTACTTAAAATAGTTTTTTCTTACTTGTATTGCAGTAAATAATCGTATATATATCTTTATTATCATCATCACGCAACCATGATTTTATGAAAGAACCCTTTTTTTCATTGGAAAATTACGCATTGGAGCCTACGGCATATATGGTGTTTTAGGACCTCTGCGACAAACCCAGAGATATAAAAAAAAATTGAACACTTTTTTGTCGGGAAACCACCATCCTTCGATGCGTTGTTATGGTTTTAAGTGTATCCGGTAGGATAGGATTGAGAGGTACAGCCAGTAATCTTCGACTCTTGTTTGTTAACAACCGCTGAATAAAATGAAATATGAATTTAATTTGTCAGTATACCTCCTTTTTTAGACATGCGAGAGTTTATGATAGAGTAAATAGAACCAAATTGCTGTAAAATGTTTGAAGAATATAATATACCTCGAAACATAACGAGTACCTTAAAATCACTCCATGATCAAACTATTATTAGTGTTAGAATGCAAAGTCAAACACACACAAGTGCAGTATAGTAACAAATGTGTGCCTGCGTCAAGAATGTGGACTATTTCCTCTTATTTTGTAACCCTTGGGAAGATTATTTGCTGGCGATCAGGTCTTATTGACTAGGAGAGAAAATGAACTTTAATATAATGCAGCAAATCGTAATGACATTTTAAAAACATATAATATGTAAATTTCTTGTGCTAAGACAAGGGTGTTAACAATGGAGAGTAAAAATATAAGAGCAAAAATTATAGAACAAGTGCATAGTTTTAATTATCTTATGTGTAATCTAGGTGTCGACGATATAATGTTATCGATAGGAAAATATAAAGAAGTATAACCGAATAAATGGAATGAGATGTGTCAAAAGGTGTTAAAATAAGATTCCACAATGGGTTATCAAAGCTTGGACTTCTGAATGGAAGTGAAATGTGGACTTTGAGAGTCCAAGATATAAAATGAATTGAAGTTGCACATATGAGCTTTCTCAGATCTGTGGAAAATAGTACCTTACTAGAAATATTAGAAAAGTGTAATGCGAGATAAAACAACTGAAAATGTAATGGAAGAAAATGATAGGTAATTATCAAAGATGGTTTACCACCACGTGGAAAGAATAGCCTTTGACAGACTGCCAAGGCAAGGTTAATCTTACTGCCGTCTTGGATAGCGTGGCCTGTATCATCTAAGAACACGATGGAGAGAAAATATTAGTCTCGAAACGGGACAGCAATTATCCAATCATGACTGGAAGAAAAATAAAATTCAATTGATATCGCCTCTTTCGTGTCGTTACGTCTGGCTAGGTTTGGTGGTTCTGAGACTTACATACGAATTTATCCCTTATCCTACATGTAGTATCGCATTGTTTGGTTTGGGTGTCGTCTGCCAGGTAACCATTGTAGATATAGATAGCTTCTGTACCATTTTCAATAACCTATTATGATGTAAGCCCAGGTACTCCAGTCTGGTATACTCGATGAATGATTAATTGCTACTTATGACATTACTGTGCCTCTTATTTTTCTCCTACTGGATACGCTAACACAGGTGAATATCTGCGTAACAAATCGTCAAGGATGATGTTTGAAAAAAGCAGTAGGTTCTCATGTTGTCAAACTCAAGATTGCGTAGAAGAATCTTCTGCAGCTTTGACGTATATGCAACGTCCACTGGTTCAGATATTTCTCTTCTGAAAATATCGGCAATGATATTCAGAGTTGATTGAGTGGCAGGGTTACACTTTCCGGTTTCACTCTGATATAAAGTAAAAATATTTCTTTAATGATATGCAAAGGAGGTGGCAAGTGTGGGACACCAGTGGTTCCTAATTTTTGGCGATGCAGGATGCTTCTGTGCCATTTTTTGTGTATTTTAGGTGCTCAGCATAGTAAACGGCAGCGGTTAAGTATCGGCTCAGCTCGAAGGGAAGGTTTGCCGGTGAACAACTGTATACGTTTTTATAGTAGAGTCAACTGAAAAAATGACTACCATGGCCGGGCTTTTAACATGTAAATCCGATCCCTTTCAGCGAGGCTGCTCTTAACTATTGGGCTACCATGATAACATCCAACTATCTCAAATTTGCCCAAAAAGGTCACTCAGCGTATCACTTCTGAGCTAGAAAGTCAATAACGACTTACAATGTCAATCCCCATGAACATAGATAATTTAATCAACTTTGAGGTTATATATGTTGATTTTTCAGAACCTTTTTGATGTTTTGTGGTAGATACGGCAGAATGTGATGTGCTGCATTTTTTAATTTTACGAGATTCAATGGGAAATACGTAACATTATTCATTTGAAGAAAGCAAAACAGGTACAGAATGCTCATAAATATCAGTGTCTAAACTAATGGAGATGATACAGGGAGCATAACAAATATATGTTGTTAAATAACCATGTATCGAAAACCCATATTGCGCGAGCCCTGAAAATGCGTAACTAATATACGAGCGGAGCAGATAAAAATCGCTTTATCTAACGTTTTTACATCAAATGTTAGTTTGAGATACACAGTATATTTTGATGGCATGCTCTTTGACATAAAGTCAGTAAACAGAAGTAGCACCAGTGCCTGCATAAACAGTTTCAGTGTCAACATGGGATGCTACACACGGGGAGAACTGCGAGCAAGCACTTCGTTGGATCGGTAGCAACTGAAAAATTCAATGCTAGAGCCGGAATTCGAACACGGATCTCCCGGTCTGTAGGCGGTTGCTCTGACCACAGAGCTACCATAGCAACATGCCGGCTTTAAATACCTCGACTGAATTGTATATTTCGCGGTAAACCACCAGGTGATCTGAAATTATTTTAAGATGGCTTACCACAGTGACGACAATACCGTAAGTACTTTAAGTGCCGTAGTTTAACCAATTATTAAGTTCACTAGTGCTGATTATTTTTTCCATACTAGTCATGTATAGGACAGAAGTTTTGTTGGTAGTGTTAAACGCCCGCTTTTACTACTTGTGGCTCCGCAGGCGAGGACAGGAGTTGGATTAGTAGATTTATACAGAGAAAAAAAAAGTAATGCCATGGCCGTGATCTGAACCATGGTTCTCTAGTATGTTGCCATTGCCATTATGGCAATGTAATGACATATTCCGATATGTCATTACATTCCTCAACTGACTCACATGTTGTCGTTAAACCACAAAGTGATCTCAAACTATTTGCAGTTTGTCTACGGTTCTGTTGAAGGCAATTGACCAAGTGCCTAGCGAATGTACCTGAACGTTTCCATGCACGAAGATGTCCAGATTATTGCAAATTTACTGCAATCCATAGTTGACTGGGAAATATGGGCATTTTGATAGTAAGCAGGGTTGGTGCAAGCGGACGGTGCATACACCGAGAAAGAAGTGCTGTTGTACATTGAGAACAATCCAGAGGCAAGAACACGATTGCTGCTATGGTTTGTATTCACCATGTTTAGTATGGACTGTGTTGCGTCAACAGCAACGTCATCCTTATCGTCCTATAAGAGTACAGACCATGGGATCAGATGACCATCCAGCTCTTCTTGAGTATGTACTCTGGTTTCTGCAACAGGCGAATGAACATCCTCGTTTTGCAATTCTTATGCTTACAGATGGGGCTCAAATTAGTCGGAAAGGCGTTTACAAAGGTCACAATTCGTAGGTATGTTGAATAAAAACTCGCATATTACAGTTGTGCGAGGTCGTCAGAGACTTTTTACAGTAAAAATTTGGGCTGATATCGTGGGTGACTACTTACTTGGGCCTTATAGTATGTTACCTGCTCGACTTAGATGGTCAATATGCAGATTGTTCTTGGAAGTTGACCTACTATTATTGGAGTTGGTACGCCTAGATACCAGAGCTAGAATGGTTTCAGCGTATTTTGGAGAACTAGCCCGAACAGTAATAACCAGTACTTTTGGCAATCAATGGATAGGCCGAGAATAGCCGGTATATTGTCCATGCAAGGTCCCTTATAGACTTTCTTTCTCTGAGCCTACATAAAAGCCGAGGCGTTTTCTACCCCTGCTGACTTGGAGGCGGAATTGGTTTGCAAGAATTTTTGCAGGGGCCACACAAAACAAACCACTCATTTTCTAGTGAACAGGACTCCCTGCTACGTCGGCTCTGTGCTCAGGTTTTGAAAATTTATTGTAATGTATGAGTGATCAAAAAATTAAGGATACTTGGTAGAGGCATATTAGTAATTTCCATGCTGAACCTCAATTAAAAATATATAAGGTTTCTTGAAAGCTTAATGACAATTTTACCGCTTATAAAGCGGCTCCTTCTAATTCAGAAACCATAGTCAAATCATAAATTAGGTTAACACTTACTAACTTATTGATATTTCAATGAACAAGTAAAATTAGCAAAACTTTTCATATATTTTCTTCTTTAGGCAACTTTTTCTAAAAAGTATCATAGAGGTGTGATTTTTTGTATTTACGTAGCATGTATTGCTCTGAACAGTCGGCGAAAGTGTGTGCAATTTATAAAAAATTATAAATATATTAAAATTATCAATAAATTGTATATAATTATGTTTTTAAAATTGATATTTTTGGTTAAAATTTCTAAATACTGGACCAGCTATGTCAAATAATATGTTTTAGAATGACCACAAAGTGTAATGTATGTCAATTTAATTGTTTAAGCGAAAAACATATTCCTAAAGATGAAAATATATGAAAACTTTTGCAACATTTTTACTTTCTCCATACGCACTAGGTACATAGTGTATAGAGAAAGTATTGCACTCCACCCAAAAATTCGATACCGAGATTTCACCGGAAATATATGTTTTAGGGTCCCCAATATCCAAAAAAAGCATTTTCACAAAAAGGTCCATATGTGTGTGTGTGTGTGTGTGTGTGTGTGTGTGTGTCCGTGAACACGATAACTCAAAAACGAAAAGTCGGTAAAATACCAAACTTGGTACTTAAGTTTAGTATCTTCCAGGGATGCGACACGAAGATTTTGAGAAAAATCCCCCCACCCCCAACTACCCTTTACATGGAACTTTTTTCGAAAATTTTGATTTTCTCAAAAATGGCTCTAACGATTTTGATTAAAATTTTGCATATTAAACATATTTACCTGACAAATAAAATGTATATCTTGAATTTTCTGGGAATAGCCTCTGAAGAGTAGTTTATTCAGGATGAATTTTACTAAATTTTGAATAACTGCTAAACCGTAAGAGATGAACAAATACTTACCACACAAAAAAATGTAGAGCACATTAAAACACACAATTTATGTTATATACATTTTTTTCGTGGAGTACGTCGTTTTTGTGACATTCCCTATTTTTGGTTTCTGCTATGAAAAACGTATACTTTTCTCATACAGGAACTTGTCAACTCCTATCCATATATACAAAGGAACTTCATTGACATAGCAACCAGCTTTTGACTATCAGTTTAACCTACAGTTGTCCCTTATTTCGCTTCTACTGACAAGGAAGCGAGTAATTAGACTATTTTTTTCTGATTAGCATAAAGTAAATAGAAGTATAAGCTTTTTAAGAATTATTTGTTGCAGGGATATGGAGAAAGTCATGTGAATGGTACACATCAGATTTTTATTGAAATATCAACAAATTAGCAACTGTTAACCTAAGCTATGACTTAATTATAGTTTTTGAATTAGAATGAGCTGTTTTATAAGAGGTACAATTTTCATTACGATAACTTGTATATTTTCTTGAAACATTAATATATATTATAATTGATGATCAACTTGCAAATTGCTACCGTCCCCACAAAGTATTCTTTAAAAATGTAAGGTGTTCTTCGCAATCACTCACAAAGAAAACCTGGGTACTCAGTACTCCAACAATATGCGTTTCCAATACATGGTTATACAGTATGATTCTGTCACAAGATGCTCCAAACTTTTGCCTATATTTTGGCCATTTATGTAAGTTTTGTGATGAACATTTGTGTACACATACCTTGAACTATGCACTGTTCACATCCGATGCTGAAAATGGTCGCCTCCCACATCCAAGCATGTTTGTACACGTTGCTCCAAAAATAGGAATACTTTTGCTAAAGTCTCCTTGGTAATGGCTTCAATCTTTTGACGTATAGCATCGTTCAACTCTGCAATTGTACGAGGTCTTTCCCTTCAGACATCCCCACAGGAAGAAGTCGGATGGTGTTAAGTCAGGAGATATTGATGGCCAAAGATTTTTTGAGATGATTCGATCGATTTTCCTCATGCTTTGCATGTGACGTATGTCTTGTTGCACCATCTTGTTGGAAATATTCGTGAGTTAGTTCATCATTTGTTAACTGCTGGGCAAAGCCAGTGAATGTTCCAATATATTCTTCAGAGTTTACCGCATTCTCATGAAAAATAGGACCTATAATATGCCTATGTGACACTGCGCACCCCACACCAATTTTTTTGTGCAAATAGAGGTTCTGCATGTAGGACATTAGGATTTTTTTGTGCCCATATACGTACAAATGTAGCCACTCACGCTTCATCCGAAATCCCAGGATTCTGATTAATAAAATTTTGAAACCATACACAGAACTACACAGGCCAAGGTCAGTGGGGAGGGGTGGGGCACTACATTATATTGTTCAAGGCATGTCTACACGGGTTTTCATCGCAAAAGTGAATGGTTGGAATATGGCGGGGGTTTGGGACCTCTAGCAAGAGAACCATATGGTATAAAAATATGTATATATTATGGTCTCCTGCAACATCCTTATTAGTTTGGGCACTGAATTTTCGAACACACTATATTTTGGTTATTTTAGATGCCAACCCTTCATTTAGTTTTATTAGGCATTAAATTCACATATTCTGCTTTAGGAAGTATGAAATGAATATATATCTTGACTTTTACTAGTTAACTAGAAAAAAAGGGTTAAAACCTAAAAATCCGGGCCCTGGATGTAACATATAAATACTATGAGAGAATGTAAATATAAATGTCAGATGTATAATTACATCTTTAGAGAAATTCCTCCACTTTCTGAGAACTGTATAGAGTCATTCTTAAGCAAAAAGTTGAGATTTTTCGAACAAAAATGGAAAAAATAATGGCATTCTAGGTGCATCTAAGAACAATTACAATTCGTAGTTTTTTAAGCAAGTAAGAGCTTATATAATGTCCACTTTAATATTTTTCTTTAGCGTGTATTTTAAAGTAAAGCCTTCATTATCTGTGGTACAATTTTAAGAAAAATTCTAATTTTTAACTCCATAAACCTATCAAAAATCTAATTTAATTTCTGCAATACTAAGGGTTTGGACAAAAGTAGTAAATGAAAAATGAGGCATTTGTATTTCAGGAGTTCTAGAAGGATAGAATAATTAGTATATCAAAATGAAAATGTGTGATTTATGAACTAGTAGCTAGGCCTGTTATCTTAAATTTAAAAATAAGCAGCATTTCATTTTGTACTCAGCTTTAAATTTAGTTACAAGGTATCTTCAAAGTTCTAACAACATTTTGTACTAAACTTTTATAACATATTTAATATTTTGGAAAGTAGTAGTTATCGTACTAAATTCAAGGCTGACATTTGAGTAGCTTCACAAAATATGTATGTATGTATGTTTTAAATAAGTGAACATTTAAGTTAAAATTGCTAAGTTTGGTTTTAGGGTGCCTAACTAAAATATAGCTCCATAGGCGATCTTAAAACCGGCATTTGAAACTCTAAATTTACAGCTTAATGCGTCACAAAACTCTTATTTAAAAATGTATAATTTGAGTATTTTAACAAATGTCTAACAAATAAGTGTCAATGGAATTTTATATTGTATCTGAATTCATTTTGTTGAAGTCTAAGATTTTTCTATTTAAAATGTTGAAATATATACATTATTTACTAATGTTTGATGCCAGTTGCACAGCTCGTTTCAGATATATTTGCGGTGCCATTTTGGGTGCTATACTGAGTTCCATTATAATCCGTGCTGCGGACGATAAAATAGCTGCAATTCTATGTCTGTAATATTTGTGAAGGCAACAAATGGTCGAATGACTCTGTAATCTGAGAACGTTGCAATTTAAACCCTCAGAAGTTTCTGCTGTATTCAACTTCTTTCTTTCTAGATATTTTTCAAGGGTTTTAAAATGTTTTTAAAAGAGTGTAGTGCATTAAAATTAGTGGGAGTCCTTAGGGTTTTAGAAATTTAGTTTGTTTAAACTGCACGTACCATTTTTGTAAGAAACAAAACCCTGAATTTTGAGCATTTAGGATATACTCTGAACAATAAATCAGTTTACTGAAATTTTAAATAATTTTCTAAATGTTTTATAATAATATTGGATGCTACAGTACATCGAGCATGAACTTCATCAGGATGTTTCTATTGCAATGCTAAAACTTTACTTAAATACTACTACTTATAGGAAACTTCATTAAAAATACAGTTACAACTAATGAGCACATGTAACTACGTTCTAACGAACAGGCACATTTACCACCTAGTGCACATGTGCTTTGCACAAGCTCTAGCAAATGCTTAGCTTGCAAAATGTACTTACTAACCTATTCTAGGGTGCCAGTCGCCATTGATGTCAAATATATAAAACACAGAAAACCGTTTAATTCAAAATAATGAATAAAGATCTTACCGTCTTCTGATCAAAATAATACATAAACATGTCTGAGAGCGTTTGACTTTGAATGAATCTCTGAAAATCACATAATGGATGGATTATTATTTAACTGCTACTGTGAACTAAACGTAATATAGAGACAAAAATGTATTTCTTTACTTAAGCCTGAAAATTAGTACATTATGCAGTGTTTTTTTTCCACACTGTGGCCACGGCAAGGCTGTTCGTGCACCGTCAGCGAGAGCCTGGACTTCCGTCGAAAGAGTTTTAATATTCTCGCAACTGTCTCAGTTCTTTATATTTAGAATTATAAGCATATATCTTATCATAAGAAATATTGAAAATATTGTCCTTCTCTAGCCCCATATGAATTTTCACTCTCACAACATTCAATAACGAAATTGCGTGAATTTATTGCCTGGCGTTTTGCTTTAGTTTTTCGAATGTATGGAGTTTCACTCACCTTATTTTTTTAAAGTTTCATATACTTAAAACTTGCGTACAGTTAAATCAGAGCATCGTGAAGGACACTTATTTACTAGCTACCCCATCTTCAAAATTTCCATACTTAAATATAACGATTCATCAGCTATAGTGCGTTAACAAAGTCTTGATGGCAAAATCTAGACTGGCATTCAACGTTAGTCAGCTATTCAAAAAAATTATGTAAGTCATTATTATATCTCTCTGCATTTACTGTCCGTAAAAATGGGTTCTATTATTCTATGTGCATTAACTAACCACCAATTTTCGCGTCATACAAGGGAACATAAAATTTGTATGAACCGTAATATATAACTCGTCCAATATGTAAATAAATGCAAATAAAAATATTGAAGCACCATTTGCATGAAGTGTTCGTAAAAGTCAATTTACGTCCCGGGAAATTTGGTGTGTAAAATCAGAATTCTCTCTATGCCAATATCTGTTATTTTGCGACGAAAATAGCTACATAACTGGAACCATCAGAAAAGACCAAGCTTGGACCAATTATATATTACTACACAAAATCGAATTACAGGAACTTGCCGACTCTAGTAATCACACGAAGAATAAGAAGTGTATAATAAAATCCTATATCAAATGCTCCAACAATCCTATTTCGCCAGTTCAGGTTAAATTCAGCAGCTCTCTTGTCGTACGAACGGATATCTGCTGGTGTCAAATACGGGTTAGTTGTACTACCTATATATTTCGGATTTTTGACTCTCCAGAATGAATTAAAATCTACTGAGGCGATGTCAGAACTATGTGAATACAGATCAACACTTACAAGATCTCTTATGATGGAGTATATGCTTATTGCCATGTTAATTGTAAACATGAAAACGCAAGGTGGTTGCGGGAACATTTTACCAGTTTTGTCCGGATCCCGAGCCGCGTTGGCCGGCACGCTTGCCTCCGTGCGGTGGCCACAGCGTGAAGGAAAAACATTATATCGATAAAAGATAAAAACAACTTTTAGTTAAGCTATAATAGTCTTATAACACATTGCTTTTAATAAGTCTAGAATGTAGGATATTACTAATATTTTTAATATTCTGATTTTGAAATTACTGATATAATGGATTGCCACTAATGATGCAACTTTATTGCAAGAATTAATTCACTGAGCATTGCCGGTGCTATGCCTTTCTTTCCTTTCTTCCCTTCTCTTTCTCAAATTTTCCTTCTTTTTTCAGAAAACTGTCACCCCACAAGAACGTTCCTATAGCTAAAATACGTTTTAAAATTTAAATTAGATAGTCCACAACTACCAAAAGCAGCCAAGTGAAATGATCCTGATGGTTCTGACATTAAGCTTACTTACCCGGTTCCCGTGGCCGGGGTCGCTAAAGTGGCTAGCTTTGGTGCTTCGTGGCGCAGGAGATCGTGGGTTCGAGATCCACCGTGAGCATAGGTATTTGTGTGTTTGTAAAAGTGTATGGTTGGGTATCAGTGAATAAAAAGGAGATGTAGGAATATGAAAAAAAGAAGAAAAAAAGAGGAAAAGAAACAAGGAATACAGATCCGGAGTCCTGATAATACTCCGGAACTGTATTTATTAATAAAAATAGAAGAAAATATGTAAATATAAGTTGATATGTATCATATTATTGTAAATAGAATACTTCGTGTCACTCTGATCATTAATGTTTCATGGTTTTCCCTGTTAGACTTAGCGAACCTGAGGTGTGTATTCTACTACCTACGGATTTCCTTCTCCCTTGTTTCCTCTCATTTCATTTCTCTCTCAAGTTTTAGATTGTCTCCGGGGCCCAAAGACGGTTATTGCTGGACAGAGACTTGGATTTCGGAAATTATTCTCAATCCAGTCAGATGGCGGCCCTTCCATTCTCCACTGCTGGAGTAGTTTCATATTGGTCCTGTAGAGGAAGTCTCTGAGTATTCCTCGCGGGATGCCCCGAGCGACCTATCTTGTGGCTGGGCATCAAGATTTGGGAATTCCGTGTCTCTGTTGACTGCAGGTCGGCCTGACCCGCTGCTAGTCCTTAACCTTGTCATCTTCATATTCCTAATTTTAAATATATTATTGAATATGTTACTGCTTAATATAACATGTCCGGGCTTGTAGGCCGTGGTCGAATCATAGAATTATTAAAGTTTGGCGTTTCGTCCTTAGCTATGGAGGACATCCTCAAAAAGGAAACTGGGCATGTGACCAAAGTTACATAGGCACAACAAAACGTAGCATAAAAACCCGCATCGCGAACACAAAAGATGTCGCCTCGGCCATAGAGACAAATCAGCCGATGCACATCGTGCCCTCGTCTTAGATAAACACGACATATTATTTTAAAAAATCAGAGATCCGCGCAGCTACCAAACATTACTGTTCTAGAATAGTCAGAGTATGTATTGAGATATGCAAACATCCTAATAATTTTAATAGAGAAGCCGGAGTTAAGCTAAACAATATCTGGATTCCTGCCTTCCTTCGTGTCGGCCAGCGCAACAGCCAATCAGAACACAGTAGTCCAATTACTCCCCTCCTATTACTCCAACATTATAAATTACCGTCTACTGCTCCATGAATCTGCAGTCGCTTCCTTTCTGAGGATGTCCTCCACAGCTGAGGGCGAAACGTCAACTTTTAATCATTTTATGATTCGACCACGGCCTACAAGCACGGCCTGCTAATAACACCGGCCGTGAAAGCCTACGAGCATATGTTATTGCTTCTACAATTCGTAATGTAAACTCTCCAAAACTTTACAAGGAAAAAAAAAAAAAAAAAAACTTCTACACTTTTAGTATATAGCAGTAAACTTCACTTAATCCTTAAAGGGAAATTTTGCTCTGCAAATTGATAGAACTAGATTTTGTTTATTCAAGCCATGTGTTTTCTTTTTTCATAAATAGATGTGAGGTTGATTCCCCTATTTTTAATTCGAAAGAATTCGATTCTTCTAAGCACATTTTCTTATAAAAATGACCCATTTTCTCAGACATTATTGAAGATAGGTAAATTAAATTGGAGAGTGTTAAAATTAATTTGTAAGCGCTATTATGCATATACTTTGGTGTTAATGACATCGTTGGTTATTTGTTGTTTTTTTTTTTGTTTTTTTTTTTTTGTAGAATCGCTTACACATTTTATTCAAAGATAGTTGATTAAGAAAATTAACTCTATCGTTTTAATACATGAACGTATATTATAAAACACGGAATTAAAATATATTCATCTGTATTGTAATAGTTTCTGAGATTTTGGGCGGTAATTTTGTATATTTAATTGACAGTCTAGGGCTTTTAATCTCCACATAAAGACGTGAATAAATAATAACTCTGTTTAACTGCTGTTTAAACACTATTTAATAAAGCAGCATGGTGGTCAAATGTAAACAAATGCCAGACCACCGGCGGCGGCCAGCTAAAGGATTGGGTTTGGTACTTAGAATAACACTCGCGTATGGGTACATTCTAGAGCAAAGTCAAGAAAACAACAAAGCAAGTTTTATGTGAGCAAGCCCCAAAAGCTTGACGAATTATTTAAACCTTTTCTTATAACCTTACTTATCCTCATTTCCCCTGAATGGCTAATATGCAGCTTTGATGTATGACAAATCAATGTCCAGCGCAATTCAAGGTCAGGCGATAAAATCGATAAAACGGTTATGCTAGTAACAGTGATATCGTTATCCTGAAAGGTAGGTTTAAACAGTACAATCCTCCTATCTATTAATTCATGATAATTCCAATTGCATTAACTTCACGTGATATATTTGATTTTTAGGTTATTAGAATATACATTTTATAATTCTCTTCGAATATATTAAGATGAAAGATCATATGAAATAACCTACTCCACGACCAAAGCCAATAAGAGGTGACTAGTGCACATGACAGTTAAGGCATAGGGTACAAAGTTATATGAAACAGGGTAGAAGTATGAGCTTGTATTCTCCAATATTAAAGCTGCAAATACTATAGAGCAACCTTGGGAAGCTGATAGACGGAGCAGAAGTGTGACGCGTCTCCATTCCATTTAGAATTGTTATTAATTGGTGTTCGGCATGTAAAGTATAGCAGTGGCGGAACTAGCCAAATTTAAAGACAAGTGGCTGGGTACCAAAATATGTCTTGCTGCGTTTCGTCCGCAAATGAGGCTTTACAATTTTTTACGGCGTATAGTAGAATGCTGACACCATTTCTTGTAACAAACTAATTATGTCAGGCTTAATTGTAGAAGGATATCTTTTTTTAAACTTGAGCGTTATTAACATAAATCCGTTTTTATAATCATGCTGATTAGCAGAATTAAAATATTGTGCGATGCTATACTTTTTTACGCAGCATAACTGTTTATAAAACAATAAACATTCAGCATTTTTACCATTCTGAATGCAAAATAATGTTTACTACTCTACGCGAATTGTCTGTTGTTATTCGCCGTGTACACCTAAGCAAGCACACTGGAGTGAGCACCTTAGGCCTTTCTAGAGTTCGATATTTTGGGCTAGAAGGCTTTGGGTTATGGGCTTCACTTCCTCTCATAATTAAAGGTAAGCAATTTGCTTTTGCTTTTTTTTTGGTAGTGTTTAACGCCCGCTTTAACTACTTATGGCACCGCAGGCGGTGACACTGATACATGAATAATGATGGAGCACCGGTGGAATGCGATGTTGGGTGAAACCGGAGTACCCGAAGAAAACCCGCCTCAGCGACGCTTTGTCCACCACAAATCTCACATGCGGTCGCTTGGGATCGAACCCCGTCTGGGCAATTTGCTTGTCATCTGGGAAGAAATGATTAGAATAGTTCTCCGCTACTGCACGGGTAGGTTAATCTAGGAGTGCCGCGGAAGTTACGGGAAGTTTGTTGCATCATTAGTAGAAAATCCTGTATATTCTCTTCAAAAATGAATTATAGAGAACAAATATAAAATTAAAACAAATGAGAACAAATAAAAATAACATTTAATCGTTCAATACGACTGGCACTTTACTAAGAACTATGGTGTAGCATAAAGCAGTGGCAGCAAAGCATACATTACCAAGGTTTTTACCTGCGGTACCCATGTTGAGGATGGAGATCTCGCCGAAGTATGATCCCGCTTTGAGCGTGGCAAGGACGGTCTTTCCATTGTCGGCAACAACTTGCAACCGACCTCGATTCACGATGTACATTTCCTTCCCAACCTCTCCTGCAATCATACCAACATTAACGGCTACACAAACATCCAGATATAATTTGTCATAAACAATGAATACTTCCTTTCTAATAGAAAAAAAAAGGACTGTATATATATTTGCTTTCCCTACACGTACTATATACATAGTGTATAGAGAAGGTATTGTAATCCACCCAAAAATTCGATACCGAGATTTCATCGGAAATAAATGTTTTCGGTCCCCCTGAATCCAAAAAAAGTATTTTTGGGAAAAGGTCCGTGTGTGCGTGTGTCTGTGTGTATGTGTCTGTGGACAGCATAGCTCAAAACGAACCGACCGTTAAATACCAAACTTGGTATTTAAGTTTGGTATCTTCCAAGGATGCGACACTTAGATTTGCAAGAAAATCCCCCACTCCCAACTACCGTTTACATGGAACTTTTTTCGAAAATTTTGATTTTCTCAAAAATGGCTAACGATTTTGATTAAAATATCGTGTATTTACCTGATAATATGTATATCTTGAATTTTCTGGGAATAGCCTCTGAAGACTACTTTATTCTGGAGGAATTTTGCATAACTGCAAACCGTAAGAAATGGACAAAAACTTACCACACAAAAAATGTAGAGCTCATTGAAACACACCATTTATGCTGTATGATCTTTTTCGAGGAGTTGATCATTTTTGAGATATTCCTTGTTTTTTGGTTTCAGCTTTGAAAAATGTATACTTTTCTCATACAAGAATTTATCAATTCGTGTCCATAAACAAAGGAACTTCAGTCACCTAGTAACCAGCTTTTGACTTCACTTTAACCTATGGTACTCCCATATTTCGCTTCTACTTACGAGGAAGCAAGTAATAAGACTATTTCTGCTAATTTTTTCTAGATTAGCTTGAAATAAATAGAAAAATAAGTTTATAAAGAATAATTTGTTACACAGAAGTAGAGAAAGTCATGTGAATGGCACACATCAGATGTTTTTAAAAAGAAAAATGTGTAAATGAATGATTCATATCTTATTAAAGTGTCTCAATCCTTTGTGGTCGATTTACAAATGGAAGAATAGCGTAAAGTGAGTATTAATAGCGAAAATCAAAAGTCGGAAATGCATGTTTTGAACAGCAGAAAATCCGAAGTGTTATGTAAAGGTATTTGTATGTTTCTTTCCTCCTAGCTGTCACCCTCCGTGGTGTAATGGTTACCATGCTAACTTCATATACCCAAGGTTCACATCCGGCGAAGAACGATGGATTTTTTCGGGTTTAAAGATCCTCAGCATGGCTTCCTTCGGAAGGGAGTAAAGCCGTTTATCCCGTAAAAGAACCTCAAGCCTCCTGATAAAGAGGTCTCTGAGCAAATTTAGCCGTTATTTCACGTTAAGTAGAGAATGGGACGTTAAGTAGCAGTTAAAAAGTGTCCACAAATAAAAAGCCATTTCATTTCCTCCTAGCTTATAGGATGACAAAGGAGAGAGAAAGGTAAATGCATAAATGTAAATTATGTTTTCACAGTGGCATTTTTTTCTTATTCAGTCTGTACTTTATGCGAGGTTCTTCCGGAAAGCAAAGAACAATTTGGCACTACTAAAGAATAACCAAAGATATCAACACAAAACCTTATTTACAACAGATTTTTAATCCTTATGAAGAAGCATAAATTCCGGTTTATTAATTATTCTTCTGTAGGTAAGAAAGGTGGAATCAGAACATAGCATTATTTCGAAAAAGTAATCTTATTATTTTTTTAATCTGATTTAGGGAAGCACTATAAAACGTTTGAAACTAATTAGTGAAAATTGCATTGTGTGGAACATATTTGGTATGGAAAAAGGTTTGTAAGAAAGTAAGGATTAAATTTGGGAATATCTATTAATAAGTATGTGCGTATTCATTTATAGCTTCAATTAATTTATAGTTAATGTGTGCTAAGTGGGAAAATCGATATATTTTCTTTAAGTTAAGAGTTTATATTATTTTATTATCAAACAAACAATTTTTGAATTTTCTACAATTTTTGATCAAATTTCACAGATGCAGCACCTTAAACCTGTAGAACATTAAACATTACAAAACATTTTGGAACGGGTTGCCTCCTGAAGGGAACCCGTCCTTCTGAAGCGGTTACTTCATATGAGCAAAGAGTTGAACATCAATAATAAGTTATGCTTTAAGTCAGATACAACTAATGAATTTGAAGAATACAGCCGAATTCCTCCTCACAGAGGCTTGAGTTTAGAGAGAGAGAGTTTGAGCAGAGTCCGGAAGAGCACGCGAGGAGCACCCGCAGAGAAAACACCCAGAACACTGACAACAGTCAGAAAGAACAAGATCAAAGACGGGCGTACGGGTGCACCAACCATTTATAGAGCTTAAAAGGATTTACCCAATTTTTCCTATCAGGGCCATTGGATAGAGTGGGGAAATTGCATCAAATACCTGGGCGTCACATTTGATAAGGGCCTAACTTTTCGTGGACATGTGCGGGGAACATCGGACAAAGGGAAGGGGGTGGTAGCCTCCCTTTACCCTGTACTGGCCTCCCAAATGCCGGTTCACTTAAAGCTACATCTTTTCAAGGCGCTCGTAATCCTCTTGGTGCTCTACGCCTGCGAAGTGTGGGGTATGGCAGCAGACTCCTGGCTTCTCTGGTTACAGCGGGTACAGAATAGAGGACTCCGGTCCATATATTCTGTATGTCGACGTTTCCCTTTGAGACTACTTCATGAAGCTTCGGCCCTTCCATATGTGGAAGATGTCATTAGGCGCCGGGCTCGGAAATTCTACGCCAGATTGGGCGAGCATGAGAACGCACTTGTCAGATCGCTGGGGGAGTACTTACCCACTGAACGCCGAAAAAGGCGGTTCCGGGTTCCCCGCCTGGCTTGCGGGCACCCCTGGTAACAACGGCTTCAAACCAGCCAACAGCAAAATAGCTGAACTAAGTACTCTCACCCTCCCATTGGGAGTGGTCTATCAAAATTCATCATCATCATCATCAACTCTTCATGGATTAGGAGGATTCTCCTGTTCCGGCCTCATATTTCTTCCCATCTTTTAACTGGTCTTCCTATCGTTCTGTAGCCTAGAGGTTTGTATTTGTATGATTGAAATGGAATGCGAGAGTTATCCATTCTTTGTAAATGGCTTTCCCATTTTTCTCTATTTATTTGTATCCTTTCTTTTAAGCAAAAAATGTCTAATTCTTTCCTTATGTCTTCATTTCTAATATGATCTTGTCTGGTGCAACCTTTTACTGCTCGGAGATATTTCATTTCTGCCGCTTGTATTTGGCTCCAATCTTTCTTTTTAAGAGTCCATGTCTCCGAACCATACAGTAAAACTGGAACAGCCATTGTCTTATAGAATTTTAGGTTTGTATCTTTTCGGGTTTTCCTTTTTAAGGTACGAGCTATTACTCCACAAATATATTGGAACTTACTCACTTTATTATTTATTTCTTCATTGTTTGTCTTAAAGGTTACATTACAACCCAAGTAGTTAAATTTTATCACCTGTTCTAACACTTTATTGCTTAACACTATCTTTGATCTTTTTATATGTTTTCCTATAAATGCCATTATCTTTGATTTTTCTATTGATATACTTAAACCATAATCCTGGATCAATTTTTGTAGCTTGTACATACTTATTTGCAGCTTATCTTCTCGGTCTTGTATTAACATCATGTCATCTGCAAAGAGTAGCATATTTAAGGCATTATCTTTATTTATTTTTATTCCTAATGGTATTTCATCTTTTAATTTTCTGAGAATATCATCCATATAAATATTAAATAAAAGCGGAGATAAACTACATCCTTGTCTTAAACCATTATTAATTATCATATCTTGTGATAATCGTCCATTTCCTAAAACTATTTTTATTTTTGTTTCTTGGTATATATTCCTGAGTACATCTATCAATTGTTTTGGGTATCCTTTTTTATCTAACATATGCCAGAGTCTAGTTCTGCTTACCTTATCAAAAGCTTTTTCTAAATCTACAAAAGCTATATGTGTTTCTAAATTATATTCTCTTCTCTTTTCAATAATTTGGTTAATAGAAAATATATTATCGGTGCAGGATCGTCCTTTTCTAAATCCCATTTGGTTTTCTAATAATAACGGTTCTGTAATTATACTTAGACGTTTGTTTATGATTTTTGTATACAGCTTATAGCCTGTGTTCAGGAGACTTATACCTCTGTAATTACTACATACATTTCTTTTGCCCTTTTTAAATATATTGATGACGTGTGCATCGTACCAGCATTTAGGAATTCTATTCGTTTTCCAACATTTGTTGATAAAATTAAGCAGTCTTACATTTAATTTATCTCCTCCATACTTTATTAATTCTGCATTTATTCCATCTGGTCCTGGAGCCTTTCTATTTTGCATGTTTTGTAAAGTTAATTGTAATTCTTCTTCGGTGATTAAATCTATAGATGTTTTAACTATTACTTGGTCCTCTATTGACTTTCCATTTTCTTCTAATTTATACCATAGTTCCTTATAATATTTCAACCATTCTTCTTCAGATATATTGTTTATTCTCACTTTGTCTTTCTCTTGTTTTGTTAACGTCTTAATCACTTTATAGGCAAATTGTTGTCTGCCATGTATGTCGTTTTCTATCTGGCTAATAAAATTCTCCCATGAATTCTGGTGTCCTCTTCTTGTAATTGCTTTTGCGATGTTTCTTTTTTCTTTATAATTTTGTCTTGATTCTTCAGTTTTATTTTGTAGAAGCCTTTTATACGCTGCTTTTTTGTTGTCAATAGCTTGTTTAATTTCTTCATTCCATATTCTTAAGCCAATTTTTCTTCTATATATATTTCTTCTTCCAATTGCTTCTTCTGCTGCTCCTTTGATTGCTTTAATTATATTGGACCATTCTTTATCAATATGTTCTTCTACTTTTGTATCTTCTAGGCAAATGTTTAATCTTTCTTGGTAAAGCCTCCTGATACTAGGTTCTTGAAGTAGGTTTATTTTGAAAACCGTTTTATTTTGTTCCTCGTTTGCCCTTATTTTTGATTTTTTCCATCTTGTCCATAATTCTATTTTAGATATCACTAAATAGTGGTCGGAGGATATATCACAGCCCCTGTAAACTCTAGTATGTATAATCTGTGATATTAATTTTTTATTTACCATAATATAATCAATTAATGATCTTTGACCACGTGCATTCCATGTATATTTATGAACATCTTTTGTTCTAAAAAATGTATTTGTTATCTTAAGTTCATTAAAAGTTGCAAACTGTCGTAATTGTTTACCATTTTCATTAATGTGGTCTTCTCCAAATTTTCCTACAATTTTAGGTATAGGTTGTTTCCCAACTCTTGCATTTAAATCTCCAGCAATGATCATATATTGGGTTTTGCTTTTATTTACTTCTTCTTGTAAATGTTCATAGAATTCTAAAACCTCTTCCTTTTTTCCCTCTTCAGGACTATACACTCCCACAACAATTAGATGCCCTCTGGGGATTTTAAACGTTACTTGTATAATTCGTTCATTAATAAAAGTATAGTGTTCAATTCTCTTTGTCCATTTTTCATCAATTAATATTGCTACTCCTTTTGCTGCTCTTTGTTTTAATGAAACCCCACTATATACTAAAGTGTATTTCCCTATCTTTTCTGTACCTTTTAATTTCTTTTTAGTTTCTGTAAGTACCGTTATATTTACCTTCATTGTTTCTATTTCTTTTACTAATTCTTCTTCTTTTGTGGATATTCCTCTCACATTCCATGTTCCTATTTTTAATGGTTCTGCAATTCCAAATCGTGCGTCCTTTTTCTTTTGCTGTGGTCGAAATCCGATATTATCAATCCGGCTATTATTTTGAGGCTGTTCAGTATGTAAAATTTCACTCTGGCCGCGGTACGAACGCTGCGCAGAGCTAGTTCAGTGGTGGGGCTGCCACCTCTCTGCTCCTGAACTCGCAGATGCTTTTCGGGCATTTACCCTAGATGTGTTGTCTTCACCTCGACTTTCGAGTCACATCCACCCGTTGTGCCAGTTTTGGTCCACCCCGAGTATTTTATTTCCTCGGTACCACCTATATCTAGGAGGCATTCCCCGATCCGCCACCTGGGGAGGCGCCCGATGGGGGATTGGCACTGAACCCCTCAAAATTCACCAACATAATTAATGTTAAAAATAAACACCAGCAGAGCAGAGGAAAGGATGCTGCTTTTAAAAATGCAACCGCTCGAGGAGCCTATCTAGCGCTACCTCCTTAACACCAACACTCGAAACCTCAAAAATATAACCTCAACCTTCACCTCATTCCTGTGATTAAACCCTTACTAGGGTAGGTACTCAGCAACAACACTTAGGCTCACCACAAGCCTACCAGACTCACTCGCACGCACGCACGCACGCACGCACGCAGGAAGGTTTTCGCATTATGGCGTCGGTTTTCCAATTATGTAGTAGCCAGCCCCTAGTTTTGAGTTGTAACCATCAATCACAATATGTAGAGTATTCAAATTATTCTAGAACATTCCTAATGAGACCCGTGACGCCTTGCAATTCTGCACATAGCTATGTGGCAACATTAGTCATGGTAAAATCCAATGTGATTGTCATAGGAAGTGGTTGGCCATAAACTATCTGTTACAACTGGGAA
Organism: Hymenopus coronatus; assembly: GCA_030762935.1. Lineage (NCBI taxonomy): Eukaryota > Metazoa > Arthropoda > Insecta > Mantodea > Hymenopodidae > Hymenopus > Hymenopus coronatus. Next base: position 84,886,560 of record CM060895.1, read on the forward strand.
CGGTTGAGAATCACGATTTAAGAACTGCTTTAAAATATAACGTTCCTCAGGTTAACTTTCAGTTATTTTGTCCCTTAATTTTGTTCCATTCAAATGAAATATATAATAAAGGTGACAGGGCAATTTCATTCTACCACTGTTCATAATGTTTCCCTTATACCCCTCTTTCCTTCGTTCCTAAGACAGAAACGACATCTGTTCATTAGTTCAGTGACACAATATTTACGTAGAACCAATGGAAGACTGAAGCATCTAGATAGTGTTTCTCAGCCATTAAAGATGCTTCCGTTTCTCTTCCCTTCTCCGTTCATTTTGTTCAATCCAGTAAGAGAGGCCAGATAGGTGTGTAACACAATTGGTATGGGAATTTTGCCGACATTAAATAAATAAAAACAATATAGGGAACCTACAACATTTTTTACTTTCTCTAACCCCATATGTACAATTAACATATGGTATTGTGTTCCATCCGAAAGTTAGATGCCGAGATTTGGGGTCTCTTGTGTTCGAAAAAAGATTTTTTTTAGAAAAAGATCCGCATGTGTCTGAACATAGCTGAAAAACAAAAGACCTCAAATACCAAACTTGGTATTTAGGTTTAGTATCTTCCAAGGATGCGACACGAAGACATTCAAGAAAATCCCTCTCCCAAATTACCCTTTACAATTTTGGTTAAAATGCGGTATGTTAAAGATATTTACATCAAAAATAAAATATATAGGTATTTTGAATTTTCTGGGAATAGCCCCTGAAGACATCTTTATTCCAGATGAATTTTGCGGAATTTTGCACAACTGGTAAACCATAAGAGATAGACAAAAATTTACTTAACAAGAAATATAGAGCTCGTTAAAACACACAGTTTATGTTATATACTTTTTTCGTGGAGTTGACCGTTTTTGAGATATTCCTTATTATTAATTTCAGCTTTAAAATACTTAAAATTTTCTCATACGGGAACTTGTCAACTCCTGGCCACGCACAGAAACGGATTTCAATCCAATAGCAATCACATATTGTCGGTTTAGCCTATTGAATTTCTTTATTTCTCTTATACCTATAAGAAATAAAGTAATAGGACCGTTTTTGCTAATGGTTTAGCATAAAATAGACAGAAGAATAGATTTATGAACTATAATTTGTTAGAGCCCTGTAAAGGAAGTCATGTGAATGGAGCATATCCTTTTTTTATTTTTTTTTTTCTCTCGATTGCACTTCACTCTTCCAGACCCAATGGAAAGTAGGGAATACTTCTAATTAAAGAAAAATTCCCATCTCCCAGCTGGGAATGAACCTGGGATCTCCAAGTAAGAAGTAGCTTAAGGACATTTGACCACGGAGGTGTTCTTTATGTGCTGTTCCCATAAAATGGAACGTGGCTGTGTGTTGGAGTTTATGGACTTGTGGCATTAACTATGAGCTAGGTTATGGTTAGGTTGAATTGTCTTGGGTTATATGCAGCGGAACTGCATTTGATTTGGTTGCCAGTTGCGGTCGCTTTGCTGTGGCATACTGGGATTTACGCTCAGTCACGCAGCCTAGGTTACCATAAGCCAGCATTACTTCATTTTGTTTCCTTTTCTGGGTTAGTTCTGTCTGAATCAAGGTATTATATTATTTTAGTGAGAACCTTGTCCAGTAAATTAATACGAGATAACATGATATTTCTACATAGTGATATCGGAGTTGTCATCTAAATATAATAATTATTCAGTAGTTAAAATGGCGAAATTGAAAAATAACTGCATAAATAATTTTATATACAGGTGGGGGAGGTGAATAAGTGTACATTTTTGTATCAACGTTAGAGGACGATATTGTAGGGTTCTGATATGGTCATTTTGAATAAATTATATTTAATTTCGCAAGAGGTAGGTACCTACCGAACGCGTTTAGTTTTATTTAAAAGTGTTATATACTACAAGATTTACAATGTTCAAGGGAGTGCTGAAAGAAGTTGGTTAATTCGTGGGTTTTCTCACCACTAACCTTTTAACAGTAAAATCCCTGTATCTTCTTAAACCTCAGAAACTAATACCGCTAGTATGTCCTGTGTAGGGGTGACTCCTACACCATGTTGGGTATGCTAGAATATAATGATGCAGTATTTACAGCTTTTTTATATTTTCTAAAGTTATGCTCACGAGGAAAACTTCACCATGTTCCTATCTCAGACGTTCGGTTATTTACGTAACAGGTTGACCCTCCTCTGCCCTCTGGCCTGCCCAAATAGAGTGGTGTGATGTATGTAAACATAGCAGAGACTACATAACACATTTGAGCTGGATATTTTTGCTTCATTTATGACGATGTTATTAGTAAGAGGAAAAATGAGATACACTTATGTGTTATAATCATTTTTGTCTATTAAACATCAAATTATTTACACTTATTCAGCTCCTACCAAATTTACTAAAATTAATGCGTGATGTAAGAAATACGCGCTACAATTTTGTTAGGTTATAGCGATTAACAAGGAAAAGGTAGTACAATACTTAACATGAAAAACCAAACCGATGTGAAAAAACAACAAAAAAACACGATAGTGTAACATGAAAATAGGTACAAGGTTTAAGGGGCAATAGGGTATAAATTTGTAACAAAAACAAAAACCTTTTTTTTTTTTTTTTTTTTTTTTTTTGGCCAAAATGAAGTCTACCAATCTTGTTTTATGCCTATTCTAAGTTTTCTGGCCCTATGACATTTTTAGCTTAATAAAGTACATAATTATGCATCATTTAAGTGCCTTTCACATGTAAAGTTTTAAATTAATCTTCTTTCATTTTAGTTTTTTGTATTTTGCTGCAATCTTACGATTTTTATGCAAAGATGCTGAAACTGAAATGAATATTCAACACATTATGACTAATATATCTAAGCATTGAATCTTTTATGTATTGCCTGGTTAATGAAATAAAAACGAAGCATGTGACGCGAGAGCAAAAAAAAAAAAAAAAAAAACAAAAAAAAATTGTTCTTATCAATAAGTACACTACAGATTTTTATTCTGCACTGAAAGCACATATAAAAGTATGATTCTTAGAGGTATTTCTTTTATTCACAATTTGAAGAATATTTGATAAAATATTCGGCTTTATTACATTAAAATTGCAGGATGAGATATATAGGTCTTTCAAAACTCACTTTAAACTTTAAACCCTATAAATACTATAAAATTTGAGATAGGATAAAGGCAAAGGTAGTCACATACTAGGTAAGTGATGGGGTTTGGTTTTCTTTTATTTTTTTCAGTTCATCGTAAGCATGGGTACAGCTTTGTTTAATGAAACATTAGTAGTTTTATTCATACGTTTGTAAGAATTTATAAGTTACAAATCATGGCTATATACTATGAAAGCAAGAGGAGTTTTTGTCAAGGTCTGAGAGAATTTAGAAGTCTAATCAATTTAACAGCATTAATAAAGTCCCAAAAAGTGACCGCCGTTATTCTTAAGATATCAATGCGACCGACTATTGGTTGTAGAGTTACCTTAAAGAACGAGTTTTCGTGACAGATCCAACAACCCGGCAGAGCTAAAATGTGCTATTTTGCAAGAAATTGCTAATATTCCAAGACATCATCAGCAAAATGCTGTGAATGGAATAGCAGAAAGAATCGTGTACGTTGGACAAGAGAATGGGACTGACATCTCAGTGTTTTATAAAACCTAATTTTGCTCAGTATGTGACTTCGTTTGTTGTTTCACACGTTTTTAAACACAAATACATTAAGGGCTGAAAACTATTGATAATACAGGCGTGAAGTTCAATGGGTTATCTAGCATATGTGTGCAAAAATTTAAGTTTCTAAGTTAAAACTTTAAAAGTTAGATTTGAAACCATTTCGTTCCCTTAAATTATAGTGTTATCTTTCGGCAGTTCAGCCATACTTTGTGAAAGGTAAAGAACCCTGAGAATCCAATGGGGGATCTAGGTTTTGTCAGTACAATCTTAAACATCTCTGTACTGTTATGGGTAAAATGCTAAAACGCACATAATTTACCAGATGGCCCAATTATCTTATATTTGACGTGTGCGGATCCGTTCTTGCGTTAAAAGAATTGCAGAACTCAACGGGGTTATTTCAAGTTAAAAACTGCTCATTGAGAAACTGACTGACATGAGCTAAGGGATACCTAGGCACGGAAAAAAAAGAAGAAAAAACGGGACAGTTAGACCATATAGTACAATGTGGTAGTGAATGTTAAATGGACAGATGAGCGTATATGAAGTCTTTGATACTCGAATAGATTCTCCGAGTCTGCATGCATTTATCAACAACATAGAATTCAATAAGTATTTGGCGTTTGTATTGGAGGGCTCATATGAGACACCCCAATTTCGATCTTCACCTTTTCTACAGATGTAATCCCCTGGCGAGAATAGGACCGGCCTTAGCCTCAACACCAATTCACACAGGAAGCCCGCTTCGGTGTTCTGGAAGATCTCCACTCTCTTCAGAGTATCCAGGTGCACGTTGATGGCGATTTCCGCTTTCAGTTTGTCTGTAACAAAAGAAAACAATGCATGATTTATTGCTCCAATATCTTTAGTTTACTGTTTTATACTTTTCGTTTTAAATATCCAAATACTGAAATTCAGACAATCTATACAGAGGTTCCAAAAATATTGTGGCCTTTTGAAGCTTGTAGTTAAGTATAGAAGTAGTTATTCTGATTATCTTCTGTGTTAGAGAGGTTCCAGTTTACCTTACAAAAGGGGAATTACTGGAGGCTATTACGTAACCAAGAATACTAGGCTCTTAGAGATAGGTAAAGATAGTTGGAACGCCCTGCGCCGAGTTGAGAGGGTGCGTCAGTCAGGAAGTGTTGGGCCGGATGGACATAATTTTTCACCCCTTCCTTTAGAATGCCGAATTGGTTTAGTCTTCCCTTGCAAGTCAATTGTTGCGAATAATTCATACAGACGGTACGTGAACCAACTTCATTTCACAACAATTGTATCTTTCATCGGTTAATTCTTATGCCCTGTTTGTTTTTCAGGCCAGACAGAGTGCTGATATCGACTGGAAAAAGTGAGTTTGGTTAGCTGAAGATGGAGAGAAAAACACAATTACAATTTAGTAGAGCGGACGTCTTTTTATGCACGCGATTATACCTACATAATCGAAATATACTAGAATTCTTGAAGGATTTTCCGACGCATTTCAAGACCCTCCAAATCAAGATTGCAGCTTATTTTTCCGAAAATAATGTTTTGCTAGATAAATAGGATATTCTATTAAAACTATTTTTACTTTATCTGCTTCGTACATAGTACATAATAGAGAAAGTATTGCATTTTACCCAAAAAGTCGATACCAAGATTTTACTGGAACATATTTTAGGATCTTCTATATTAAAATTCATGTTTTGAAAAAATGTTCTAATCTGTATGTGTGTATGTCTGTGAACACAACAATGCAAAACCGAAAACCCAAGGTCAATATCAGGGACAAGAATTCAGGGTAAAAAGTTCAACAAATCAGAACAACTAATGGATTCGTACCCCTATTTATAAATTTCATCTCTTTCTTCTAATGCCCAATAATTAAACAAAAATCTATTTTTAACACTATTAATTACAGGTGTATTAATTTAATTATGTGCTAATTTATAAATAGGAGCATAAACAGTCCCACAAATTAATTTACTCTCCTTCATTTCTATGATACAAGGAAGCAAACTTTTGAAGGAATAAAAAGAACTGTTTCTCATTAATGTACAATTATTTCTTCTGCCTTCATTGTGGTTCAGCTATTTGTGGTTTTAACTAAGTTTCTGTTCGTAAATTTAATTATTAAATTGCAGCTAAATATTCAAGTTCAGCCTGTCTACGTAAATTTCAGTCATTAAATTACAGACTGGATATTTAAGCTCAGCATCTCCCAAGTATGCGACCCGAAATTTTAAAAATAAATAAATAAATAAACACCTCAAACTACACTTTACATGAAAAATTTCGAAAAATATTATTTTCTCAAAATTTTTTGCCGATTTTTATTAAAGTGACGTATACTAAAGATATTTAATGATAATAATTAAAATGTATACCTTGAACTTTCTGGGAATAGCCTCTGATGTTCACTTTATTCTGGATAACTTTTGCATATGCGGTAAATCTTAAGAGAGACAAAACTTACTACACATTTAATGTAGACATCGTTAAAACACACATCTAATGCCATAATTTTTTTTTGTACACTTTAACGATTCCAGAATAATACTTGTTATAGGTTTTAATGTTAAGGACTTGCGTTTATTCTCAAATGCGGTATTGCCATTCGTTTTTTCTCTAAGTTATTTTAGTTTTGGCTATGCAAAGAGGACCGAATTTCAATAGTATCACATGCAACCAGCTTTTATGAGATTTGACTATCGCTTTAATCAAAGGTATTCCCTTATTTCCCTTCTGCTTACAAGAAGCAAGTAATAAGACCATTTCTGTTAACATATATTTCGATTAGCATAAATAGATAGAAGAATAAACTGTTGCAAGAATTGTTTGTTTGCTGACTAGAGAAAATCATGTAATGAAACAAATCATATTTTTATTTTTATTGACATTTATTTCCTTTAGAAGTGTAATAAAGCTATGGTGGAATCCAGATAGCAACCGTAATATAGTAACATATTTATATGTTGCTATGCTGTGAAATGCAGAAAATGGAATTCTCAAACATTGGGCTATGCTATCTACACTCAAATTGTGTACAACAAATAATGTAAATGGTCACTCACTTGCAGATAAAACATTGTCCCAGTGCTTCCTTTAAATGCCAAAAGAATGTACGAGGGATGCGAGAGGGTTTGTTATCTACCGCGTGTTTGCTTTTAATCCAGTAGTTGCACTGAGCTTAATGAATGGCAGCAATCTTTTAAAAAAAAGCTAATGTTTATCCCGATTGTCATAAAGTAGAGAGAAGAAGAAGATTTTTAACAATAATTTGTTACAGCGAAGTAGAGAAAGCCATGTGAATGGAACACATTAGTTTTTTTTAAATTATGCTACATTTTATTATTATTGCTATTTTTGATAATATTTACTTGTTTTAACAATTCATATCTAAGTTTTACTTTCTCTAGCATCGTATGTACAATGTACATAGGGATAGAGAAGTATTGTATTCCACCCAAAAATTAGATGTCGAGATTTCACCGGAAATACATGTTTTAGGACCATCTGAGTCCAAAAAAAGCATTTTTAGAAAAAGGTCCGTGTGTGTCTGTGGATAGCATAACTCAAAAATGAAAAAACTGTTGAATACCAAACTTGGTATTTAGGTTTGGTATCTTCCAAAGATACGACACGAAGATTTTCAAGAAAATCCCACCACCCCTAACTACCCTTTACATGGAAAAATTTTCGAAAATCTTGTTTTTCTTAAAAATACTCGAAACGATTTTGATTAAAATGTCACATATTAAAGCCATTTCTATCACAAATAAAATGTATATCTTAAATTTTCTGGGAATAGCTTCTAAAGACATGTTTATTCTGGATGAATTTTGCTTAATTTACAATAACTAGTAAACCGTAAGAAAAACTTACTAAACAAAGAATGTAGATCTCGTTAAAATACACAAGCTATGTCATAAACATTATTTTCGTGAAACTTACCGTTTAAGTGCTATTCCTTGTTATTAGTGCCGGTCCCCATGGCTGCGCTCGCCAAAGCGTCTCGCTTTGGTGTTTCGCAGCGCAGGGGATCGTGGGTTCGAGTCCAGCCTTGGGCATGGGTGTTACATGTTCGTGTATGTGTGTGTAAAAAGTAAAACAGAAATTCATTAATCAAAGTAAACAAATTAGGTAAATCAAAAGTAGGGTATACAGCGCCGGAGTCTGGATCAGACTCCGGAACTGTATTTTAAAAATTAAAAAAAAATAAGAAAAATAGTTTCAGTTGTGAAGTACTTATACTTTTCACAGATGGGAGTGTTCGTTTTTCTTTTGTTCTACACCTGGCCAAGCAAAGAGGTGATTTTCAAAGACAATCCATAACGACAGCTTTTAAAACATTTGACTATCACTTTAGTCTAGTGCATTCCCTTAGTTCGTCTACTTATAAAGAAGTGGTGTTGAAAGAAGAATTATCTTTTGTAAGACGTTTGTTTGTAGAGTAGCTAAAGAAAGTCATGTGAGTGTAACACATCAGATTTTTAATATATGTATATTTCAGATTAGCGTTACCGAATAGATGAGAAAAAGAACTTCCAACGTAAAATAAAGAGAAACGGTATAGGAAACCGAAAGCATCGACATATTGTTTTGCTCCTGACTGTACGTTTACAATCTTGCTTAAGAGCTGTCTCACTAGGCTGTAAATGTCCCTCAGATTTGTGTAAATGGCGGCTCTTCACTTTTTGGTAGTTCCTTATTTAATTTCTGTTCTCTGCACATCCCTAACTTACTATTGTTCATCTTCCAAACCCGCCCCTTCCAATGCTTCCATTCCAGATCTGCATGGTTCCATTTTCTTCCCTCTTCCAGGAGGTGACCAAGTAAGAACTCTTTTCGGCCATCTATTGTCTCCCATTCTTTGGGAAGTCCGTACAATTGGAGAGCCTTTGTCTTCAGTCCAGGAATGGCTTTTCTCCATTTCTGCCTTTATGTATTCATTCCTTATGGTCCTATGCTTCTGTGTCCAGTCTTTTGTAGCCCCAGTTTCCTTTTCAGTGGTCTACTTATGGTCCAGCTCTCTGTTCGTAAGGATGTTCTCTATTCTTGCTTTATACGTTCTTTTATGCTTTTGGTTATATCCCTGCTATAAAACATTCCACTCAAAGATTTAACAACCTTTGTGCTTCATTAAAGCATATATAGTTGACATGACTCTGGCGTGAATTATTTGCAAATTATCATTAAAATTTTGCTATTTCAAGTTAAGGGACATTGACAGTGCATTTTTTTTCTGAAATTCTTACTGTGGTAGCATTGTTATGTTAACATAAATATCAAATTTCATTCAAATTGAATAAATACTTTAGAGGAAATAAATTATTACATAAATTTTATCATGTAAATATGTTGCATAAACACAATGTCTCACCGCCTCAAAATTTGAGAAAATTAGTTAGTATTTTCTACATTGATGCATTAAACCCCACACAATAAATTTTAAGAGAGACATTTCCAGAACATTTATTGTACTAAATTAACATAATTAGTAAAAAGAAGGTTATAAATATTAATCTCTTTCATTAAACATATATTTTTACTTTCTCTGCACGTACTATCTACATAGTGTATAGAGAAGGTATTGTAATGCACCCAAAAATTCGATACCAAAATTTCACTGGAAATACACCTCAAGAATAAAAAAAAAAAGAATTTCTCGAAAAAGGTCCGTGTGTGTGTGCGTGTGTGTGCCTGAGTGTGTCTGTGTGTATATGTGTGTGTGTGTGTGTGTGTGAAGAGCATAGCTCAAAAACGAAAATACCGTTAAATACCAAACTTGGTACTTCAGATTGGTATCTTCCAAGGGTGCGACACAAAGATTTTCAAGAAACACCCACCCCTACTAAACTTTCGAAAATTTTTATTTTCTCAAAAATAACTATTTTGATTAAAATATGGTATATTCAAGATATTTATCTGACAAATAATATGTATATTGAAATTTCTGGGGATAGTCTCTGAAGACTACTTTACTGTGGATGAATTTTACGAAATTTTGCATAACTGCTAAACCATAAGAGATAGACCAAAACTTACTATACAAAAATGCAGATCACGATAAAACGCACAATTTAAGTAATATACATTTTTTCATGGAGTTGATCGTTTTTTTAAATATTCTTGTTTTTGATTTCAGCTTTACAAAACTTATACTTTTCCCATACGGAATTTGTCAACTCGTGTCCATACAAACAAAGGAACTTCAGTCACATACCAACCAGCTTTTGATTATCACTTTAATCTATAGTATTGCCTTATTTCGCTTCTACTTTCAAGGAAGCAAGTAATAAGATTATTTCTGATATTTTTTTTGGATTAGCATGAAGTAAATAGAAACATAAGTTTTTAACAATAATTTGTTGCGGAGACGTAGAGAAAGTCATGTGAATGGAACACATCAGCTTTTTAAAACAATATTGGTGTTAAGATGCTTTTGCCCTTTGTAGCACAATAGAAACTTCTGCACATTGAGACGAATGTGATATTTTGAAAGTGAGTAGTTTTGGGAAAAATGCTGGTTTTGAAATGGTATGCTAATAAACAGGTGTAGTGTAAGATCTTTAAATGGCTGTAGAGCGTAAAGCAAGGCGAGAATAATTAAATATTGACAATTTATAGATGCATTATCTGTAATATTAAAAAAGTTGAGAAAATGTTTAAGATTCTCAAAATAGCTCTAACGATTTTGAATACTATCATCATCAACTCTTCATGGATTAGGAGAATTCTCCTATTCCGGCCTCATATTTCTTCCCATCTTATAGCTGGTCTTCCTATTGTTCTGTAGCCTAGGGGTTTATATTTGTATGACTGAAATGGAATGCGAGAGTTATCCATCCTTTGTAAATGGCTTTTCTATTTTTCTCTATTTATTTGTATCCTTTCTTTTAAGGAAAACATGTCAAATTCTTTCCTTATGTCTTCATTTCTGATATAATGTTGTCTGGTGCATCCTTTTACTGCTCGGAGATATTTCATTTCTGCCGCTTGTATTTGGCTCCAATCTTTCTTTTTAAGCCTCCATGTCTCCGAACCATATAGTAGCACTGGAACAGCTATTGTCTTATAGAATTTTAGGTTTGTATCTTTTCGGGTTTTCCTGTTCTAGGTACGAGCTATTACTCCAAAAATATATTGGAAATTACTCACTTCATTATTAATTTCTTCATTGTTTGTTTTAAAGGTTACATTACAACCCAAGTAGTTAAATTTTCCCACCTGTTCTAACACTTTATTGTTTAACACTATTTTTGATTTTTATATGCTTTCCTATAAATGCCATTACCTTTGATTTTGCTACTGATATACTTAAACCATAATCCTGGATCAATTTTTGTAGATTGCACATACTTATTTGCAACTTATCTTCTCTGTTATTTTTATTGCTAATGGTATTTCATCTTTTAATTTTCTGAGAATATCGTCCATATAGATATTAAATAAAAGCGCAGATAAAGTACTTCCTTGTCTTAAACCATTATTAATTATCATATCTTGTAATAATCGTCCATTTCCTAAAACTATTTTTATTTTTGTTTCTTGATATATATTCCTGAGTACATCTATCAATTGTTTTGGGTATCCTTTTTTGTCTAATATATACCAGAGTCTAGTTCTGCTTACCTTATCAAAAGCTTTTTCTAAATCTACAAAAGCTATATTTGTTTCTAAATTATATTCTCTTCTCTTTTCAATAATTTGGTTAATAGAAAATATATTATCGGTGCAGGATCGTCCTTTTCTAAAACCCATTTGGTTTTCTAATAATAACGGTTCTGTAATTATACTTAGACGTTTGTTTATGATTTTTGTATACAGCTTATAGCCTGTGTTCAGGAGACTTATACCTCTGTAATTGCATACATTTCTTTTTCCCTTTTTAAATATATTGATAACGTGTGCATCGTACCAGCTTTAGGTATTTTATTCGTTTTCCAACATTTGTTGATAAAATTAAGTAGTCTTACATTTAATTTATCTCCTCCATACTTAATTAATTCTGCATTTATTCCATCTGGTGCTGGAGCCTTTCTATTTTTCATGTTTTGTAAAGATAATTGTAATTCTTCTTCGGTGATTAAATCTATATATGTTTTAACTATCCTCCATTGACTTTCCATTTTCTTCTAATTATACCACAATTCCTTATAATATTTCAATCATTCTTCTTTAGATATATTGTTTATTCTCACTTTGTCTTTCTCTTGTTTAGTTAACCTCTTTATCACTTTATAGGCAAATTGTTGTCTACCATGTATGTCGTTTTCTATCTGGCTAATAAAATTCTCACATGAATTCTGATGTCCTCTTCTTGTAATTGCCTTTGCGATGTTTCTTTTTTCTTTATAATTTTGTCTTGACTCTTCAGTTTTATTTTGTAGAAATCTTTTATACACTGCTTTTTTACTGTCAATAGCTTTTTTAATTTCTTCATTCCATATTCTTAAGCCAATTTTTCTTCTATATTTATTTCTTCTTCCGATTGCTTCTTCTGCTGCTCCTTTAATTGCTATACTATATTAAAGATATTTACATGACAAATAAGCCGTATATCTTAAATTTTCTGGGAATAGCCTCTGAAATCCTCTTCATTCGGAACGAATTTTGAATAACTGGTAAATAGTAACAGATAGAAACATACTACACAAAAATGTAAACCTGTTAAAGCTGATAATTTACATCAAATGCATTTTCTGTGGAGTTAACCATTTCCTTACTATCGGTTTACATTTTAAAATTCTTAAAATTTTCTCAATGCAGGAATTTATCATTTCCTGGCCATGAAAATGGAATCGTATTTAAGTTACATAGCAACCAGCCTGTAGCATATTTGAACTACCGCTCTTCTTTGTTACCTTATTTCCCTTCTACTAGGTAACTAAGTAATAAGTCCATTTCTGCTAATTTTTACCTTGATTAGTAGTAAGGAGAGAGAGAGCAATAAGCATTTTAAAACTAATTGGTTACAAAGAGCTAGAGAAAGTCACGTGAATGGAACACATCAGGTTATTTTGATATCACAGAGCTTTATAACACATATTTCCGGTGAAATCTCGACATGGAATTTCTGGGTAGAATACAATACCTTCCCTACGTAGTGAGAAAGTAAATCACAATGATACATTCCTTTCACAAGTCTCGTGACTATGTAGAACAATTGAAATTAGATTCTCTTTTGCTTTCCCGAATGTAAAATCAAAGTGATATGACACGAGTGAACCTACCGCTGGAGAGGTATCTTTTTAAGCAGCTTAACACTGAGATCAATAACAAAGAATATCTCGAAAAGGTAAATTCTACAAAAAACTATATGGCATAAACTTTGTATTTACTGAGATTTATATTTTATATGTAGTACGGTTTTGTCTATTTCTTACGATTTAACAGTACTCAAAATTCATCAAAAATAAAGAGGTTCAGAGGCTATTCCCCAAAAAATTCAAGCTATTTATTTTGTTTATCTGAAAATATCTGAAACGTAGGGTATTTTAGTCAAAGTCGTAGGTCTCTTTTAAAAAATCAAAATTTTTTGAAAACTTGGAGGGCAGGTATTTTCCTGAAAACCTTCGCGTCGCATCCTTGGAAGACACAAACTATATACCAAGTCCTGTATTTAACCGAATTTTCTTATTGAGTTGTGCTGTCCACACACACACACACTGTATATACACAGATACCACTAATATACACACATATACACTGGTCTTTTTATAACGATACTTTTTTAGGATTCAGGGGTCCCCAAGACATATTACTGGTAAATTCCGGTGTTGAATTTTTGGGTTAAATAATATATATTCTTTATCTACTATGTACACTCAAAGACATTAAAAATGCGCCTGGCACTGTGATTTTGCTGAAAATGTGAACGTTTAACGGGGTCTCGGGTTCTTTACGATTTTCATTGGTACCATTCTAACACAATATGCTACGCCAGTAAGAAAAATCTTATGCAGAACGCTTTTAAGAGCACAGCAAACAGGAGAAAAACATGGGAGGAGCCAACAAAAAGACCCCGTCTTACGATTATTTTTAATGTCTTTGAATGTACAGACGTGCTGTGCTAGAGAAAGTAAACTGCCAGTAGGATATTTACACTATAATGTCCCGCATTCCACTCTGTCGTCATCCAAATAAAAACATAACCTCAAAGACTTCGTGAAAAGCTATTTGACCTTTACTCTTTGTACAGTAGATGTGTGACCCTAGCCGAACACGTTATCTATCTGCACACCAGGTGGTTTGACAGTCCTATCATAAATGAGGGTAACTAACTGCTGGTTTAACGACTTTAATGTATGATTATTTAGTAGGTGATAAAGTTACTCAAACATCTGTAAAATCCATTCAACATAATACAGAGGATGTATGGAGTTTATGAGAGGCGGGTGGCATTTCCATGATTATTCTATATCCGCAGCGCTGCAGCAACTAACAAATATAGTAAGTATACAGGGTGGTTCAAAAATACTTTTATAAAGATTGGAGACTGGTTTCTTACATCAATCAAGAAAAAATATCCATTTCAACAGATGCCCCAATCCGTTTTATTTTCGCTTTATTAGGGTTTGAAATGTATTTTTAAAAACAGTGTAATGTGACACATTCTTCTATTTTGACGTCATCTTTTTAGGAAGTGTTCAACAAAATATCACTCATAGCAAATGCTCGAAATGTCCTCACCTTGCGTCTAGACACGCACGTACTTGTGCAGCATGGACTGTCGTACACTGTCAGCATCGTATAATTTCGCAGGCTTCCAAAACACGCAGATTAAAAATTTCTTCATGCGGAATGTCTGCTGCATAAATACATTGTTTAAGGTGCCCCCAAAGATAAAAAATCCAAAGAATTGAATTCGGAGAAACATGCAGGCCATGGTGTTGGTACTCCTCCACCTATCCATACATCATGGTAGATACCAGCCTGTGAATCTCGAACAATGATACTAAAATGTGTCGGAGTTCCATCATGCATAAATCACATGTTTCTTATTTTCAGGGGCACATCTTCTAGTACGAGTGGAGGGGTTCTGAATGTAGATAGCAGCTACAAGCCATATTTGGAGAATGTATTACACAACTGATAAATGTAAACAAGCAGCCATGGCAGCACAAGGCCCACTCCGCAGAATAAAATGGGCCAAAGTCTTCTATGAATGAGTGCAAAGATAAACGAAGTTGTTGAATTGGCCTCGGAAAGCTATTGAACCTAAACCTTCGTTAATAAACTGATGACGCGAATTTAAAGGGTTTTAGAGTAAATGTTTATATGAACCTATTTTCTTGTTTCGATGTAAGGAATCTATGATCAAACGTTGTAAAATTATTTTTAAATCGTCCTGTATATGATGTGTTTATATTTTCACTACCTTTTCTACCCAGGCTACAAAAACTTATTCTTTAAAAAGAGTACTCTTCTAACTATTTAACGTTAATCCAGACAAGCAATTTCTTTTATGATTCATAGAATACCTTTAAGATTTAGTTATGATTCTATACATCGTATAAAATGACACAAATAAAACAGAAATCCTTCTGTAAGAGAGGTTAAACTCCAAATAAGCACTTCAAACAGACTACAGTAAACCCACTGGCATGTTAAAGAGTTCCTGTAGGACAAAATTCCGGCGCCCAGCATCACCGATATGATCCAAGCAATTGCCATCGTCTATAAGTGCAGGTATTTGTATTGGAGATTGAGAGGAGTGTAATGAATAACATTTCACTAATATTTAATTCACTTATAATGTTACTTTTCAGATTGGGAGGCATTTCCAAGTGGATGTAACACACATAAGCAATACGTTTTATTTTCCTCGAGGTTGGAGTAACCTTGAGTGGACGGACCTCACTATAACGAATTTTGTATGTATCTAGTTTTAATGCTTGCTGCAAGTAAACCCCCTTTACCTAGATCAGAAGGTTACCTACTATTGAAGTGTGAAAACGAGGAACTAGTTTATACTATCCGTTGTAGTTTATGCCACTCGTTTATTTGGCGGTGCAGTTAAGTCTATGCAAAAATATCAGATAGTAATATAGGCATATTAGATACCATCAAATTGTTTTTTTTTTACCTAAACATTCATTAAAAATCGAAATGCAGAAGACGAGAGAAATCTATGTTAGGAAAAATAAAAATCGTTCGCCTAAAATCCGTGATTTGCTTATAATATGTTTCTTTTAGTTTCCCCATATATATGAAACTTGAATTTTCTTAAAGATTTACTATTTAACATTGCAATGAACATTCAATCAGTTTCAAAATATTTTTGGTGATTATGCTGAAAAGTAACCATAAGTGTAAAAAAAAAAAAAGCCCTCGTACAAAGTTGGTAGAGAATATATTTTATTACACCAAAACATTCAATACCAATGTTTCACCAAAAGTACACATTTTAATGACTGCTGAATCCAAAAAGGTGCTTTCTTTAACAAAATGTCCTTGTGTCTGTGATCAACAAAACTAAAAAATGAAAAATCCATTAAATACCAAACTTGATATATATTCAGAATTTTCCAAGAATGTGACAAGAAGATTTACAAGAAATTCCCCGTATCCCAAACTACCTTTTACATAAAACATTTTCGTAAGATTTTGATTTTCCCAAAAATGGCTGTTAACAATTTTGATTAAAAGGCAATATGTTCAAGATACTTTCATGAGAAATGAAATGTATGTCTTGAATTTCATGATAATAACGTCTAAATACCTCTTCATTCTGGACTACTTTTGCAAAACTGGTAAACTATAAGACGGAGAGAGAGAGAGAGAGAGAAAGAGAGAGAGAGAGAGAGAGAGAGAGAGAGAGAGAGAGACAGACAGTCAAAGACTTATTGTACAAAAATATACAATTTATGTTGTATACATTTTTTTCCGAGATATTCCTGCTACTGGCTTCAATTTAACTTCACGTTTTATTCCTGGCCATGGAAAGAGAACCGAATTTCAATTATTTCACATAGCGACCATCTATATCTTTAGCCTGCGCTAATGTTAGCATGATATAGATAAAATAATAATTTTTGTAAGAGTAATTTGTTTGTAGAACAGACAGAGAAAATCGTGTGAATAGTTCACATCAGATCTTTATACACATGACCTAATTCCTCCTCTATATAGAGAGCAAAAAGAAAAAAAATGGGTTGCAACTGCTTTACGTTATTTTAAATTCACATTACCTTTGGCTATTCATAGATTATCCATCTTTACCCGTCGCTGACCTCGTTGAAAAGAGTGACCTGTCAAAGACTTCGCGTACACGAGTTTTAAAACACAGAGCTGCCGTGAATCCTGTAGTAAAAATATCACATACGCGCCACCGGTCTTCTTTTGTTTGGATTTTCAACCCATTACTGTTACTTCCATGGTAACAAAAACAAAAGAAGATGATGGATGAGTTTGTGGCTTAGAGGCGTCCATCAGCTTGCGTTCCTTTCGAGAAAATGAGAAAACCGACGATAATCTCATTCATTTTCTGCGTAAGGGAAACGAGAGTAATAATCATTTCTATCAACGTCAATCCACTGGATTATTCGTTTGTTTTGTGCGAATTAGATTCATTCGTACATGTCTTTGCAACTTAAAGTAATATGAATTCAAAGGAAGTTTGACTTGGAATTTTCCCGTCTTTAGGGATATTGAAACTGAATTTTGTAACTATTAAAAAGGCTAAAAAAAACAAAAAAAAAAAAAACAAAAAAAAAAAAAAAAAATGAAAGATACTTATTTGAATTTTGGTACACTTAATACCAGCAAATAAAGAATTAGTTGTCAAAAAGTGGAAACTCTTGCTCCTCGGAAAAAACAATTAAATTGTCTTAATTAGCAAAAAGTGTACATATTTGTAAACTCCCTTGTGTATTCAAATTTGTCACAGAATTATAATAGTGAGATTTTCTGATACTTCTAATTAGCAGAGTAAAAATAACTGAATGTGATATAAGTTAGTGGTGTTAGTTGTGTATATATAAATTGCGTCATTATGAGATTGTTCGTATTTTTACTCCTCCTACAGATTATTCATAGTAGGTAGAGAAAGTATTGCATTCCACACAAAAATCGATACGGAGGTTTCACTGGAAATGCATGTTTTAGACATCCTGAATCCAAAAATGTCATATTTGGAAAATCGTCCATATTTGTGTCTGTGTGTGTGTGTGTGTGTGTGTTTAGACAACATAACTCAAAAACGAAAAGTATGTTAAATACCATACTTGTGGTAAGAATCTTCCAAAGATGCGACAAGAATATTTTAAGGAACACCCGCCCCCCCAAATCCATCTACCCTTTATAAGGAACATATTTAGACATTTCTGATTTTATCGAAAATGTCTAAACTATTTGTATTAAGATGCCATATTCTTAATATATGTTTATATCAAAAGAAATGTATATCCTGAATTTTATGGGAATAGCCCCTGAAGACCTCTTCATTCTACATGGCATTTATATAACTGGTAAACCGTAAGAGGTAGACAAAAACTTGTTACTAAAGAACATGTAGAAACTTGTCAAAAGAATAATATATGTCATATGCATTTTTGTGCCGTTAGCCATTTCCGAAACATTCTTTGTTATTGGTTTCAGTTTTAAACCTCTAAATGTTTCTCAAACGGGAAATCATCTTTCGTTTCATATCTCTTTTATTTTAATCTTAGTTATGCAAGGAGAACGGACTTTCAATGTTTTCACATAGTGAACAGCTTTTAAGGGATACTATTGCTTTAAACTTATTGCCTTTTTACAAGCAAGCAAGTAAGGCCAAATCTGTTATATTTATCTCAATTAGCATGGTTATACAAAAGACTAATCTTTTATAAGAATAGTTTGTTTCTGCAACAATTATTGAAAGTCATGTGAATGGACACCTAAGATTTTTTAAATAATTTATTCTCAGGTATCGAATAATGTCATATAATAATCAATTTAAGGGGCAAATGGATTTCAAATCTAACTTAAATCCTGTAGCTTTAACAGGTTTCATTTATTAACGTTTTTGTGTCTAGAAAAAAGTGTACAAAATATCTCTTCCTACAATTTTGATATAATGAGGCCAATATAATGAATGTTGTAGAAACTGTGAATTGATAAAACTAAGTAACATACTGTTATATATTCTTCCTGTGCAGAATATAAAAGAAATACCTCCTGTCGCATGATTTATTTTTTATTTCATGAAGCATTTTTATTTCATAAAAAATCCAATAGGCAGCTTTATTAGTCATTATTTCTTGAACTTCCAGTGCATTTTTCAACCTGAGTGCATACTAATTGTAAGGAGATAAGACTTTTAATTGAAGCAAAGTGCAAAACAAATAGGATGTGTTCCGTTCACATGACTTTATCTACCTATTTGATAATAAATTATTGTTATAAGGTCTTATTCTTTTATCTTCTTCGTGCCAATCAAGATAAAATGGTTTTATTACTTATTACCTTATAATTAGAAGGGAAATAAGGGATACTGTAGGCTAATACGATAGACAAATCATTTAAAAGCTCAATATTAATCACATAGCGAGAGATTTTAAAACGTTCGCCTATTCGGATTAGCCTAGCGTGTTTCCGTATTTTCCTTTTTAATTACCAGGAGACAAGGAATGTAACTGTTTCTGCTTGATTATCATGATTTAAAAGAAATATCTTTCGTAAGATTTGTTTGCAGAACAGGTAGAGAACCTCATGTGAATGAAATTTCCAGATGTTTAGAACAAGGCTGCATGTGTGTATGTGTGTATCCGTGTGTGTGTTTGTGAAAATAAGTCAAGAAACAAATATCTAATAAATGCCAAACTTGAACTTTAAGTTCAGCATCCTACTGCATAAAAATATAGAACTCGTTAAAACACAAAATTTATGTCTTATACACTTTTGTATAGTAAACC
Organism: Hymenopus coronatus; assembly: GCA_030762935.1. NCBI lineage: Eukaryota > Metazoa > Arthropoda > Insecta > Mantodea > Hymenopodidae > Hymenopus > Hymenopus coronatus. The sequence goes on from CM060895.1 coordinate 84,906,128, forward strand.
GTTTCCAAGATATTCCTTGTTATTGATTTCAATTTTAAAATACTTAAAAGAAAATTCTTCATCGTTTGATATCTCTTTTGTTTTACTATTGGCCTTTGAAATAGATAGTGATAACTTTTAAAAAAAATAGCCTAATATATTCCCTTATTTCCCTTCTACTAGCAAGGAAGCAAGTAATAAGACACTTTCTGCTAACGTTTATTTCGAAAAACTGGAGTTTTATTTATGGACGCTCTTTAACTGCTGTGATTCTCAGCGTCTCATTCAATACTGGTCGTGAAAGAAGCTTAATTTTACTCAGGGACCTCTTTATCAGGTTTGAGTTTCCTTCTTATGCCTAAATCTACGACAGGGGACCAACGGTTCTGCTTCCCTTCCGAAGGAAGCCGTGCTAAGGGTTTTTTATGCCTGTTTATCTCGACTAACGTTATATAGATAAAAGAATAATCTTTTGTAAGAATAGTTTGTTTGCAGAAAAGGTATTAAAGGTCGAATTAAGGGCGCATGACTAAAATTTTAATGAAAAATCATAAAAACACACTTTTCTTTATTTTACTCTCATAAAATAAATTAAACATTCTTGAATATAAAAAAGGTACAATTGGCCACCAGGCGCTATGTTTAAATGCCTAAACTGAAGCTGCAGTAAATCACTACAGGTGAAACCGTACTAGACTTGGCAAGAAAAACTTCAGTTCATTGAGATCTCATTCCCATTATCAAAACTAAGTTGTGCAGAAGAAAAGCAGCAATGCAGGAAGAAAAGGACAGAAAAGGCAGCAGCAGAAGAGAAGAAAAGGAAAGCTGAGGGTCCAATCTACCAACATGTTGAATTTTAAAGTGAGCCATGCGTTCAAAACTTTCCTTGTTTTCTCGCTATTGATATTTTCATCATTTTTCTTCCTGTAAAATGCTCTTTGTGGAGCAGTTTTTCTGTTACACAAATAAAATTTGCTGCACAGTGGTGCAAAAATAAGATTTACCCTAGGTGTTACTATGTTTAAATATATCTAATAGTAGCACCTATAGTGACTTTTATTTTTTAATTTTCAATCTTCAAACATAAAACTTATATTTTTGTGATAAAAAAACCACATTCATACGTTTAAATATTTTTGGAGCCTAACAAGGAGAAACATAGACACCTAGGGCAATTTAAAAAAAAAGGTAGATGTATTGTGAAGCTGAGGTTAAAATATTATACCAAAATATTAATTTTTTTGTCGCAAGGGACGTTTTAATAATGTGACAAAAACATAAACAAATTATCTCATAGCTTCCAAACCAGTAGAGAAAAATCTGATACGCTACATTCACATGACCTTCTCTATATCTCTGCTACAAAACTTAAATCTTCTATTTACTTCTGGTAATCTAAAAAAAAAAAAAAAAAAAAAAAAAAAAGCAGAAATGGCCTTTATTACTTGTTTCCATTTAAGTACTAAAGAAATAAGGTAGTACCATAGGCTAAAGCGATTGTCAAAAGCGTTACTATATGCCTGAAGTTCCTTTGTTTGTATGGAAAAGAGTTGACAAATTCCCGTATGAGAAAAGTATAAGTATTTTAAAGCTGAAATCAATAACAATGAATATCTAAAAAAATGATCAGCTCTACGAAAAAGATCTATATAACACAAATTTTGTGTTTTAACGAGATCTACATTTTTATTAAATAACATTTTGTCTATCTCTTACGGTTTATGTAAATTCCGTAAAATGTATTCACATTAAAGATGTCTTCGAGGCTATTTCCAGAAAATTTAAAATATACATTTTATTTTCATATACGATATTTTAGAGCCATTTTTGACAAAATCAAAATTTTCGGAAACATTTTCCATATAAAGCGTAATAGGGGGCAGGGAGATTTTCTAGAAAATCTTCGTGTCGCATCATTGGAAGATATTGAGCTTAAATACCAAGTTTGGTAATGGACTTTCGTTTTTGAGATATGCTGCCCACAGACACACGGACAATTTTTTGAAAATATTTTTTTAATTCAGGGGGTCGCAAAACATGTTTCCGGTGAAATTTTGGTATCGAATTTTTGGGTGCAATACAATAACTTCTCTATATACTATGTACATAGTACGTGTAGAAAAAGTAAAAATGGATGAAAGTTACGGAGTAACTTATCTATATTATGTTACATCTGTGATATAAATTTAAAGAAATACCTTTAATCAATCACGTCCTTAATCGAACACAGTAAATTTTTACCTGATCTACACGTACTATGTACATAGTGTACAGAGAGGATATTGTAATGCACCAAAAATTTCAATACTGAGATTTACTGAAAATACATGTTTTGAGACCCCTGAAAAAAAACATTTTTAAAAAAATGTCCATGTATGGTTTTGCCTGTGTGTGTCTGTGGCTGTGTGTATGTGTGTCTGTATGTGTCTGTGAGCAGCATAGCTCAAAAACGAAAAGTCCGTTAAAAACCAAACTTGGAATTAGGTTTGGTATCAACCAAGGCTGCACAGGAAGATTTTCAAGAAAATTCCCCTACACCCAACCACCCTTTACATGGAACTTTTTTCGGAAATTTGGATTTTCTCAAAAATGACCAACGATTTTGATTAAAATATCGTATATTAAAGATGTTTACCTGACAAATAAAATGTATATCTTGAATTTTTTGGGAATAACCTCTGAAGACTACTTTATTATGGATGACTTTTACGGAATTTTGTATAACTGCTGAACCGTAGGAGATGGACAAAAATTAGCCACACAATAATTGTAGAACACGTTAAAACACACAATTTATGTTGTATGCATTTTTTTCGTGGATTTGGTCTTTATGAGATATTCCTTGTTTTTGGTTTCAGCTTTAACAAACTTGTATCATACAGGAATTTGTCAACTTCTGCCTATTCATACAAAGTACTTCAGTCACATAGCAACCAGCTTTTGACTATCATTTCATATGCCCTTATTTTGCTCCTACTTACAAGGAAGCAACTAATAAGATTATTTCCGCTGATTTTTTTTTTCAATTAGCATGAAGTATATAGAAGAATAAGCTTTTTAACAATGTTTTGAAGCAGAGATGTAGAGAAAGTCATGTAAATGGAATATATCCAATTTTTTATATTAAATTTGTTGCATTTTTTGTAGTTCTTGACATTTCAGTATGTGTAAAGCAGAAGCCTATATGACATTTTCTCATAGATAGGTAGATGTGTTTTCTATGCAGTAGTCCGCGTTTATGGATGCAGTTTGTAGTGGTTAGCCATCCGCAGCAGAATGTAGGTCACCCACACCTGAAGGTATCGCTCGCAGTAAATCCGTCCTCACAAACTCGACGCTTATCCCGGAAAGAGATGGATGGGTACAGGCGCTATAGAAAGTTACTACCCACGTCCGTGAGGCAGACAAATTATTATTGGTTCCAGATAACGCGTTTATGTTACGCAATAATAAATAGCAAATCCCATTGCATTTAGGTATTTAGAGTGATGCTAATTCTACTGGTAGAGCAATTAATGCCAAAATATGAGTTACTTTTATTTTAAAAAAAACTGATGTTTCGTTTATGAAACTTCCTCTACATCTAGTAACAAATTATTGTTAAAAGGCTTATTTGTACTTTCTTTACACGTACTAATTACAGGTGTATAGAGAAAGTATTGCACTCCATCCAAAAATTCGATACCTATTTTTCATCGGAAATATACGTTTTTGGGTCCCCTGTATCCAAAATAGGTATTTTCAGAAAAAGGTCCATGCGTGTGTGTCCGTGAACACGGTAACTCAAACACGAAAAGTGGGTAAAATACCAAACTTGGTATTTAGGTTAGATTTTCAAGAAAATCTCCCGACCCCCAACTACAGTTTTGACGACACATTTTTAGAACATTCAGATATTCTCAAAAAGGACTCTAGACGATTTTGATTAAAATACCATGTGTTTAAGATATTTTCATGAGAAACAAAATAAATATGCATCTTCAGTTTTCTGAGAATGACCTCTGAAGATCTCTTCTTCCTAGACGATTTTTGTGTAACTGGTAAACCGTAAAAGATAGACAACTTAGTACAAAAAATATAAATCTCGTTAAAACAAACGATTTATGTCATACACATTTTTGTAGAATTATCGATTTAAGTTTTAAACTATTAAGCTTTTCTTTCATATTTTGTTTCAAATCGCTTTGATTTTTCTGCGGAAACATATGTTTCGAGACCTCCTGAATTAAAAAGATATTTTTAGAAGATTGTCCGTGTGTCTGTGGGCAACATAGCTCAAAAACGAAAGTTCAATAAATACCAAACTTGGTGTTTAAGTTCCATATCTAAGGGATCCAATTTAAAACTATTATGCTTTTCTTTCATATTTTGTTTCAAATCGCTTTGATTTTTCTCCGGAAACATATGTTTTGAGACCTCCTGAATTAAAAAGATATTTTTAGACGATTGTGCGTGTGTCTGTGGGCAACATAGCTCAAAAACGAAAGTTCAATAAATACCAAACTTGGTGTTTAAGTTCCATATCTAAGAGATCCAATTTAAAACTATTATGCTTTTCTTTCATATTTTGTTTCAAATCGCTTTGATTTTTCTCCGGAAACATATGTTTTGAGACCCCCTGAATTAAAAAGATATTTTTAGAAAATTGTCCGTGTGTCTGTGGGCAACATAGCTCAAAAACGAAAGTTCAATAAATACCAAACTTGGTGTTTAAGTTCAATATCTAAGAGACCCAATTTAAATTTTTTCAATAGCGATAGCTTTTAAAACATTGGCCTAATCTATTGCCCGAGAATCCCACAATACGCGAGTGCTATGTATTAAACATACATGCTGGATTTTTAGTTAAAACGTTCTGGCATGAACACTCATGCTGTGTAATAAACTGTCGTAAATTACAATACATATACATGCTTCCGTGAAGTAAAATATTCTCATATTTTTATATGTATTATGTTATAAAGACGTTTGTCGTCGACTTCTTTAAACCGATAAGAAAATTGATTAAAACCCTAAAAGGCTAGGAACATTGTTAAAAAGTAAGGAAAATTGTTTAAATGCCTAAAGAGGCTAATAAAAAGACAGTAAATGATAAACTGCATTTATAAAAAATTGAAAAATCTGGACCCTAGTAATAACACAAGATGATTCCTCGTTTGACAGTACATATATCCAAACACGTTCACGGTAAACGGTTTGAAATCAGCGATATTAATCGCTAATAACATACCAATACTTTGTAATCCTATACATTTTCAAATTACAACCGAAATTGAATTACATCTTGCAATATAAATGTCTTAGGGTAATAAAATATACACACACTTTTATCACATATCTACCGATCTGTAATACCACATTTCGTTTATAGCCTTTTCCCTAGTGTTGGTTATTTAAATATCATCCTTATCCTAGTACGTTAAATACATATTATATCATTTAAACTGATGAAATAATATAACAGCACTAATTATACGAGTTTCCGCGTATTACAAGTCTTGCTACTAACGAGACCTATGAGTCTTGCGAGTAATAGAGACTCTCGTACGCTCGTTGGCCAAGCTCTCTCCTGCCAGCTATGCGTTCAGCTGCGAGAGGCGGTATAGTGGTGGTAAGAAACGAGTGAGGTTGAAAGCTGACTTGACCGGCTATACTAGTTGCACATTTGGGTAAGTAATATCGTGTAAGTAACACGACATATTTTTGTAAATAATTGAAAATGTAATCTAAATACAATAAACAATATTATTATCTATGTGGTAGAGAAAGTACTTTTTTAATTTTAGCTTTCTTTACAATTCCTTATTAAGAAAGACTATATATTTATTTTACAATGCTAATCTTTGAATTTTGTGTGTGTTACATTTGTTTTCCCTACCATTACTCGAAAGATGTTCCTCTCGAAATTTTCGTCACTGTCTTCCAACAAATGTGACGTGGAGGCCATCTAACGACCTGGCGATGAATTATATTACCATCAGACTGAAAAACAGCGAGTGGAAGGTGGCACGGCTTCCATTTGTTTCCGGAAACGGCACATTAGATCCTTCCAGCAGAAAGAATTTTATCGCAGACGAAAGATTGTCTCAGGCTATAAAAGGGAAGAGCTTTCTTCAGCTGGAAGAAGGAGAATTGCGATTCTAGTAATCGTACCTGGTTGTCAGAATCTTATATCGATATCAGACCATCATGGGACAACAGGCGTTTCACTTACAAATGGCTGAGAAAAGGGAGGCCTTGCCAAACGATTATCACAGATGTGTTATCGTGTGTAAAAATGAAATGATTCTTAAAAAACTGGTATGTTTATATTTCGGAAGCGCAATCCTCTGTTCGAGGTAAGTGTATTCCTACACTATTATAATTACAACTAAAACAATGGAAATGTATGCATAAAGTGAATATCCTTAACAATGATGGCACAGCTCATATTAAAATTATCCAGGAGTATTGTTGAGTATTTTACACATTAGCACTTAAAGCTTACTCAATAAGTTTATAGTTTGTTTATTACTTTCTCTACTAACAATGTACACTTAAAGACATTTAAAAATACACTGGAAATAGTTATCGTTATACGGGGTCTTTGCTGACTCCGCCCATGTCTTTCACCTGTTTGCTATGCTCTTAAAGGGAGTGGACATGAAACGCAACTTGCGACAAATGAAGCTCTGAGTTGCGATTTGGTGATCCCTAAACTTCTTGGCTGAACCATAAGATTAAACTTTTCTCTGCGTAATATATTTAATTCTAATGCCAAGCAAGGTAATGTCGCATTTAGAGTTCACAACTCAGAATTCATTTGTCGCAAGTTACATTTCATATTCAACCTCTTACCTTCGGTATTGTGGCCTATTCAATACGCTTTTAAGAGCACAGAAACAGGGAAAAGCCATGGGCAGATTCAGCAAAAAAGCCCCCCCTCTTATGCTAAGCATTTTGAATGTCTTTGAGTGTACCAGAATGGCAACAATAAAATCATGGTAAGACTCGAGTTCCTGTCAAATATTCACATTTTCACCAAAATAACAGTGCCAGGCGTATATTTATTGTCTTTGAGTGTACACTCACTTTTATAAACGGGAAGTATCTTTCTTTTCGTTTCTCTTTTGTATAATCTTAGCAAGCTAAGAGAACTGAATTTAAATTGTTTCACATAATGACCGGCTTTAAAAGAATTCACTATTAGCCTGTGAATTCGCTTATTTTCGTTCTACTTTCAAAGAAGCAAGCAATAAGGCAAATCTGTTTCTCTTGATGTAGACAAAAGAATAATATTCTGTAAGAAAAAATTGTTTGCAGAACGGCTAGAGAAAGTCATGTGAATGGAACACAGATTTTCATTTCTGATAAGGAATGTTATCTCACTCTTCAATTATGATTAAAGTTTTATATAAAGAGAAAATGAGCATGTATAAGCTGGCTTTACTTCTGTGCGTATGCAGTTGGACTAGGTATGAGCGAACGCGGATCAATTCAGAAGGGAAATGCAATGTGAAGTAACGCAGCTTCTCCTCTATCGGAGCAGTGGCGTAATGCCACTCTTAGGTTTGAAAAGCTTTATTAAAATGGTGATGTGCATTAAATGATAACCCAAAATTTTTATTCATTATTATTCATACAATAAGGATATTAAACTAAAAAATATCTCGCACTCCTTATCAAATTGAAGAAATAAACACAATATCAGCAAACATTTACAGAAAACATGAAAAAACAATGCTCATTACTTAAGAGCTCTTACATAAAATAAATATGGTGCTCAATGGAGGTTGTTGGATTACGAATTGGAGCCAAAGAAAAAAATCTGATGTGTTACACTCACATGACTTTCTCTAGCTGAACTACAAACTTCATACATAAGATTCTTCTTCTTTCTGTATCCTGCTAATCGAGGTACTCATTAGCACAATGTTATTATTTAGTTCCGTATATGTAGGAAGAAAATAAGGGAATACATTAGGTTAAACCAAAAGTAAAATGTTTTAAAAGCTGTCGTTATGCGATTGTCATTACAAATCGCTACTTTTCTTGGCCAGGAGTAGAACAAAATAAAAACGGACACTCCCGTCTGAGAAAAGTATAAGCACTTCACAACTGAAACTAATAACAATGAATACCTCAAAACGATAAGCTCCACGAGAAAAAATGTATATGACATCACTTGTGTGTTTTAACATGACCTACATTTTTTGTATCGTGAGTTTTTGTCTATCTCCTACGGTTTACTAGTTATATAAAATTAAGGAAAATTCATCCAGAATAAACAGGTCTTCAGAAACTATTCCCAGAAAATTCAAGATATACATTTTATTTGTTAGATAAATATCTTTAATATATGATATTTTAATCAAAATCGTTAGAGCCATTTTTAAGAAAATAAAAATTTCGAAAAATGTTCCATGTAAAGGGTAGTTTGGGATGGAGGGATATTTCTCAAAATCTTCGTGTCGCATTCCTGGAAGATACTGAACTTAAATACCCAGTTTGGTATTTTAGCTACTTTTCGTTTTTGAGTTATCGTGTTCACAGACACACGGATACACACATGGACCTTTTTCTGAAATTGCTTTTTTTGGATACAGGGGGTCCTAAAACATGTATTTCCGATAAAATCTCGGTATAGAATTTTTGGGTGGAATACAATACTTCTCTATCCCTATGTACATTGTACATATGGGGCTGGAGAAAGTAAAAATTGCTAAAATTAAAATCAGTTATGGATATAAAGAAGATTGGAGTCATTTAGAAAATCTATAGAGGAAATTAGGGTGTTATATTTGAGAAATTTGGAAAATTTACACTGTCAAAAATATATTGTTGAAATTTACAGATTATTGTATACAATAATAGTGATATTTTTGCCATCTCAATATTATAAGTTGCATGGTTATTTAAATAAAATTTTCTCCGGTCTAAATTCACTGCTTTAATAAAAATAATCAACCTGATGATTTTTTCTTTCTCTATACATAACATGTTCATGGTATATAGAGAATATAACAAACCTATTGTATTCCACTGGATTTATACATTGATATCCACTATTTACGGGATTATATCTCAATCCTAATTGATTAAAAGATAAATTTTTAACAGTATTCGTAGGAGTTAACTTAACATTCTTCCCTCAACATACCGATATTTACCGGAGATATATTTTTTGAGGGCTACAGAGCACAAAAAATGTATGTTTAGAAAAAAGTCCGTGTCTGTGGACAGCACATAAAGCACTTGGTATTGAAGTTAGGTATCTTCCAAGGATGCGACATGAAGACTTTCAAGAACATCCCCCACCCCAAAATACCCTTTCCATGAAACATTTTTGAAAATTTTATTTTTCTCCAAAATGGCTCTAAATATTTTGTTTAAAATACCACATTTAAAGCTATTTACATCACAAATAAAATGTATATTCTAAATTTTGGAATATCTTCTGAAGACCTTTTCATTCTGCATGGATTTTGCTGAATTTTGAATAACTAGTGAGCCGTAAGAGATGGATAAAAACTTACTGTACATTTAGATCTCGTTAAAACACACAATTTATATGATGCAGAGTTGCAGAGTTAATCGTTCCCGAGATATTCTTTGTTATTGCTTTCAATTTTAAACTACGCTTCCTCTCAGTTTCGTTTCATCTCTTTTTATTTTCTTTTTTTTTTGGGGGGGGGAGGGGGTTAAAAAGCGAATCGAATTTCAATTGTTTGTATATTGATCGGCTTGTAAAAAGATTTGACTATCGCTATAGTCTATTGCATTCCCTCATCGCCCTTCTAATTATAAGGAACTAAGTAGTAAGATCAATTAGGTTAATGTTTTATCTCGTTTAGCATGATGCAGGTAGAAGAATAATCTTTTGTAAGAATGGTTTTTCTTTGTAGAACAGGTAGAGAAAGTTGCGTGAATACAACCCATCAGATTTTTAAAATATTTAAAATTTCTAGTTTCACAGTAAAGAGTTTAAAATTTTGTTATATTAGCCCTTAGTGTAGAAAAATTGTTACAGTGCGTAATCTCCAAAACTTTTGAGTTTTCAAAATTTAATAATTTATTTATCAAAATTAGAGAATTGTTTCGAAAAATTTATATGACCACTTTATTTAATGTGGAGTTGAGAGGCAGCATAACATTTTTTAAAAAATCACAGAAAAATTACATCGTGTGGAACATTTTGAGCTTGGAAGAATTTTGGAAAAAACTTTGCGAGTGCTTATTAATAAGCGTGCACATATCCATGTAGAGCTTCAGTTGATGGATAATAAACTGTGTCATGTGAGAAAAACTATATGTTTTCTTAAATCCCATTATTATGAAACAAAAAAGATGTTTAGTTTTTCTCAGTTGTTGGTAAAATTTCATAGGTGCATTACCTTAATGAAAAAAAAAGTAGTGAAGGAAGATGAAGTATTGCGTAAGGAAATAGATGGTAAGTAATATTTATTGTGTAGATGACCCATACAAATAAATATCCCATATTTTTTCAGACAATTTTCCAGAAAATATACATTAAGGAATTTATTTATTAAGTAGATGAAAATACGTTGTTACAAAGAAATGACAAAAACTCCTGACGATTTTCAGATAATTTAACGACACTTAGTATCAGCGTTTAAAACACAACCATTCAGCAATATTGAAAGTTTGAAATGATTTGCTGGAATATTGGCACAACCATTTGCAGAAACAAAGAAATTAAATGGACCATTTTTTCGGTACCTTTTCTAAAAATCGTAACAAAGAAATTGTATTAAACCTTTGTGGTTAAGTTCGTTATTTGGTGGTGATAAATTCTGTGCAACAATATTTTTTTAATAAGCAGTATTCAGTTACGCTTTTAAAAATTCCTGGTGTAGGTATAATCATAAATACTGGTATTTTCAAAATATCAAACTACTGCACATGATTATTCATTGCACACTGTTAGAAGATACTTGTAAATTTCACAGATCTGAGGTAACTAGTTTTATAGAAAAGGTACACTGTTTATAAAAATATTTAATTTGATGGAAAAGAGTACAGAAGATGTACTTTATTTTAAATTTTAATATTTCTTTACCTCCACTAGTGCAGTAAAGTGAAGCATAAAATACCACCTAAAGTCTTAGCAACAATTTGGACCATGAAATGCCACACAGTCCTTGTTATGATATTCAATTTGGCAGGTTTAATCATTGTTTATATGCTGTTCTTACGAATTTAGTTCAAGAAAAATATGGCATATAGTTGTGCATCTGTTCTAAATTGTTAACATCTGAATGAGAAAGTTAAGCCTTTCGCAGTATTTTGTTTCCTGTAATTTTAACATCGGGTTTTCTTAAAAATTACAATTACATTATTATTAGCTAACATACTATTTATATAGTTGGTTAAACTATAAAAGCTGAGACTTAAAATACCTATATCATTGTAAATCGCCATTGTGGTATGTCATCTCAAAATAATTTGAGACTACCTTGTGGTTTACAGGGAAACTTTGAGTATGATTGTAATTCAATGCTTCCTTCATTCTTTTGCCGATAGTAATATGGCGGATTAAAATTATAACTAAAGCTCGGTCCGGGATCAAGAAATTGTCGGATTGAGGTTTGGATGGAGAAGCGTGGTGCACTATATAGCATTGCTCACAGCCTGGCCTCGTTCAGTTCCTGCTAGTAGATATACCAGTGAACAATGTAAGAGAGTGAAAAATTGATAAATTTCGAAAATATAAAGGGTAGGCATTCGATGAGGGATGATTAAACATTTTTGATTGACCGAAGAAGAACCTTTTCTTTCGACACAATAAACATACATCTTGTAACTCACTGCAATGAATTCTGTGAGAGTTTGATTGATTTATGTTCATTGCCTTTTCAAAGTTCTACATATTAATATTCTAAAGTTTTTGTGTCAATATTTATAGTTTTATTTATAAACATAAGGCGTTTTTATTTACCAATCATATTATGAAAGAATTGTTTTATCGTGCTTGTTTTTAAATTATACAATGCATATAATGTCAATACGTATAATTAGCAATTTTAGAACAGATTTTACATTAATGTGTGCATGTTTACACTACAAACCTCTCCCTATTATCCTCTATTTATACCGCTGACTACTCTGTGTATTCGTAACCGTGTACGCTTCGGAACCCAAAACCTTTCTATAATTATAACCAGTATTAAAATTCGGGTGAATTTTTACAGCTAAGAATGGAATGTTTTTGTGTCAGTTCTGTGCAAGGTTAGATTTCTTTGAGGCTAGAAAAAGATATGAGCAAAAGGTCGTTCAACTACTTGGATAAGTCAGCTTACGACCTCACAAAAACCTGTGTCCTGCATGCATACCAACTTCGGCACAGCGGCAACAGTTTGGTGCTGCAAATTTATCACCTACCCTACACCAGAAGGTCAAACGTAGGCATAAGGAACCTATATTAAGTGCACCTTCCAATGACATGAAACTCCAGAATGGGAAGAAAAACTGGAGCAATAAATCGTATTAGCAACCTGTTCCTTTTGAAAACGCCTCTTTTTCAGTTCTACTCATGCTTACACTGCGCTTCCTTCGCTTTCCTATTTTATGTGATCCTTATTTTACGAGAGATTCTTTTTCCTATTCCACCTTCTCGTTTTTAGTGTACAAGATTACTCTGTATGAAAAGCTAAAAATAACCACTATATAACACGGAAGTAAAGAATGAATATTCCAAAAGAAGGCATAAGCGCAAAAATAATCATATGTTTATGTGTTTTTTACTTTCTCTACACGCACTATGCACATCATGTATAGTGAAGGTATTGTATTGTACCCAAACATTTTCTCAAAATTGGCTGTAACGATTTGGATTAAAATATCGTATATTAAAAATATTTACCTTACAAATAATATGTATATCTTGAATTTTCAGGGAATAGCCTATGAAGACAACTTTATTCTGGATGAATTTTACGGAATTTTGCATAACTGCTCAACCGTAAGAGATGGACAAAAACATAACACACAATAAATGTAGAGCACATTAAAATACACAATTTATGTTATATACCTTTTTTCCTGGAGTTGATCGTTTTTGAAATACTCTTTGTTTTTGGTTTCAGCTTTAAAAAACTTACACTTTAACTCATATAGGAGTTTGTCAACTTCTGTCCATACAAAAAAGGAACTTCAGTTACATAGCAACCAGCTTTTGACTATCACTTTAACCTATGATACTCCCTTATTTCGGTTCTACTTACAAGGAAGCAAGTAATAAGTCATTTCTGCTAATTTTTTTCTCCATTATCATTAAGTAAATAGAAGCATTATCTTTTTAACAATAATTTGTTACAGAGATATAGAGTGAATGGAACATATCAGATTTTTTTTGGATACAGGGGACCCAAAACGCTCTCGGTATCGACTTTCTGCGTGGGGTTCAATAACACCTCTACCTATGTACCATGTACTGCCTAGAGAAAACGATTGAAAATCCCTATCCCGCTAAGCGAGATTCCATCCGTTATTTTACAACGCTGGAGGCTTGGTTATTGTTCCATTCAGCCACCCTGAAACTTGAGGCGCAGTGTTTTAGAAACTCGGATATAATTACATTTTGAACGAAGCTAATTATATCTTCGCAACTTTACTTGTAGCTGAAGACTTGTAATACGGTTTTAAGTTTCTATTAGGTATTTTAACAATATTAATTACATGGAGCGTATACAAATATAGGACCGAAGCTCGTGACATGCAGTTCAATTAATAAACTGGTATGAGACGGTACAACAAATTTAAATATAAATGTCTTTTTTATGTTTTTAGATAATTTATTTCCTAGATTATTTTAATCTTTGGGTGAGGATTTCAACAAAGCTCTTACAAATCCGAATGTCTTAATTTGTTGTTTGGCGAAATTTAAAGTTCATTACTTTCTTTTAAAAACATTTTGTGGTAACTCTTTCTTACGTGTTATATTACCGTTCAACAAATTTGAATATAAATATTTCCTTTTATTACTTTCTCTACAGGTACTATCACTAGAGAAAATATTGTACTGCACCGAAAAATTCCATACCGGGATTTTACCTGAAACATATGTTTTGAGACCCCCTGAATCCAAAAAGGCAATTGTTTTTAGAAAAGTGTCCCTGTGTGTGTATCTGTGTGTATGCGTGTGTGTCTGTGCTCAACATAGCCCAAAAACGAAAGTCTGTTAAATACCACACTTGGTATTTAAGTTCAGTATCATTCAAGGATGTGACGCAAAGATATTCTCAGACCACTCGCATCTCGCCTAGACCGCCCGGATTCGATCCTAGGTAACCGCATGTGAGATTTGTGGTTGACAAAGCGGCTCAGGTGCGGGATTTCTCCGGGTTCTCCGGTTTCCCTCGCCATCACATTCCACTAGGGCTCCATCTTTATGTATCATCAGTGTCATCGCTGTGCCAGAGCAGTAAAATCGGGCGTTAAACACTATAAAAAAACAAACAAACAAAAACAACAACAAAAGAATTCAAGAAAATCTCCCCACCAAACATGGAACATTTTTCAAAAATTTTTATTTTCTCAAAAATAGCTGTCATGATTTTGATTAAAATGTCGTATATTAAAGATGTTTAATGACAAATAAAATGTATGTTTAGAATTTTCACAGAATAGCCTCTGAATATATCTTTGTTCTGGATACATTTTGCGGGAGGATTTCAAACAGAGCGTTTACAGACCCGTATGTCTTATTTGTCGTTTGGCTAAATGTAAAGTTCATTGATTTTTTTTTATTTAGTTGTGGTAGGTACTTCTTACAATAGAGGGTGACAAAGATAGATATGTCAACAATGGCATCAGCTAGAAATACTGGTTATTTACTTTCAGTTATTTGGAATCATTGTAACAGAATATAGTTTGGATTATTTTTTCACACAAGCCGTGTGACAGGAGTTGGATAGGTAGAGTCAGACTAAAAAATTCAATGTCATGGCGGAATTTGAACCACCGATCTCCAGATCTATAGCCGGTTGCTCTGCCACTAAGCTACCATCAACATGCCGGCATAGCATTGAATTTCTCAACTGACTCGCCTGTTTCCCGGTAAACCACAAGGTGATCCTAAGTTCGTTTGCAATTTTTTTAAGAATAAATTAACGAAATGCACTATTATTTATTATTATTATTATATTATTATTGTTATTCTGATTATATATTCTATAAAATTATTATACACTGAATATAACATAGAAAGAAAGACTATCTCCGCTAAAATCATTTGAGTAACTTTTTCAACTATAAAACGTGTTTAATTGTCTATTACAAGTTCTACTAAAACGCATATTTTGAGTTATTTCAATTCTATATAAATATTCTGGAAAACTCAATTGATATCTCCAAAATATCATGTGGGAAGAAAGTTGCAGTTCGTTACATTATTGCAGATAATTTATCTACATTGTTAGAATAAAATATGAATATATACAAATATTTAATTTATTATGTTAGTATAAACACTTGTTACCTTCTCTAGCCCCATATGTACAATGTACAATGTACATAGAGATAGAGAAGGTATTGTAATGCACCCAAAATTCGATACCGAGATTTCACCGGAAATATATGTTTTGGGGTTCCCTGAGTCCGAAAAAAACATTTTTAAAAAAAGGTCCGTGTGTGTACGCGTGTGTCTGTGGACAGCATAGCCCCACAACAAAAAGAACGTTAAATACCAAACTTAGTATTTAGGTTTAGTATCTTCCAAGGATGCGACACGAAGATTTTTAAAAAAATCCGCCCACCAATAACTATCCTTTACGTGGAAAAAAATTCAAAAATTTTGATTTTCTTAAAAATTGCGCAAACGATTTTGATTAAAATCCCATATATTAAAGCTGTTTATGTCCGAAATAAAATGTATATCTCGAATTTTTGGGAATAGCCTCTGAAGACCTCTTTATTCTGGATGAATTTTGCTTAACTGCTAAGAGATAGAAAAAAAAAAACGTGCTGCACAAAAAATGTACCTCATGACAAAACATACAATGTTTGTTCTCAACGCTTTTGTTGTAAAGGTAACCGTTTTCGAGATATTCCTTGATATTGCTTTCAATTGTGAAGTACTTAAACTTTTCTCACACAGGAATTGTCTGTTTTTCTTTTGTTCTACTGCTGGCCAAGCAAAGAAGTGATTTGCAATGACAATCGCATAACGATAGTTTTTAAAACATTTGACAATCACTTTAAAATAGTGCGTTCCCTTATTCTCTTCTACTTATAAGGAACTAAGTAATGACATTCTGCTAACATTTATCTTGATTAGCATTGTATACAAAGAAGAATAATCTTTTGTAGGAGTTTTGTAGAGCAGCTAGAGAAAGTCATGTGAGTGTAACACATCAGATTTTTAATTTATGGATGCTCAGTAACTGCTGTGGTTCTCGCCTCCCATTCCGTATTGGTCGTGAAAGATACCTTAATTTTGCTTAGAGGCCGCTTTATCAGGATTAAGGTTCCTTTATATTTCGTAAATCTACGACACGGGACCACCGGCTTTACTTTCCTTCTGAAGGAAGCCATGCTACGGATTTTTGCCCTGAAAAAATTACACTTTGGGATCCAGAAGCTAGCATATTATCTCTAGACCAAGGAGAAGAGTATTACTAGATGTCGTGAGGCAAAACAAGAGCAAAACATTAAGTAGCAGAGTGGCTAGTCTCTACCTGAACAGCTGATTGTAGGAGTTGTGTCAACAGAAGCCTCAACGTAAAAACGGCGCAGGGACTGGTTTTCTCCGGGTTCTCCAGCTTCCGGTGCTTAATCTTCATTTCATGTATCTCAATGTCCGCCTGCGGTACCATTAGTGCCACATAAAACATCTGATGAAATACGTTCACATGACTTTCTCTACATCTCTGTGAACAATTATTGTTAAAAAGCTTATTGTTCTATTTACTTCATGCTAATTAGGATAACTATTAGGAGAAATGGTCTTATTACTTGTTTCCTTGTAAAGGAGTACCATAGGCTAAAGTGATAGTCAAAAGCTGGTTGCTATGTGACTGAAGTTTTTTTGTTTCTATAGACAGGAGTTGACAAATTCCTGTATGAGAAAGGTGTAAGTATTTTAAAACTGAGACAATAACAAGGAGTATCTCAAAAACGATCAGCTCTACGAAAAAAATGTATATAACATAAATTGTGTTTTTACGAGCTCTACATTTTCCGTCCGGTTAGTTTTCGTCTATCTCTTACGGTTTATTAGTTATGCAAAATTACGATAAATTCATCCAGAATGAAGATATTTTCAGATGATTTTCCCAGAAATTTCAAGATATACATACAATTTAATTGCCATGCGAATATCTTTAATCTACATATTTTAATCAAAATCGTTAGAAACATTTTTGAGGAAATAAAAGTTGTTGAAATTTTTTTCTTGAAAATTTTTGTGGCGCATCCTTGGAAGATAAATATCAAACTTGGCATTTAAGTTTAGTAGATATCGGATTTTTAGTTTTTGAGCTATGCTGCCCACAGACACACACAAACACACACATGTTTCTAAAAAGGCTTTCTGTTTTTGGTTTCAGAGGGTCTAAAAAACATATACTTCCTGTGAAATCTCAGTTTCGAATTTTTGGGTGCAATACAATACTTTCTTTATACACTATGTAAATGGAACGTGTAGAGAAAGTAAAAATAAATGTCCTTCAAAATCCACTGTTCTCACGCTCTGCATATTGTCAATGATGTATTTCGAGGGGCGTTCAATAAGTACTTAGAAAAAACGAAGAAATTATCATCGGAGAAAGTTTGTATTCATTAACCGTAGTCTCTTACTAAATCACAGTTAAAGTTTTAGCTATATCCATAACGTAGTTTCGTTGCCATTGGCAACTGAATCACAATCTTGAGCTTATTTAAAAAGATGAAAAAAGAAACGAGTTTTGTACGGTAATTAAACATTTCTATTTAAAATACTTAACTCTGAAAGAACTAAAGCAAAGTTGAATGAAATTTATGGCGTATCTGCTCCTGCGTTTGCAAAAATTTACAATTTGATAAACGAATTTGAACGTGGCTGTGCATCGACAAATGATGAATATTGTTCCGGATGTCCAGAAGAAGTGACTTCCTCCGAAATTATTGACAATATCCAGGATATGGTTTTTAGTGATCGTCGAATCACAGTTCGGAAAGAGTATAGGTCACAAGCATATCACAAGGTACAGTATTCGCAATTTTGCACCAAAAATTAAGTCATGACAAATGTCTCGGCAAGATGAGTGCCGCATTGGAGAATAAACACAATCGTGTGATCGATTCGGAACTGGCTTGACACGTTTCCATAGCAATCCTGACGAGCTTCTGCGCCGATACATAACTGTGTATGAAACATGAATACACTGCTACACTCTAGAGATAAAAATAATGCCGAAACAGTTGGTTTTAAAAGGTGAACCGGCTCCAAAGAAGGCGGAGGTAGTGAAATCTGCACACAAGATGATGGCTTCGCTTTTTAAGCATGCACGCGGAATTATCTATACTGATTACTTGCAGAAAGGAAGAACGATAAATGGAGAGTATTATTAATCGTTATTGCACACATTGAATGGAGAAATTAAAAAAACATCCCTCCTCTGGCAAAGAAAAATATTCGGTTATATGAAGACAATGCAATGTAGCACAACTGCACAGTTTCGGTGGCGAAAATTGTAAAATTAAGGTTGCTACAATATTCACCATATTCACCAAATTTGTCCCTCAGTGACTTTATATTTATTTCCAAACTTGGAAAAATTTCTGGGCGGAAAACGATTCACGTCTAGCGAAGAGGTCATCTCCCAAACAGATGCCTATTTTTGGAACTTCCTGAATTCTGCTTTTTGGAAGACTTAAAACAGTTGAAGAAATGCTCAGAAAAGTGTATCGAGCTAAAAGGAGATTATGTTGAAAAAAAATGTACCAAAAATGTGTGTTTCTATCTTTCTCTATAGACTTAGTAAACGTCCCTCACATATATGTATAAAAATTAGGTTTATAACAAAGTGATTCGGCTTTAACTATGGATATGTCCCAATAATTACTCTCATGTGAGCTGCAACAATTGTTTAACTCTGCATGCTCTTGTGGCTGTGTTATTGGCGCCGAGCTGATATCTCTATTATTCCTCTCAACCGTTGCAGTGGGAAGGAAACTAACTTCCTCTATGTGCAAGATTTGTTCATGTCGGATCTGACGAACTTTAATTTGAGATAGTTTGTACAGAATATACGAAAACTGTTTGAAAATATTCGTTTCTAAAATGTCTAAAAAGAAATTATTCATATAAATAAAGTAATAGAAACAATGGTGGTTTCAATTAAATACAGGTTCTCTTCTTGGAGAAATATAATATGTTTAATGTATTCTTATATATTGTTTCATGTATATTTGAGCTGGGTAACACATAAAACAAAGTCACAATCACTAAGAGCAGGAATCTTTGCTGCAGGCAAGCTATTAAGAGTTCATTTTGAAAAACTTATCCTTTTTCAGGATGGAGGGGGAAGCCGGGATAAAGCTCTGGAAAGTACTGATAAACTAAAATATAAAAGGCTTCAAAAACAGATTTGAAGAAGTAAAAACAGAATACATTTTAGGTAAAAGCCGAATGTAACTTAATGCATTTGGCAGTGATACATTTGACTTTAGCCTTTTTAAGAGAAAAGGTTTTATTGTTAGAGGGAAGCCATCGATATCCTAGGCAAGGTAGAACGGATCTCTAACTCGTATCTTTTATAACGCTGCCGTAAGCGCATTTTATGCACAGGTTATTTTTGCCAAGAGATAAAACAAAGTAATCCTGGGATTTGATTGCCCATTTTACTGCCTCAGTAAGAGTGGCTCTATTTGCAGTATCTAGAATCATGGAAATGCTTTTCCTCAGCTGCCACTCAACTCAACTTCAGTAGCACTGGTAAGCACTGTACGAGAGCCACTATTTATTTTTTGAGCCTTGGCAACACTGATTGATGTAGGTACCATCTGATATTGTTGACCTTAACTTACTTCAGATATTATCTTAATATAGCTTTGTTTTGAGTTGTTTACAAGGCTGTAAAACTATACCTCAGCGAAAAGATGGAATTAACTCGTGAAAATATTGATGCGCTGATTTATTATGATTTTCGGGTAGATTATCAAGATAAGAGTGCATTGATCAACTTACTACTTCACTTGGCCATAAAACTTTGCCGCTGTGAAACCCTGGTATATCGAGTTTAATTGTGACCGCTGACGATATTCGTGAAGGTCGTCCAAAATCGGTTGTTGTGCCAGAAAACATTGGTGCTGTGCAAAAACTGAAAGTGCAAGATTGCCAAAGACGACACTAGCAAAACAGCCAGAATATACAGGTGTTTGATATCTATATATTTAATATACAGTATTTCAATCAAAATAGTTTGAGACATTTTGAAAAAATATGAATTTTTCGATGTAAAGGGTAGTTTGGGGTATGAGAATTCTCCTCAACATCTTCGTATCGTATCCTCGAAGGATACTAAACTTAAATACCAAATTTGGATTTTACCAACTATTCGTTTTGGGTTATGTCCATAGACACAGGATCTTTTTTTATTTTTTTTATACAAGCAACTCGAAAACGTGTATTTCGGTGAAATCTCGGTATCGAATTTTTGAGTGGGAAACAATAGCTTCTCTACCTGTGTAGCATGTACTATATAGAGAAAGTAAAGTATATGAGGTAATAGTAATATTTAATTATAATTCCAATTGTTCACTTATTAGCATTGAGGCATACGTAAACCAACCGCATGACGGAAATACTGTTAGCATTGAGATTTGAATATGCGGTTTTATTTAAATAAGTGATACAAATTACTGTAACAAGATGATTGTCAGGAAACATCGACAAGAATGGAGAAATTTGGCTATATTGTTCTATAATTGGCAACAATGGAAAGGAAAGACGATCGTGCCTAACAGAATACCACCATTTGCTAAGGTTACTGTTATGCCCATGATTCTGGTATATTTCCAAGGAAACGTTCCGCCATCAGTAGGTGAGTATGACATTCCTGGTACAATTATCGTATTTTAAGATAAAGTGTGGAGGTAAATCTGTCAAAAATTAAGCAATTACTCCCAACGAAATCCTAAATTTATTCACAAGGAAAATTATTGCGCGCTACCTTTAAAGACGCGCAATATTTGCTTCATTCTTGCAGAAATTAATGCACGATACTGAATAAGTTAAAAAATCCGATGTGTTCCATTTACATGACTTTCTCTATATCTCTGCAACAAACTATTGTTAAAACGCTTATGCTTCTATTTACTTCAAGCTAATCGAGAAAAAATAGCGTCTTATTGCTTGTTTCGTTGTAATTAGAAGCAAAATAAAGGAATACCATAATTTAAAGTGGTAGTCAAAAGCTGGTTGCTATGTGATTGAAGTTCCTTTGTTTGTATGGACAGGAGTTGACAAATTCCCGAATGAGAAAATTATACTTTAAAGTTAACACAAATAACAAGAAATATCTCAAAAAGGTCAACTCCATGCAGGTATATAACATAAATTGGAGCTCTACATTTGTTGTGTTGTAAGTTTTTGTCTATCTCTTATGGTTTACCAGTTATGCAAAATTCCGCAAAATTCATCCAGAATAAACATGTCTTGAGAGGCTATTTCCAGAAAATTGAAGATATATATTTTATTTGTCATGTAAATGTCTTAAAAATAAGAGATTTTAATCAAAATCTTTAGTCATTTTTGAGAAGATCAAAATTTTCGAAAAATATTCCATGTATAGGATAGTTGGGGTGGGGAATTTTCTTGAATATCTTTGCGTCGCATCTTTGGAAGATGCTGAACTTAAATATACAGTTTGGTATTTAATGGACTTTTCGTTTTTGAACTATGCCGCCCACAGACACACACGGATCTTTTTCTAAAACTGCTTTATTTGGATTCAGGATGCCCCAAAACATGTATTTCCGGTAATATATCGGTATCGAATTTTTGGGTGCAATACAATACCTTCTCTACCCACTATTTTTTTGGTAATATTTAACGCCCGCTTTAACTATTCATGGCACCGCAGGCGGTGACACTGATGATACATGAATGAAGATGGAGCACCGGTGGAATGCGATGGCGGGGGAATCCGGAGAAAACCCGCCCCAGTACCGCTTTGTCCACCACAAATCTCAAATGCGGTAGCTTGTGATAATTCACTATTTATATAGTATGTTTAGAGAAAGTAATTAATGATTCTGGAAACTGCAATTGTTATTATATGTTCAATATGAGCTCTCCAAGTTTGGTGTCGAAGAGTACTCCAAGGTATTTAGTAGTATGAGAGAGGATAATTATTGTTCACTCAAAAGGTGTAATGCAAGGACGTTATGAATGAAATTTCTGTTACCAATGCATAGAAGTTGTTTCGAAAATATATCGAAGATTACAGCAGTGTTATAGGTCATACTTGGGCCAGTTCAAAATTTAATCACGTAAATTCTAAACCCTTCTACGTATAAGAGAACGCAAGCTTTCATGGCTGGAGTCAATATAACTAGATGTTATTTCCGGGCTGTTTTGCTGTGATCTGCTGGAGTAAGATAATTCAGACGTTTTGTTCACCTAAGTTGTGGCCGAAACATCTTTTTTTTTTCTTTCTTTCTTTTTTATAGTGTTTAACACCCGCTTTTACTCCTATGGCACCGCAGGCCCTTATGATACATAAGTGAAGATGGAATACCGGAGGACTGTGATGGTGGGGGAAATCGGAGAACCCGGAGAAAACCTGCCCCTGAGCTGCTTTGTAGATAGGTAGGGGGATTTAGGGATTTACCCTTTGCTGCTTCAGGGAGTTTCCCAATTCTGCCGGGATTATTGTTGAGAGGAGAGACGGAAGGAGGAGGCAGGCTTTTTTTTTTTTTTTCCTTTAATCATCAATTTAGTACAATTGATTACAAATCTGTGTGTACAATATTTAGAATTTGCTTAATTTGATTGCTATTGTGGTTTAAACTTAGCATGGTTACAATTTAGACACACAATATAGTTAGTTAAGTTTCTTTGGGGTATATATTATTTTTGTCTTAATTCTAAGACACTTAATCTAGTGGTGTTCTATCTTTTGTTTATATCTGTAGTGTTTGTTCTAAGTGTTGTCTGATTTTTTCGTCTTCTATTCATTTTTCTCTTTCGTGTTGCTCAATTATTGCTTTTAGTGGAGGGTCGCTTGGTGTTTTTTTTTTTTGGATTTAAGCTGGGTCTCTTTTAGTTCCTTTTTTCAGAATTTTTCATAATGTGTAATAAAGAAGCACTCCAAACTAACTTAGACATGTTCTGTGCTTTTTCTTTTACTTTATCTAGCAGAATATACTTAGTGTATAGAGTAGATATTGTATTGCACCCAAAAATTTGATACAGAGATTTCACAGTAAATAGATGTTTGAGTCCTCTTAATCCCCCCCCCCTAATAATTTTTAGAAACATGTCAGAGTGTGTCTCTTGAATATGGGTAGCATAGTTCAAAAACGAAAAGTCGTTTAATACCAAACTTGGTATTTAAGTTCAGCATCCACCAAGAATACGAAACTAAGAGTTTATAAAAAAAATCCCTCAAATATTTACATGGAGCATTCTTCTAAAATTTTGATTTTCTCAAAAATGACTAACGAATTTAATTAAAATGCCACATGTACCTATAAGTTATTTTCATACAAAAAAAATATATGATTTTGAAGAAAAACTCCACACCCCAAACTACCCTTTACATAGAATATTTTTTGAAATTTTTGATTTTCTCAAAAATGGCTCTAACAAGTTTTATTAAAATGCCATATGTTTAACATATTTTCATGACAAACCAGCTATGCACAAGTTCTTCAGAATGAAGAGATTTTCAAAGCTGGTGCTGAAAAACTCAAAATAAACATTTTATTTGCATGTAAATATCTTTAATATATTGTATTTTAATCAAAGTAGGCAGTCCTTTTCGGAAAAGTCAAACATTTCGAAAAATGCTACCACGTAAAGGGTAGTTAGAGGAGGGGAAAGTTGCCTGAAAGTCTTTATGTGTCATCCTTGGCAGACATTAAACTTAAATATCAAGTATCGCACTTAACGGATCCTTTGTTTTTGAGTTATGCTCTCAAACACACACACAGAGTCATTTCAATTTTTTCCTTCTTCTGTGATTCAGATTGCCCCAAAATATACATTTTTGATGCAACATTTTTGGACGAAATGCAATTTCTTCTGCACTACGTACCTTGTACAGGCATGGTAATAGAAGTAAAATAATACATATAAATGTTTTCATTACCATTGTGATTTGTACCCTTAAACGCTGTTACGTTTACTTAAAGTACAAATTAAAACCTCTTGATAAATGCATACAAAGAAATAATTTATTTATCACAAGTCTCTTTCATTTTGACTTTCCTTTCCGCACACTGACAGAATAATTTGCCTGCAACTAGGAATTAAACGGCGCCTCAAGAGGTCTAAGGCACGCTGCTAAGCATACTATGTACCTAATATGCACAAACAAACGCTGGGGTGGAGCGTATCGGCAAGGAAACTGTCACAGCGTTCTGAAGATGTCAGCTGTCATCTTGTGGAAGCTATAAAGCCCGTCACACAACAAACCTGGCTTGTAAAGACATTGTCGTGTCCATCAGACTGCTGATTCCAAGCGACAGCTCTTAGCTTTGGTAATGCAACTCGACTTCGAAGGTCAATGTCCTTCACAAAGTGTTAGGGGACGATACAGTGCAAATTGCCTGCCGCATTAGTTCTAGACAGTTGTTTCTAGTAAAATGTTTCCAATTTTCATTTCTTTTCACTTACTCTACTTAGTAAATTACTAGAAAAAGTATTGCATTTCTTTGCAAATACACGTTTAGGATTACCTGAATAAAAAAAATAGAAAAACGTGTGTTTATGTATGTGTATTCGTGTGCTTATTAACACGATAACTCAAAAACTGAAAGTCGGTTAAACACCAAACTTGATATTTAAGTTCAGCATCTTCCAAAGATGCGACACCAAGATTTTCAAGCAAATCCCCCATCTGCACTGTCCTTTATATGAGAAAAAATTCTGTTTTTGTCAAAAATGGCCCCGATGATTTTGGTTAACATACCGTATATTAAAGGTACTTATATGGAAAATAAAACTAATAACTAAATTTTTCTGTACATATCCTCTGAAGTCCTGTTCATTGTGAATGATTTTTGCATTAACTGGTAAACCGTGAGAAATTGACAAAAATTACTATGTACATAAAATATGTAGAGCTCGTTAAGACACGCTCTCCGAGATATTGTTTTTTAGTTGTTTCAGTGTTAAAATACTTATATTTTTCTCGCAAAGTAATTAGTCAACTTCTGGTTATGCAGGGCATTAGACAGCAACCAGGTTTTAAATATTCGACCATAACTTTAACCTTGTATATTACCTTATTTCCCTTCTAGTAACAGGGAACTAAGTAATGAGACAATTTCTGCTAATGTCTATTTCTATTAGCTTTAAGTAGACAGAAGAATAAATTTTTTAACAATAATTTGTTATAAATATGTAAACAAAGTCAAGTAAATGGCACATCAGATTTTTTTAATGTCTTTACATATGGAAATACAGTTTTTGAGGTCCCCTGAATCCAAAAAGCATTTTTGGAAAAACGTTCCGCGTAAGCGTGTGTTTGTGTGTCTGAGAATAGCTTAAACTAATAAACAGCATAAACCAGACTTGATATTTATGTCCAAAGATGGGATAAGAAGATTTTCACAAAGTTTTCCCACCCCAAACTACATTTAAGTAGACAAATGTTTAATTTTCTAAAAATTGCTTGATTAAATTACGTTTGCATAACAGGTAAACTGTAACAGACAAGACAAAAAGCTTAAGAAAAAAAAATGTAGACCTCGTCAAAACACACGATGTCAAATACATAGTTGTGGTGGAGCTAACCATTTCCTAGATATAGTTTGTTACAATTCTTGGTAAAGTACATAGAACGGGATTTCAATGTTATGACTTAACGACCGGCTTTTAAATATTTTGAGTCTCTCCTTTGCATGCTCTTTTTCTCTTGTACAAGGACACATTGTAATAAACCATTTCTGCTGGTTTTTATCTTGATAAAACATGACAAAAATAGAAGAATAGTTTGCTGCAACATGGTTAAAAATATATTTTTTTTCACAAGGATAGGATTTCTTTGGTACTGTCTTTCTTCAGATGACTAGTCGATATAGAACATAATTCACATTGGAGGAGTTTTTATTTTACTTACACCACTCTTATTTTTATTTATTTATTAATTATTATTATTTTATTTTTATTTATTGGCCTTCAGGCGTAATACACTTGGCTATGAGAAGTATAGAATGACTTGCAATGGGTGTCCCAAAGGTACCCGATCTGACGTATACCTAGCGGTTGTTGTTGTTTCAAACAATGATAAAAATAAAAAGTTCGAATAACGTTCTATATAAAGGGTAGTTGGAATTGGGTAGATTTTCTTGAAAATCTTCATGTCATATCCTTGGAAGATATTTAACTTAAATACCAAGTCACAGAAAAACTGGCACACGCGTGGACATTTGTCTAAAAATGCTTTTTTTGGGTTCAAGACGTCTCAAAGTATGTATTTCCGGTGAAATCGCAGTACCGGGTGTAATACTATACTTCCTCTATACACTACGTACATGGTACGTTTAGAGAAAATAAAAATAGTTTGATTTTAGAACAGCTAGAAAAGTCATTGAAAGAAATACATTAGATTTCTTAATCTGTTGTACATTTAAAGTTAACTTATTTCTTTGCTAACATTTTGGTTGTGTTGTGGATGGCAAAGTGAATGTTTATGTTCATGTTATACGTTTGTGTTCTCGATTTAATGTTAATGTTCCTGTGTGAATGGTCGTTAAAGTTTTATTAAGCTCAGCTAATGTTAGGTGTACTGAGGCGAGTCTTTCACACTCCACGTCGGCAGCAGCTTGAATGAAGACTGACATGAATGAAAGAAGACAATAAAACGGTTCGCGAAACGCTACACTGAGCAGTTTCCGTCCTTTGCGACGAACGGTAGGAAAGGAGGAAGCTGTGAGGCGAAGGGGAAGAAGAAATAAAGTAGCAAGAGTTTGCTATTAAAAGTTGTGCAGATGTTTACGAGCTAATAACGTGGACGCGCATGCGCTTTACGCCATGTTATTGCCCACCACAATTCCAATCGCTTTTGACACTACGACTGTGCCAGGCTTGGTCCGTAAATGGTATAGTAGTAGTCTACGTTATCGATTTCCTGGGATCCCCCCTGGGTTCAAGTACTGTCTGCTCCGTTAGAGCATGGCTTCAGAGACGGATTAGGTGGTGCGTGCATAATTTGTATTGGTGTTCAAGAACAGTGTGAAAAACCACATTATGTTAATCATCATCATCAACTCTTCATGGATTAGGAGGATTCTCCTGTTCCGGCCTCATATTTCTTCCCATCTTTTAACTGGTCTTCCTATCGTTCTGTAGCCTAGAGGTTTGTATTTGTATGATTGAAATGGAATGCGAGAGTTATCCATTCTTTGTAAATGGCTTTCCCATTTTTCTCTATTTATTTGTATCCTTTCTTTTAAGCAAAAAATGTCTAATTCTTTCCTTATGTCTTCATTTCTAATATGATCTTGTCTGGTGCAACCTTTTACTGCTCGGAGATATTTCATTTCTGCCGCTTGTATTTGGCTCCAATCTTTCTTTTTAAGAGTCCATGTCTCCGAACCATACAGTAAAACTGGAACAGCCATTGTCTTATAGAATTTTAGGTTTGTATCTTTTCGGGTTTTCCTTTTTAAGGTACGAGCTATTACTCCACAAATATATTGGAACTTACTCACTTTATTATTTATTTCTTCATTGTTTGTCTTAAAGGTTACATTACAACCCAAGTAGTTAAATTTTATCACCTGTTCTAACACTTTATTGCTTAACACTATCTTTGATCTTTTTATATGTTTTCCTATAAATGCCATTATCTTTGATTTTTCTATTGATATACTTAAACCATAATCCTGGATCAATTTTTGTAGCTTGTACATACTTATTTGCAGCTTATCTTCTCGGTCTTGTATTAACATCATGTCATCTGCAAAGAGTAGCATATTTAAGGCATTATCTTTATTTATTTTTATTCCTAATGGTATTTCATCTTTTAATTTTCTGAGAATATCATCCATATAAATATTAAATAAAAGCGGAGATAAACTACATCCTTGTCTTAAACCATTATTAATTATCATATCTTGTGATAATCGTCCATTTCCTAAAACTATTTTTATTTTTGTTTCTTGGTATATATTCCTGAGTACATCTATCAATTGTTTTGGGTATCCTTTTTTATCTAATATATGCCAGAGTCTAGTTCTGCTTACCTTATCAAAAGCTTTTTCTAAATCTACAAAAGCTATATGTGTTTCTAAATTATATTCTCTTCTCTTTTCAATAATTTGGTTAATAGAAAATATATTATCGGTGCAGGATCGTCCTTTTCTAAATCCCATTTGGTTTTCTAATAATAACGGTTCTGTAATTATACTTAGACGTTTGTTTATGATTTTTGTATACAGCTTATAGCCTGTGTTCAGGAGACTTATACCTCTGTAATTACTACATACATTTCTTTTGCCCTTTTTAAATATATTGATGACGTGTGCATCGTACCAGCATTTAGGAATTCTATTCGTTTTCCAACATTTGTTGATAAAATTAAGCAGTCTTACATTTAATTTATCTCCTCCATACTTTATTAATTCTGCATTTATTCCATCTGGTCCTGGAGCCTTTCTATTTTGCATGTTTTGTAAAGTTAATTGTAATTCTTCTTCGGTGATTAAATCTATAGATGTTTTAACTATTACTTGGTCCTCTATTGACTTTCCATTTTCTTCTAATTTATACCATAGTTCCTTATAATATTTCAACCATTCTTCTTCAGATATATTGTTTATTCTCACTTTGTCTTTCTCTTGTTTTGTTAACGTCTTAATCACTTTATAGGCAAATTGTTGTCTGCCATGTATGTCGTTTTCTATCTGGCTAATAAAATTCTCCCATGAATTCTGGTGTCCTCTTCTTGTAATTGCTTTTGCGATGTTTCTTTTTTCTTTATAATTTTGTCTTGATTCTTCAGTTTTATTTTGTAGAAGCCTTTTATACGCTGCTTTTTTGTTGTCAATAGCTTGTTTAATTTCTTCATTCCATATTCTTAAGCCAATTTTTCTTCTATATATATTTCTTCTTCCAATTGCTTCTTCTGCTGCTCCTTTGATTGCTTTAATTATATTGGACCATTCTTTATCAATATGTTCTTCTACTTTTGTATCTTCTAGGAAAATGTTTAATCTTTCTTGGTAAAGCCTCCTGATACTAGGTTCTTGAAGTAGGTTTATTTTGAAAACCGTTTTATTTTGTTCCTCGTTTGCCCTTATTTTTGATTTTTTCCATCTTGTCCATAATTCTATTTTAGATATCACTAAATAGTGGTCGGAGGATATATATATGTTAATACCTCCTTTATTTCAAGAGTAATAATTGTACTTATTAAAACAGTATGTTTTCAGTTTGGTTAGTATCTTCAATTGAACGTGGCACATACGTATTGATTTATGGAATGGGCACATTGCTCTCAACAACACCATCCAATAATCACATGGTTCACACGGTAATATTGAACCTCGCGGTTGCAACAAGGTCGCATAGTCATATTGCGCAAACGCTTATATGGAACCCCGTAGTTGAATAATCAAATAGCACACACAGTTTTATTGAACATCACAGTCGCATAGTCATATAGCGCACACAGTTTTATTAAACATTGCAGTCGCATATTCATCATATAGAGCATATGCTGAATCTCGTGGTTGCATTGTCATATAGCTCACTTGGTTATATTAAACATCGTGATCGCATGCTCATATAGTGCATACGGTTATACTGAGCCACGTTGTCACATTGTCATATAACGCACACAGTCACATTGAATATCGCAGTCGCATAGTTACATGCGCATATGGTTATATGCAATCTCGCACTTGCATACTTAAATAGCTCACAAGGCTATATTAAACATCGCAGTCGCATAGGTACTTTGTACACACTGCAATATTAAACATCTCGGTCGCATAGCGCACACGGTTATATTGTACCTCGCGGTCGCATAGTCACATAGCGCACACGGTTATATTGAACCTCGCGGTCGCATAGTCACATAGCGCACACGGTTATATTGAACCTCGCGGTCGCATAGTCACATAGCGCACACGGTTATATTGAACCTCGCGGTCGCATAGTCACATAGCGCACACGACTATAGTCAACCTCGCAGTCGCATAAGTATTTTGCGCACTTTACCACTTTGGTTACATGCAACCTTAGGTTACATGCAACACAATTTTATGTCACCACTATCATCGGCTATATTATGCCATGAGAGAACTACCAGAATCTGTTAATCGATTCGCCGATTATTTTGTGGGAAACTATATCGACTCTCAAGGACTTTTCCGCCAGCGATGTGAGCAAGCCAGAGCTTGTCATCTGATCACACCACGAACTCTTGATAAGCTTTTCACAGTATGTAAGGAAAGTAGCTTAATAATTGCTGATGTTTTAAAACGTTTCCAAACAGAGCTATACATAAAAATAAATGCCAACAGTGGTCACAAAAGTAACATGTAGGCCTCTGGTTACCAAGATGGCGAGCTCAAACCACTGGGGGGAGCAGTGTGTTTTTTGGGCGTAAAAATCCTTAGCATGGTTTCCTTCGGAAGGAATTAAAGATGTTGGTCCGTATCGTAGATTTTGGCCACATAGAAACACCTCGAGTTTGGTAGAGAGGCTCTGAGGAAAATTAAGGATCTTTTATACCCATTATAGAGTGGTAAAATAAAAACAGTGGCAGTTAAATAACGTCCATAGATAAAAGTCAGTTCAAATCAAACTAATTTCAACTGCAGCAGTCAACAAGAAAGACAATAAAAAAATTCCAGTGCCTTAAGAGACTTAGTGCAATTATACAACAATGCCAGCTGGGACAAATAAACCACATTAACTTTCTTAAACTGGCTGCATAACACTACAGCAATACTAACTCACTGTTCAATAACCTAATAACCTAATAATTTTTACCTTCTCTACACATACTATTTTACATAATTATAGAGAAGGTATTGCGCTCCACCAAAAAATTCGATACCGAGATTTCACCGGAAATAATCCCCTGTATCCAAAAAAAAAAAAAAAATTCAGAAAAAGGTCCGTGTGTATGTGTGCATCCATGTGTCCGTGTACACGATAACTCAAAATTGAGAAGTCGGTAAAATACCAAGCTTGGTATTTAAGTTTAGTATTTTCCGGGGATGCGACACGAAAATGTTGAGAAAAACCCCCCACTCCAAACTACCCTTTACATGGACTTTTTTCGAATATTTTGATTTTCTCAAAAATGGCTCTAACGATTTTGAATAAAATGTCGTATTTTAAAGATATTTACCTGACAAATAAAATGTATATTTTGAATTTTCTGGGAATAGCTTCTGAAGACTACCTTATTCTGGGTCAATTTTACGAAATTTTGCATAACTGCTAAACCGTAAGAGATGGACAAAAACTTATTACACAACAAATACAGAGCACTTTAAAATTTATGTTATATACTTTTTTCGTGGAGTTGATTGTTTTTGAGGTATTCCTTGTTTTTGGGTTCAGCTATGAAAAACGTATACTTTTCTTATACAGGAATTTGTCAACTCCTGTCCATACAAACAAAGGAACTTAAGTCACATAGCAACCAGCTTTTGACTATCACTTTAACCTATGGTACTCCCTTATTTCGCTTCTACTTTCAAGGAAGCAAGTAAGAGGACTATTTCTGATATGTTTTCTTCTTCTCAATTTAATGAAGTAAATAGCAGCATAAGCATTTTAACAATAATTTTTTGCGGAGATGTAAAGAAAGTCATGTGAATGGAACCATCAGATGTTTAGTTTTGATGCCTTTCTAAAATCCTAAAGAACCGATTTTTAAACCTCTGAAGTAATATCAAAACATATTTGCGGTATGTTCTGATATTATTTAGCTATTCCTAAGCATAGAAATGGTCGTCCTTAGCGCGGTGGTACCGCAGCTGCTTGCCAAGCGGGAGACCTGGATTCGATTCCCGGTACCGGCGTGGCGAACTTTTACCCTCTGGAAGACTTGGTCCGCGGTGCACTCGTGATGTCCCTGGGGTCTAATTGAGGAGCTACTTGACTGAGAATTATCAGCTCCAGGACCGCATCAACCGGGAAGGAATTGAGGCATTGATCACGTCTCACCCTCTAGCACTATACCCCATTCATGACGCCTTCGGGCCCAAAGGGGGATGCAGCGGCCGAGCGATAAGCCAAGGTCGCTTGTGGAGTGTCGTGCAGTGAAGTTTTTAGTTAAGCCTAGAAATCCCAAAGCGTGAAGGGAAATTGTTTGTGTTTATTCTAAGAAACTTAAATATGAAAGTTTTACGTATGCATAATTTGCACATATACTACAGGTACTAATATTTCATCTGTGCGCTATGTGGTTATACCTTTTGACGCCACATAATTTTGTCTTAACCATGTGCGCAATATAGGCTTTCTCTTTATTTACCACGAAAACGCGGGTCAGGAGACATAAACTGAGTTTCAATGCTTTCTGAAAAGCCAATGACTCCACACTACCTAGGCCAGAAGGTCACGCAATGAGTTGTGAAAACTTCAAAACAAAACGAATTATCTACATGACAGGTGTTGTTTATTTCATGGCGAAGTTAAGACCATGTTAAAAACATCAACAAGCACATTATGTAATTAGTTTTTAGGAAAACTGTTAGGTACAGGGAGTACAACAGAACAAAATATGCGAGTGTTTCATTCACATTAATTTTTCTACCTATGCTGCAAAAAGCCAGTTCTTACAAAAGATTCTTCTCTCTACGCCATGCTAATCAAGATAAGCATAACAGTAATGGTTTTATTTCTTAGTTCCTTCTATTAGAAGGGAAAAGGGGATACATTACATTTAAATGACAGCTAAATCTGTTAATAACTGGTGGCTAGGTGATGAAACTGAAATTCTCTGCTCTTTGCATTACCAGAAGTGAATAACGTTTCCTCATTTGAGAAAAGTCTTAAGTATTGAACATTTTAAAATCAATAATAAAGAACATTTCGAAAATGGTTAAGCCCACAAAAAATGTGTATAATAGATTGTGTGTTGTAACGTGCTTTACAGTTTTTGTGCACTGAGATTTTGTCTATTACGATTTACCAGTTATGGAAAAGTCAACCAGACTGAAAAGGACCCCAAATTCCCAGAATATTTAATCCATACATTTTATTTGGATTAAACACATCTAAATAAGTATTATTTTAATCAAAATCGTTATAGCCATCTGCGTAAAATCGAAATGTGAGAAAAATGTTCTGTTTGTGTGGGGATATTTTTTTGAAAATTTTTATGCTAAACTTAAATATCAAGCTTGGTATTTAAGGCATTTTTAATTTTTGACTTATTTAGTTTACAGATATACAAACTCTCCCTCTCTCATTCTCTCTCACTCACATTATAAGACACTGCCATGATAAATAAATGTATATGCTGAACTTTCTGGGAATAACTTGTAAAGTGCATTTTTACCAGCAGACGCAAGACAGCACGTGCTCTTCTAACCGGCATTTGAACACAGTAGGGAACAAAGGGAGGCATGATCAGTAACCTCATTAGTCAGTGAGCGGTCAGTGACAGTACAGACCCCGCCCCCTGTCTCTGACTAATCAATCCCCATTTCAAACCCTCAATCAATAATCCGTCTGCAACCTCTATTCGGAAATAGTTTAACTGGTACATGGTAAGCGACGGACGGAAATGTAGATACTACACAAAAAATTGATCTGTTCCATTCACATGATTTTCTCTAAATCGCTGTAACAAATTATTATTAAAAAGCATACTCTTCTAATTCATGATAATCGTGATAATCATTTGCATAAGTTATCTTAATTACTTACTTCCTTGTAAGTAGAAAGAAAATAAGGGAATGTACTAGGCTAAAACGATAGTCAAATCTTTTAAAAGCCGGTTACCAAATGGATGAAGTCCGTTTCTATGCAGGGCCAGGAGTTAACAACTTTCCGTGTGAGAAAAATTTAAGTATTTTATATCTGAAGCAAATAGCAAGAAATATCTTACAAAAATCGTAAATTCAACGAAAGAAAAGTATATGACATAAATTGGGTGTTTTAACGTGATCTACATTTTTTGTGAAGTAAGTATTTATCTACCTCTCATGGTTTACCAGTTACGAAAAAAATTCAGCGAAATTTATTCAGAATAAAGAGGTCTTTATAGGCTAATCCCAGAAAATTCAAGATATACATTTTATTTGCCATATAAATATCTTTATTATACGATAATTTAATTATCATCAAAATCGTTAGAGGCATTTTTGAGAAAATCAAATTTTTTGACATTTTTTCCACGTAAAGGGAGTTTGGGGTGTTTTTTTTTCTCAAAATCTTCGTGTCTTGGATTCATATTAATTCCAACCTCAATATAACTCATCCCTTCCCGAAGAACCCATGGAATATACTAAACTTAAATACCGAACTTGTTATTTAACGGTCTTTTCGTTTTTGAGCTACGTTGTCCACAGAAACACATACACACATACACCTTTTTCTAAAAATGTTTTTTCAGACTCAGGGCACCCCAAAACATATATTTCCAGTGAGATCTCGATATCAAATTTTTGGCTGAAGCACAATACTTTCTCTGTCTACTATATACATTGTATATATGGGCTACAGAAAATAATAATGTTGTTCAAATACATTATTTTCTGATATAATTGTTCTAATTATTTTTTGTTGTTTCATTTATATAGCCCCCTTTAACATCTAAGGTCATATCGGGGGCTTTGCACTTGAAAAAAATCGTCAGTAGGTTTAAATCATTTAGTTTTTTCTTAAAACACACACATTCACCCTCACATACATTCTTCCATACTCTGTGGAGGATAGGGAATAATTCTGGCTAAAGAATAATTCCCCGCCCCAGTCGGGAATCGAACCCGGGACCTCCGGGTGAGAAGACAGCTCGCTGGCCACTCGACCACGGGGGCAGTCAGTTCTAATTATTGTTCCTTACTTTTGTCATATTTTATATCCTTGTCGATAATTGTTTCCCTCAATTGCATGGAAGGAATATGATATTTTAAGAACGATGTGCGGTGTTCAGCTCTTAAACATTCCTATGTATATACGAGGAACAAAATGTGCAATATTGCTATTTATGAAGAGGTTTATCATAATTAAATTAAATTTAAAACTAAACTTTCTTAAGGGTAGCTTGTATACGCACTAATAAAGTCCACTGAGTGTAGACACATCAGACTTTTTCCAGATTTCAACCAATATTACAGGTGCATCCACTTACTTAGCTATACTAAGACATTTAATATAATAGCCGGGATTTGAACCTAAGTCTCAGTCCCTAATCCCTGAGCTACTATTTCGACTTGGCCTTGCATTTTTGACTGACTCTAGCAATCAAAAAAACAAATAATGAACACTGATCGACCTAATAGTCGGTTCAACTATAAACCCGAGATTTAAAATACTTCCGACATTCTACATCGCCATGTGATCTCAAAATCATTTGATATCTACACGAGGTTTACCGGAAAAATGCAAGTTGGAGAATTTAATGTCGTGTCGGTATGTTGTCATGTTAGCTCAATGATTAGAGAGCAACCGGACGGAGACCGGAAGATCCATACTTCAAACCGCCATTGTAGGTTGTCACTGGGTATGTCAACTCAAAATAGTTTAAGATCTCCTTGAGATTTACGTGTTAAAAAGCGTCTCAATTGTTGAATTTAATGTCATGCCGTCATGTTGTCATGGTAGTTCAGTGGTTATAGCAACCGGAGATCTGTGTTTCAAATCACCATTGTAAGTTGACACTGGAGTATGTCGTCACAAAATAATTTGAAATCTCCTCGGTTTATCGAAGAAAAAAAACCGAATCATTTGGGGAATTTAAAGTTGCGTGACATGTTGCCATGGAACTTCAGTGGTTATAGGAATCTGACGGAGACCGGAAGATCCCTGGTTCAAATCGCTATTGTAGTTTGTCATTACAATACATTTTAAGGTCTCCTCCTTGTTCACCAGGAAAATGCGAGTCGGTTGGAACATTTAATGTTGTGTCGCTATGTTAGGGTAGCTCAGTGGCTAGAGCAACCGGACGGAGACCCGAAGATCTGTGGTTCATATCACCATTGTAAGTATATACTCTTGGAGTATGTCATCATAAATTAATTTGAAATCTCCTTCTGCTTTTCAGAAAAAATCTGATGTGATACACTCACATGACTTTCTCTAGCTCTTCTACAAGCTTCTTGCATAAAATTCTTCTTCTTTCTGTATCTTGCTAATCGAGATAATCATTATCAGAATGCTCTTGCTACTTAGTTCCTTATAAGTAGAAAGAAAATAAGGGAACACACTAGGCTAAACCGATAGTGAAATGTTTTAAAAGTTGTCGTTATTCGATTGTCATTGCAAATCGCTTCTTTGCTTGGCCAGGAGAAGAACAAAAGAAAAACGAACACTTCCGGTCTGAGAAAAGTATAAGTACTCACAACTGAAGCCAAAAACAAGGAATATCATGGAAACGGTTATCTCCACAGCAAACATGTAAAGGACATAAATTGTGTGTTTTGATCAGATCAACATTTTCTGTGTAGTAAGTTTTTGTCTAGCTGTTACCGTTTGGCAGTTAAGCAAAATTTAGCAAAATCCATCCAGAATGAGGAGCTCTTCAGAGGATATTCCCAGAAAATTCAAGATATACATTTCATTTAGTATGTAAATATCTTTAATATACGGGATTTTAATCTAAATCGTTAGAGCCATTTTTTAGGAAATCAAAATTTTCAAAAAGTTTTCCATGTAAAGCGTATTTGGGGGTGGGGGGATTTTCTTGAAAATCTTCGTGTTGCATCCTTGGAAGATACCAAACCTAAATACCAAGTTTAGTATTTAACGGTCTTTTCGTTTTTGAGCTATGCTGTCCACAGACACACACACACACACACATACACAAGGATCTTTTTCTGAAAATACTTTTTTTGGATTCAGGGGGTCCTAAAACATGTATTTCCAGTGAAATCTCGGTATCGAATTTTTGGTTGGAATACAAAGTAAAAAATACGAGTCAGTTGGGGAGTTTGATATTGTAGGCATGTAGCAGCTCAGTGGTTAGAGCAGCAGTGCGGAGACAGGGAGATCCATGGTTCAAAACCCGACTATTTCACCAAAGTTTTCAGTCTGACTACCAATCGAACTAATGAGAGGTTATTTAAGTAGGTAATATTTTCTGCTTATCCCAAATTGTGGTGTTGATTTTAAGAAATGTGCTTTGCTGCTATTCGCTCTACACAAAGTTGAGCGAGTGTCGATTGTTTGAACATAGAGCCTGCTATAACCCCCTCTCACTCTTCGGTATGCATGGCTGGCTCGCAATGCTGACAACGTCGTCCATTAATATGTTCCTCTCCGAGCCAACATTTTGCGCTGCTGATGAACTTGTTGATCTGCTCATTGTTGCACTTGGACTATGTGCTCGCTAATACGGATAAATTAGATGAACATTTGTTATTAGCGGAAAAACCTGTCGACCATGAAATGAAACTGCCATTCGTCTAACCAAATCCACGCATTCGGTGAAAACCGTTCAATGACCCCGACGTGATGACAGCATGTTATACATATCCATTCTGCCGAATAGCTCGCCATTTCCTTTCCCCGAAATGGACCCGCTAAAGAGAAATGGACGGCGTTTTCTCTTTATTTTCACCAAAAAGTACAGTATTCCACCCACAAAGTCATGTAGATTTTACCGGAAAGATATGTTTTGAGGTCCCTTGAATAAAAAAATATAAAACGTTCCATGTGTGTGAGCCTATAGATAGCATAGCTCAAGAACCAAAAACTGTTAAACACCAAATTTTGTATTTAATTTTAATGTCCTCCAAGGTGCAACAACCCATTGTAAGAAAACTTTTTAAAATTTTGCTTTTATCAAAGTCGTATATTAAAGATATTTACCTGACAATTAAAATGCAGGTAATTATTAAATTTTCTGAAAGAAATAGCCTCTGAAGACGTATTTATTCTGGATGAATTTGGCACAAATGCTAATCCGTAAGAGATAGATAAAACTTAACTCAAAATCTTTTCGGGCTTCTAGCCAGGTAAAAACTTGGCTTGACACCAACGTTTCGAAGAAGTGCATCTTCCTCGTCTTCAGGGTGAACTGATGGTTTGAGCTTGCGGAGACTGGTATTTATAAGAGCTGGGATGAAGCTAACCATCAGTTCACCCTGAAGACGAGGAAGATGCACTTCTTCGAAACGTTGGTGTCAAGCCAAGTTTTTACCTGGCTAGAAGCCCGAGAAGATTTTGAATTAACACGTCGCCAGGAAAGCTTCAGTTCTTATTTTGGATAAAACTTATTCCACAAAAAATCTAGATCTTGTAAAAGCACACACTATATCTAACGTAAAGTTTTTAAGAGTTAACCGTTTCCGAAACTACTTTGTTATTGGTTTAAATTTTAAAAACTTAAACTTTTCTCGAACAGCATGATCATCCTTCGTTTTATCTCTCTTGTTTAACACGGTGGCCGGTATTTTAAGAGATTAGACTATCGCTTCAGCCTAGCGTTTTAGATTACTTCCCTTTTACTTAGAAGGAACTAATGAAAGCATTTCTGCTAATATTCATCTCTATTACCACTATGTAGATAAAAGTAATATTTTATACCAATAGTTTGTGGAGAAAGTCATGTGAAAGAAAGTTAAGATTTTTAGATAATGTGGAATGTCCCCTGCCTCACGCTACCTAACACCATCTCTAACCACTCTTCATATGAAACTCAGTGCCAACTTCAGCAATGATGAGATTATTATTAATTATAGATTTATTGCTATTAATTTATTTCTTTTAAACATAATTAAATGTTAGAATCATAACTATATTTCTTAAATAAAGCTGTCAACTATTGAATATTTTCATACGTAGGAACGCGGCATGGTTTCTTGGAGCCGTTAAGGAACAGTGGAGGTATTTAACACTACAAACCATTTTACATATATGCGTATATATTCTTGTAACTGAATTCTATAATATTAATTCGATTCAAATGCATTTCTCTACATCTCTGTAACAAATGATTGTTAAAAAGCTGATTCTTCTACCTACTTCATATAAATCGAGATAAACATTACAAGAAACAGTCTTATTACTTAGGTCCTTATAAGCACAAAGGAAATAAGACAGTAGTATACAAGGCTAAAATGATAGTCAAATATTTTTAAAACCTGGTTGCTATGTAATGAAATGCGTTTCTTTGCATGACCAGGAGTTGAAAAATTCACACATGAGAAGAGTTTTAAGTATTTTAAAATAACAAGGAATATCCCAGAAATTGTGAACCCCGTAAAAATGTATATGTATAAATTGTGTGATTTAACGAAATATACATTTTTGGTGTAGTAAGCTTTTTCTATCTCTTACAGTTTATCAGTTACCCAAAAGTCATCTAGTTTTCAGGGGAAAGTCCAAGAAAATTCAAGATGTTCTTTTTATTTGACTGTAAATAGTATTACGGTATTTTAATACAAATTTTAGAGCCACTTTTGAGAAATGAGGTAGGTCACATTTTATACAAAATCTTCGTGTCGCATTCTTGGAAGATACTAAACTTAAATACCAAGTTTGGTATTTTAATGCCATTGTTTATCTGATTAGCATGATGTAGATAAAAGAACAATCTTTTGTAAGGAAATTTTGTGGATTAGCTAGAGAAAGTCATGTGAATGGAGTACAAATCAAGACATCAAATCTAATAGACATGGAATTTCTTATTTGAATACAATACCATTTTTACCTACTATGTATGTAGTAAGAGTATAGACAGTAAACCTTAGTAGCGTGTCTACCGCACACTCAAGAGATTACGTGTTCGAATCTCGGTTATGGTGAGTTGACAGCACCTTTTTTTCCCTTTACCCTGAAAAGAAGAATACCGTACCTACGTACCTGATTTGAGCATCATTTCATCAATTTCATACATCGTGCGATATTCGCTATCGGGTTAAAGAACGTTAAAATAGAAAATATCATTTGTTTTTATAACAAAGGCATTCTAAAAATGTTCAGTGCCGACTCGTGTCCACCATAAATATGTAGCAGAAAAGGCACAATTAGACGCAGTGTAAATCTGTGTACGGTGTTATATATTCCAATTTACGTAGATAGTGGCATAAAGCTTGCAATGAAAATGAGCAAAAATAACGAGCCAGCCGAAAGAATGCACAAACAACTGTCCCGGGAATATAAACGCATATGCCTGATATGACACAATAATAAAACACACACGTGCAAAAAACCCTCTCTTCATAAGTCACTCTTCGTGCACGTTGTATACATGTGAAACACAAAGACAACAAATGAACGACTGATAAAAATGTTGGCTTGACGGGAGTCGGGTTGAGTAGCCCCAGGCATACAAACATGTTTCAACCTCAAGTGGTACTGGGAATAAAAACGAATGTGCCGTCGGAAATAATTAAAATAGTTACCAATAATCGATCCACTTGCGATGGCCTCTTCAAGTTAATTTGATGCACTACGCTGGACCTTTGCTGGAGCACGGTGGGACGGGTCCCAGAGAAAACAAGAGAGCACTGAATTGTTAATTGCCAATAAACAAACTTTTGTTACCACTAATGAATAGTAGACGAGTTTTCGTTTCCATCGCGAAGACTCATTTAATCCTTCCAGATGGATGGTTATCTACTTCAACTAATCTGTAGAAACTGATTAACACAAATGCACGACGAAAAAACGGAATGAAAAGGGAGTACCGTATAATTAATGTAACAGCCGCACTAGTTACCTTATCCGATAAATCTACACACGAAATCAAATGTATGCAAAATCAATTGGTATTTCTAGTTTCTCTACCAACTACTTAGTACATACTAAAAAGAGAGCTATAGTATTCCACCCAAAAATTCGATACGGAGTTTTAAACACCGACGCATGTTTTATACCTGCATACAGGCCGTTTTTAAATGACCAAAACGGAGACAGCAGTCGATTAGCTTACACTTTAATTTGTCCGAAACTTGATGTCGCAACTTTTAAACTTTTCTATTTCAAGTTTTATGTGAGTTTAAAAATCGCAAACATTTGGAATTAGGCAGCGAAGGAACAACGGTTGTCAAACGCCACGTAAACAACGTCAGAACGTGTTATACGAAACACATAACAAACCCCACCCATTACTAAGGTGATCTGTGCCGCGCCGGCGAGTCTATCAAATCACTCCTACACCACGCGACTGGGATCTTCGCTACCAACCGGCATCTCTCTTGGAGTGGGCCAGACACGTACCATTTGGTTATGTACTAATCCATGGTGAATTTAAGGCGGTTTTGTATGTGCCAAATTTAGAGCTGAAAATTATATTCACGTATCACGTACGCTATGACCAACAAGTTCCACATCTTCATTTGGTGTCGTATTGAAACACCTGTATAATAAAGCACATTTGGAGAAAAAAAAATCTGTGTTAAATTCATATGACTTTCTGTACATCTCTGCTACAAAATATTGTTAAAGGGCCTATTATTCCATTTACTTCATGCTAATTGAGTTAAAGGTTAACAGAAATGATTGTTTTACTTAGTTCTTTATAAGTAGAAGGGAAATAAGGGAATACACCAGGCTAAGCAGAAAGACAAATGCTTTAAAATGTGGCTGCTATGGGATTGAAAGGTCAGAAGTTGAGAATTTCCAGTACAAGTAAAGTTTAAAACTGAAACCTATAACAAGGAATATCTTGAAAACGGTCAACTCCATGAAAATAATACATATTACATAAATTGTGTTTTAAGGAGATCTATATTTTGTGCGCAGTGAAATTTTATCCTTCTCTTACGTTTTACCAGTTATGCAAAATTCACCCATAATAAAGAGGTCTTCAGAGGCTATTCCTAGAAAATTCAAGAAATACATTTTTTTTGCGATGTAAATATCTTTAATATGTGGTATTTTAATCAAAATTGTTTGGTCATATGAGAAAAT
Source organism: Hymenopus coronatus (assembly GCA_030762935.1). NCBI lineage: Eukaryota > Metazoa > Arthropoda > Insecta > Mantodea > Hymenopodidae > Hymenopus > Hymenopus coronatus. Next base: position 84,948,309 of record CM060895.1, read on the forward strand.
AATTTTTTTTGAAAATTTTTACATGTAAAGGTAGTTTGTGGTGGGGGGACTTTCTTGACAAGCTTCGTGACGCATCCTTGGAAGATGCTTAACTTAAATATCAAGTTTGGTATTTAACGACCATTTAGAATTTGAGCTATGTTGTACACACGCATACACACACACACACACACACACACACACACACACACACGTACCTTTTACTAAAAATGTTTTTTTTGGACTCATGGAACAACAAAATATATATTTCCTGCGAAATCTCGACATCAAATTTTTGGGTGGAATACAATACTTCTCTATTCCTATATACTCCTATACTCGTACAAACTAAAAAAAAAAAAAATACCCAAATTAAAAGTTTATAATCCTCTTACATAAGGTATTAATCTTCATAAAATTAAAGATAAAAATAAAGAAAAAGTAGGACAAATATAATATAATAAATAATTAGATACTAAAGTGTGTGTGTGTGGGTGTGCTTCTGGGCAGCATAGCTCAAAAACAAAGAGACCGTTAAATACCACACTTGGTATTTAAAGTTGGTATCTTCAAAGGGATAGGACAGGAAGATTTCCAAGAAAATCCCCCAACCAGCAACAACCCTTTACATGGAAAAAAATTAAAAAAATTTTATTTTCTCAAAAATGGCTGTAACGATTTTGATTAAAACATCGTATATTAAAGACATTTTAATGAAAAACAAAATGTATAACTTAAAATTTTCTGTGGGTAGTCTCTGAAGTCTATTTTATTCTGAATGAATTTTACGGAATTTTGCATAACTTGTAAGCCGTAAGAGATAGCCACAAAATGAAGATCACAATAAACCACATAATTTATGTCATATAATCTTTTTTCGTGGATTTGATCGTTTTTTTAGATATTCCTTATTATTGGTTTCAGCTTTAAAAAACTTATACTTTTCTCATATGGGAATTTCTCAACTCCTGTCCATAAAATAAAGGAACTTTAGTCACATAGCAACCAACTTTTGACTATCACTTTCTGGATTAACATGAAGTAAATAGAATCATAAGCATTTTAAAACTAATTTGTTGCACAGATATAGAGAAAGTCATGAAAATTTTTCATATAAATGAAGTGTATACCTCGGCTTAAAACATAGCTTCTTGTTCGCTTACGAAAGCAGTGTGTTGGAAATGTAGAAAAAACACTCCTGATCGTTATTTAAACAGGCAGAAGGGCGTGTAGAGGCGCTTAAAAAGTATCTCAGGAATGTCCCTAGTGCTGCCATTAAGCCTGAGGGCACGGTATACCCCGCAGCAGCCCTTAAATGTAAAAGGGGATCTAATTTGAAAACCGGTTAAACTCGGCTAGGGATACGGCGAAGTAATCCAGTAACGATGCGCTTGGAAATCTCCTTTGTCGAGCAGACGCGTGATTCCAGCCAGTTAAGTTGGACGTCGCATTCGAGTAAACAACAGGCAAATGGAAGTACTGCGCTGTATTGAAGTGTGTAGAGGGTTTTATAGACATCGCAATTTCCTCTTTTCCTATTTCCAACCCGTTTCAAGTAGGAAACTACGCAGTTTGTAACTCTAGCTTCAGGATAGCGTTTCCTAGGCAGCAAATGACCTAAAACAAGGATCTTACAAGGTTCATCGCCTTTTGGAATGTTGAGAAAAGCTATATACAGAAATATCAGACATTAAATCCATCCCACAAATGCCTAAATCTGTAATCATTTTATAAAGAGAGAAGATCTGTGTGGTCGCCCTCCGTGGTGTAATGGTTACCATGCTAACTTCATATACCCAAGGTCGCAGGTTCAAACCCGGCGGAGGACGATGGCGTAAAACTCCTTAGCATGGCTTCCTTCGGAAGGGAAGTAAAGCCGTGGGTCCCGTGTCGTAGATTTACGGCACGTAAAAGAGCCTCAAACATGATAGAGAGGCCTCTGAGCAAAATTCAACGGTCTTTCACGCCCACTATAAAATGGGACGCTGAGAACCGCAGCAGTTGAAGAACGTCCATAAATAACCGCCATTTCCATTTGTGTGTGTGTGTGTGTGTGTGTGTGTGCGCGCAGAACAATTACCAAAGTAATTTTTACTTTCTCTATACGTACTATGAACATAGTGTATAGAGAAGTTATTGCACTCCACCCAAAAATTAGATACCGAGATTTCACCGGAAATATATGTTTTAGGGTCCCCTGTATCCAAAAAAAGTATTTTCAGAAAAATGTCCATGTGTGTCATACTTTTCTTAGAGCTGATAGTTTTTGATATATTCCTTGTTTTTGGTTTCACCTTTGAAAAACTTACACATTTCTCATACGGGAATTTGTCAGCTTCTGTCCAAACAAACAAAGGAATTTCAGTCACATGGCAAGTAGCTTTTGACTATCACTTTAAACTATGGTACTCCTTTATTTGACTTCTACTTAAAATATATATCAGTCACCGGATTAATAAAAGGGGCCAGAGGGACAATACCCAAAAAATTACACCAATTTTGGAAAGATTATGGTTTGGATAAACGCCTACTGCATACAATAGTGATCATGGTAATCAGAGGATCAATTCTCACCCTCAGAAATCATTTGTATTCGTTTTAACGTTGGTGCTATAACAATTCATTAAATTTTGTTGTGTAATTTTGAAATTAACAAAGTGTTTTTGACAAGATTTGTATGTGCTATTTGTATTAGATTTGAAGTTTGTCATTTCTAATTTTATACGCTACCTGTACTTAGTTATATGATTTATTTTTACCATTGTAAATTATTTTTAAAAATGGTAATAGTGTAGTTATACTTCGTCTACATAACAGCTCTCAACTGAGGAAAGTAATAAAATAAAATAAAGCAAATAATAAGAATATTTCTGCTAATTTTTTCTCAATTAGCATGCAGTAAATAGAATCATAAGCTTTTTAACAATAATTTGTTGCAGAGGTTTAGAGAAAGTCGTGTAAATGGAACACATCAGAGTTTTACTTTCTCTATACGTGCTATGTACATAGTGTATAGAGAAGGTATTGTAATGCACCCAAAATTCGATACCGAGATTTCACCGGAAATATATGTTTTGAGACCTCCTGAGTACAAAAAAAAAAAAAAAAATTGTTAGAAAAATGTCCGTGTGTGTCTGTCTGTCTGTCTCTCTCTCTCTCTCTCTCTCTCTCTCTCTCTCTCTGTGTCTGTGTGTATGTGTGTGTCTGTGGGCAGCATAGCTCAAAAACCAAAAGTCCCTTAAAAACCAAACTTGGTATTTAGGTTTGGTATCTTCCAAGGATGCGACACGAAGATTTTCGAGAAAATCTCCTCACTCTCAACTACCCTTTACATGGAACTTTCTTCGAACATTTTGATTTTATAAAAAATGACTAACGATTTTAATTCAAATATAGTATATTAAAGATATTTACCTGACAAATAAAGAGTATGTCTTGAATTTTCTGGGAATAGCCACTGAAGACTACTTTATTCTGAATGAATTTTGCATAACTACCAAACCATAAGAGATGTACAGAAACTTAACACACAAAAATGTAGAGCACCTTAAAACACACATTTATTTTATATACATTTTTTTCGTGGACTTGATCATTTTTTAGATATTCCTTGTTTTTGGTTTCGCTTTGCAAAGCTTATACTTTTCTCATTCAGGAATTTGCCAACTGTGTTCATACACACAAACGAATTTCAGTTACAAAGCAACCAGGTTTTGGCTTTCACTTTAACCTATGGTACTCCCTTATTTCGCTTCTACTTACAATAAAGCAAGAAATAAGACTATTTCTGCTAATTTTTTTTCGATTAGTATGAAATAAAAAAAGAATAGGCTTATTCACAATAATGTGCTACAGAGATATACAGAAAGTCATCTGAATGGAACACATCAGATGTTTTACTTAGGCAACTGTGAAAGTTTTGCATTGCACCCAAAATTTGGATACTGAGGTTTCAAGCAAATATGTTTTAAGATTCACTGAATCCAAAGAAAGTATTTATCTTCTCTACATAGTACACTCCATCCAAAAATTCCATACCGAGATTTCACCTGAAATATACGTTTTAGTGTCCCCTGTATCAAAAAAATGTTGGAAAAAGTGCGTGTGTGTCCGTGTGTCAGAACACGATAGCTAAAATTCAAAAGTCAGTAAAATACCAAACTGGGTAGTTAAGTTTAATATCTTCTAAGAATACGACACGAAGAGTGAGAAAAATCCCCCAACCACAAACTACCCTTAACATGGAACATTTCGAAAATGTTTAGTTTCTCAAAATGACTCGAAAGATTTTGATTAAAACACTGTATATTAAAGATATTTATATGGCAAATAAAGTTTATATCTTGAGTTTTCTAGGAATAGCCTCTAAAGACCTCTTTATTCTGAATTTTGCGTAACTGATAAACCGTAAGAGTTAGACAGACGCTTATCACACAAAAAATATATCACATTAAAACACACACACACACGTTTTTCATGGAATTTACAATTTCTGAGATATTCCTTATTATTTATTTCAGATTGAAAATATTTAAACTTTTCTAACACGGAAATTTGTAAACTTTTGGCCCGGCATAAAAACGGACTTCAACCACAAGGCAAGCAGCTATTAAGATATTTGACTTTCGTTTTAGCCTGCTGTATTCCCTTATATAGCTTCTACTTACGAGGAAGCCAGTAATAAAAAAAATCTGCAAATGTTTATCCCGAATATATAAAGTAGATAGAAGAATAAGCTTTTCGAGAATAATTTGTTTATGTAGAGAAAGTCATCTGCTTGGAACACATAAGATTTTTTATTATTAGCTCTTAGTAGTGTAAAACACTATTCTCTTTCGTATTCTCGAAAAATCTTTATTTTTCAAAATGTAATAATTTATTTATCAAATTCGGAACTTTGTTGAAAAAATCTTATGTGTTCCATTCAATTGATTTTCTCTACATCTGTGCAACAAATTATTGTTAAAAAGCTTATCTTCTATTTACTTCATGCTAATCGAAAAAAACTAGCAGGAATAGTTTTATTACTTATTTCCTTGGAAGTAGAAGTGAAATAAGGTAAACCAAATGTGGAGAAAAATTGTAATGCAAATAATGGGTTAAGAAATCAGTTTAACTCAGTGGTGATTCATTTGGGCATTATTTCTTCCATTTCATCACTGCCTCTATTTGAGACCAAATAACAAAGATATGCATTATTATGGAAATTACAAATAACGACTTGCCTAATGTACTGGGTTAGAAATGTATAACAGAATACTTTCTAGGGCGACGTACTCATGAAGTTTGGTATTGTTAACACTTTGAGAACAAGTGCTGAGCTAGACCAGTCCGTTTCATCCGTCAACATCTGGTAGGTTCGTGGTGAGAAAAAGTGCTGCTGTTGTGTAACTCTCTTTTTAGACCTTAACCACGAGAATATTTTGGATATTTGAGGGTTTGTGTTGTGGATTTATAGCTGAGGGCGTTAAGGACCTCCTTAAAGTCCCTCAACGGTCGTCTGTTCAGAAGTAGCATCCTTACCGCTGCTCCATTCGTATCTTATCTCCTTAAAAGCAGTTGGTGTGATTTCTGATAACCACTCCTGTAGAGATGGGGGAGTACGTATTTATAGCTAGTTTAATGCATTCGTCACCGAGGGTGCCTAAAAACTATGCGGGAACTTTCAGTGGGTAAGTAATGCCACAAAGATCTGACAATCATAATGTGCCAATCTTGCGTAAAAACTTTGAACCAGGCGCCTAATCACATTCTCAACACATGGTAGTGACAAAGCTTAATGTAGATCTTCACTGGGAAACGACAGCAGTTAGAGTAGATGGACCGAAGTCTGTGTCTGTATTCACTGTAACCAAAGAAGCCAGGTCTACCAAGTCCTACACCTCTCAGGCACAGATCATCAGACGAAACTAAGTATTAAGAAATGTATTTTTATAAGTGTCTTGATGTGATGTGATGTGGCGATGGGCACTGCGATGAAACGTAAAATTGTAATGTTTCTGAACTACAATTATATTTTGGAAGTACTCAAGCAACAGCGACTGTATAGATAAAATGTTTGGTTCTCGTTATTAAAAATAGGAAAGGTGACATTTGAAATTCCTAACTAAGGCTATTAGCTCTATGAGGACCATTTTAAACCCTTTTAATGGTGGTTAAATCTAAAAAGTGCTAACAATGTAAATGCTTTAATTATGCAATAATAAAGCGCTGTTTGTGTAGGAATCCTGTTGAAAATTCACTCATTATCACACAGACAGAGTTGTTAGGTTGCCATGATTTGTAACAGTTTCAAAGAGGAACAAACAGCAGAAGTTGCACCAATATCTGGAGCGAGATTTTCAGTTCTCTGCACCAAAGAGGCATCGTTGTAAATTGGTTTCCAGAGTTCCAAGGAGGTGGGGAATTCCTGGAGGACGGTCGCCCTCACAAAGCAGTAACACGAGAAACAATTCTGAACATGACAGTATACCCTGAATTTCAGAATAACCTCAAAACTGGATCAACGGCAGTGAATACCATCCTTCGCGAACACTTTCAACTCAGGCAAGCGTTTTATCGTCGTTGAGTACAGCATTTGTTAACAGAGAAACTGAAGGATACTCACGTGGAATGCACGTTTCGTGTAGGAAAAATTACAGTGTGAGAAACATGTATGTCTTCAACAACGTTAAGGAGATGAATTACCACAATCCGAAACAAATGAAATCGACAGTATCCTTCCAAAGGATGACCGAGAAACAAAACTGCAAATATGCAATTGGCCTATTTCTTCCCCAAAATGGGTTAATTGGCATTTCTTATACTCTTAATTATTCAGCATTTGTTTAGGATGGGAAATTTTCTTGGAAATATTCGTGTCGCATCCTTGGAACATACCTAAATTAAATACCATATGTTTGGAGTATAACAGACTTTTCGTTCATGGGCCATGCTGTCCACAGTTTCTCTCTCTTTCTCTCTCACGTAAGACCTTTTTCGAAACAGGAGACCTCAAAATATATATTTCCTATGAAAGCTCGATATTAAATTTTTGGGAGGAATACATTACTTTCTCTGTTTACACAGTCTATTTCTTTCACTCTATCTCTCTCTCTCTCTCTCTCTCTCTCTCTCTCTCTTTCACGTATACTCAAAGAGGAGTATTTTTCTAAAAATAGACTCAGTGACCTCAACAGATATTTTCTGTGAAATCTTGAATTGAATTTTTGGGTGTAATATAATACTTGTTCTACCTCCACAGTCTTTCTCTCTCTATCTCTCTCTTACATTCAAACAGGGAGTTTTTTCTAAAAATGTGTTTTTTTGGAGTTCAGGAGCAATTTCTCTCTCTCTCTCCCTCTCTCTCCCTCTCTCTCCCTCTCTCTCTCTCCCTCTCTCTCTCTCCCTCTCTCTCAGACACTCAAAGGAATCTTTTTTCTATTTTTTTTGGATACAGAGGTCCTCAAAACTTAAGGTTATGTGAAGTCTTGACATTGAATATCTGAGTGGAATACAATACTTTCTGTACCTATGCATAGTACCTATATAGAAAGTGAAAATGCATGTATTTTTCAAATAGTGTACAGAGAGCAAAAATGTTTGTATTTTTCAAATAAATTTATTCTTCATTGTTCAATTTTGTGAAAAATTAAACTTTGTAGTTATATAACTGCTGTTTTTAGATAAAACAAATATATAGAGCTTATATTAGAACTGTTAATGTTAAAGTACTTTCAATCACACACATAAATGTAAAAATGTGCATTTTTACATTCGAAACTGAACGAATTTTAAAGGTAATCATATTCCTTACAAGTTATATTTTCAACAAACTGGAGCACTTCTGTTCACGTTATGCTAGTCACGATAAACATCTGAACGGTAGTGATTTATGATCAAGGAATATGGGGTTGGTTATACAAAATATGTAACTATAACATTAAACAACTATTATGGTAAATTAACGAATTCTTGCAAAGGAAAAGAAAAGAAAATATTACTAATTCATGCATGACAAAATGAAACAGAATATGGGTTAAATAATTCAACATTATCCAGACATGGAAAACTATCCGACAAAAACATTTTTTAAGGAACACACTATTCTCATGTGTAAACTTTTCAGTCTCGCACAAAATGTGAAAAACGCATTCATACTCAAGAGGATATAAAACTAAAATTCCTCTTCTCGGGATAAGGGAAAATCCCGGAGAAAAAACTCTCCGAATAAAACATAATCAACCAAAATTCAAAGTTGAATTCTGAAATTACTGTCCAACATTATAGAAGATTTTTATGTAATCTTCTCCTTAACCCCTTTAACTTGTAATTTCCTGCAACCCCCGGCTATTCCAAAGAACGGATGAAAGATCCCCTGATGGTCTCACAACTATGTGAAACATAGTCAGAACTATGTTAATTTTTCCTCTGACAGTTTCAAACCCTAGAAATGTTACTCTTTGACGGGGGAACGATCGAATAACTTTGAGATAATCAGTTAGGCAAAATTTTCAAATTTGCTCCAATAATTAATGTAAAAACTGATAATAACATTCACTTAATTTTCCCATAATACTGAAAATCAAAATTTCTATAACAAAATAGAGATGAAGGCCACAAAATAAATATCTTTTTAAAAAATAACACATAACTTGTGATTATCGAGAAAAATTGTAATTCCATTTGTTAGTTATAAAACATCATTTGTCTGAATTGTAAGTTATTTTGACATAATCTAGCTTTAATTGATGATGAACTTGAATACAATACTCAAAGGAAATAAATACAAAATATTAACAGGTTGTTTAGTTAATATTTTGGCATTGTTGTAATACTGCATGTTATTTTGTATGCGTTTTCTACATCATTGTATCTATTATATATCAATACGCGTATTCTAAAACCTTATTCTTCCTTACGAACATGGACTTCTAATTTCGGTTTGTAAATTTCAAAAATATTATAAACATTTATAAAGTCTATGCATTAGGAGAATGTGTATACATTGTTGTTATGAAGAGATATACTTGCAACCAATGTTGGAAAACTATAAATGAGGACTATATATTTATTCATACTATCTGATATGTCATGTTCCAATTTCATGAGTTCTGTCCACAATTCAGTAAGCTAAATGAGACTTTTTTGTTAGGGTACTTTGTGTACTTCAACACCAACAATATGGATACACATGGCAAATTAAAACGAGAATAACTTTTATTAGCATGTTCTTCCGTCTTGCATTATTTTACTTTTCTTTATTGATTTTAAAATTTTAATATCATTCAACCTTCCATTGCTTCCTCATATTTCTATCTAATTTGCCAGTTCCCGATATTTTTTTAAAACAACCGTATAATGATCTAAAATAATATATAAATTCAAAACAATAACTTCTAATCAGTTTAAGGATCTTAAAATGTAATCCTTTTTTTTTTTTTTTTTTTTTTTTTTAAATTTTAGTTTAGTTTGCATATTAAAACGTTAAGTATAATTTCAGAATTTTGAATTTAAATTTTTAATTGCAAAGAAAACAATAAAGCATTCACATTTATTTTGATTCGTAGTTCTTTATGATGTATTCCCTTCTACTTTATCATTCAAAAACTTAATTTTTGGTCCTACCAATGCGTAGATATAAATGAAACGTATGACCAATATAATATACAGTAAGATTTTAATTAATATAAGATATTTCTATATAGTATAGAATAAAATATTGTATTTAACTACATGAATGTGTGTGTGTGTTTTTTGTTGTTATTTTTCTCCCAAGACTCGTTACGATATTCGGGTTCAGCTTCGCTTCAGCTGTAAACATCTTGATTGTCCCGAGAAAAACCAGTTTCTTATAGAGTTACGCAAATAGCCATTTAACTCTTGTTCAGTGAGTCATTGATTTAGGCTCTCATACTAAAGTCAAGGACATTAAAAGCGAACCTTTTAAAAGTTAAAAATCCGATCTGTTACATTCATATAAATTTCCCTTCTAATTTTCCACAAATCATTCTTATAAAGCTTATTATTTCGTTTCATTCGTAGTATTTGGGTTAAAAATGTACAAAAATGCATTTATTTACACTAGAAAATTGTTATAGTAAAATATTTTAACAGATGGTCGCTATGGTCGGATTTGGTTCTCTTTGTATAGCAGGAGCAAACTAAATAAATAATTAAAAAAGTAATTATAATAAACATGGAAAAAACGAATGATTCTATTGAAAAATTTACCAACAAAAGTAATATCTCGAACATGATTAAGTTCGCAGAAAAATCTTACGTGTTAATTCACATGATTTGCTGTAAATATTTATTACAAATTATTGTTTCAAAGGCTACTTTATGTTTCTCTGTCTACTTCATGCTTATCGAGATAAACAGTAGCAGAGAAGATTGTATTATTTGATTGATTGTAAGTAGAAGTGAAATAAGGGATACTCAAGGCTTTAAAATTGAATTTTCTGGGAAAAACCTCTGAAGGCTCTTTATTCTGGATGATTTTTTTTTGAATGTTGCATAACTAATAAACCGTAAGAGAAAGACAAAAAGTTACTACACAAAAAATATAGATATCATTAAAACATACAATTTATGATATACATATATATATACATATATATAGTACATTTTTTTTTCGTGGCTTGGACCGTTTTCGAGATATTCTATGTTATTTGTTTCAGTTTTAAAACACTTAAAAATAGGGGACTTGTCAACTCCTGCCCACGCAACGAAACGGATTTCAACCCCATAGAACTACATTTTAAAACATTTGACTGAGTGCATTCCCTTATTTTCCTTCGGCTTAATAAAGAACTTAGTAATTAAACCCCTTCTGCTAATGATTATCTTGATTAGCATGAAGTAGATAGAAGAATAAGCTTTTTAAAAATAATTTGTTATAGAGATTTAGAGAAAGTCATGCGAATGGAACACATTAGATTTTATTTGTGCAATAACAGTTTGTCTATATCTTATGTTTATGCAAAATTCATCCAAAATGAAGACGACTTCGGGGGCTATTCCCCCAAAAATAAAAGATATGTCTTTTAGTTTGTCATGATATTATCTTAAATTTATGATATTTTAATCCAAATCGCTATAGCCATTTCTGAGACAGTCAATGATTTCGAAAAACTATGCATGTCAAGCAATGGTAGTTTAGGATGGAGGATTTTCTTGAAAATCTTCGTGTGATAATCTTGGAAGATCGTGAACTTGAATATCAAACATACCCGGTTCAACCAATATAGTGGTTGTTTGAACCGGGTAAAAAACAAACAAATCAGTTGGAAGATTCAATTGCATACCGGCATTTTGTCATAGTAGCTCAATGGTTAGAGCAACCGCACGGAGAGCCGTGTTCAAATCCCAGCTGCGACATTTAATTTTTCAACTAGTTCTAATAATAAACAATCATTACCCAGTGTAATATGTTTGTCACAATATATTTCAATATCAATTTCATTTTTGAGATATGCTGTTCATAGACACAGACACATACCCAAGTGGTATTTGTGATGTACAAAGCGACGCAGGGGCGGGTTTACTCCGGGTTCTCCGGTTTCCTCCGCCATCGCATTCCACTGGTACTCCTTCTTCGCTCCATGTAGCGTCAGTGTCATTGCCTGCGGGCTCCTTCCAGAGCATTTCCTACTGGTTACGGAGACAATATGGCTACGTGACAATGAACGACAGGTTTCGAGATTTCGTCGAGGTTAGGTTAGGTTAGTTGTATATAAATGAACTGTATCGAAATAAGAGGTAACAATGGACTTCGGATCTGCTTTACATTGCGAAATGCAGTCTTCCGTTCGTTGTGTCTGCTTGCGCATGTGCAGCCATGCTGGTCAATCGACCAATGGCAAAGTCAAATCTACAATTGAACTAGAATCTGCAATGTCGGTTCCTGCTGTACCATAGTGCGTTAAACACTTAAAAAAATAAGTATGAAACACACGGACCTTTTCTCCATTTGGGGGAGGGGGATTTGGCGAATCTAAAAAAACGAAATCATTTTACGATGACATGTCGTCGACTTCTTTTTTTATTTTTTATTTTTTTAGTATTTAACGACCGCTTTTACTATATAGGCACCGCTGGCGATGACATTGATGCATGTGGAATTAACATGGAACACAGCACGAATTCGATGGCGGGGTAACCCGGAGAAAACCCATCTCTGCACCGCTTTGTCCACCACAAATCCCACCTGTCGCCTTGATCAGAGGCACAGCATGGCCGAATTCTCCACATCGAATTTTTGGGTGGAATACAAAGGCTCTTTTACTTTATCTAATAGAGTAAGTAAAAAGCCACGTGTCTCAACTCATACAGCTTTTTCCCCCCCTTTATTGCGTTTCCAGCGGTAAATTGAGGAAACGTTTTCCTCCACAGAAGTCACGGACGTGACCTTTCTAAACTTTACTTTAACACATTAGCCGAATCCTACTTTTAAGACTCAATAAAGTCGATAATTACGCAGCTCGTGTTGTTATTCTGATGGTGAAACTGCAAAACCCTCTCACGTAAATGGGCATTACCTCGAGGTTGTAGAAGCGCCTAAAATTCTTGACGCGGCATTTTTAGCGCAACGATGTTGGTCCTGCATAAATATCACGTTATCGTGCTCCGTTATTACAATACGGGAAAACGAGAAGTTACATCAACACCTTACCCTACAAATAGAGCAACAAATTGCATGCTAATGTTACTTAGGGTGATTTTGCACCGCCTCCAGACCTCATAAATGAAAGGAGTATATTTCCGCGGAACTTTATGTATGTTCTGTGAGCTTCAGAGCTAGAATTTCAATAGAAGCTCATATCTGCAAAGACCAAAAGAAGCAGGTTTATTAAAATTTGACCTCAATTGCACAGATTTTTATTTTCTCTACCGCTTAGATACCCAAGGTACATTTATTTTACAAACGTTCTATATTAAAATTCTTATTAGTCCCATTCACATGAATTTCTCTACATTCTGTAGCAAGCTATTGTTAAAAATCTGATGTGTTCCATTCACATGACTTTCTCTAAATCTCTGTAAATTATCATTGTTAATAAGCTTATCTTTTATTTATTTCGTGCTAATCGAGAAAAATTAGCAGAAATAGTCTTATTTCTTGCTTTATTGTAAGTAGAAGCGAAATAAGGGAGTACCATTGAACGCCAAAAGCTGGTTACTATGTGACTGATGTTCCTTTATTTGTATGGACAGGAGTTGACAAATTCCTGTATGAGAAAAGTATGTTTTTCAAAGCTGAAACCAAGAAAAAGGAATATCTAAAAAACGATCAACTCCACGAAAAAAATGTATATAACATAAATTGTGTGGTTTAACGTGCTCTATATTTTTTGTGGGTTAAGTTTTTATCCATCTCTTACAGTTTAGTAGTTATGAAAAATTCATCCAGAATAAAGTAGTCTTCAGAGGCTATTCCCAGAAAATTCAAAATATACATTTTATTTGTCAGGTAAATAACTTTAATATACAATATTTTAACCAAAATCGTTAGTCATTTTTTAAAAAACCAAAATTTTCGAAAAAAGTTCCATATAAAGGGTAGTTTGGGGTGGGGGGATTTTTTTCAAGATCTTCGAGTCGCATCCCTGGAAGATACCAAACTTAAATACCAAGTTTGGTATTTTACGGACTTTTCGTTTTTGAGTGATCGTGTTCACGGACACACGGACACACACACGGACCTTTTTCTGAAAATACTTTTTTTTGGATACAGGGGACCCTAAAACATATATTTCCGGTGAAATCACGGTATCGAATTTTTTGGTGGAGTGCAATACATTCTCTATTCACTATGTACATAGTGAGTATAGAGAAAGTAAAAGCTGATTCTTTTATCTACTTCATGCTAATCGAGATTAAATTAGCAAAAATTATTTCTTGTAAGTAGAAGGAAATCATGGAATGCACCAGGTTAAAACGATAGCTGGTTGCCATTACCGCTTCTTCGCATTACCAGGAGAAGTATTTTAAAACTGAAACCAATACCAAGGAATATCTCAAAAATGGTCAAATGTACGAAAAAATGTATGTGACATAAACTGAGTATTTTAACGAGATCTACATGTTTTGTGTAGTAATTTTTTGTCTATCTCTTACAGTTTACTAGTTATGCAAAATCCAGCAAAAGATCATCTAGAATAAAGCAGTCTTCAGGGACTATTACCAGAAAATTCAAGATAAGCATTTTATTTATGAGGTAAATCTTTAATATATAACGATTTAATTAAAATTTTTATAGTCATTTTTGAAGAAAATCACAATTTTCGATAATTGTTTCATGTGAAGGGTAGTTTGGTGTGCGGAAAGTTTCCTCAAAATCTTTGTGTCGCATCCTTGGAAGATACTGAACTTACATACCAAGTTTGGTATTTTACCGCCTTTTCGTTTTTGAGATGTGTTCATAGACACACACGGACTTTTTGTAAAAATGGATTTTTTTTGGATATATTGGACCCTAAAACGTCTATTTACGGTGAGATCTCGGTATGAAATTTTTGGGTGGCATACAATACCTTCACTATACACTATGTGCATAGTAGTGTAGAGAAAGAAAAATAGATATTTGAAGTTCACGGAGTCAAAAACGCAGGAGAATAACATGTTCTTAACATTATTTATAGCCATTATGTTTTACAGTCAATTTACTTTCTCTGGCTATTATTTAACCAACTATTCATATTCTTTTTACTTCATTTTAAACAAAATAAATTTCATAAATGCTTTTATTACAGGGGTGGACCAAGTAAGATGAGAGTACAAAATATCTCTAAAACTAGAAATAAGTGCATGTTTTGAATAACACTTTATTGATATCATGGGGAAAGTAAGTGCATTTATTCGTGTTTCATTTGAAGGATTTGTGATGGGTAATTTTACGGTCAGTTTAATGTTTTCTATCCCTTGTGGCTTACAAGTTATACAAAATCATCAGAATAAAGAGTCTTCACACATGCAGTTCATTATATACATTTCTTTAAAGGGTAGTTTGGGGTGTGAGAAAGTTCTTGAAAATTATGTGTCGTAACCTTATTATTAAATGGAATACTTAAACGTGTTCTAGTTTCTTTTTATGCTGTCCGCAGACACATGGAAACATTGACAGAACACACGGAAAGACCTTTTGCTAAAGTGCTTTTTATTGAATTCAGGGGACCTGTATACATACTTTCTCGGTGAATTTTCGAAATGGAATTCTAGGGTGGAGTACATTTCACCTATTTAATATACGGGTAGAAAAAGTAAAACCTAAAGGTAGTATTCGTAGAAAATGCACGATTTTTGTTCTTAAATAACAAATTTAATGTTAGAAAAACTTTTAAATTCTGTCAACGATGATCCTATGTTGCCTTATTTAAACAATCCATCTTTTAATGAATTATTAGTATAATTTGAGTTTGGGTTCCTGAAGATACATAAAGTAGGTGTAACTAATGAAGACGATGATTTGTACACCCCTTTCCTACAGTGATGCAGCTACAGATTAACACGAGTTTTATTTTAATCACCTGTACTTAATTTCATCTCATGTTTATTTTGGATTTTATTATTATTATTATTATTACTGCTACTACTTTCTATAACAAATACTATGTTCATAGTAGGAGAGAGAAGTTATTGTACGCCAGCCAAAAATGAAATATCAAGATTTTACAGGTACCCTGTATCTAAAAGAAGCAGTTTTAGAAAAAGATCCATACTTCTATCTCTGTGTAGGAGGCATAACTCAAAAACAAAGAAAAATTATATTGATTACAATTTTCAAGAAAATCTCAACCCCCTTATATGGAACAAATTTAGAAACGTTAATTGTTTGAAAAAATGCCTCTAACGATTTTGTTTAAAACACCAATTAAACATATTTATTTCAGTTATGAAATTATATATTGAAATTTCTAGGAATAGTCTCTGGAGGTCTTTTGCATAGCCAATAATTCGTAAGAGATAAAGAAAAACTAACTACACAAACATGTAGAGCGTACACCTATTATGTCATATATATTTTTACTTTCTCTATACACACTATGTACGCAGTGTATAGAGAAAGTATTGCACTCCACCCAAAAATTCGATACCGAGATTTCACCGGAAATATATGTTTTAGGGTCCCCTAGATCCAAAAAAAGCATTTTCACAAAAAGGTCCGTGTGTGTGTCCGTGTGTCCACGTTTTCGTGTGTCAGTGTGTCCGTGTGTCTGTGAACACGATAACTCAAAAACGAAAAGTCGGTAAAGTACCAAACTTGGTATCTAAGTTTAGTATCTTCCAGGGATGCGAGACGAACATTTTGAGAAAAATCCCCCCACCCCAAACTACCTTTACATGGAACTTTTTTCAAAAATTTTGATTTTCTCAAAAATGGCTCTACCGATTTTGATTAAAATTTCGTATATTAAACATATTTACCTGACAAATAAGGTGCATATCTTGAATTTTCTGGGAATGGCCTCTGAAGAGTAGTTTATTCTGGATGAATTTTACCGAATTTTGAATAACTACTAAACCGTAAGAGATTAAAACGCACAATTTATGTTATATACATTTTTTCGTGGAGTTCGTCGTTTTTGGGACATTCCTTATTTTTGGTTTCTGCTATTAAAAACGTTTATTTTTTCATACAGGAACTTATCAATCCATATATACAAAGGAACTTCATCGGCATAGCAACCAGCTTTTGACTATCACTTTAACCTATGGTTGTCCCTTATTTCGCTTCTACTTACAAGGAAGCGAGTAATAAGACTATTTCTGCTAATTTTTTCTGATTAGCATAAAGTAAATAGAAGTATAAACTTTTTAAGAATAATTTGTTGCAGGGATATAGAGAAAGTCATGTGAATGGTACACATTAGATTTTTGTCGATATATTTCTTATTATTGGTTTTATTTTTAAAGTACTTAAAGCTTTCTGAATGGGAATTCACCATTCCTGTTTCTTTTGTTTTATCAAGGCTTTCAAAGAGTGCCGAATTTCAATCACATAGCCACAGCTCTAAAACATTGACCGTCAGTTCACCCAGATATATTCCTTTATTTCCCCTCTACTCAAAAGGGACCAAGTAATAACACCAGTTCGGTTAATGTTTATTTTGATCAGTATGAAGTAGAAAAATACGTTTTTGTAAGAATGGGTTGTCACAAAATAGGTAAAGAAAGCCATGCAAATAGAACTTTATTATTATTATTATTGATCATGACTTTTTAACATTTTTTGCCCACAGTTGAAACGATTTCGACGCTACGCGGAGGTAATAAAATATGTTTTGTTTATATCAAGTCCAGTTTAATCACTGGCTAGATTATAATATTATTGTAAAACCATGTCAGTGTTTTTCACACCACTTGGTGCATCTGCATAAACGAAATCTCTAGATGCCTTTAAAATCTTTTCTAATTCATTGATGCGTTTCCTTTTCTTTTTTCTTTCCTTTGCTTTGCTTTCCTTGTAGCTGAGGGCCTTCAAATCCAATTAAAAAGCTTTCTGTTTATTTTAATTTCTTAGGCTTTAATATTCTTTGTGATGCTTTCTCTTTCAACTGTTAAGGCGATGTTTTGGCTGGTTTTATTTTTAAAGAATTTTTTAGTTAGTCTTATTATTTATAAATAATACCCTTATTTCAATATCTTTTTCGTTCATTATACCGCATTTTCATCAAGTATCGGCAATTCTTATCACCATATTTTACATTTTCTTGGGCAGCTCATTAACTTCAGGAGGTCTTGAAAGCGTTTAAATGAACTGAAGAAAGGAAGCACTTCTATTCGTTAGAGGCGCCTGCCCAACGGGCAATAAGAGGCTCTAAAGCCTATATAACAATAATGCGGAAGCCTTATTGTTACGATATGCAAAGAACAAACATAAGAAAGGAAATTGTTTGCATCACTAAACTCCTAAACCATGTCGGTTATGTATACTATAAAAAATCTGATATATTCTATTCACATGGGTTTCTCTACATCTCTGAAACAACTTATTGTTAAAAAGTTTATGCTTCTATTTACTTCATGCTAATTGAGAAAAAAATAGCAGAAATAGTCTTATTAATTGGATCCTTGTAAGTAGAAGCAAAATAAGGGAGTACCATAAGTTAAAGTGGTAGTCTAAAGCTGGTTGCTATGTGACTGAAGTTCCTTTGTATGGACAGGAGTTGGTTAATAAAAAATATACGTTTTTACAAGGATTATCTCAAAAACGACCGACACCACGTAAAAAATGTATATAACATAACTTGTGTGTTTTAACGTGCTCTACATTTTTGTGTGGTAAGTTTTTGCCCATATCTTACGACTTATCAGTAATGTAAAATTCCGTAAAATGCATCCAGAGTAAAGTAGTCTTCAGAGGGTATTCCCAGAAATTTCAAGATATGCATTTTATTTGTTAGGTAAATTTCTTTAATATTTGACATTTTAATCCAAATTGTTAGAGCAATTTTTAACAAAATAAAAAAATTCAGAAAAAGTTCCATGTAAAGGGTAGTTGGGGGGTGGGGGATCTTTTTGAAAATCTTTGTGTCTATCCTTGGAAGATACCAAACTTAAATACCAAGTTCGGAATTTAACGGCCTTTTCGTTTTTGAGGTATGCTGTCCACAGACACACAGACACACACAGACACACGGAACTTTTTGTAAAAATGATTTTTTTTTTTAATTCAGGGGGACCCAAAACATGTATTTCCGGTGAAATCTCGGTATCGAATTTTTGGGTGCATTACAATACCTTCTCTATAAACTATGTACATAGCACTTGTAGAGAAAGTAAAAAAGAGCGCTACAGCTTTATTGAATCCGAGACAGTTGTCTGCAAGCTATTTCCATGGCATATGGTTCCGAATTTTTACTTTCACTACACGCACTATGCACATAGTTTATAGAGAATGTATTGCATTCCACCCAAAAATTCTATACCGAGATTTCACCGGAATGTACGTTTTAGGGTCCCCTGTGTAAAAAAAAAGAAGATATTTTCTGAAAAAGGTCCGTGTGAGTCCATGAGTCTGTGAACACGATGAACAAAAACGAAAGTCGCTGCCGTGGTTACTCGGTATTTAAGTTCAGTTTCTCCCAGGGATACTTTCACCACAAACTACCCTTTACATGGAGAAAAAGCTCGAAATTTTGTATTTTCTCAAAAATTACTGTTACGATATTGATAAAGATTTGCATGGCAAATAAAATTTATATATTGAATTTTCTGGGAACAGCCTCTAAAGGCCTTTTGTATTCTGGATGAATGCTGCCGAATTTTGCGTAACTGATAAACCGTAAGAGAGACAAAACCTTACTGAACAAAAATTGTAGATTTTGCTAAAACACACAATTTATGCCATATACTTTTTTTTTTTTTCGCTAAGAGGATCATTTTTGAGATATTATTTGTTATTGGTTTCAGTTTTAAAATACTTAACTTTTCTCATACGGGAAAAGAAACGGATTTCATTCACATGACAAACAGCTTTAAAAAGATTTGACTATCATTTTAATGTATTCCATTATTACCTTTCTACTTACAAGAAAGCACGTAATAAGACAATGTCTGCTAATAGATTAACATGAGGTGGCTTTTTAATAATAGTCGCCCTGCATGGTGTAATGGTTACCGTGCTAACTTCATATACCCAAGGTGGCGGGTTCAAACCCGGCGGAGGACGATCGATTTTTTCGGGCGTAAAAATCCTCATCATGGCTTCCTTCGGAAGGGAAGTAAAGCCGTTGGTCCCGTGTCGTAGATTTGCGGCACGTAAAAGAACCTCAAGCCTGAAAGAGAGGCCTCTGAGCAAAATTAAGCGGTCTTTCACGCCCAATTTGGAATGGGACGCTGAGAACCACAGTAGTTAAAGAGCATCCATACATAACACTCCATTTTATTAACAATATTTTGTTACACAGAAGCAGAGAAGGTCATGTGAATGGAACATATTCGATTTTTTTAAGAACCGTTGTTGTACTTAGAAGAATGATGCTGTTTGTTATTGATACCAAAAGCCATTTGTAATCATGACTTTAATGCTATTTTCAGAAAAATAAAATTTTGAATTTCAGCTAAATACCTTTGAGCAACAATTTTTGCAACTATATGCAGTTGTGATGTGTTTAAAATGTAGTGTGAAAGTAGTGGTACTAACAAAAGGAAGATGGATCATTGGTTGGAGGTACAAATGTAGCACTGATTTACGGGAACGCATAATTTTAATATTTACAGACACATATGCTGTTGTGTAACGAACCATTAGCATTATCATTAGTTTCATTTGTTCTCAACATACTTAGATTTTAATACCTAACAACATACACTCTTAGCGTCTTAAATTTGAATCGTCTCCAGTGGCACGAAATTCTTATATCGTGAACAGTTTCGCGACTGGGCAACGCGGTTCAGATACGTAGCCTAATAACTCGTTTACATGCAGGACCCGTGTTTTTTTTTTTTTTTTTTTTTTTTTAAATACAATTCCAGAGTCTGTCGGGACTCCGGCGCTGTATTCCGTTTTCTTATTCTTCTGTTTTTTTTTTCTTTTTCCCTAAATTTCCTTTGTGTTACCGGTTATTACTTTCTCTATTCGTACTAAGTACATAGTGTATGGAGAATGTATTGCACTCCACCAAAAAATTCCATACCGAGATTTCACCGGAAATATATATGTTTTAGGATACCCTGTATCCAAAAAAAAAGTATTTTAAGAAAAAGGTCCGTGTGGGTGTGTGTCCGTGTGTCTGTGAACACGTTAACTAAAAACGAAAAGTCGGTAAATACCAAACTTGGTATTTAAGTTTAGTATCTTCCGGGGATGCAACACGAAGATTTTGAGAATAATGCCCCCACTCCAAACTACATGGAACTTTTTTCGAAAATTTTGATTTTCTAAAAAATGGCTCTAACGATTTTGATTAAAATATCGTATATTAAAGATCTTTGCCTGACAAACAAAATGTATATCTTGAATTTTATGGGAATAGCCTCTGAAGACTACTTTATTCTGAATGAATTTTACGTAATTTTGCATAAGTGGTAAACCGTAAGAGAGAGAGAGAAAAACTTACCACATAAAATGTAGAGCACATTAAAACACACAATTTATGTTGTATACATTTTTTCGTGGAGTTGATTATTTTTGAGATATTCCTTGTTTTTGGTTTAAGCTATAAAAACTTATATTTTTCTCATACAGGACTTTATGAACTCGTGTCCATACAAACAAAGGAACTTCAGTCACATAGCAACCATCTTTTGAGTATCGCTATGGTACTCCCTTATTTCGCTTCCACTTACAAGGAAGCTAGAAATAAGACTATTTCTGCTAATTTTTTCTCGATTAACAGGAAGTAAATAAAGCGTAAGCTTTTAAGAATAACTTGTTGCAGAGATGTAGAGAAAGTCTTGTGAATGGTACACATCAGATTTTTCTCTTTTATGACAAATGCACATACATGTAAACATTCACAAATACACATGCCTAAGCCTGGAACCGAACCCACGATCCCCTGCGCCACGAAGCACCAAAGCGAGGCACTGTAGCGAGCGCGGCCATGGGGACCGGCATGGGTTCGTCGACATTGACTCTATTTTTAGATGTGTAACATGTATGCGCAGTCCTCCCTCTATCGGTCTCCAAGATGCTAACCGAGGGAGCTGGCTATTTTTCAGAGTTCGTTAAAAGTACCACATATGTTCTGAAATGTATATCATTTATGTTTTATTTCTCTGTCATAATATAATGTAATATTAGATCCCAAGTAATTTAAATGTTATACTTGTTCAATTGTTTTATCTCTAATTGCTACTTTAAACTTATTTTATTATTATTATCATTATTATTATTTATAAGCCGTTTGTAAGTTTACAGGTGTCTTTGTTCAGAATTGGAATGACATCAACATATTGTGTTATACTGAAGTTTTAATGAGCTGGAAATACTTTTGTTTTTGTCCGTAGAATACAACTACTTGAAAGTTAAAGGCATTCTGGTAAATATATTATATTACGATTCTACTTTTGCATCGTGATAAACAGCTTTATAAACAGTTTTTTACTATTTTAATCGCTTAGAAGTTAGAAGCCCAATCAGTGGTGAAAGAATGATATGGAGTAGGAAATGATTGTTTTCTCTTCCCTGAAAATACCATGTAGTATAAAACATGTTGTAAGTAACAATAAGACAAAGCCTCAATTATTTAATTCCAGACAGACCATAGATGTTTAGGATTTAACAATTGGAAATAGAGAAGACAGAAAATAAATGACAATTGGATCTGTTTATTACGTTACATGAATGTGGGATTGGTGCCAAAAACGTTATTCAGTTTTACTGGATATAATTTATACACCTACTTGAGCTCATTATTATCCTATACTGAATGATTATTTGCTGAAATAGAAATACTGTCAAGCACATTACTAGAATTTAGCCTTTAATTTTATGCTTCTAATCAGGATAATGTGCCCGATAAACTTGACCAAAATTGTGGAAAATTAAACATATAGACTTTATTATAAAAAGTAATATGGATTATAAACCTTAACACAAAATTTTTACTTTATTGACCACATATGAACATACAATGTATATAGTAATTAGAGAAGCTATTGTATTTCATGCAAAAATTAGATACCGAGGTTTCACCGGAATTGCATGTTTTGAGGCCCATAAAAACATGTTTAGAAAAAGGTCCACGTGTTTCTCTGCCTGCCTGTGTGCGTGTGTGTGTGTAGAGCATTTTTAAAAAGCAAAAGTTCGTTAAATATAAAGTTTGGTATCTTCTAAGGATGAACACGCAGATTTTGAAGAAAATTCCCCACCTTAAACTACGGTTTATATAATACTTTTTGAAAATTATTTTTTCTCAAAAATGACTTATCATTTCGATTAAAACACCGAATATTAAAGATATTTACATTTCAAATAAAATATATATCCTGAATTTTCTAGGAATAGTCTCTGAAGATCTCTTCCCTCTGGATGAATTTCGTATAAGTGATAAACCGTAAGATATAGACAAAATCTTACTACACAAAAATGTAGTGTTCGTCAAAAACACACAATTCAACTCATATACATTTTTGTAGAATTAACCATTTTCAATATATTCCTTGTTATGTTTCAACTTTAGAACTTTTCTCAAAGGGCAGGTCATCTTTTATTTTACGTTTCTTTTGTTTTACTCCTGGTCGTAGAAATCTAAAAACGAATGTCAATTATTTCGCATAATGATTAGCTTTTTTTTTTTAAAAAATATTGAGTAACGCTTTAGCCTAGTATTGCTTATTTTCCTTCTTCTTATAAGGAACTAATACAATCATTTCAGCTAATGTTTACCTCCTTAAGTACAACGTAGTAAAGGGATAATCTTATGTAAGAAAGCAATATGAATGGAACACAACAGATTTTTTTTTACATTGCTCTTATTAGCTACCAATTAAGTGAAACATATGCTTATAAATAAGCACACCAAACTTTAAAATCGGAGTCTCGCAAACTTATTTCACAAAAATAAGGTCTGGGGCCAAGTAGTTAGGCATCTCGGGTTCGATACCAGGTGACTATGTGGGATTTGTGGCGAATTTTCTCCCGGTTCCTCAGTTTCTCTCGGCATCGCATTTCACCGGTGCTCCATCTTCATTCCATGTATCTTTAGTGTCATCGTTTGCGGTGCCACATGAGGTAAAAGCGGGCGTTATGTACTTAAAAAAAGGTTAATCAACATTAAATCATCGTGAACTGTGAATCGATTATTCTCGCCTAATTATTGATCTTTAAAAAGAAACAACCTGCAGTCTATACTTAACTTGTACTGAAATTCATAAAAAGAAATTAATAAATTAAGAACAATACCTTTAAAGCAAGATTCGAATCATAGATGAACCGTTTTCAACACTATCAAGATTCGATCTCTATACAGTAAATATTACTATTAGGTATGAGTAGAGAGCGCATTTGAAAATATAAAGTTCAAGTTCGCTGCATATTTGTATGTAGACGCAAGCAGCACGCGCTCTTAGAATCGGTTTTTGAACTCTGCAAAAATATTTATTTGACATAAATTGTATGCTTTAAACACAGCAACATTTTTGTATAACAGTCTTACTGGTTATGCACAACCCATCCTAAATGACGATAATTTCAGGAACTATTTCCAGAAAATTCATAAATATACATTTTACCTGACAAAAATTTCTCAAAATCGTTAGAGCCATTTTGAAAAAAAATAATAAATTTGAAAAATATCGAGGGTAGTTGTGGTTTAAAGGGTAGTTTGTGGAGATTTTCTTAATATTCGTGTCGCATCCTGGAAGCTATTTAAGATAGATGCAAGTTTGGTATTTAACGAACTTTCGTTTTTGAATTATTTACTTCACTAAAATGTTTTATTAAGGGAGTCGCAAAACATGTATTTCCGGAGAAATATTGGTATCGAATATTTGGATGGAATATAATATTTCTTCTACTTATTGTATCTGTACGCAAATTAAAAACAATAGCCCTTGAAACCAGCATTTTCAGCATTTCCTTTATTCTATAGCTATTTTTTTTAAACAGTACCGGAGCCTGATCAGGACGCGGCGCTGTATCTCCGTTTACATTTCCCCCCTAAGTTTTACAGTATGATTATTGGCTTTACTGTTCCTTGACACAAACATATACACATTGCACAAACATATAACACCCATGCCCAAGGCGGGACTCGAAACCACGATCCCCTGCCCACGAAGCACCAAAGTGAGACGCCTTAGCGAACGTGGCCATGGGGACCGACGCTATTGATACATCACGTTAAAGTCAGACTGGCTTTACCATAAAATTGAGATAATACCTTTGCGTGACTTCTCACAAAGGGTTCGTTTGCTAATTTATGTTCTTAAAGGCGTTTTCGGCTTTCTATTGTGTATACTGAACTGCATAAAAAGTGGCTCAAAATGGAACACGTTTTTGTGTTTGTACTGCAAAAATCTGATGTGTTCCATTCACATGACTTTCTCTACATCAACAAATTATTGTTAAAAAGCTTATGCTTATATTTACTTTATGCTAATCGAGTAAAAATTAGCAGAAATATTACTTGCTTCCTTGTAAGTAAAAAGGAAATAAGTGAGTACCATAGGTTAAAGTGATAGTCAAAAGCTGGTAGCTATGTGACTGAAGTACCTTTGTTTGCGTGGACAGGAGTTCACAAATTCCTGTATGAGAAAAGTATAGTTTTTTACAGCTGAAACAAAAAAGAAGAAATATCTAAAAAAACGATCAACTGCACGAAAATAAGGTATACAACATAAATTGTGTGTTTTAACGTGCTCTATATTTTTTGTGTTATAAGTTTTTGTCCATCTCTTATAGTTTAGTAGCTATACAAAGTTCCGTAAAATTCATCCAGAATAAAATAGTCTTCAGGGGCTATTCCCAGAAAATTGAAGATATATATTTTATTTGACAGGTAAACATCCTTAATATACGATATTTTAATCAAAATTGTTACACATTTTTTAGAAAATCCAAATTTTCGAAAAAAGTTCCATGTAAAGTTTAGTTTGGGGTGGGGGATTATTCTCAAAACCATCGTGTTGCATCCCTGGAAGATACTTAATTTAAATACCAAGTTTGGTATTTTACCGAATTTTTGTTTTTGAGTTACCGTGTTCAAAGACATACTGACACACGGACACACTGACTCATGGACACACTGACACGCGGACACGGACCTTTTTCTGAAAATGCTTCTTCTGGATACAGGGGACACTAAAATATATATTTCTGGTGAAATCTCGGTATCGAATTTTTGGGTGGAGTGCAATACCTTCTGTATACATTATGTACATAGCACGTGTAGAGAAAGTAAAAATTAGGTACACCATCTGCTAGCTTCTTAAACATAAATCTTGCAATACCTAAGCGCTTTATCTTTTCAAAATAAGACTGACTCCGAAAGGTAACATTACAAGCTTACTAGTGGAATGCTGGAAATGCTTTGAGAATTTTAGAGCAAAAATGGTATAAAAAGAGCATAAAAACGTAAAATAAGGAGGAAGGTTATGAATTGTTTTAATAGTTACGCTTAACATTCTATAATCAATCCACAGTTTCGGTTTTCTTATTGACGTTCAATGGCGGCCCTAGTTTTACAGTAAAGCATCTGTGAAATTTGGAAAAGTCGCAGTCTGTCAAGTTTATTATTGAGAATGATTACACCCAATATTGTAGATATTTTTACCATTAATCAAAATTTAGCTTACATGGTTATTTGAATAATAATTACTTTCTCTACACGTACTATGTGCATAGTATATAGAGAAGGTATTGTAATGGACCCAAAATTCGATACCGAGATTTCACTGGAAATACATATTTTGGGTCCCCCTGAATCTAAACAAAAGCATTTCTGGAAGAAGGTCCATGTGTGTGGTGTGTCTGTGAACAACATAGCTCAAAAATGGAAAGGCCGTGTAATACCAAATCTGGTATTTAAGTTTGGTATCTTGCAAGGATGTGACACGAAGATGTTCAAGAAAGTCCCACCTACCTCAACAGCCCTTTACATGGAACTTGTTTTTTCTCGAAAATTTCGATTTTCTCAAAAATGGCTCTGACGATTTTGATTAAAATATTGTATACCAAGGATATTTACCTGACAAATAATATGTATATCTTGAATTTCCTGGAATAGTCTCTGAAGACTACTTTATTCTGGATGAATTTTACGCAATTTTGCATAGCTGCTAAACCGTAAGAGATGAACGAAAAACTTGCCACACAAAAAATGTACAGCACGTTAAAACACACAATTTAGTTTAGATGCATTTTTTTCGTGGAGTTAATGGTTTTTGAGATATTCCTTTTTATTGCTTTCAGCTTTGAGAAACTTATACTTTTCTTGTACAGGAATTTTTCAACTCCTATCTGTACAAACAAAGGAACTTCAGTCAAATAGCAACCAGATTTCGAATTTCGCTTTAACCTATGGTACTTCCTTATTTCGCTTCTACTTACAAGGAAGCAAGCAATAAGACTATTTCTGTATTTTTTTTCTGGATCAGCATGAAGGTAATAGAGGCATTAGCTTTTTAACAATAATTTGTTAATGAAAATCTTGTGAATGTAACACATCAGATTTTTTTTACTTTCTCTAATACATATGCACACACAATGTACAGTACAGAGCAATTAGAGAAGATATTCTACTCCACCCAAAAATTCGATGTGAAAATTTCACTGGAAGTAGATACGAGGCATACGTATTTTGAGGTCCCCCGAGTCCGGAGAAAGCATTTTAAATAGCATAGCTCAAAACGAAAAGACCGTTAAAACCAAACCTGGTATTTATATTTGGTATCTTCTAAGGATGCGACACGAATATTTTAAAAAATTCCATCGCCTCTCACGACAGACTACTCTTTACAGGGTAAAGAGTTGAAAATGTTTTTTTCAAAAATGGCTCAAAATATTTTGATTAAAATACCGTATATTAATGACATTTTTATCACAAATAAAATATATATTTTCAATTTTCTGGAATAGACTCTGAAGACTTTATTATCCTGGATGATCTTTTCAGAATTTTGCAGAAAGTTTAAACCGGAAGAGATAGAAGAAAACTTAATACGCAAAAAAATGTAGTACTGGTTAAAACACACTGCTAAGGCAATCTGTTTTCCATTTCTGCATATACGCTCGTTTAAAAAAGGTTATGGAGAAGGCTATAAATGGACCTCTTACTTAATAGCGCCGCGCCGCACCGTGGCCGACTGGTTAGACCACTCGCTTCTCACCTAAACGTCCCACAACACTATTCCAAAAAATCTTACTTAATATCTGGATGCTTCTTTAGCATTTTGATCGGCTATTTCATTGCCATCTATATGAGAAAAAATCCATATTAATGTCACTGTTTCCCCTGTGTTGTTAATTTTGGAGCACAAGAAACAAAACTCTTGTATCATTGAAATGAGTAGGTTCAGATTTTTGCCTGACTAGTAGAATACTTAAATAATTGAATTGCTTTTAGACTAGTCACATAGTTAAATATATCTACCGAATGGGTGGATTCAAAGGCTGGTTATCTGAAGGTAACATAACGGAGGGAAAACACATCATTGCGATGTAGGAAAACGGCTACATTTTATGCGCGGCAGTGTACATTCCACTGTTTTAGTGGGCTATCGCTTGTGATACACTGTGTACAATGCGTAGCACGCATTAACAAGCCGGTGCCATGATACCCGGCACATATAATTACTGGAAGCTACGCCCCGCTCCCGTTGCGTTTACCACGCACGCATTTCGTCGAAGTGTAAATACACGCAGGAGCGTTGCAGAATATCCCTAAGGATGCTAAAGCAACACTTGCCTCATGTTTGCTCCGCAGCACCCATCTTCTTGATCAAAAACACACATTAACTTAGTCACTAATTATTTGGATCTACCTCTAGCGGCTCAAAAGATTTACCATTCCTAAAAAAATATAAACTTATTTAATTCCTCTACCACTTATCTAGTAGTAGTGGTAGTAGTTGTAGTGGGTAGTGATGGTAGTGGTAGTGGCGATCGTGGTTGTGGTGGTGGTGGTAGTGGTGGTAGTAGTAGTAGTAGTAAGAGTAATTAAATCTAGAAGTATTAGTAATAGTAGTAGTTGAGGTAGTATATGGTAATTAAATCAAGAAGTAGTAGTATTAGTAGTAGTTGAGGTAGTATTTACATCTAGAAGTAGTAGTAATAGTAGTAGTAATTAAATCTAGAAGTAGTAATAGTAGTAATAATTAAATCTAAAAGTAGTAGTAGTAATAGTAGTAGTAATAACTAAATTTAGAAGTAGTAATAATAGTAGTAGTAGTTGAGGTAGTAGTAATTAAATCTAGAAGTAGTAGTAGTAATAGTAGTAGTAATAACTAAATTTAGAAGTAGTAATAATAGTAGTAGTAGTTGAGGTAGTAGTAATTAAATCTAGAAGTAGTAATAGTAGTAATAATTAAATCTAAAAGTAGTAGTAGTAATAGTAGTAGTAATAACTAAATTAAGAAGTAGTAATAATAGTAGTAGTAGTTGAGGTAGTAGTAATTAAATCTAGAAGTAGTAGTAGTAATAGTAGTAGTCGAGGTAGTAGTAATTAAGTCTAGAAATAGTAATAGTAGTAGTTGAGGTAGTAGTATTTACATCTAGAAATAGTAGTAATAGTAGTAGTAATTAAATCTAGAAGTAGTAGTAATAGTAGTAGTAATTAAATCTAAAAGTAGTAGTAGTAATAGTAGTAATAATAACTAAATTTAGAAGTAGTAATTATAATAGTAGTAGTTGAGGTAGTAGTCATTAAATCTACAAGTAGTAGTAGTAATTACATCTAGAAATAGTAATAATAGTAGTAGTAGTTGAGGTAGTAGTAATTAAATCTAGAAGTAGTAGTAATAGTAGTAGTTAAGGTAGTAGTAATTAAATCTGGAAGTAGTAGTAATAGTAGTAGTGGTTAAATAGTTGGCACTGATATATTACCGAAGATACACCTTATGAACTTTACAAAAAGAAACCCTAAAAACCTGATGTGTTCCATTCACATGACTTCCTCTTCATCGCGATAACAAATTACTATTAAAAAGCATGTTCTTCTATCTATTTTTGAAATCGAGATAAACATTAGCAGCAATTGTTTTAATTACTCGCTTCCTTGTAAGTAGAAGGAAATTAAGGGGATACACTAGGCTAAAGCGATAGTCAAATATTTTAAAAGCTGGTTGCTATGTGGTTGAAATCCGTTTTATATGGTGCCTGGAGATTAAATCTTCCCATGTGAGAAAAGTTAAGTATTTTGAATCTGTAACAAATAACAAGGAATATCTCAGAAATGGTCAATTCCATGAAGAAAACGGTTATTTTAACGTTATCTGCAGTTTTTGTGCAATACGTTTTTGTCTATCTTTCCGATTTACGAGTTACGCAAAATTCAGCAAAATTATTTCAGAATAAACAGGTCTTTAGAGCCTATTCCCAGAAAATTCGAGATATGCATTTTATTTGCCATATAAATATCTTTAATATACGGTATTTTAATCAAAATTGTTATAGTCATTTTTGAGAAAATCAAACATTTCGAGATTTTTTCATGTAAAGGGTAGTTTGGGGTAGAGGATTTTTCTCAAAACCTTCGTGACGCATCCCCGTAACATACTAAACTTATATATCAGGTTTGGTATTTTTCCGACTTTTCGTTTACGATAGTGTTCATAGGCGGACACACGGCTACACAGCCCTTTTTCCAAAACATGTTTTTTTGGATACAGGGGATCCTAAAACATGTATTTCTGGTAAAATCTCGGTATCAAATTTTTGGGTAGAATACTATACCTTCTCTATACCCTATGTACATAATACGTGTAGAAAAAGTAAACATTGATTACGGAAAGAAACACGCGCGGGAATGTAGGTAAATAAACAGCATAAGCCTAAACAAAATTGAAAAAATATGTGCTCCATTAACATGGCTTTCTCTACCAGCTCTAGAAACTAACTTTTACACAATATTCTTCTTCTTTCTACTGCATGCTAATGGAGGTAAACATTAACAGAATGGTGTTATGTATTGCATATTATTTAGTACTTAGTTCCTTATGAGTAGAAGGGAAACAAGGGAATTCCGGCCAAAGTGATAATCAAAAGTTTTAAAAGATGTCACTATTCGACTGTCTTTGGAATTTACTTCTTTGCATTGCCAAGAGACTAATTCTTGTTTGAGAGAAGTTTAAGTATTTTAAATTTGAAACCAACAACAAGGAATGTATTGGAAACACCTTACTCTACAAAAATGCTGTGCTACAAATTGTGTGTTTTAACGAGATATATATTTTTGTGTAGTAAGGTTTTGTCTAGCCCTTAGGTTCACCAGTCATATCGAAGTAATCTTAAAATAAGTGCTCCTCAGAGGCTATTCTAAGAAAATTTAAGATAAACCTACGTTTTGTCATGAAAATATCTTAAACATATCGTACTTTAATTCAAATCGTTACAGCCATTTTCGAAAAAATTCTTTGTAAAGGGGCAGGTGGGGGTTGGGGATTTTCTTGAAAATGTTTGGCACCCTTGGAAGATAATGAACACACACACATGGAAATATTTCTAAAAATGATTTTTTTTTCTGGATTCAAGGGGTCTCAAAATTTGTATTTCCGGTGAAATCTTGTATCAACATTTTTAGTAAAATACAATATCTACGCATGTTTGTACATACGTGCTAGAGAAGATAAAGAGGAGTCTGTGTAGTTGGAAAGTAATACTTGAAGCATTGTTAAGCATGCTTTAAAATATTCTTAAAATCGAATTTGGATAAATTTGACGTTTTGGAAGGTACGCTTTTGTTCTTTGCCTAACACACCCCTCACACCTAAATAAGTGACCTACTGGCCTAGGTAGTATAGAATCGTTGGCTCTGCAGAAAGCATTCAAACTATGTTCCAATACAACATTCGTTTTAGCAAGGTCTGCCCTCTCAGGGTTACGTTTTATGTTCCGCGTTCTTGGGGAACTTCTGTGCTACGCCTACTTGGAGATATGTATGTGTGTGTATGTATGTGTGAACGCTATGAATTGATATTCCGCAGGACAGTCGTAGGCTTATTATACGTCAGACCCCTGAAGGAGAGGATGAGATAAGTGTAATTTCAGAGGGCGACCGACATCCAGATAAGGAGAGACACCGTAGAGGGTCCGTAACAGTTCACAAGCAGTTCTTCATCCTTACGCAGAGAGCGCAAGGGGCCCGGATAAACCATCTATGTAGGATTCACAATGGAAGCGATATTGGCGACGCGACATGCGTCTCATCGCAATATCGCATTGGTTATGAAAACTAGTGTTCACAATAGGGCGGTACAATTTGACATTACTGAGCGGTGCCGGTGCTTAGCACATTTGAAGCAATGGATGCGGGTTTAAAATAAATTCTTGCTCTGTATCTTCTAAAAATAAGAAACGACAGAAACAATCGACAAGGAAGACAGCAGAAGCTCCGTCGTTGGTGGGTTCGACCTATATTCAAGGATCTTAGCCAATTTAAGGATTTTCAAACCCTTTTCCCAAATATGATAATGGTGGATCTCGAATCATATTATAATTACACGCGAATGACACTATCACAATTTGATGATCTTTTGCACATCATTGGTCCTCATATAGAGAAACAGGCAACTCGAAAGCCAATATCTTCAGCAGAGTACCTTTGTGTCACTATGAGGTTAGTTTTGGTTTATTTGTTATTCAGTCAACTGCATAGATGTGTTTTAATTAGGTGGCAAGATTATTCTGGAATGAAGGTAAAATTTTGGTTGTCCAAGACAGTTTCAGGATGCAGCCAATTCCAATTCAACTTTCTTTGTACGGGTTTCGTCGCATCAATTTTGATTTGCTATTGGTCAAGCGTTTCCCGCGTCACCAATATCGCTCCATTGTGAATCCGGCATAAGTCTGCAGACAGCCATCAGCGCTATCCCACCTACAAGAAATGTTTTTCCAGGGCGCCCCTCACGCGCTCCTCGTTGACATTTACAGCCCTGAAAGAGACCGGTTGAGATAAATGAAATGACAGAACGTTCCGAGGAATGAAACATCCTCATCAGCATTCGCCTAGTGACCTGGAAAAATCCGCGAAAATACCTAGGGTCAGAGAGGTCGGCTGCGGGGA
Source organism: Hymenopus coronatus (assembly GCA_030762935.1). Lineage (NCBI taxonomy): Eukaryota > Metazoa > Arthropoda > Insecta > Mantodea > Hymenopodidae > Hymenopus > Hymenopus coronatus. The sequence goes on from CM060895.1 coordinate 84,980,939, forward strand.
ACCGATTCTACGACCTCCGATAGCCAGCCCCAGAAGAAGCGCCTGAGCACCCTGGCTTGGCCTACTTTGAGGTACTAACCAACCTCAAAACCTACTGCCCTTAATAACTAAAATTATTAGTCCACAAATGATGCAAATATTGACGTGATGTTCTTTACTGTACTGTGGTCAATTACCAACACACATATCTGCAGATATACTCATAACAGCCTGTATATAGCAGTCAAATGGAATAATTCCTAAATTCGTAAACTGGAGCTGACATTTTGTTATCCAATAAAAATACAATCTGGTTCATGTTACTTTGGAGAAACTTTTAGTGTATTTTATATAGACTTCTTAGTTGTCAAATAGTGTATCCAAGGTCAAAATTGAGTTACTGCTGCTATTAAATTCTTCACATGGCGAAATATAAATCTGACGAGAGAAGTAAAGTCCAGAGCGCATAAATCTGCCAACACAGAGCGTTATAAATTTGAAGCACGGAATGAGTTTCTGCGCGCGTTTGCTGGCCAGCGAAGCTAGTTATTTTAGACCAGCATAGCTGGCTGCATTGTAGAAGCCATCCCATACAGTAACTTTTGTTGAATGTGCAATATGTTGCTGTAATTGCAAACAGTGGGGGCAGAAGGCATTCTAATAACAATGAGCGACTCTAAAAGTGTGAGAAAGAATGAAGGGTACGCCAGAGAAGCAGTTAAATTAAACGAATAGAGTGAACATTAAAAGATGCGCTTAGTTTGCTTTACTTGTTTGTCCCTTGCGCTAAGTACAAATGTTTGCTATTACAATCTTATCACTATGCGCATTTAGAAAGAAATTAAAAAGTATTTATAGAAAGTTCACAAAATACATCCGCTTATTTGTACACAAGACAGACAGGGAGGCAGATGCATTATTAAGAACAGAACAGAATAGACAGAATAGGAAAACAAATAGAATAGAATAGATATATGTATAGATAGAGAGATAGAATAGAAACAAATAGGACAGAATAGAATAGATAAATAGATACATAGATAATTAGAATAGAACCAAATTGGGGAGGATGGGTGGATGGATGAATGGATGATGGATGGATGGATGGACGGACAGATAAATATGTAGGTTGGCAAGTAGATAGGTAGATAATTAGTTTAGGACCAAAGAAGACAATGATTAGATAGATAAATAGATAGAACCATGGACAGACAGAAAGATGAATAGCATAGGTCAAAATAGGATTGAATATATGGATGGGAAATCGGAGGAACGAATGGATGATGGATGATGGATGGATGGAGTTATCTTACTTGGTGCCAAATTATTAAAGATATGCATTTTTATAGTGCTTGGCTCCCGCTTTTACTACATATGACACCACAGGCGATGACACTACTGGCACATGGAATGAAGATGAAGCACTGGTGGAATGAGCTAGCGGGGAAAACCACAGAACTCGAAGAAAAACCGCCCCTGCACTGCTTTGTCCGCCACAAATCCCACATGCGGTCGCCTGGAATCGAACCTGGGCCACCTTGGTGAGAGGCGAGTAGTCTAAACACTTGGGTACGGCTCGGCCTTATGTATGGGTCACTGATCGTATATGCGTATTTAAGATAAATTTAATCAAGATTCATTGCCTCTAATTAGCTGAACAAATCTGGTCTGACATACTGCATTTTAGTTAGTAAGTTATTTTGTAAGTTACTCTGGTCAACCAGCAGATCTTTCTAAATTTTCTGTGAATTTAATGTCTTGTTTGTTCTCATACTATGCACATTTCTCCAAAATATCAAACCTACCCTTCACTGCCAACACAATTCTCCTACCAGAAGCACCAGTCATATATTGTGCCTTCCAAATATTGTTGAAAGCAGTCAATCACTTGTTTTGTATACAGGAATTTAAGATTCCAAAGAATGAGAAAGAAAGAAAGAAGGAAGCTATAATTTTTAGTCCTATTCGTGCACTTAAAATCTTTAACGTACGTTTTAAACACAAATATGATACAAGCATTCTTTTTTCCTCATATTGTTTTCAAAATTAAACCACAGGAAATACTGTAGTATAACATTTACTTAAAAACAATTTCATTTCATGTCTGTTCAGTACGAATAAAGGTGCCATCATACGGGTATTATCTTCAAAACGCTGAGCTTTTAAATGATTTATTAAAATAAAGACTATATTTTCCTGATTAGGATACAGATTCAGTTGGTATAAAGACGCAGAATATTGACTTTGTACCGCAATTCCTTCCTCAACACGGGTGGCCGAGGTCATTAAAGCCTGGATTGCTCTGCTGAAAGTTCACGATTCATATCTCTTCAGGAACTTCCTCCCTAAATTTCTTTTTTTCAGCTTTTCCTCATTATTCATAAGTGTCAAATTCCGGGGATATATACACTATTTTTAGGCCTGTAACGTTTCTTTCTTAAATTTATTTTACAATCATCGCTTCACATTATATATCTTTAGTGCGCGCCGTCTGTGGCCATTATACACGACTGAAAATGTATCTTCTAGATATATGCACTTTGAGACCCAGACGAATAATTTCTGACATTTATCAGCGAATTATGAAACGCTCCAAATATTGACGGTTGTGTAAAAGTCAGTTTTCAGGTGTCCCTTTTTAAACACCAATAAAATAAACGGTTATAAATCAATAGAACAATTTATGTAATTGAAACTGTTAACGTTTTCTATTAGCTAAATAGCTGCAGTTTTAATGGATTTCAACCTGAGTACAGTAGATGTCCAGCCTGTTGTCCACCCTTCTCCCGGTTTCCTCAGTAAAGTAGATATTCGTGACAATTTGCAAGACGAATTCTGAGTTCCAAATCATTCAGGTCAGCCACTGGTATTCTATAAACTTGATCCTTGTCAAATCCCTGTGGAAAAAATCAGATGTGATCCATTCACGTGACTTTCTCTACATCTCTGCAACAAATTATTGTTAAAATGCTTAGGCTTCTATTTACTCCATGCCAATCGAGAAAACATTAGCAGAACTAGTCTTATTACTTGCTTCCTTGTAAGTAGAGTTGAAATGAGGGAGCACCATGGGTTAAAGTGATAGTCAAAAGCTGGTTGCTATGTGACTGAAGTTCCTTTGATTTTGAATTTGTATTTTGATATTTTTAGCTAGTTATTCTGTTGTTTATTATAAATGTTATAATAAATTCTTTTTATTTATGGTTCTTATATTATTAATTATATTGTATTTTACTTTTTGTAGATTAAATATAGTTTCTTTTTATTTTTTGAAGGTAGTTTAATTCCTACTACAGGCAGGAGTTGACAAATTCCTGTATGAGAAAAGTACCTAAAGTTTTTAAAAAGCAGAAACAAACAACAAGAAATGTCTTAAAAACGACCAACTCCACGAAAAAATATATATAACATAAATTGTGTGTTTTAATGTGCTCTACATTTTCTGTATGGTTAAGTTTTTGTCCATCACTTATGGTTTAACAGTTATGCAAAATTTGGCAAAATTCATGCAGAACAAAGAGGTCTTCAGAAGCTATTCCCAGTAAATTCAAGATATACATTTTATTTGGGGTGCTTTAATATACGTGATTTTAATCAAATTCGTTAGAGCCATTTTTAAGAAAATCAACATTTTCGAATGTTTTTCCAAATAAAGGATAGTTTGTGTTGGGAAGATTTTTATGAAAATATTCGTATCGCATCCTTGGAAGATACTATACTTAAACACTAAATTTGGTATTTAACGGTCTGACACACACACACACACACACACACATACACACACACACACACACACACGGAGCTTTCTCTAAAAATGCTTTTTTTTTTGGAATCAGGGGAACCTAAAACATGTATTTCTCGGATCCTCTGTCCGGAAACTTGTCATTCAGAAACGTGTGTTCCACAGGTGGTGAAGTGAGTAGCAGCTCCATCCTGCAGGAATCTATACTTGCTTTTCAGTTATCTGATGATTATTTTTTTCAATTAAATTAATAATTCATTTAACAAAATCATTGGCAGCAGTAGATTCAATTACGATAGGTATAAATCTGTGATTGATACCACAATATATGTAGATAGATTCGGCCAGTCACTGTAGGTTCGGTAAAAAATAAGGAAGCTATCGCACGATCTTTCATTACATAGCACCATTTGGTAAAGCACGTTTATGCTGAAATACAACAGGAGGATTAGTGCTCCTCCAGATTCTGCATGTGTGTGAGCTAACTTTTCTGAAATTGGAAATTTGACTTGTCAGAGAAACAGATATAATCTGAGTTCGAGTTGTTTTCATCCATTTTGTCCAAACACTCGCAACAAATTTATCCTCCTGTATTTTTGTAGGTGCTTGATTTTCTGTGTGAGTTGAATTTTATATTCTCAAAGACGAAGTCTTTGGTGCACAATGTTGTGAACACTATTGCTATGAATCATAAGTTGTAAACTTTATTTTCGAATAATACTTTCTTACTTTTTCTGTAAAGTATATTCGTATGAGTTCAATGTTCTCTTTAGAAAATCTTGTATTTTTTAATATTTTTTTTTATTTTGAAATACAGTTCCGGAGTCTGGTCGGGACTCCGGTACTATATACCTTTTTTATTATTCCTCTTTTTTCCTTTTTCCCTAAATTTTCTTTGCTTGCCGTTTTCTGGTTTATGACAAATACACATATACACGTACACGTACACATTCAAAAACACACAAACACCCATGCTCAAGGCGGGACTAGGACCCACGATCCTCTGCGCCACGAAACACCAAAGCGAGGCTCTTTGGTGAGCACGGCTATGTCTACCACTATTTAACAACAAGCTTCCTGTTTGCTTCAACGCCACAAAATTATTCTCTAATAGTCAGGAATGGCGTCAATCCTTTCAAGGTTGTGTTCCAGACATGCCTCACTATACTAGATTTTGCTGAATAATCTACATGACTAGTAAAATACAACTACCAGGTTGCTGTTATTTATTTATTTCTAAATCTCATAACTCCATGGCAACCATTTTTACACAAATTACAAGATCTGCACTTCCAGTTCTGACTAGCTCTATTTCTCTATCGCTTATACATTCCCAGCTATAACAATTTATTTTATTAGTGATAAGTGGGACGCACTATAAAAATTAAAGGTTGCCATATTTCAAAAAGCTGAGCCGTGTTATTTTAATACCCAATATAGTAACAACAGGTTTTTTTAGTGTTAGTTTCAATTTATAAAATTCTGTACGCCAAATATTACTGTTTAAATATTTAAAGAATGATTTTAATAATATTTTTCATCAAAACATCATACATATAGGGAGAAATAATGTATATATTCAGTGATGCAGAATACATTGCTAATTGATATTGGGGTCAAATTATCCGATGACATGCCGCAGCACCGATGCGGTTTAAACCAGTGACTTCCTTTATATTTCTGAAGCCTTTTATGATAAAAAAATCTTATGTATTTCTTTCACATGATGTTCTCTACCTCCTTTTCAAATAAGCTGTCCTTACAAAATTTTATTCTTTTATCTACATCACTCTAATTGAGATAAACATTAGCAGAATACTTGTTTCCTTGCAAGAAGAAGGGAAATAAGAGAATAAATTAGACCAAAGCGACTGTAAAATATTTACAAATTGTCACTATGCAATTGGTATATAAATTCGGTTCTTTCTCCAAGGCCAGGAGTAAACAAAATATACAGGGTGTTTCAAAATGACGCCAAACGAAGATGTGGACCTTGTTATTCATACCGTACGTGATACGTGCCTATAAAATTTTGAGCTCTAAATTCGGCACATACAAAAACTGCCATAAAATCATCATGGATTAGGCAGTTGTACATAACCAGATGGCACGTGCTTGGCCCACCCCAAGACAGATGCCGGTTGGTAGCGAAGGTCCCAGTCGAGTGGTGAGAAAATCAAAAGTAACGAAAAATGTTCTCTGAAAAGGGTAGTTGAAGGTAAGTGACTTCCTAAAAATCTTCGTGTTGTAGGAGCTAAGCTTAAATACCAACTTTGTTATGTAGCAGAATTTTTGTTTTTTCGTTGTGCTATCCACAGACACATACACAAACGCACCTTTTAAATATATTTTTCTTTGATTCAAGGCTTAACAAAACATTTACTTCCGTTTAAATAGATAATAGTTTCTAGAGAAATTAAAAATCAGAAAACTAACATTTTCAACAATAAATTGAAGAAATATGGTCATGATTCATACCCTTATATTAGGTAATTAGGTTGATTTTTAAAGCGATATTTTATTTTCTACGCGTTCTATGTACATACTGCATAAAGAAAGCATTGCATTGAACCAAAAAATTCGATACCGAGATTTCACCGGATATATATCTTTTGAGGTCCCTGAGCCCAAAAAAGCATTTTTAGTAAAATGTCCGCGCGCGCGCGTGTGTGTGTGCGCGCGCGCCTATGGGCAGCATAATCCAAAATCTAAATCCTGGTTATATACCAAACTTGGTGTTTAAGTTGAGTATCTTCTAAGGATGCGACACGAAGATTTTCAACAAAATCCCCCACCCCAACTACACTTTACATGAAGCATTTTTCGAAAATCTTGATTTTCTCAAAAATGGCTCTAAGGATTTTGGTTAACATACCTTATGTTTAAGATATTTTATGAAAAACGAAAGGAATATGGGTAAAGAATGTAGATTTCATTATAGCACATAGTTCATGTCAACTGCATTTTTTGCAGATTTGACCATTTTCAAGATATTTCCTGTTTTTTTTTTAAATATCTCAGTACTTATACCCTTTTTCAACTGAAAAATTGCCATCGATTTTATGTATTTTCTTCATCATGGTCATGCAAGAAAAACAGATATCCAATGTTGTCACACAGCTACCACTATCACCTGTTGCATTAATTTATTTCCCTTTTATCAACAACAAAATGTGTAATAAAAGTATTTCTGCTAATATGTAATGTTCATCTCAATTAGCTGGAAGTAGATAGAAGAATACATTTTTGAAAGGATAATCTTTTGCAAAATAGTAATGCAACTCCAACACATAATATTTTCATAAGTTTTCACTATTTATTTTATATTGCTTTAACAATGTAGTCATATAGTGACGGATATTTATATGATATTTAAAGGCTGGATGGTGGCAGTCAGTTAATCTTATAGGTCTCATCCCTGTATTATAGCTTCTTGCTACGTCACGTTTTCATACCCTTAGTGTTAGGCAACAGTACCTCTGATTCTATAAGAGCCGGGCAGGTGCATCTCTGCGTGATGGATAGACTACATGTTCGACATGTTTCCAATGTTTCCATTGAGACCTTAGTGTCAGACATCTGTATCTTTGTTTTTATACGTTCCAGGCAGATGGCATTAGAATCTATTATACCTGTTTTCATTATGTGTTGATAGATAGAAGAGCATTTGCTATTATCATCCTAAGGTGGATTATGTGTCCCGATAATAAATATCTACTTGTATTACCTGGGGGAGCCCCCTAAAAATGTCTTAAAGCGGACCTTCCAATACCTTACTCGGTAATTTAGAATTTTTCTTGTTTGCACTTTTAATATATGTTTACACAAGGAACTGCATTAGATTTTGTACTATAAACTACACCACTTAATAAAAAGAATAACAAACTTACTCTTTGAATTAGAAATATATATTTTAACTCTTTTTAGGAGAAGTTTTTCTGTATAATTTTTCAATAATGTAGCTTTCGCATTTTCAAGAAATGTGATTTTTTGCTTTCTAAATATACAAGATATTTTTTTCATATTCACTTTGTATTTTCCGAGACTGAAATTTTCACACAGAAATCACGGGTTATCTCAAGAATTATTGAAGATAACTAAGTAAAATTTTCACATGATAAAAATGGTTATCTCCTTAGCGCGTTAATTGCGCAGCTGCTTGCCAAACGGGAAACCTGGGTACGATTCCCGGTACCGGCGTGGAGAGCTCTTCCTCGCTGGGAGGCCTGGTCCAGTGTGCACTCAGCCTGAGAAGTAGCGGCTCCGGATCGAGTAGACCGCATTAATCGGCCAGGAGGGACTCGAGGCACTAATCACGTCTCACCCTCCAGCACTGCACCCTTTCATGAGCTTTCGGGCTGAGGTGGGGGATAAAGCGGCCGGTTGGTAAGCGAAGGTCCCTTGTAGACTGTCGTGCCATGGATTTGCGTTTATGATAAAAATAAAAACATCTTTTGTAGTGCTTTTTCAGTTTGACGTTAATAATCTGTTTCCTTATGTTTTGAAAAAATACTTAAAATTATAATACTGACTATTTTTCGAAGTAAATAAGCCTTATATTTCTTAGTGATCCATATTGGTATGTATAAGTAGATCAGTGAACGCAGAAGAGATGGAACTACATTCTGTAAACATTTAAGTCTGATGTTTTAAATAGTTTGAGATAATGTGTCACGAAATGTTAAATTTAAAATTGATGGGAATTTTTGTTGAGTTACTCACCTGGAAGACAACTGACGGCTTTTTCCTCGTCCGAACATTTCTGGGTGAGCCACAAGTAGTCGAACCACTTGATGACCTTCACCTGGAGATGGTTCGGTACCCGTCTCATCCTCATGTACGTCTTCACGCCATCCAGTTTCGCTGTGGACAAAAACGAAAACATTATTAACATTTAAATTTATATTAACAGTTAATTTTATTTATTATCCCTTAACTTCATGGTGTTGCATATATGCAACAAAGATGATTAATCAAAGTCAGACTGAAAAATTCAATTCCCGATCTTTAGCCGATTGCTCTACCACTGAGCTTCTATGGCAACATGCCAGCATAATAGTTTACCGTAATAGTCGTCTATACTATGAATCCTGGGACTTAAAGTACTTACAACATTGTTAAGTCGCCATTGGGGTTGTCATCTCAAAATAATTTGAGATTAACTTGTGGTCTACCGGGAGACATGCGAGTCAGTTGAAACATTCATTGCTTTGCCGGCATGTTGCCATGGTAGCTCAATGTTAGAGCAAACTGCGTGAGACCAGGGGATCCGTGGTTCAAATCCCGACTATGGCATTTAAATTTTCAGTCTGAATCTACCTATCCAACTCCTGTCCTACACACGGCTTGTGTGAAAAAACAAACCAATGATTAATTAAAGTTTTTAATATTTTCAATGGACTTTCTTCTAATTTTTTACTATACTAACCTTCAGCAAAATAAAATTCTGCAAGTTATAGCGTCTTATATCGTAAAAATATTAATATTTTTACAATAAAACTTGTGTTTTTTAAATAAAATGCAACTGCAGTCAAATGTAATACCCGGCCGCATGCAAACATGCCATCACAGCGCTTATTTTATGTGGGTCCTCCCCGTCCTTTACCACAGGCACGCTTGGGTTTGATTGGATGACCACTACACTTCGTATCACACTAACGATCATGGCTATTCAAGTGGCTTGAGTTGTGATGCCAGAGAAAGGGATAAATATACCGGTTTGTGAATTAGAGGGAGAACGGCATATGTAGCAAAACAATTCGTGCAATTAAGAGTTAAGAATTGTATGCTTTCACCGTAACAAATGATATTGGAACTGACATAGCAGATAGATGAATATGCTGTTTAACAATAATGTGTGGCAGTGATGTGGAGAAAGTCATGTGAATGGAACACTTCAGATTTAAATAGATAAGGAGAAAGATGGCCAGAGGAGAGAAGGAATAGAAGATGTGTATAGATAGTTCTTTCGAATTATACTGCATCAATGATGTTTTGTCTGCCATGTAACACCCTTGTCAGTTCATGCTCCAAATGTAATTTCCGAAAACTAATAGCTAAAGTGTTGATTATACTCCAACATTATCGTCCAGACAACCGGATATACGTCAATCAATGTATTCTGCGTAAATGCAGTCATTTAGCTGTATGTGACATATCGTAAAATCTGCTTGTTCTGTCCAGAAAACACTCTGGCTTCCTCTTGACAGTAAAGGTTGTAAAAGAGCTCTTTCGATATACAGGGTGTTAGGAGCACACACAAACACACACATATATGTATATATACAGATATTTTAATAAATTTTACCTTTATGTGTATCCATTTCTGTGTGTTAGTTTTACTATCTCTTCGTGTTATAGTTTTCCCAATAACCAATCACATAATTTACTACTTGATATTTTTTTCACGGTCTTAACTGGAGCGCAGATTGAAGAACTTCTATAAGAAAAGTCTATCCATTTTGTTTCCATGCTTTTAAGCTTCAACACGTCACCTGGTTAGCGTGGGGCATTTGGAATTTCATAAAACATTCAAAATCCGTTCTGATACAATTTAGTTATAGCAAGATCTTCGCACTCAAGGTTACCCCTTCCGTCCCGAGATCTCAGGGAAAATAAATAGGTATGCTCTGTACGTGCCAACCCTATTTTGAGGTTCTAACATATATGAAACCATATTACTCTTAATAGTAAAATTATAAGTCCACAAATGAAGCAAATATTGATATAATGTTGTTCATTACACTGTTTTTGGTTGCCAATACAAATATCTGCATGTTTAACCATAACAATAAATTCGGTTATTGGCATACCTCTATTTAGTAATTTAGATTGTTTCTGCAAGTATGCAAACCACATATTAAATTTTTATCTCAATATATCGTGCATTTTTGTTCACTCGCCTCCAAAAATACTGCTTTCTTAACTAATGTTGCTTAGGCTCCGGCGTTGATTATTGCATGTTGCAGAAATGCCGAAAGTTAAAGTCCATACATTATTTTGGTGTAAATCTAAAATAAAGATAACAAGAAATACTTGTTTTAAATATCTCAGCATATTATTAATTTATCAGAAGGAATTATGGTGTTGAAGAACTGTGGTCCAAATCTCCTATCTCATGTTTTCTTTACCTTTCTCTTTTGTTTTGTTATTTTTTCTTTTCGTTTCTCTACCAAGTAATAAGTATGCTCAGAAGCAATATAGAAAAGTTTTTGTATTCTACCCGAAATATCAATATCAAAATTTTATCAGAAAGGTGTTTTGAGGATACCTGGATAAAAAGAAATAATTTTTTGAAAAAGATTAGTGTGTGAGAGTGAATCTTGACAGCATAACTCTAAAACAAAATGTTGGTTAAATACCAAACTTTGTATTTAAGTTTAGTAGCTACAAGAATGTGACATGATTTTCAGGAAAATTCCCCCGCACAAACCACTCTTCACATGGACAATTTTAAGAACATTTTAATTTTCTCAAAAATGTTTAATAATTTTGAATAAAAATCCTATTTTAAGGATACTTACGTAGAAAATAAAATGTATAATTTGAATTTTTGGGGAATAGCTTCTGATGATTTCATCCCACCATTCATCTACCGCCTCGAGTAAACCACTGGTTACCTAAGAACCAGAGGAAAGTCGCCAGGTATCGAGCTCTCCTTTGAGCATACAGAGAGAGGTATAATTTATGTTTTAAAAATTAAATATATATTACTACTAACAAATCTATAACAATTATTATAATAAATGCTAGAATGGTTTCTTAGACTGAATCAACAGCTTGTCTCTCAGTTAACGGTTTATGGAAATATCAAACCAAAAATAGGGCAAGAGTTGCGGTTGTTATTTTGTTGCTAAAAGCGGTAGAGGATCTCTTACGTGGCTGTTTCTACTTTAGCTGAAGTGTCGCGCTGGGAAATCCTATTTACCCGTCACCATAAAATCTTGTTGTCAGTGCAAGCACATTTCCTGCGAAACGCCTGCACGTATCTGCAATCCCGCTTATCGCTTATGTCGAAGAAACTGGCAAACGCCTGCGATCATTCATGGTATGCAATCTGCACAACATATGTGCCGAAGAAGTTGCCGCATTACAACGGCGATAAATTCTGGCGATTGTAACAAGGAAAGTGGCTTTTTGTTTTGTTTACATGAGGTATAGCCAGTGGCAAAATTGAATACTATGGTATAAGTTTACACAAGCTGCTGAAACAAGCAAAGGAAATTTAGGGTAATAAAATATATTTTTACTTCCTCTTCTACTTAGTTAAGAGTGAAAGTATTGTATACTGTGCAACAACTGATATTCAGATTTCAAGGGAATGTAATTTTGAGATGTAACTACAATGAAAAACAATTACAAAACAAATTCCTGTATGCGAAAAATAAGTATTTTAAAACTGAAACCAACAACAAGGAATATCTCGAAAACAGTCAACTACACGAAAAACTGTATATGACATAAATTGTGTTTTAATGAGCTCTACATTTTTGTGTAGTAAGTTTTTATCTATCTCTTGCGGTTTACCAGCTGTGCAAAATTAAAGAAAATCATCTACAATAAAGTGGTCACCAGAAAGTGTTTCTAGAAAACTCAAGATATACATTTTATTTGTCATATAAGCATCTTAAATATAAGAGATTTTAATCAAAATCGTTAGTCATTTTTGAGAAAATCAAACATTTCGAAAAATTTTCCATGTAAAGGGTAGTTGTGGGTGGATGTTCTTGAATGCCTTCCGTGTCGTATCCTTGGATAATGCTGAACTAAAATACCCTGTTTGATATTTAAGGGAGTTTTCGTCTTTAAGCTATGCTGCCCAAGGGCACACACACACACAGTCACAAACACACATGGGCATTTTTCTAAAAATGCTTTTTTATTTCAGTGGGTCTCAAAATATTTATTTCTGGTGAAATCTCGGTATTGCATTTTTGGGTGCAATACAATACTTTTTTCTATATACTATAAAATAGTATATATACAAAAAGTAAATGTTACTGTGCGTGTGTATATATTGCATTAAACCAAAACCAATCATGGTGTTAAATTCAGCGTATTCTGAGGATGCAACACAAAGATTTTAATATAAAATCTCAAATCAAACCACTCTTTGCACGAAAAGGTTTTCATTATTTTTTAATTTCTCATACATGGCTGTAATGAATTTGATTCAAACGCCATGTTTTTAATACATGAAAACGAAAAGATATATATACCTTGAATGTCCGTTAAGATCTCATTCTGAAATAACTTTGTACATGTTTTCATAAAAGATAGATCGTAATATTGAAAAAGCTACTTTAAAGTTAAATATTTCTACTACACACACTGTGCAAGGTTATTCATTTCCGTTTCCTGTTTCCTTTCTTATTCCTTTCATGGTCATGAAATGAACATAATTCTAAAAGCTAGAACGATCCATTTTAAGCATATAACTCCTGCATTTCTATTGTATTTTAAAACGTTATCTTTTCATTAATAAAATATAATTATAGAAAAAAGATTTTGTAAAAAGTAATTTAGGAACATTATACATAGAAAATCAGTGACTCCTTCATATGATGTAACTTTTTCAGTAAGTTGTAAAATATTCTACTGAAATATTTATTACTGACTACTAAAGGAATTTAATAATTTATAGAACTTGTAGTTGGGTCTAAGATTCCTTAATTATGCAGTTATTTATAAGTGTATAAAATTCTAAAACAAAGGAAACAAAAGCAAGATTGAGTGTAAATACGACATTGAAAGACCTGCTTGGAATAATACATTTAGTGAACGTATGATTAAACCTTCAAAGCAGTTCAAGTGGTTTTAGGGTGGATGCTATTCCGTTTTTGTATGCATTATACTTTGTGCTTATACAGGATAAAGACCGAGGATGACATATGAAGCTACCTGTCTTCTTTTGTTTGATTTCCAGGTGGCGCTTCTGTCTTACATCAAGATTAGAGGAAGAATCTGAATTAGTTTCAGGGTTTAATATTGAATATGGAAGAGGAGGATTTGCATTAGCTTTTTTTTAGAGGAATTGGTAATTGATTAGTACCTGTAATATTAGCAGCATCAGATACAGCATTTCCTCGAATAAAAAATTTACATTTTTGACTTTCACCTCCCTCCAGAATAGTGTAGTTCCTTATCTATGGGAACTATTGTACGGATCTTTTCCTTTGTGAAGATAATTAAATAACCTTAGTAAATTCTCTCTAGGGACATGAAGCCGAATTTGGATCTGCTTTTTGCAATTTTGAGCTGTCTGGTGTGTCATCTTTATGAGTTTTTCTTTATAAATTATTTAATATTTCATAGGATACAAGAGGGAAATTATATTTGGTACTTATATGCTATTTTGGAGTATATTTTGTGGTAAATATTCTGGATCTGTGTTTCGTTGTATTACTTATGCTATTTTATTTTTTGATTATGTAAGGTCGTTATTCATTTGTTAGGTAATGTACGTGTATTTTATTAATTATTATTAGAAAGTGATTCTAAATACACACATACATTACATTACATACGTTACATTACATTACATTACATTAAATTACATTACATACATACATTCATTTATTAAGTTAGAACAATTTTGCTTCAAATAGAACACTTTCTCATTTTGAGGTTACGTTTCTATTACATTAATCCCCAAGAATTATGCCAAGTGACAAAAGAAAACGCCTGGGCTCAGTTTGAGCACAAATCAAAGGCGTTCACCTTTTCGCGTGACTAAAAGCTCCGAGGTAAGGGAATGAAAATGATACCCAGAGGGTGGCACCTGGACTGTTCGGTTGAAAGCACAGTAGCAGCTGACGGGCGATATCACATGCAGGGGTTGGCAGAACTGCCACCAACTTTCTCGGCGGTTCCGGAAGTTGAATTAAACACCCCACATGGAGATTGTGTTACGCATTAGGAGTCCCTGAGGCCACGTTTCGTGAGCTTAAGCTGTTTAACTGTGAAGTCAGGCGAGAAAGTTTCAAGAACTGTGGACAAATATACGTGCAAAAAGTGTTTTTCATTTTGAGCTGCGTTACTGTTTAAAATATTGCCGAGGCAAAAGTGTTTCTTGCGTTTCTTTTTCATGGTATATTCAGCCGTTCTTTACTTCTATTTTTACTTTCCCTAGCGTGTTGTAGTACTCCAACCACAAATTCGACACCGAGATTTCATAAGAAATACACGTTTTTAACCCAAAAACGGTTTTTTAGAAAAAGGTCCTATGTGTCTGTGAACAACATAACTCCAAAATCTTACGTGTTCCATTCTGTTGATTTTCTCTACATAGCTGTAACAAAAAGTTGATGCCGAGATTTCACCGGAAATACATGTTTTAGAATCCCCTGAATCCAAAAAAGCATTTCCAGAAAATGGTCCGTGTGTGTTTGTGTGTGTGTCTGTGGAAATCTTAGCTCAAAAACGAAAAGATCGTTAAATACCAAACTTGGTATTTAGTTTTGGTTATCTTCCAAAAGTTCGACACGAAGATTTTGAAGAAAATTCTCCATCCCAACTACCCTTTGTATGGAACATTTTATAAACAAAATTGATTTTCTCAAAAATGGCTGTAACACTTCTGATGAAAATATCATGTGTTAAAGATATTTACCTCACAAATAAAATTTATATTTTGAATTTTCTGAGAAATGTCTCTGAAGACTACTTTATTCTAAATGAATTTTAGGGAATATTGCATAAATGCTAAACCATAAGAGATAGACAAAAACGTAACGCACAAAAATGATGAGCACATTAAAACACACAATTTATGTTATATACGTTTTTTTATTGAGCTGGTCGTTTTTGAGATGTTCCTTGTTTTTGGTTTCAGCCTTAAAACATTTATACTTTACTAATAAAGGAATTTCTCAACTCCTATCCAAAGAAACAAAGGAACTTCAGTCACCAGCTTTTGACTATCACTTTAACCTATGGTGCTGCCTTTTTCGCTTCTACTTACAAGGAAGAAATTAATAAGACTGTTTCTGCTAATTTTTTCTGGATTAGCATGAGGTAAATAGAAGAATAAGCTTGTTAACAAAGTATTACAGAGACGTAGAGAAAGTCATGTGAATGAAACACATCAGATTTCTTTTCAACGTAATCGATCGCGAAATTGAAACCAAAGTGAAAATCAGATGAAGCTTTGCGCAGATGTATTGCGCAATGTTATGAGTGGCGGCAATTATGCAGTAAGTTTGAAGCAGTGCGTACAGCCATTCGTTATACAGGCAGCTAGGGAAGGAAACGAATGTCAACCGATGATGATCTCGTTCAGCGAGTGGATCATGTGATTCGAAAAAAACGTCGGTTCACACTTTCTGTGCTGCATGAGTCTTTCCCGAAATTTCAAAGTCAGCTCCCACATTACATTTTGCGAGCGACGTCGTTCTAGGCATGCTAACTGCGCACCTACAACTGACCTGTACAATAGGATGCGATCAACGGCCATACAAGGGACACTGCGCAACATATCTGCGCAAAGCTTCATCTGCTTTTACTGTGATTTTAATTTCGCGACTGACCGGACCTTAAAAAAAGAAAATCGTCCTCGTATAATGAATGCTGTTGCCATAGTAGCTCAGTGGTTAGAGCAAGTGGACACAAACCAGGAGATCCGTGGTTCAAATCGCGGCTATGACATTGAATTTTCGTCTAAGATACCTCTCCAAAATGTAACTGTAATAATTTGCAATACATAAAGACATATTAAACTGAAGTATAAACAAAATCTGATAGATACCATTCACATGACTTTCTCTAGCTGTTCCACAAACAAACTTTCCTTACAGAAGATTAGTCATTTATGTATGTCGTACTAATCAAGATAAACATTGCCAGAATTTGTCTTATTAGCTGTATTTTTCTTTTTTTTTGTAAGTAGAAAGGGAATAAGGGAATACACTTGGCTAAAGCGATAGTCAGATCTTTTAAAGGCTGGTCGTTAATTGAAACAATTAAAATTTGGTTATCTTTGCTAGCTTGGTGAGAAGCGAGTGGTCACAGGCGGTCAATGATAAGATAATGATAAGGTTACCAATGTATATATAACATCAATTAATAATAACGTTGAAATTCAATCATTAATAAACTCCATGAAGAATGTATCCTTTTAATTGAAAAGAAACAAATAAATATAAAGAATTCGATTCATTTTGATTTGTGTCTTCTCCATTTTTTTTTACCGTTCTGTCAAATCTGCTTTATTTGCTTAAGAAAACATGAAATAAGCAAAATTTCAATTGATGGCTTTTTAGCTATGACAATGATTATTTTATACATACTGCACGGTAACCTATTATAAGGGTCCCGGGTTCGTATTCCACCTAAGGATTTTGCATATTAAGAAATGTTGTGGATATGTGGGCGTCCTAGCCCAGGATTTTGTTGGCATGGAATGTTTCGCAGGTGTGGTACGACACAAGTGATTTTCTTCGATTTCCAGATTATTATTGAACTAATTTAGTCAATTTGTTCGGCCTTTTCTGCCTTCGAACACACACGCATTCTTCCTCAATTTTCCTCTTTTCAGCCACGCTTTACGCGTCCGAGCCTGTCATTCCTTATTACTTTTGACCGTCTTCTAGTATATCACCGTATGTAGCCCGTTCATTTTTACCGCGGACTCAGCTATCACGTCTTATCTCTGTGTGTCTTTTAGAGCTTGTAAATTGGACCTTATAAAATAAACATTATTTCCTCCACGGCCAAATGTAGCCCGATGACTCCTCCGCGTACTCCAATATCATAACTTACCTCTGCCACTCTTCCGTAACTAGTGCAAAAGTGTCGCTCGACCAGCAAAGAATGGTTTCTCTTCCTCGTTATGTCTACCTCACCCCCTTCAGCTTAATATCCTTCCCTTAACGGTACTATCCTACCTGGGTTGCTTGTCAGCTCGTGACAACAGTTTGGCGACACCTTCTTAGACGTGTTTTCTTCCCTAGCCATTTTCAAGTAAGTTTGTTCCCTCTTAGTATAATTTATATTATATTGTCTATAATTTATACCCCCCTTTTAGATAAATTTAACCCCATGACACAGGTACAGTCTCAGTCCGCAACTATTATGTATGTAAGCTTCTAAACTGATTTTCTGGAAAACATTGAAACGTATATATGTTTACAAAATCATACGTTACATATATGTATCCCTAAATGCATAAAGTGAAAATATCGTATTTTCAAACCATCCAGAATTCTGTCATAAAACACATGACTTCCGAGAAAACAAAAAGGACATAGCAATGCAGTTATTTACAACATGTTGCTGTAAGAGAGAAAATGGACACATGCGAACTATGAGGTACGCCAATGATAACAAGGTTGGCAATTCATGATTTCCAACATAAAGTGTGCTTAAGAAAGTTTCCACAATACTTGCATCTGTGTTTTGTACACACTGAAATGTGAAAAATACCATGTACTGAAGCGTAAAAAACGCTGTAAATGTATTACTGTTTATGACAAGAACAACTGAATTCATGTATTGTTAAGTTCACGTATTGTGTTAGGTACAGTTTGCGTGCTGTTCATTAATTATTATTATTATTTTATTATATTATTATTACTACTATTATTATACCTAATTATTATTATAAGCATTACTATTATGATTATTATTACTACTGTTATACCTAATTATTATTATTATAAGCATTACTGTTATAATTATTATTAATATTATTATTATACCTAATTATTATTATCATGATCATTATCATGATTATCGTCATCAATATAATGATTATCATCACCATTATTATTATTATTATTATTATTATTATTATATCCTAATGCACATAATACAAGTAAAATACGCAGTTTTTTATAAACCAAATTTGCTTTAATCAATTTATTCTGCACCTGGTTTTAGTAAATTGCCGTTAGTAGTGTTGACGTGAATAACAATAAGCGCATGATTCATATATAAAGAAGCAGTAACTCTAGATAAGGCAACCTACAGTGGCAATCTGCTTTGGAATATATCAAAAGAGTATCCCAGGGGAAAGGAGCCACTGCATTCATAACCACAAGATCGTATGGTCGCTATAATAACCAACATGGCGCTTCCTCGAAATAATGTAATTGAATCTCGAGGTTTTGCCATCACTCTCCGCTCTGCCGCAGAAAATAATTCTCGGCAGGCAAATATGACAAATGCAGTGACATTTTCGTGCGATAACAAGCTTCTTTCGTTTATTACATTTTGAGAACCAGACACTTTGAAGAACGTCGCATTTCCATCTAGGGCTTACCAAGCAGATTTCCAGGTCTTCCCGAGGAAAACGCCTTCTGAAAATTTATATTCCGCACTCCGGCTATTTTAAATATATCTAGACTGCTAGTGTGTACGAAAACTCTTGTTGAAAAAAATCTGATGTGTTCCATTCACATAGCTTTCTCTAAATCTCTGTAACAAATTATTGTTAATTTGTCTAACCACTAATTATTGGCTATCCACTTCATGCGAATCAAGATAAACATTAGTGGAAACGGTCTTATTACTTAGTTCCTTATTGGTACAAGGGAAATAAGGGAATACACTAGACTAAACCGACAGTTAAATGTTTTAAAATGTGGTTGCTCTGGGATTGAACTCCGTTTCTTTGCATGACCAGATGTTGACAAGTTCCTGTATGAGAGAAGTTCAAGTATTTTAAAAGTAAAACCAATAACAAGGAATATCTCGAAAACGGTCAAATGCAGGAAGAAAGTGTATATGATATAAGTTGTGTATTTTAAGGCGCTCTACAGTGATTATGTAGTCAGTTTTGTATGTTTCTACGGTTTACTAGTTATGCACAAACAAATCAGAAAAAATAGGTCTTTAGAGACTATTCCCAGAAACTTCAACATATATATTTTATTTGACATGTATATCTTAAACATAAGAGATTTTAATCAAAAGCGTTGCAGCCATTTTTACAAAATAAAAACTTTTGAAATTCTTTCCATGTAAAGGGTAGCTGGATGTGATTTATTTCAATCATAGAGAGGCCTGCCTTCAACTATTATTTGCGGTGAATCAACTGAGAACAACTAGTTATTGCATCTCAATAAGAAACAGGTCCACACATATCCCTAATGTTTCTGCAGGTAGCAAATCGTTAAGATAGAGCGCTACTCTTAAGCCTTTTGGTATGTAAGCTGTAACTCTCTTATAACATTTCATTCCAGGCACGACGAAGTCCTGGCAGAAAGACACACCCATAGACGACGCCACGCGGTGGAACTCCCTCGTGTGTATATATGTAGCTCTTCAAAAAGGAATGGAGTCTAATCGTAGTTCATAAATTAGTTTCAGGGACATGGCCTTTCATGGCAGTAGATATACCTCCAGATTATAACGCTAGTACTGTACCTCATCTTAGAGGTCAGTCTTCAGCAGAATCGCCAAGAAACCACAGGAAGAGAATGACACTGTCCCTGCATTCCTAGCCTAATCTTACACCCAGAACTAACAATGTTCTATGCCATAAGCCATTTTCAGCCTCACCAATCATTTCTCAAGGGGTCGACTAGGTTTTGTTCAAGCCGGTCTGCTAGCACTGCTTTCACCCACCGAGAGACCGTATAGAGGGCCAGTTCCCTTCTCCAAGACTGCGCGGGTGCAACAACGGTACCGCAGCATTCCTCACCTCTCACTACCGTTAGAGGAGTTTTTTAGCCTGGGAGAATCCGACACTTCGGAGTAGCCAGACCGGGTTAGTCCTTAAGGCCGCTTTGTCCACCACAAATCTCACATGCGGTCCCTTGGGATCTAACCCCGGCCGTCTAGGTGAGAAGCGAGTAGTCTAACCACTCGGCCACGGTGCGGCCAAAAAAGGTATGCATTATTACTAATAATAGCTATATTTATTATTCTTTCTAGAAATGGACAGTTCTTTGTGCAAAGGTTCGAGTGGGAAATGCTATTTCCGGGCAAATTTTTTTCCTCATCCACTGATTTACTTACAAGCAGTCATATGAGGTAATTGAACATTCGGTTGGAGACCACTTACTCCTGCGAGGTGTGCAGAGTCTCCAGCTATACCAAATGCACTACCAAAGGGAAAATTTGAGGTCCCGCTATGTCGTCGAAATATAAAATAGGATAACGCAGATTCCATCAGGGGCGCATCGTGGAGGGCAACTGGATGATGATGAAAATGATAATAATAACAATTTATATCTATGTCTACGCTTAGTTAACAAGTGAGTTAGTGCCATCGTAGTCAGGGGCAGCGTACATAGATGTACAATTAGTGCTATTTATTGACGAAAAGGGCCCGTTGGCACCATTGCGTGAAGTGATGCAAGATGGACAATTTGAATGAAAGTGTATTTCTTGACATAACATTATCATAAATTGAGCTTCATCAATCACACGGGTCCAGAGATCGTACGTGCTTTTGCAGTACACAAAATAGTAGCCAATATGAAAAACAACAACACCAAAGAATTAAAAAAGTAAACATGAAAGTAAAAAGACAAAGATATTCAAATACTGCAATTAAAGTTAAAACACAGGGTACACCTTATTTAGATGCATTAATGTACCTTATTATAATAGCCAAATACACTTAAGAGAAATATATACACATAATATATACACAAGATATAACACAACACAAAAATGACATTATGACATAACATGTATGCATGTAAAACATTATAATCACTTTTGTTTAGCTATTCTTATTGCCCCCTTCCTCTTTTCTATTGTTATCCTTCTCAGATCTTAGTTGTCTTGCCGTAAGTTTAAGTTTATCTAGCCCGTCCGCGACTTCTGTGCTTGCCAGTAGCGTCCAACATGCTTCTAGCTCTATATTCGCGGTGGTAAAGGATTTGAGTAAATATTTTTCCCTCCATTCCTCCGTACCCCTACATCTTGCCAAGATATGGGTCCACGACTCTTCCTCCTCGCAAATAGGGCACATTCTCATACCGTTCTCGTCAGCAATTTTTATGCTCCGCCATGCTCCTAGTCTAATCCACTCCGTTGGACTTAGAAAAAATTTCGCGTCGTGTGTTGGAAAGAAGAGCCAATTTGATTATTGCTTTAGTCTTCTATGTTCCCTTCTACCTTTTGTAAAAAAAAATAACATATATAATTAACAGGTTCTGTTAATGCTTATTTCTATTGTGATGAAGTAGATAAAACACTATGCTTTTGCAAGAATAGCTTTTACATGATGGGTAGAGCAATTTATGTTAATCTGACGTATCGAATAGTCTTAAAAGTGGAGAAACATATTTCCGCATTCACTGTATATCTTTCTTGGTCCAATATTATGCACATCATTTAAGGATAATAACTTAGAATGGTGGCAATATTGCGAGATAGCATTTGCAGTGAGATTTTTGTATAACCAGTAAAACTTTCTTTTTAAGGTACTCCCACAACCAGAAGTGGCCGCGGAGGCCAAGCTGTTGGAATTTATCTAATCGTCTATATTTTTTTCAGATCTTCATAAATCCTCCTGTTTTTGTAACAACATTACATCAGCCGCTGCAAACCATTTATGTTATATTTTACAAATAATAAAAGAAACGTTATGAAATTGAACTTTGTGCAGATTTACTTTTTCTACTACGTCTTCCCAGTAAAACTTGAAACGAATTTTTGGTCATAATACAATGTTTATTTTACTTATACTTATGCGAATAACGAAAGTAAACATGGATGTGAAACAGAGAGAGGGACAAAAGGAGAGAAAATACAGATTATGAGGAGAAACAGGTAGCACAAAAAGCGCTGTATTCACTAACAAAAGAGGACTAGCGTGTGCAGCGCTTATGGTTTATGTGTGTACGTGCGCGCGTGTGTGTATGTGTATGTGTCATTCTGGAGGCAGTTCCACACTGCAGCCACCTTGACCTTATTGTGCACCAGACTCTAGGAGGAGAGGATGACAGACTGTGCAACGGGTGGCCGAAAGAGCCACCGTGGTGGGTCCCTAACATATCCTACCATTTCATCTCAACGCGGGGAATGCTAAGAGGCCATGGATCTGTGTGAACATCGCTAGTCTTACAGATGAAATCCAACGTCATCCTGTTGCAGAGAGCTGTATTTCCAGAGCTTATTCACCTCTACAGAAAAGTGTCACTACCGCAGTTTCGCCAATACATACAAGAATAACCAGAAAGAAACCAGTTGAAATGAAATGGAGATCCAATGAAAGGAACGGGAGTTCGAGGGAATGAAGAAACCACGCCAGCATTCGAAAAATCCCTGAAAAAATCCATGGTTACGCCTGAGTCAACTGGCTCGATCACTTAGAAAAACTCAAATATATTTTATAAATAATTGGGTGACTTTGTAAAGAATTTAAAACACCACCACCACCACCACCACCACCACCACCACCACCACCACCACCACCACCACCACCACTACTACTACTATTTAGTATAGAAAATAGAGTTTTATTTATTGACGCTCTTTAACGGCTGTGATTCTTAGCGTCCCATTCTATATTTGGCGTGAAAGACCGCTTTATTTTGCTCAGAGGCCTCTATCAGTCTTGAAGTTATTTTACGTGCCGTAAATCTACGACAGGAAACCAATTAGTATAGAAGAAGTATACAAGTGTACTGACCTAAATTACGAGGTAATTTAGCAACTGATACTTCGCAATTCAAACTAAACAGACTCTAAAATATTTTTCCTCTCACCCACCAAACGAGTTGGTTTACAAAAGAAAGGAGGGAAAAAGCTTTTATAAACCTTGCACCTGTTTGTAACAGGTGGTTTGTGGGAAGTAGCCATTTTAATAACAAAGTGGAAGGAGAGAAAACGTTTTCCTTTTGGCCAGAGAATATAACGATTCCACAAAATGTGAGAAATAACCATAGAGCTGGCCAGTCTCTCTAGCATTCATCCAAAATCCTATCTCGCGAAACACGTTTCACCGTACGCAGCAAGTTAGCCGTTATTTATTGTACCCAGGTGTAGCAATCTCGTGCGTTCTTTTCGGGCAGAGCTCCAAAACAGAATGAAATATTAAAGCAAGGGCTTTGTAGTAATTATTATGAAAAGAGATGTTCCCACTGAAATGCAGCGCAAATGAAATTCCTCAAGATTCCGCGAGAAGACTCCAGGAATTATTTCTCAGAGATGCGTCTTATTAACAAAGCGGGCTGCTTCTACACCTAGTCTTCGCTTTTCTCATAATACTTTCACTGCGTAAATACATATATCAATACTTCAGAGGAATTTAGAGGTTATAGCCAATGCCCTATATCTTAAAACAATTAAAACATAAAAATCCATTTTAAAAATCCATGTTTCTGCCAAAATTTGCGAAAATTTCCATTCTTAATTGTTCTTTCCTTATTTATTTTCATTTTTATTTTCTCTAGCATGTTTGTACAATGTGCATAGCAGGTAGAGAAGTATAGTGTTCCACCCAAAAATTTTACACCGATATTTTACCGGAAATGTATGTTTTGAGACCCACTGAACACAAAGAAAAAAACATTTTTAGGAAAAATCAGCAGTTGTAACTTGTTTGTGGACATCAAAACTCAAAAACAAAAAGTCCGTTAAATACCAAACTATGTATTTAAGGTTTGTATCTCCCAACAATGTATCACACAGATTTTCACCCCAAACAAGAAAATGTTGACCTTCTCAAAAACCTTACCGTGAAGATAGACAAAAATTACTGTACAAAAATTTAGATCTCATCAAAAACACATATTTAATTAGTTCAATGTTTCTACTGTGCAAAAATACGGAATGAAGCACTAAACACACTCAAAATTTTAAAACAATGTATCTGTTAATTTCTCACAGTATGCGAAAATGTTCATCCTTGATCTGTTCTTTCCTTATTTATTTTTCATTTTACTTTCTCTAGAACATATGTACAATGTGTACAGTAGGTGAAGGCATAGTGTTCCACCCAAAAATTCTACACCGAGATTTTACCGGAAATATATGTTTTTGAGACCCACTGAATAGAAGAAGAAGCATTTTTAGGAAAAATCAGCATATGCCTATCTGTGACTCTGTGTGTGCGCGCGCGGGTGTGTAGTATAACTCAAAAACGGAAGGTCCGTTAAATAGCAAACATGGCATTTAAGTTTAGTATATCTCAAGGATTCCATACGAAGACTTTCAAGAAAATCCGCCACCCTAAATAACCCTTTAAAAGGAAAATTGTTCGAAAATTTTAACTTTCTCAAAAAATAGCCAACCATAAAAATAGACAAAAAGTTACTATACAAAAACACATCGTTTCCAGCCTTTGTGTCTTATTATGGAGTAGCTATTTCTTCAACTTTAAAATACCGGCACTTTTCTGAAATAGGAAGTTGTACGTGTTTTTTTTGTTTTACTCCTAGTCATACAAAGTAGCGAATTTCAATGACAATATTTGACTCTCGCTCTAGCCTAGTACATTATCTTAGTTCCCTTCTACATATAGGGAACTAAATAATTAGACCACTCTGATAATGCTTATCGATTAGCATGGGGTAGAAAGAATAATAACCATTTGGAAGAAGTTTGTTTGTAGAAGCGGTAGAGAATATCATGTGAACCGAACACACCAGATTTTATTACTATCCCTACTATGAATAGTAAGCAGGGAAAATATTGTATTCTATTTGGTATTTACTTTTAGTATCTTCAAAGGATGAAACAAAATATTTTTCTTTACATGTAAAAGTTTTGGTTAATTTTGTTTTCCTCAAAAATAGCTCTAATGATTTTGATAGAAATTTCGTATATTAAAGATATTTACATGAAAATAAAATATATATCTTGAATTACCTGAGAATTTGCCTCTAGATGACTTTTGCGTAAACCATAAGAAACAGACAGAACTTACGACACAAAAATGTAGATCTCGTTAAAACACACAATATATATCATATACCTTTTTGCCCAGTTAACTTTTCCCTCCTATCAGTATCAATTTTAAGCTGCTTATATTTTTCTCAAGCAGAAGGTCATATTTTGTTTCGCCTCTTGTTTTGCTCCTGCTCCTCAATTGTTTCACATAGCATTCGGCTTTTTAAACTATTTGTTGTTGTTTCATTTATATAGCCACCTTTAACACCAATAGTCATATCGGGGGCTTTGACTTGTGAAACTATAGGTTCCGAACATTAGGTTAATAAACGTTAAATTACCAAACGCACGCACATTCACTCTCAAAATCATACTTGCTGACTCTATAGGGGACAGGGAATAATTCTGGCTAAAGAAAAATTCTTCGAACCGGCCCCCCGGGTGAGAAGTCGGCTCGCTGACCACTCGACCACGGAGACAGTCTTAAATGTTTTAGCCTAGTGTATTTTCCTTGTTTTAATTTTACTTAAAGGGACTAATACACCCATTGCTGCTATTGTTTATCTCAATTCTACAATGTAGACAAAAGAATAATCTCTTGTAACGGTAATTTGTAGAGAAAGTCAGTTGAACGCAAGACATCACATTCCTTTTTACTTTCTCATAGAGTACAGAGAAGGTATTGCTTCAACTAAAAAATTCGATACTGAAATTTCACTGGAAATACATGTTTTAGATTCCCCTGTATCCAAAACAAAGCTTGTTTGGAGAAATATCCGTGTGTGTCCGTGTGTCTGTGAACACAACTCAAAAACAAAAAGTCGGTAAAATACCAAACTTGGTATTTAGGTTTAGCATATTCCAGGAATGCGACACAAAGATTTTGAGAAAATCTCCAACACCAAACTATCCTTTACAAAGAAAAAAATAAAAAATGATAATTTTCTCAAAAATGGCTGTAACGATTTTGATTAAAGCACCGTATATTAAAAATATATACACGCCAAATATAATGTATGTCTTGAATTTTCTGGGAATAAATGCTGAAGACCTCTTTAACCTCGATGAATTTTGCTGGATTTTGCATAACTAGTAAACCGTAAAAAACAAATAAAGACTTACTAACAAAAAATGTAGCGCTCGTCAAAACATACAATTTATATCGTTATAATTCTTCGTGAAGTTGCCCTTTTTTTAGATATGCATTGTTATTGACTTTAGTTTTAGAATATTTAAACTTTTCTCATACAGAAACTTGTCAATTTGCAGTCACATAGCAAACAGCTTTTAAAACATTTAGGTGCCGAACTGTGACAAAGTCAGCAACTACCACTCAAAATAAAATAAAAAACATCCACCTTAGCTAGTCTGAATTATAGCTACAATTACCATATTGATTAATGTAAGAAATTCTTATGTACTAGGATGTATAATATGAAATATTAATAAAAAATCGAAAAAATAAAACATTTAACAATCTCTTTAGCCTATGATACTCTCTTATTTCACTTCTATTAACAAGTAATAAGACCGTTTATTTATGCTCATTTTTTCCGATTAGCATTAAGTAAATAGAAGAATGAGCTCTTTAATAATAGTTTTTAGCAGAGAGATGTAGAGAAAGCAATGCAAAT
Organism: Hymenopus coronatus; assembly: GCA_030762935.1. NCBI lineage: Eukaryota > Metazoa > Arthropoda > Insecta > Mantodea > Hymenopodidae > Hymenopus > Hymenopus coronatus. The sequence continues at coordinate 85,008,083 of CM060895.1, forward strand.
GGAACACATCGTATTTTTTTATCAATTCTGCTCAACTTAGTTGGAATATTAATTCTTTTATCAAATAAAGAATCTACTCTACCTTAGATAGCGGTAGATATGAGTAGATAAGCGTAATTACAAAAATAGGTCCGATTAACTGAAGCACAAAAACTTCCCTCAGTTTAAAGAATTATTGTTCCTAAAAGGAAACATTCGCTTGACGTCTAGTTCCGCATTACTCACTACAGCGAAACAGGAGTATTGACTAAGTCCCCGGGTTGTATACACATAGAAGTATCATTATTTGATTTAAGAAGCATCACAAAAGACTCTTTATTCTTTTATTCTAAATGAGAGTAATGAAGCAGTGCTCCCCAAACAATGGTTTGTTATCGTTAATCCGATATTTCTGCCACATACACGAGTCCCACCAGTTGCAGCTAGTGACATCTGCTGCCAGAGGCTACGATTGGACATTATTGTGTTCTATTGGCTGGAAAATTACAATAACACGTAACTGGTTCCATATTGTAACTGTTCAAGCTTTTTAACTACTTTTATCTGTTTTATGTTAATTTACAAATAATACCCTTTGTGTGTGTTCATCAATAAACTTCTTAGTTCAAGTTCCTATCTTATAGTTAGCTTCCTGGAGTTGCTGAATTTATACTCTACCAATTTAATCTATTTACCTCTTCTACAAATTACAACCTCGTTAGTTCTATTTTAAGTTTATCTCTTTCTTTGGCGCTTTTCCTCCCCCACTTCTCTCTTACTTTCCCTCTAGTTGTTTCAGAAATTCTTTCCTATCATTTCCAAAATGTACAATATTTCTGCCGGTAACCTTTCCGAGTTTTTAAAGTATATTATCTCTCTCCATATTTTTGTTTCCCCGCACTCAATTATACAGTGTAAATTGTTATCGAGATTGTCATATAGTGGGCATAACTCTTTATTAACTTTTAGACTTTTAATATCATTGTTGCTGTTTATGCTCCTACCAGACCCTCTTTTCCATTTTTCCCCAAACATACGTAAACGTATTTTTCGCTTCCCCATTCTTTCTTAACAGCCCTATATAATACTAAAGTACTCTTATCCCGTAAGATACCGATTATTTCTGGTTTCTCTATGTCGCTTATCATAACTTTCACTTTATTCCACAGTTTTTTAGTAGTTTGTTTTTATTGAGTATCCCCATCTTTGTTTATAATTGAATGCATCTTAGCGTTAGTTTTAGGGTGCAAAAGCTGAACTTGTGGATACAAATATGTACACACAATGAAAATAACTAATGATAGTGCAATATATCACAAATGTACAAAATTAATTTTTTCTATTAATTAGAAGTTGTCAAAATGTTTAAATCAAAATCATTTAGGTTAGTTCTTTTCGTCGGTGATGTTTGTAAGTTTGTTGAATGAGTCCTCTCAGAGCAGCGGGAAGCTTAGCTAACCACATTGTCGGTGCGTCGTGTTATTGAGGTGATAGTCAACAGAGGGACCAACAATAATAGTATTTGGTAACCTCAAACCGTGTGATAAAGGCCTCATATCGCCGATAAATCCGAACTTCATCAACTTTCAGCGTTCTTGTCCCAGGAAGCCTAACCAGTCCTTCTCTTGAACACAGTGCCGATATTATTTTTCAAGACCCAGTGGTGTTTCTGCTACCAACCAAATTGGCTGTTGATTGGATAGCTCGCCCAATCCATGTTCTCTTGCAATTTCCTGTAACTGATATATCCAACTTTTCACATTTTGCCGATTCTCTGCTCTAAAACAGTTTCTGTCAACACTTTCTTCGTAAAATCTGAGGCTTTCACGGTGATGGTTACTGATGAGGGCTTCTTGGGTGATCTGCCGTGTCATGTTTATAAAATTCCCCAAGCTTTCGGCCATGGTGCTCTATAACCTTCTTCAGGAAGTGAAGACTTTTATAACCACGACACGGCAGATCACCCGAGAAGCCCTCATCAACATTTCCTTCTTCCTCTTATACTGGGATTCTGTTCCAATATTTCACTATCCCTTTCACCACTGATACCTTCCTCCCAGCTCTTCTCAATTCAACAATGCTACCCCATTAGGACCTATTCTTGGAATTCCTAATATCATTTTGCAAAAGGATCTTTGAATTATAGCTATGCATGCCCACCCTTTTATCTACTTAGTACATAGGTAGAGAAGGTATTGCACGCCACTCAAGAACTTCAATACCAAGATTTCACCGTGTCCTGTATCCAAATAGAGCGATTTTTTTTAAAAAAAAAAAAAGGTCCGTATGTGTGTGGATGTAACCATATACCTGTGAAAACAATAGCTCAATATCGAAAAATTGATAAAATACCAAAATTCATATTTAGATCAGGTTAGGTAATGGAGGCGACTAAGTTGAGCTTTGTTGTTTTTTCTTTGTTTGTTTTTGAAGCTTAATGTCCTTTAACCTGATTGGTCATATCGGACGATGAATGAAATCTGTGAAATGAAGCTCAAGTGAACTCGGGGCCCATGGAGCTTAGAGTTACTTGACATTCGTCTCCCCAGGATAAGGAAAAATCCGGAAAAAAACTTATCCGGCTAACTCTCCATAAGCGAGATTCGAACTCGCGATATGTTGAATGTAACGCAGGCACGCTCGCTACCACCACACCACCCAAAGGGCGTAAGTGGAGTTAGTTTACCTCCTTGTAAGTCAGCCTAAAATACTTTTTTATTGTTCACCCAAAATTCATTGCCTTCCAAAATCCGTTTTTTGAAAAAGTTTTAATAAATATTGATTTAATTGTTTTTTTTTCACACAAGCCGTATGTAGGAAAAGAGTTGGATAGGTAGAGTCAGACTGAGAAACTCAAAGCCTTAGCCGGGATTTGAACCACAGACCATCCGATTGCTCTACCACTGAGCTACAATGGCAAAATCCCGGCCCGGAATTAAATTTCTCAACTGACTCTTATGTTTCCCGATAAAGTACAAGGTGATCTCAAATTACTTTGAGATAACAACCCCGATGGCGACTTACAATGTTGTAAGTACTTTAAGTTCCAGGATTCATAGTATATCCAAATATTATGGTCAATTTGTATTGATCAGAAAGCGAGTTGTACTTTCGGATAAGCAGTTCACCAGTCGATGCATGCATGCATGCTGGAAGAGTCAATGTCAAATATCTGTCACCCCTTATGCACCTGCACTACACGGCGCTGCACTGATAAACATGTGTTTTCATATATATGTGTTCTTATCTACAAAACATCTATACAAATGACCTACTATATAAACAGTGTCAATCGTCTGCCTACAATTCTATCACACCTGACAGTCCTTCATCTTCGCTCATGTCATCGTCATCATCAACGCTATCGTTACTTTCTGCACCATTATCGTGTATTAGAATTCTTTTATTTTCTACAATTCTTTCTAATGATGTTCAATGTTCTCAACATATCGACATACATTTTTCCATTCTGGTCTGCCAATTTCTGCAATTCGCTGGCGACACGACTGTTCCACATCTTTTAATTTAAAAGTGCTATATTAAGTTTTATTTTTCTTTCTTTCTTATCTTTGATAACCCTGGAAACGGAACTCAGTGAAATATCAGCTGCCTTGGCTACTCTTTCATTCACTTTCATCAGGCTTTTGAACAACTCGGGGAACATACATATTCTTCCTTCATCTCTGTCTCTTGTTTCATGAAATAAAGGGCATTTACAATTATTTCCCTGGTTTATGTAATACCTTACCACCTAACTTTGAAAGCGTAGGAGCCATGGTTAAAAAATTTAATAAAATGAACACAATTTCCTGCCCACTTTGAATACAAACATATGCGAAACACTTTCGATACAGACTGTACAAAGTTTGCTCGCTGTGACTTTAAGTAAGCAAAGTATCATATCACAAACTCCGATAAGCTAGGCTCGGTAGCTGGGTTGGCGGTCACGGTCACGATTCCAGAAGGTTTCTTTCGTCCCACAAATTTCTTGCCCATTCATGTCGTTTCATTGTCATTTTATTCACCCTTCATCCCTGGTTTCTTTCAGAGTAGGAAGTGTCCAGATGGTGCTCGGTCTGGCGTGGTAGAGAAATGGAATGTTCAAATTGATTATCTCCGTCCCTCGACTTCAACTGCTTCCAGGATGAGGACGCTCCTGTCGGGAGCGTAAGGCCCTATGTGAGGCAGGGACCCTAGTCTATCTGTCCGAGTTTCGGGGTGCTTCAATCTGGAATCTGTCACTTCTGGCTCCGGCCGCCAGGTGTATCTCTTCCCCTTACAGTAGTTTACACTTGATTCCTGCTTTCCAGAGAGTCTTGCCATCCCACTGTCCCTCTTCACCATAAAAGTATTCTCTCATGCCATGTTCTCTTGGATCTCGTCCGCTCTCCTCTACTTATCACCATTCAATATGATACTCTTTAGGGCCACCACTCCTCAGACATCTGTTGTACATGTCCATACCATTGTGGATCCCTGTTTACTTTCTCTATACGTATTATGTACATACTGTATGGAGAAGATATTGTATTGCACCCAAAAATTCGATACTAAATTTTCACCGGAAACATGGGACCCTCTCAATACAAAAAATATTTTTAGAAAAAGATCCATGCGTGTGTCTGTGGAAAGCGTAGCTCAAACATGAAAAGGCCATTAAAGGCCATTTTGTTTAAAATACCACATATTCATGCCCTTTCCTTCGCAAATAAAATGCATATATTTAATTTTCTGGGAATAGCTCCTGAAGACCTATTTATTCTGGCTGAATTTTCCTGGATTTTTAGTAGCCAGTAAACCATATGAAATAGACGAAAACTTACTACACAAAAACAATTTAAAACACACAATTTATGTCATACAATTGCTTTCGTGAAGTTGGCCGTTTTCAGATATTCTTTCTTATTAGTTTCAGATTTACAAGTATTTATATATTTCTTATGCCGGTACTTGTCAACTTCTAACCGCACAAATAAACTGATGTCAATCGCAAAGCAACCACATTTTAAAACATTTGAGTGTGGGTGTAACTTAATGCATTCCCTTTTTTACTTTCTCCATACGCACTATGCACATAGTGTATAGAGAAAGTATTGCACTCCACCAAAAATTCGATACCGAGATTTCACCGGAAATATACGTTTTAGGGTCCCCAATATCCAGATAAAGCATTTTCACAAAAAGGTCCGTGTGTGTGTGTGTGTGTGTGTGTGTGTGTGTGTGTGTGTGTGTGTGTCAGTATGTCTGTGAACACGATGACTCAAAAACGAAAAGTCGGTAAAATACCAAACTTGGTATTTAAGTTTAGTATCATCCAGGGATGCGACAGGAAGATTTTGAGCAAAATCCCCCACCCCAACTACCCTTTACATGCAACTTTTTTCGAAAATTTTGATTTTCTCAAAAATGGCACTAACGATTTTGATTAAAATTTCGGATATTAAAAATATTTACCTGATAAATGAAATGTATATCTTGAATTTTCTGGGAATAGCCTCTGAAGAGTAGTTTATTCTGGATGAATTTTACTAAATTTTGAATAACTGCTAAACCGTAAGAAATGGACAAAAACTTACTACACAAAAAATGTAGAACACATTAAAACACACAATTTATGTTATATACATTTTTTTCGTGGAGTTCGTCGTTTTTGTGACATTCCTTATTTTTGGTTTCTGCTATGAAAAACGTATACTTTTCTCATACTGGAACTTGTCAACTCCTATCCATATAAACAAAGGAACTTCATTGACATAGCAACTAGCTTTTGACTATCACTTTAACCTAAGTTTGTCCCTTATTTCGCTTCTACTTACAAGGATGCGAGTAATAAGACTATTTCTGCTAATTTTTTCTGATTAGCATAAAGTAAATAGAAGTATAAGCTTTTTAAGAATTATTTGTTGCAAGGATATGGAGAAAGTCATGTGAATGGTACACATCAGATTTTTTTTTTTACTTTCTCTATACGCACTATGTACATAGTGTATAGAGAAGGTATTGCACTCCACCCAAAATTCGATACCGAGATCTCACCGGAAATATATGTTTTAGAGTGCTCAATATCCAAAAAAAGCATTTTCACAAAAAGGTCCGTGTGTGTGTGTGTGTGTGTGTCCTTGTGTCCGTGAACATGATAACTCAAAAACGAAAAGTCGGTAAAATACCAAAGTTAGTATTTAAGTTTAGTATCTTGCAGGGATGCGACACGAAGATTTTGAGAAAAATCCCCCCACCTCCAACTACCCTTTACATGAAACTTTTTAAAATACTTTTGATTTTCTCAAAAATGGCTCTAACGATTTTGATTAAAATTTCGTATATTAAAAATATTTACCTGACAAATAAAATGTGCACCTTGAATTTTCTGGGAATAGCCTCTGACGATTAATTTATTCTGGATGAATTTTACTGAATTTTGAATAACTGATAAACCGTAAGAGAAGGACAAAAACTTTATACACAAACAATCTGGAGCACATTAAAACACACAATTTATGTTATATACATTTTTTTCGTGAGTTCGTCGTTTTTGAGACATTTTTTGTTTTTGGTTTCTGCTATGAAAAACTTATACTTTTCTCATATAGGAACTTGTTAACTCCTTTTTCTGATTAGCATAAAGTAAATAGAAGTATAAGCTTTTTAAGAACAATTTGTTACAGGGATATAGAGAAAGTCATGCGAATGGTACACATCAGATTTTTACTTTCTCTACACAGACTATGTACATAGTGTATAGATAAGGTATTGCACTCCACCCAAAAATTCGATACCGAGATTTCACCGGAAATTTATGTTTTAGGATCGCCTATATCGAAAAACAGCATTTTCAGAAAAAGGTCCGTGTGTCCGTGAACACGATAACTCAAAAACGAAAAGTTGTTAAAATACAAAACTGTGTGTTTAAGTTTAGTATCTTCCAGGAATGCGACATGAAGATTTTGAGATAAATCCCTCCAACCCCAAATGCCCATTACATGGAAACAATTTCAAAAAATTTGATTCTCTCAAAAAAGGCTGTAACGATTTTGATTAAAATATCGTATATTAAAGATATTAACCTGACAACAAATGCATATATTAATTTTATGGGCATAGCCTCTGAATGAATTTTTTGTAATTTTACATAACTGCTAAGCCGTAAGAGAGGGACAAAAATTGACCACACAAAAAATGCAGAGGACGTTAAAACACACAATTTAAGTTATATGCATTTTTTTCGTGAAGTTGATTGTTATGAGATTCATTGTTTTTGGTTTCAGCTCTGAAAAACTTATAATTTTCTTATACAGGAATTTGTCAACTCGTGTCCATAAATACAAAGGAACTATTGACTATCACTTTAACTTATCGTACTCCCTTATTTCGCTTATATTTACAAGGAAGTAAGTAATAGGACTATTGCAGCTAATTTCTTCTATTAGCATAAAGTAAATAGAAGCATAAGCTTTTTAACAATAATTTGTTGCACAGATGGAGAGAAAATCATGTGTATGGAACTCAACAGATTTTTCCATTCTACTTACGAGGAATACGACCGTTTCTGTTAATATTTATATCGATCAGGATTAAGATATAGAAGAATAAGCTTATTAACAATATCTTGTTACACAGATGTAGAGAAAGTCACATCAGATTTTTGACATTTTATCGATAACGGTTTTCTTTGTATCCGTTTCTGAAGTATAGACATACGTGAAGAATAATAAAGGAGAAAAAGTTCAATGGGTTCAAATCCCGTAGGCCAACCATTCTGGCTGAAGTTTTATCGTGAATTCTCTCAGCCTCCAAGATATATGCGGGGTTGGATTTAATGCATCCACCCAAAGTTCCACCTTCAGCGTAAAACAATACTAAAACTGAAAAAAAACAAAAAACAAACGAGAATGTGTTTCAGTCACATGACTTTCTCTACATCTCTGTAACAAATTAATGTTTTTAGGCTTATTCTTAAATCTCTAATCGAGATAAACACTAACCGAAATGATCTTATTACTAATTTCCTAATAAGTAGAAGGGAAATAAGGGAATATACAAGTCTAAAGCAACAGTCAAATGCTTTAAAATGGTTGCCATGGGATAGAAATTCCTATACTAGGTGGTTCGCCAGTCCCTTATTATTTTTGTAGGTAGGCAACACTTCAAACTCTGAAAACAATAAGGTCAAAAATGCCGTGCTTGTCGACCATTTGGTAACTACGCAAATCTAGCCTGCTTTTCATAGGAGAATAGACCTTAGCAGCAATAGTTACGTCCATTCCAAAAGCATGCGCTTATAACGCTTGTTACAGTGCATATAATACCAATAGAATCGCTGTCATATGTACCGCAACGTAAATTATAATGTATGTAGGTTAACCGAACGGATTAAACTACAAAAAGGAGTCTCACAACAGTTACAAAGAGATCAGAAGCGGAGAGGGAGATATGTGTGAAACAATATCTACAAGTTTTAACGTAGCAAGTGGGCGCCATTGGTTGTAGCTCAACTGGTTAATTTCTTGTTCCCTCTTCAACTCCACGCGTGTTAGCAGTTCGGTTCCCACAGTCAGCGTGCACCCTTTTTTACTTTCTTTACACCTAATATGTACATAGTGTATAGAGAAGGCATTGTATTGTACCCAAAAATTCGATTCCGAGGTTTCACCGGATTTGGGTTCTCCTGAATCCAAAAAAAGAATTTTAAGAAAAAGGTCCGTGTGTGCATGTCTGTTTTCAGCTTTAAAAAACTTATACTTTTCTCATATAGGAATTTGTCAACTCCTGTCCATACAAACAAAGGAACTTAAGTCATATAGCAGCCAGCTTTTGATTATCACTTTAACCCATGGTACTCCATTACTTCCCTTCTACTTACATGGAAGCAAGTCATAAGATTATTTCTGCTAATTTGTTCTCGATTAGAATGAAGCAAATAGAAGCATAAGCTTTATAACAATAATTTTTTGCAGACATGTAGAAAAAGTCATGTGAATGAAACACATCAGATTTTTACGGGTTTGCATTTATGTTGCGCCTATTGTACAGTAATTTGAAGTAAACTGATTTCATAGTTAATTTTACTGCAATTTAACGAAACCCCTCTTTAGAGGGGCTCCCTGTTAAAAGCACAATTTTTTCGGTCTCAGCAGTGTCCGTATAAGAGAGGTTTCACTGTATATATTATTCGTGTATGTGTCTCTTAGCATAACTCAAAAATGAAATGACTGAAATACTAATCTTGATATTTATGTTCAGTAATTCCAAAGAAGCAACACTAAGGTATTCAACAACATTTCCCACCCCAAACTACCCTTCACAAAAAATAACCTTTGAAAGTTTGTTTTCTTCTGAAAATATGGCTATAAATATTTTGACAAAAATTAGAATATAAAAAATATTTACATCAAAAAATAAATGTATATCTTGAATTTCATGGGAATATCCTCAGATGACCTCTTTATTCTGGATGAAATTTACTGACTTTTGCGTAATTGACAAACCGTAAAAATAGAGAAATAATTACCACATAAATATGTAGATAAATTTGAAGCACAGCATTTGTCCTATATATTTTTACTTTCCCTATACGTATTATGTACTATGTAGATAGTGTATATCTCGATACCGAGATTTCACCAGAAGTATATCTTTTAGCGTCCCCTGTATCAAAAAAAAAAAAAAAAATGTTAAAAAAAAGTCCGTGTGTGTGTGTGTGTGTGTGTGTATCGGTGTGTCCGTGTGTCTGTGAACACGATAACTCAAAAACGAAAAGTTGGTAAAATACCAAACTTGGTAGTTATGTTAGTTACGAAGATTTCACCTCAAACTTCCCTTTACATAGAACTTTTTCCCGAAAATTGTGATTTTCTTAAAAATGGCTGCAACGATTTTGATTAAAATCTTGTATATTAAAGATATTTACCTGAAAAATAAAATGTATATCTTCAATTTTATGGGAATAGCCTCGTAAGCTTACTTTATTCTGAGCCGCGCCGTGGCCGAGTGGTTAGACAACTAGCCTCTCACCTAGACGGCCGGGGTTCGATCCCAAGCGACTGCATGTGAGATTTGTGGTGGACAAAGCGGCGTTGGGGCGGGTTTTCTCCGGGTACTCCGGTTTCACCCGCCATCGCATTCCACAGGTGCTCCATCTTCATTCCTGTATCATCAGTGTCACCGCCTGCGGTGCCATTAGTAGTTAAAGCAGGCGTTAAACACCGCAAAAAAAAAAAAAAAAAAAAAACAACTTTATTCTGGATGAAGTTTACGGAATTTTGCATAGCTCCTGAACTGTAAGAGACAGATAAAAACTTACTACACAGAAAATGTAGAGCACGTTAAAACACACAATTTGTGTTGTATACATTTTTTTTTCATAGAGTTGATCGTTTTCTAGATTTCCTTGATTTTGGTTTCAGCTTTAAGAAACAAACTCCTGTCCACACAAACAAAGGGACTTCAGTCACATAGCAACCAGCTTTAGACTATCACTTTAATCTATGGAGCCCCTTATTTCGCTTCTACTTTTAAGAAAACAAGCTATAAGATAATTTCTGCTAATTTTTTCTCGATTAGCATGAAGTAAAAAGAAGTATAAGCTTTCTAAGAATAATTTCTTGCAGAGATATAGAGAAAATCATGTGAATGGAGCACATCAGATTTTTTCATATGGAGTTGACCGTTTTCATTGGTTTGAATTTTAAACCACGTTAATTCTTCTCAAATAAGAAACCACCTTTTGTTTCGTCTCTATTGTTTTACAGACGAACTTTAATTGTTTCATATAGTGACCAGCTTTTAAAGGATTTGACTATCGCTTTAGTCAAATATATCCCTTTATTTCCCTTCTATTTACTAGCAATATATTTATCTCGAGCACCATGATGTAGATAAAAGAATAATCTTTTGTAAGATTAGTTTATATGTGGAACAGATTGGACATTTGCTGCGGTTGTGTTCGTGATACTCCATTTTATGTTAATGGTGGACAGTATCCTTCATGGTCTTTTCCCCGTGCTCACACCACTTTCATTATTGCCAACCAGACGGTGTAGGGTTGCTATCCAGTCTGGCTCACTTTTACTTTCTCTAGCCCCGTATGTACAATGTACATAGAGATAAAGTAGTATTGTATTTCACCCAAATATTCGATGTCCAAAAAAAGCACTTTCAGAAACAGGTCCGTGTGTGTGTGTGTCTATGGACAGCATAGCACAAAAACTTGGTATTTAAGTTTGTTATCTTCCAAGGATGCGACACGAAAATTTTCAAGAAAATCCCCCCACTCCTAACTACCCTTTACATAGAAAAATGTTCGAAAATTTGATTTTCTTAAAAATAGTTTTAATGATTTTGATTAAAATACTACATTTTAAATCCATATCTATCAGAAATAAAATGTAGAATTTTAATTTTCTGGGAAAGTTTCTAAAGATCTGTTTATTCTGAATGAATTTTGCTTAATTTGGCATAACTAGTAAACCGTAAGAAATAGACAAAAACTTACCACACAAAAAATGTAGATCTTGTTAAAATACATAATTTATGTCATATACATTTTTTTCGTGTAGCTTACTGTTTTCGAGGTATTCCTTGTTATAAGTTTCAGTTGTGAACTATTTATGTTTTTCTCAGACGGGAGTGTCCGTTTTCCTTTTGTTCTACTCCTGGCCAAGCATAGACGTGATTTGCAATGACAATCGCATAACAACACTTTTAAAACATTTGACTATCTCTTTAGCCTAGTGCATTCCCTTAGTTCTAGTCTACTTATAAGGAACTAAGTAATAAAATTCTGCTAGTGTTTATCTCGATTAGCATGATGTTGAAAGAAGAATTATCTATTGTTAAGAGGTTTATTTGTAGAGTAGCTAGAGAAAGTCATGTGATTGTAACACATCAGATTTTTACTATTTATACTCATATAGTGTTTATATTCAGTCGTTTTACAATCACCCACCAACAGAACTGTCGCAATAGGACCAAGCAATTAAAGTGGCGTTAAAAATAGAATAACAAAGTCTAATGTGTTCCATTCACATGAATTTCTCTACCTGTTCTATAAACAAACCGTTCTTCTGAAAGATATTTTAACCACATTAAGCTAATTAGCAGAACCATCAGCAGAAATTAATAGAAAAATGAATAATCTTTTGTAAGAATAGTTTGCTTGCAGAACAGGTAGAGGCAAGCATGTGAATGGAATACATCAGATTTTTACTGATAGAGAACGTATTGTATTCCATCCAAAAATTCGATGTAGAGATTTCACCGGAAATATATGCTTTGAGGATCCCTGTGTCTGAAAAAAACATTTTTAGAAAATGGTTCGTGTGTGTGTTTGTGTGTGTGTGTGTCTGTGGACCACATAGCTGAAAAACGAAAAGACTGTTAAAACACCAAACTTGGTATTTAAGTTGAGTACCTCTCAAGGATGATTTTCAACAAAATTCTTCTACCACAATCTACCTTTTTCATGGAAAAGTTTTAGAAAATTTTGTTTTTCTCAAAAATGGCTCTAAAAAGATTTTGAACAAAACGCCGTATATTTAAAATATTTACATCACAAGTAAACTGTATATTTTTAATTTGCTGCGAACCGTAAGATATAGACAAAAACGTATAACACAAAAGTTGTAGATCTCATTAAAACATATAATTTATGTCAAATATGATTTTTATGTAGAGCTGAAGGTATGAGACATTCGTTGTTATTGATTTCAACTTATTTTTCTCAAACGGGAAGTGACGTTTCGTTTCTTTTCTTTGTTTTACTGCAGGCCATGCAAAGCGAGTCAATCTTCAGTTGTTTCACATAGGAGCAGGATTTAAAAGATCCCTTATGTACCTTCTACTTACAAGGAAGCAAGTAATAACACAATTTCTGTTAATGTTTACTTGATTAGGAATTCTAGATGAAAAAATTAGCTTTTGTAAGGAAAGTTGTTTGCGTAACAGCTAGATAAAGTTATTTGAATGGAGCGCATTTCATGTTTTAGTTTATACTCTTAGCTGTAATATGTTGAGCGTACAACATAAACAAACCAAGGTTAATGTTCTATTTTTAAACTTTGTGCTTTGTAATGAACATTTAACTCTTGTTTTCATATACTGTATTCTCATGATACAATCTTTAATATAGCAAGATACTGAAATGAGGATATACCCTCTAACAAGAGACTAGCGAAGTTTAGGTGTAAACACCCGGTAGCCATTTTAATCTTGTGCTAAAAGTTGGCTATGAAGGCAGCAGGCGCCATGTCAGAGATTAATACCGGAAGTGCGTCATCATGCAGCTTCCTTGAGCAGTTGCTAACCCAATTCCATGCCAAGTTCATTGGCCGGTTTACTTTATTAATCGATCGCCTGGCCCCGAACCTCCCTCCCACGTGCGTCTTGCCCATGTCATCGGCGATGTAGAGTGTTTAGCGTCTTGAAGGACACGGCTGAAAATAATTAATGATAAACCACAGATAACTTAACCAACCAACACTTTGTCTATTGTAGGTCTGACCGACAAGGGTTGTAATAGAATTAGCGGAAGTCGAAGTTTCACATGCACGAGAAATATTTCTTTAGTCTTTGTTATATTAACATTGAATCTCTTTGATGTAATTAAAAACTGGTTTATCAACTTTGGTTTAGTTAAGTTAATTTAATATATGTTTAGGTAGTTTGTATTAACGTGGTACCACGGTATGTGGAACTCGCATTCGAGAGGTTTGATTTAAACATCAGATGTGAAGTAGATTGGCAACGCTGCGTTAAGGTTGGTCAGGTTTCTGAACCGGCTTCTGGATGCAAACACGTAGGTCGCTTGCAAACACGACGCAGGGCGGAGTAATGTTTGGGAGATGACTGCAACTAGCATCCTGATTGGCCTACACTACTGTGGTAGTAGCAGCGAGGCGTGTTTGTCTATGTACTGACCTAGTGCAAGTGACATATCCACACAGCTTGTCTGTCTCTTGTTTACGAGAAAAATAAAATATCTACGTAGAAAATTGTCAAAGACTAAAACGTAAGATATGAAATGTGTTCCAAATACCGAGATCTATCACTGGTTTAAATTAATGCAATGAATTCCCTTCCACCAAGTATATCTTTGAAATTTGACGAAGATTCTGAAAACTTATTTTCGGCCTGACCGAAAACGGCTTGTAACAGAATTAATGGAAGTTGAAGTTTCACATGAACGAGAAACATTTCCTTGCCTATTAACATGAGAGACCTTTGATGGAATTGGAACATGGTTTATTAGCTTTTGCTTAATTAAGTTAGTTTAATATATGTTTAATTTGTGGTGCCGCGGTAAAATGAGGAGCTCGCATTCTGGAGGTCCAGGGCTCAATTTAAACTTCAGATGAGAAGTATCTCGGCAACGTTGCGTTAAGATTGGTGAGGTTTCTAAACCGGCTTCTGGGTGTAAACATGTCGGTCGCTTGCAAAAGAGACGCATTCTGATTGACATACACTGCTGTGGTAGGGTGACATATACTGACCTAGTGCAAGTGATATACCCATACAACCTGCAGCGTTGCCAGGTTGTCTGTCTCTTGTTTACGACAAAAGGAAAATATTTAGGTAGAAAATTGCCAGAAACAAAAACGTAAGATACAAAATGTGTTCCAAATATCGAGATCTATCTATACTTTAATATAACTACTTCTCTTCCACCAGGTATATCTTTGAAATTTGGCGAAAATTCTGAACAATTATTTTCGGACAGACCGACAACGCCTTATAACAGAATTTATTTCATCTTTGCCATATTAATATGCGAGGTCTTTTATGGAATTGGAATATGGTTTATGGTTTTGGTTTAATTATGTGAATTTAATATATGTTTAGTGGTTTGCGTTAACGTGTTGCCGCGGTATAATGTGGCACTCGCATTCGGAAGGTCCTGCGTTCGATTTAAACTTCCGTTGGTCGCTAGAGGTCTGAGAACAAATGCACCAGGAACATCTAACATTACACCTTAGTCTATAGTTTCCTGCAGCGGCAACCTAATCAGTTTATTACAATAGTGGCACTAATTTTGGACACTAAATTGCTAAATTAATTTTCAAATTTGAATGTTACATTAAAATTCTTCAAGATCTCTCTTTTTATAGCGTTTAACGCCCGATTTTACTACATAGGCACCGCAGACGAGAGGTAAGATGCGAGCTGTTATCTACTCGTCCACGATGCAGCCGTTTTACAAAATTGAATTCCATACACGGATTTGCCTTAGTACATTTCATTAATGATTTTAGCTCCATGAAAACTTCACCTATCTTTGTTCATATCTTGGGAGTTACATAATTATCTAGGTGAAAACCACTCATATTATTACCACAAAAAACTGGATTTATAGTCTTTGAATTCTAACTAATATCGACCAAATTTAAGCATAGGAATAGAATAGATAAGTGTCATAAGTTAGGGTTATAAGTGCATATACTAGTTTTGTTAATTAAGAACAGTGTAGCGAACAGCACTACATAAATATTTGCTTCAATTGGGGACTTATTATCCTTTTAACAAGAATATCATAGTTTCAGTTTAATTAGTACTTCCAGGTAGGCGTGGCACACACAGCGTATACGATTAAGTGTTTATTTTCCCTAATACCGAGTGTCGAAAGGCGTAACTTTGAGCGGGTGGGCCTTGCTATAACGAATGTTGTATCGGAACTGAGTTTGAATGCTTTCTGCAAGGTCAATGATTCTACACTACCTAAACCAGCAGGCCAGCATTGAGTTGTGAAAACGTGTAAGCAAAACGGATAGCATATTCTGAGGGCCGCTTTTCATTTTACCGCGCATTTAAGACAAAATATGCCAGATAGTAAATTTTGTGATCGGTTTGTGGTAAAACTGCTAGACGAAGAGAAAAAGCAACACAACGAAGGGGATACACATTAATATATAATTTATTAAAACACCTGCATCTATACCGCTCAACCTGTATAGGTTATATGAGGAACACCTCGCGCACTACAAAAAATCTATTGAGGGTATCACTCCTTAGGAGAAAGGAACGGAGTGACTAAATCACATGAGAATACTGCTTCTACTGCAGTTCCCCAAAAGAGTGCGATGAGCAGTCTTTGTACTAGGCAACCCTCTGAAGACCAGTCATAACCTTGTTTTAGTCTATCTCTTACGGTTTAGTAGCTAAGCAAAATTTGGCTAAACTCATCCAGAATAAAGAGGTATTCAGAGGCTATTCCCAGAAAATTCAAAATATACATTTTATTTGGGATGTAATAAAAATCGTTATAACTTTTCGGAAATGATTCCATGTAAAGGGTAGTTTGTGGTAGGGGAATTTTCCTGAAAATCTTCGTGTCGCATTCTTGGAAGATACTAAACCGAAATACCAAGTTTGGTATTTAACGTTCTTTTCGCTTTTGAGCTATGCTGTCCACAGGCACATACACACACGGATAGTTTTTTAAAAATGTTTTTTCACTCAGGGTACCCAAACATATATTTCTGGTGAAATCTCAACATCGCTTCGTGGGCAGGGGATCGTGGGTTCGAGTCCCGCCTTGGGCATGGATGTTATATGTATGTGCAATTTGTATATGTTTGTAAAAGAAACAGTAAAACCAGTAAACCAGTAATCAGTAAAACCTACAGGGGGAAATGTAAATAGGGATACAGTACCGGAGTCCTGATCAGACTCCGTTATTTAAAAAAAAAAAAAAAAAAAACATCGAATTTTTGGGTGAAATACAGTACCTTCTCTACCCACTATGTGCATTGGACATGTGGGCTATAGAAATTAAATGGTATTCTCAATAGTCTTTCCTTTCAAACGTATGAATAGCTTTGTACCACCTTCAATTAAGAAAATATCAATATAAACGTTTGCGATGCTCTTTTCTGACTATTGTGATTCTCATTTTACTAACCTAACTGAAAATTTGACTCTAAAGGTTTAACGGGTTCAGAATACGACTGTAAGCTTTATATGAAATCTCCGTCAATTTGATCATGTTACATCATCACCCAAATCGTTTAAACGACTCCAGCTTGGGGATAGAAGAAAATTTCGTACTTATTTCATTTGTCTATCAACTCCTTTATTCTCGCACTTCAAACTATGTAAATGTCCGTCTCAAATACATTTCTGAATGTCATAATCAAGAAACTCTTTCCTTCTGTACCTGCTCATCATACAATCTCATCATCATTTACAATAGATTTAGCTCGTCTTTGGAATTCCCTACCTGAAGACGTAAGGGAATGCCGGAACGTTATACTGTTGTAGCAGAAAAAAAAGGGCTACATTTATAATCAACCTAATATGCTGCTGTATTAATGCGATAAATGCATCAATAATTTCATCTATTATTATTAATATTTTAATTACCTCCAAGTAATATGTATTTAAATCGTAAATATGTCTAATATATGTTTCAACCTACATGAATATTCCACTTAAACAATTTTGTTTACAGTTTTTCTTTTCATTTCAATATACTTGTTGCATGTTTTAATATCTGTTTGATTAAGTTGTATAGATATGTATTTTTGTTCTTTATTCATTGTAGCATTGCTGTATTGCATTAAATGTATTATCTGGAAGAGTGGAAGATATGGCTAATGGCCTTAACTCCAACCAGGATAAATAAATAAATATAATAACTCAGGTATGAGGTCTAAATTGGAGATTCTTGTTTAACATAATTAGTTACGTGAAATAATTCTTTTTTTGCTTCCTGTGGTATTCCCGGGCACCGATGTAGGTTCCTTTAGATTATTCCCTGCTCTATCATTTGAGTCTACCAACCACCGAGTAATGAGCTTGCATAAACTCCATTAGAATTACATCTTAAAATCTCAGCTTATGTCAATTTTTGGGTTCAGGAATCTAAAAGCGTGTAGGTATCTCCGGCAAAATCTCAATATCGAAATTTTGGTGCAATACAAAACCTCCACGGCGCAGGTGCAGGTTTTCTTCGGTTTCCCCCGCCAGCTTCATTTAATGTATTATCAGTGTCTTCACCTACAGTGCAATATGTAGTAAAGGCGGGCGTTAAACACTATTAAAAATCTGATGTGTTTAGTTCACATGACTTTCTCTACATCTCTGCAACAATATTATTAAAAGGCTTATGTTTCTATCTACTTTGTATTAATCGAGACAAAAATAGCACAAATAGTTGTATTACTTGCTTTCTTGTGAGTAGGAGCGAAATAAGGGAGTACCATAGGTTAAAGTGGTAGTCAAAAGCTGGTTGCTCTGTGATTAAAGTTCCTTTGTTTGTATGGACAAGAGTTGACAAATTCCTGTATGAGAAAAGTATATGTTTTTCAAAGCTTAAACCAGAAACAAGGAATATCTAAAAAACGATCAACTCCACGAAAAAAATGTATATAACATAAACTGTGTGTTTTAATGTGCACTACGTTTCTGTATGGTAACTTTTTGCCCCATCTCTTACAGTTTAGCAGTAATGCAAAATTCCGTAACATTGATCCAGAATAAAGTACTCTTCAGAGGCTATTCCCAAAAAAGTCAAGGTATACACTTTATTTGCCAGGTAAATATCTTTAATATACGATCTTTTAATGAAAATCGTTAGAGCCATTTTTGAGAAAATCAAAATTTCCGAAAAAAATTCCATGTAAAGGGTAGTTGGGAGTGGGGGGATTTTCTTAAAAATCTTTGTGTCGCATCCTTGGAAGATACCAAATCTAAATACCAAGTGTGGTTTTTAATGGTATTTTCGTTTTTGAGCTATGCTAACCACAGACACACACGGACAGTTTTCTATTTTTTTTTTTTTGGATTCAGGGAGTCTCAAAACATGTATTTCCGGTTAAATGTCCGTATCGAATTTTTGGGAGCATTGCAATACCTTCTCCATACAATATGTACGTATTACGTGTAGAGAAAGTAACAAATATAATACTTCCTCTACTTACTATAGGTAGGCGGGAAAGAAACATTTGTAATGAACATGGAGGAAAGGTGACATTCAACTTGGCGGGAGTTCTGGGAGGCGGCCACGGTTGAAAGCTGGCGCTGCATAGGTTACTTGGGGAAAAAAAAGAAAAAAAAAAAAAAAAAAACATGCAGAGAATATTGAAGGGATGATCGATCCGTATCCTGCCCCTAGGTTAGGTATTTCTGGTTATAGCACCAGAAGACGGGAGACGTCAAGGGGAGGAAAATTGGATCGACGATGCAGATTATCATGTTATATGCTTGGCTAATAATTTTACGTATACAACATCTAGCTTTAAGGCTTTATAGAGGGTGCGGCACACTTCCTTTCATTCCAAGAGATCAAGGAAGCGCACGTTTATGCGACGGGGGAAGGAGGTATTCTTGATTACAGAAGCTTTTTTAAACCTTGTGCCGCATCCCTTCAGGAATATCGTGCATGTTGAGCACGTACGCTTACCTCTATAACGGTTTGCCGATACTATAGTAATGTTGTGGCAGCTAAAGCTGGTATTCAAATGTCAAACACATCTCCCTGTAATTTCCTTAGTTACCGAGTTTTTTTAACAAGCGGTTCAACTCCCAACTCAAACTCTTGCATAATAATAAACATTCTGAATATTTATTAGCGTATTTCATCCCTTAAGGACTAAGAATTCTGGCAGGGTAACTCAAAAAGACATATTAGGGGAGCTAATCCAAAGGATCACACCAAGTCCTGTCCTTCACAGTACTCAATTTGAGTTAACATAACATTTAACACTAGCTAGGTAAATTTATACTTAAGGCAAGACAGTTGAGATCTGAGAAGATTTCCAGTAGAATAAATGTTTCATATACATAAACTTTGTTATGGTTTTATATTTTGTGTGTCGTATTATGTGTATATATTTCTTTTAAGTGTATTTATCTATTATAATAGGATACATTTATGCTTCTCAATAAGGTGTACGCTGTGCTGTAAATTTGAATTGCTTATTTGAATATCTTTGTCTTTTTATTTTCGTGTTTACTGTTTTAATTCTGTGTTGTTTTAATATTGCTTTTAATTGTGTATTACCTTTGTCTTTTTACTTTCGTGTTTTCTGTTTTAATTCTTTGTTGTTGTTTTAATATTGCTTTTTAGTGTGTATTGCAAACGTACGGGTTTGTAGACCCGTGGGGTTGTTGAAGTTCAATGTATAATATTGCTATGTCAATAAATACAGTTATTCATTCATCCATTCATAACATTAACTCTATCTTACTTTAAACTTATGAAAATTCTTCCATATTACCCTGTCTCGCTCTCGCTCTCTCTCTCTCTTTCTGTCTCTGTCTCTCAATCCCTTCTACATCATTTTTGACAGTGTTTACCTCCAGCATTTACAACTAAGGCACCGCACTGATGATACGTGGAATGAAGATGGAGCACCGGTGGAATATGATGGCGGAGGAAACCAGAGAACCTGGAGAAAACCCGCCCTTACGCCTCTTGGTCCACCAAAAATCTCACATACGGTAGCTTGGGATCGAACCCGGCCGTCTATGAGAAGCGAGTGATCTAAGTACTAGGCCACAACGCTCTCTCTTCAGCATCATGCATGTATTTTACATTAACATTGTAAGAGTTCTCTTCACACTTCTCTTTTTCTTGTACACCTCGATCACAGATAACACACTAATTGCTTATAGAAGTCCAGTTATCTGATCCTATGCCTGCCGAAGCATCACTTCTGCGGTACCATATGATTCTTCCGTAAGTCCATCTGCTATTACACAGTTTTGTATCACAGCCTCCCCATTTCCATTTTTGACGCTCTGCCATGATAACTGCGTCTCATACCAGAACTACTCTTGATCTTATCGTCACTTATTCTGTCTCTGAGTGTTGCTGCAGTAGTTTTCTCCCCGTTTGTTGTTGATATCAGGATCATTCTCTTCATTTTGAGCAATATAATCAGATATAGAGAATGTGTTCCACTCCAATAAAAGATTTTCTATGAAAGTTTTACCACATATACATTTCGGGTTTCCATGGATATAAACAGAGCACCATTAGAAAGGTAAAAATCACACTGATAAATTCTGATCTGTTGTATGTGTACGACTTTCTCTACTTATTCTACAACAAACTATTCCTGTAAAATCTTGTTCTTCTATCTACTGATGCATTGGTCAAATTAACCCCAAAACAAAGAATTCTTTGGCAAAGGTCATTCACATGACTTTCTTTAAATCACTGTACCAAATTATTGTTAAAAACCTGATTCTTTTATCTACTTCATGCTAATAGAAATAAACATTATCAGAAATAATCTTTATTACTTACTTCCTTGTAAGCAGAAAGGAAATAATGGAGTACACTAGGTTAACGCGATAGTCAAATTCTTTTAAAGCTGGTTGCCATGTGGTTGAATTAGTTTCTTTGTATGGCTAGAAGTTGACAAATTGCCATATGCGAAAAGTATATGTGTTTTAAAATTGAAACGAATTACAAGAAATATCACGGAAATTCTCATCAACTCCACGAAAAAATGTATACGACTTAAATTGTGTATTTTAATGATCTTCAAATTCTAACAATAGAGATCTACATTTTCTGTCCAGTAAGTTTCTGTCTCTATCTTATGATTTACGCAATCTCTACGAATGAACACTTGCGAATGGAAGGTAATTTGACTTGGGCATCACAATTAAAGAAAGGGTTGCAAACTATTGGGATGGAATACATTTGGATGGCGGGGCAGGCAAACAGGCGGAGTATTTGCAGAAAAATTAAGAACCGCCTCTGCGATATTGACAGACAGCAAATAATTGCGCAATGCACAGAGAAGGTTTCATGAGAAGTACAGCTTGGGCTGAAACCGGAGTGGGGTATGGAGCAATACATCAAAACAGGTACCAAACTCATTAGAGAGGGGCTCGCGTGGATTAGTCTAAGAGCATGGAGGAGCACTAAAATTTGACGAGAATGGTACGAGAATAAGTCCCATTTGCGAGGAGGAAGAATCGTGGACACACACATATTTTGGCAAGATATGTGTGAAGATATAGCTGAAAAAATATTTACCGCGATTCATTCTGTCAAATTTAGGTCACTGTTGTGCTATGATTTTATATATTGTGTTTATGTGTATATATTTCTTTTAAGTGTAATTATCTATTATAAGAGGGTGTATTTATGAAGGTGAACTCTGTGCTGTAAATTTAAATTCCTATATTTGAATATCTTTGTATTTTTATTTTCGGATTCATTCTTAATTCTTTATTGTTGTTTGTGTATTACCTTTGTCTTTTTATGTTCTTGTTTATTCTTTTAATTCTTTGTTGTTGTTGTTTTAATATTGTTTTTAATCTATATTACAAAAGCTCGTACGGCCTGCGGACCCGCGCAATTGTTGAAATTCTATGTATGATATTGTTATGTGAATAAATACACTTATTCATTCATTTTACGGTTTACAAGTTAGGTAAAATTCAGAAATATTCATCCTGAATAAATAGACCTTCAGAAGTTATTTCCAGAAAAGTTATGATATGCATTTTATTTATGATGGAGATATCTTCAATATACGGTATTTTAATCAAAATCGTTGAACCATTTTTGAGAAAATCAAAAATTTCAAAACTTTTCCCATATAAAGCGCAGTTTTGGACGGGTTGGGGGGGCTCTCAAGATCTTCTTTTTGCATCCTTGGAAGGTACTTAAATACTAATTTTGGTATTTTACGTACGTTTTGTTTTTGAGACATTTTGTTCACGGACACCCGTGCTTTTCTTTCGATTCTGGGGACCCTAAAATGTATTCTTCTGGTGAAATCTCGGTATCGAATTTCTGGGTGGAGTGCAATACCTTCTCTATGTAATATGTACACAGAGCACAAATAGTAATAGACATCGAATTTCTGTTTGTCTGTAGGGAATTTATAGGGCGTGTCTTCTGATATCCGCTGGCCGCTCCTTCACTCTAATTGGGGAAGGAGGAGGGGTTGTAGCTTACTGTTGTAGTACACGTTACCTAATCTCGCTTCCAACTGAGTAAGGTGGCTATACCTATTAGCGAATGAGTTGACAAACCCAGCATAGGTATCTCTATTGGTTTGATATAGAACACTCACCCGCAAGGTGACAGTATCAGCCAATAAAATAAAAACATGACGTAATAAAGTACCCTGCAAACGGTAAGAGATGCGGTGTACGGTACAAGGCAGTGCCGATTTCTTTCTATGCCTTGTGTACTACGCAGAGAAAGTAAACAAATGCATGTCCATTTTCTTTAATGTCCTTTGAGAGGCACGGTATGAAACAAATCATCAAAAATTGCATCGTGTGGAACTTTTTGAGTGCAGAAAAGTATTGGAAAATAAGGTTTAAGCTTTAATAAATAAGTATAAGTATAGCTTCAGTTCATTCTTAGTTAAATTCGCCAACTGAGGAAAACGTTATGGTGTCTTAAAGCTCAGAACTCATATTATTTTATTATGAAAAATCATTTTAAAAGTTTTCACAATTTTTGCATCAACTTAAAGAACTTAAGATGTTACACGATTAAATATTAATTTGAGGTCTGTATGGTTTACCGGGAAAAATAGCAAGTTAGTTAGATATGTAATGTTTGTTGTCATTTGTCATGGTAGCTTATTGGTTAGTGTAACCGGATTAAAGCTGGAAGATCTGTTGTTCAAATTCCGGTTATAATGTTTAATTTTTCAGTCTGATTCTACCGTTTTAACCTTGTATTTGTGAAAGTAAAATTAACTATCAAAACACATTTAGCTTAACGATATTTGATGTGTAAAATTGCTATTATTTTCTCTATGTACAATCATTTATTTGCATATGATATCTAGTAAACTATTCCTGTAACAGCTTATTCTTCAATTTATTTCGAATTAATGGGGATGCGTGTTACCAGAAATAACTTAATCCTGAAGTACAGGAATCCTTACAAAGTTCTCAAATCATTACGTCCTTAAAAAAATCTGTGTGTAGCTTTCAGATGACTTTCTGTATATCTTTGTAACAAATTATTGTTACTTATTCTATCTACTTCATTCTAATTTAGATAAACATGGCAGAAACGGTCTTATTCTTTAGTTCCTTAGAAGTAGGAGGAAAATTAGGGAATACGCTAGACTAAACCGTCGGTCGAATGTTTTAAAATGTGGTTGCCTAAGGATTGAAAACGGAAATGAATAATAAGGAATATCTCGAAAACGGCCAACTGCACGAATAAAGTATATATGATATAAATTGTGTGTTTTAACGAGATGTACATATTTTGTGTAGTAACTTTTTTTCTGTACCTTACGATTTACCATTTATGAAAATGTTAAAAAGATCATTCACAATAAAGTGGTCTTCAGAGACTACCTAAAATCAAGATATACATTGTATTCGTCATGTAAATATATTAATCATAACGGATTTTAATAAAAAAAATCATGTAAAGGGGGAATGTTTTTGAAAATCTTCGTGTCGCATCCTTGGAAGACGCTGAACTTACATAGCAAGCTGGATGTTTAAAGGCAATTTTCGTTTTTGAGCTATGCTACCCAAACTCAAGCGCACACACGCACACAAACACACTCACGGACATTGTTCTAAAAATCTGATGTGTTACCCTCGCGTGACTATCTCTAGCTGCTCTACAAACAAACTTCTTACAAAACATTGTTCTTCTTTCTACCCAATGCTAATCGAGATAAACGTTAGCAGAATATTCTTATTAGTTCCTTATTAGTAGAAAGAAACCAAGGAAATACACTAGGCTAAAGTGATAGTCAAATGTTTTAAAAACTGTCGCTATGCGAATTATTGAAAATCTCTTCTTTGCTTGGCCAGGAGTAGAATAAAAGAAAAACGACACTTCCTACCTGAGAAAAGTATAAGTAATTTAAATTGAAACCAATAACCAGGAATATCTCGGGAACGGTTACCTCTACAACAAAAATGTAAACGACATAAATTATGTGTTTTAACGAGATCTACATTTTTTGTTTAGTAGGTTTTTTGTCTATCTCTTACGGTTGAGCAGTTAAGCAAAGTTCGGCAAAATTCAACTGGAATAAAGAGGTATTCAGGGGCTATTCCCAGAAAATTCAAGATATACATTTTATTTGGGATGTAAATATCTTTAATATACGGGATTTTAATTCAAATCGTTAGAGTAATTTTTGAGAAAATAAACATTTTCGAAAACTTTTCCATGTAAAGGGTAGTTTATAGTGGGGCGGGATCTTGAAAATTTTTGTGTCGCATCCATGGACGATACTATATTTAAACACCAAGTTAGGCATTTCACGATCATTTCGTTTTTGATCTATGCTGTCCACAGACACACACACACATAGAGGCACACAAACGGGTTTTTTTCTAAAAAGCTGATGTGTTACATTCACATGACTTTCTCTTCATCTCTGTAATAAATTATTTTTAAAAAGTTTATGCTTCTATTTAATTCCTGCTAATTGAGAAAGAATTAGCAGAAATAGTCTTATTTCTTGCTTACTTGTAAGTAGAAGTGAAATAAGGAAGTACCACAGGTTAAAGTAATAGTCAACAGCTGGTTGCTATGTGACTGAAGTTCTTTTGTTTGTATGGACACGAGTTCACAAAGTCCCGTATGAGAAAAGTATAAGTTTTTTATAGCTGAAACCAAAAACAAGGAATATCTCAAAAACAATCAACTCCAAAAAAATGTATATAACATAAATTGCGCGTTTAAAACTGCTCTACAGTTGTTGCGTGGTAATTTTTTGTCCATCTCTTACGGTTTAGCAGTTATGCAAAATTCCGTAAAATTGACCCAGAATAAAGTAGTCTTCAGAGACTATTCCCAGAAAATTCAAAAAATAAATTTTATTTGTCAGGTAAATATCTTTAGTATACGATATTTTAATCAAAATCGTTAGAGCCATTTTTGAGAAAATCAACATTTTCGAAAAAAGTTCTATGTAAAGAGTAGTTCAGGGTGCGGGAATCTTTCTCAAAATCTTCGTGTCGCATCTCTGGAAGACACTAAACTTAAATACCAAGTTTGATATTTTACCGACTTTTCGTTTTTGAGTTATCGTGTTCACAGACACACGGACTTACACACACGGACCTTTATCTGAAGATACTTTTTTGAATACTGGGGACCTAAAACATATATTTCCGGTGAAATCTCGGTATGGAAGTTTTGGTGGAGTGCAATACCTTCTCTATACACTATGTACATAGTACGTATAGAGAAAGTAAAAATGATTTTTTCGGACTCAGGGGATCCCAAAACATATATTTCCTGTGAAATCTCACAATTGAATTTTTGGGTGGAATACAAAACCTTCTCTATACACTATGTACATTGTGCGTGTAGAGAAGGTAATCATTCAAACAACAGATTGTTATACCTATACTTCTTTATTTGTAATGTTTACACTGTTTGGAGACATCTTCGTGTGTGTGTATCTTTGGTCAGCATAACTCAAAAGAAAGTTCGTTAAATACCAAACTTGATATTCAAGTTCAGTGTATTTTCAGTGTATTCCAAGGATGCAACACAAAACTTTTCAAGAAAATCCCCCACCCCAACTATCCTTTACATGAAAAAAAGTTCGAAATGTTTGATTTTCTCACAAATATCTCTAAAGATTTCGATTAAAATATCGTATATTAAAGATGTTCACGTGAAAAATAAAATGTATATCTTATTTCTGGGAATGGGCTCTGAAGACCTCTTTATTCAGAATTAATTTTTCTGATTTTGATTAGCTGATAAACCGTGAGAGATAGACAAAAACTTACTTCACAAAAATGTATATCTCATTAAAACACATAATTTGTCATATACATTTATTTTCGTGAAGTTTACCGTTATTGAGATATTCTATATTATTGATTTTAGTATTAAAATACTTGAAAACTTTCCTGATACGGAAAATTGTCAACTCCTGGTCACACAAAGAAAGGAAGTCAATCATATAGCAACCACATTTTAAAACATTTACTGTTGTTCAACCAAGTGTGTTCCCTTATTTCCCTTCTACTTACAAGGAAGCAAATAATACGGACCGTTTCTGCTACTGTTTATCTCGAAATATATATATAAACAAATCATTTGTTATAGAGATGCAGAGAAAGTCGTGTGAATGAAAGAAATCAAGATTTTTACGAAAACAAAATTGTAGCAAGTTCTTTTTTTCAGGGGTGTCTTTGGATGGGGATATTTTTTAAAATATTCTGTCTCATGTATGGAATATATTATCTTTAAGATAAACACCAACTATCCAATATTACCACATACATCCAGATGGAAGTGTTTGAGTGACCAAGACAAGAATTTGCCATTATATTTCTCAAAACCTTCCACAAATGTGCTGAACCTTTTGGCAGAAAACACATCAGTGTTGTTTGGATATTTGTTACTGGTAATATATACTAAAGAGGTAAGCTTTCAGGATTTATTGCTGGTTAATTTTGGCCACAGGATGAGATTACATCACGAGAAAAGCATCCACGCCATTACACTTCCAAATTTGCAAGTGAGATACACGGCTTCAAACTGTTCTACAAGTTCAGCAGTGCATCCATCAGCACGCTCGAGTTGAACCTAATTGATCACGTTAGCAACCGATTTTCACATACAAAGGATTCATCTAGAGTTTTAGAGTGAAGCTTTAGGCGAAACTAGCTTCCAGTAAGACCTAATCTGGCATCTGCTCATCGGACATTCAAAACTGAAATGGATTTTTTATGTAAAAATATTTTTTCCAAAAGAGACAATATGATTACTATCAGAACACCGAGCCAGGTGGCTCAGGCATCTCGTCTAGGAGTGTTATTCGGATAGTGGTGGGTTTGATTCCTGCAGTCAACTCTCTGATCTATGGATTCTTTTTTTGGAGTTTTCCAGGATAACTAGGTAAATGCTAGGGAGGTTTATTTATATCGCCGAACTTCCTTTCCCTTAATTCCATCACCAATTCATCCAGCCGGTCTCTTTCAAAGTTTTAAGAGTCGGCGAGGACTGCGATGATAACACCCTTCTGTGGTGGTGAATACGCTTTAGAAATACAGTTCTCGGAGGCGGAGTGACGTTGGACTTGTCTTTACGAGCTAGGGGATTTGGTCAGATCTGAGGTAAGCTCCGCGTGATGCGATGAAACACTGATTGGGCTTCGTTAGGGACCAACCACATGGCTTCTTCCTCGTGGTCGCTTTCGGCTGCTCGACACACCCTTGCGTGGGCGGACCTCAATATAAGTAATGTTGTATCGGAACAGAGTCTGAATACTTTCTGTAAAACACTACCAAGGCCAGCAGATCAGATATTGAGGTATGAAATCATAAAAGAAAAACGGATAGCCTATACTGAGAGAGTTTATTCATTTCGCTGCACAATTGACCTCTGCAAAATACATAAGGTACCTAGTAAATTAGCTACACGCCGAAGTGGATACACATTAAAGTACCAATTATTAATATGTCTGTATTTATACCCGTAATACTATATGTGTGTGTTTTATTTTCTCTACTTTGTACATAGTGCATAGGTAGGGAAGTTAATGCACTACATAAAAATTTGTTACCGAGATTTCACCAGAAAAACACTTTCTAAAAAGCCCTGTATTGAAATAGAGTATTTTTACTTTCTCTAGCCCCATATGTACAATGTACATAGGGATAGAGAAGTATTGTATTCCACTCAAAAATTCGATACCAAGATTTCACCGGAAATACATGTTTTAGGACCCCCTGTATCCAAAAAAAAAAAAAAAAGCATCAGAAAAAGGTCGGTGTGTATGTGTCCGTGTGCCTGTGAACACGGTAACTCAAAAACGAAAAGTAGCTAAAATACCAAACTTTGCATTTAAGTTAAATATCTTCCAGGGATGCGACACGAAGATTTTGAGAAAATTCACCCCACACAAAACTACCCTTTACATGGAACTTTTTTTCGAAATTTTGATTTTCTTAAAAATGGCTCTAATGACTTTCTGAGAATAGCTTCTGGAGACCTGTTTATTCTGGATGAATTTTGCTTAATTTGGCATAACTAGTAAACCGTAAGAGATAGACAAAAACTTACTGTACAAACATTTTAAGTCTTGTTAAAATACACACGTTATGTCACATTTTTCTCGTGGAGCTTACCGTTTTAGAGGTATTCATTGTTATTAGTTTCAGTTGTGAAATACTTATACTTTTCTCAGACGGGAGTGTCCGTTTTTCTTTTGTTCTACTCCTGGTCAAGAAAAGAAGCGATTTGTAATGACAATCGCATAACGATAGCTTTTAAAACATTGGATTATTGGTTTATTCCAGTGTATTCTCTTATTTTCTTCCTACTTATACGGAACTAAATAATAAGAACATTGTGCTAATGAGTACCATGATTAGCAAGATGCAGAAAGAAGAAGAATCTTATGTATGAAGAACATCTAGAGAAAGTCATGTGAGTGTAACACATCAGATTTTTAGAAAAAGGTCTCTGCGTGCAGTCTGTGAACACAAAATCGAAAATTGGTAACAGTCAAACACGTTATTAATTTAAGTATTTTCCAAGGACGCAACAGAAACATTTTTAACACCTCTGCCTTCGCGCCAAAACTATCTTTTGCGTGAAAAAATTTAATTTTTTTTTTCTCAAAAATGACTAGGAATTTTATTTAAAATTCTATATATTAAAGATATTTACATGACAAATACGAAGTATATGTTGAATTTTCTGGAAATTGTCTCCGAAGTGCTCTTCATTCTGGACGAGTTTTGCATAAATTGTGATATGACAAGAACTTATCTCACAGAAACTGTAAAACACACCATTTTGGTCAAATACTTTTTTTCTTCGAGTTGTCCATTTCCGAGATACTTCTTGTTATTGATTTAAGTTTTAACATAGATAAAATGCTTGTCAATTGTTGCATTTGTCAACTCCTGGCCTTGCAAAGAAACGAATTTCAATCACATAACCACCTTTTAAAACATTTAGGTATCTATTTAGCCTTATTTCCTTTCTACTCTATAAAAAGAATTAATAATACCATCAGTAAGACCATTTCTACTAATCTCTATCTCGATTAGCATGAAATAGATACCAGGTCATCCAAAAACGTTCGAACCGGCAGCGCGGCGTTTTGCCTGTCCGCGCCCTCGACACTCGTTTCCGCTATAATAGAAAGGCGCGGATGAAACCATGTAACATTTTTAAAACTACTTTTAAATGTTTTACTTACCAACGTTATTAAAGATTAAACTAAAACTGGCCATCGCTTTTGTCCATAAATTTTGGCACCTCTTTAGAAAACTATCCATCACTCGCCGTAGGACACGTTGAGAAATGCTGGCATTTTCCTGGTGCATATTCACCTAGAGATAGAAATCGCAGGTGGTTAAGTAGGGGGACCGAGGAGACCTCAAATCTCTACTAATAATTCTGTCCTGCAACAACTTTGAATATTGTACTCACCGGAATGTTGGCTGTCTGAGCTGTTGCAGAGTCTTGTTGGAAAAAGGCAAAATTACGCTCCCTATCTGTTAATTCTCTAAAATAAAGCGGGAACAATTTATTCATGTATGTACGGGCGTACACTGTTGACTCGAAAAAATAGGCCTATAACGGTTTCTCCGCTAATGTCGCACCATACACCACTTTTTTCGTCATGAGAGGGGTATTTTATGAACATTAGGCTTCTCAGAACTCCAATAACGATTATTTTGTGTACACACATATCCATGAAAGTGGAACCAAGTCTTGTCCGTGAGAAATATTGAGAGTTTCTCTCACAAAATATGCTTACACATAGGAATCATAAAACAATAGAAAACAAATAGTGAACATAATACACTTTGTGACAGGGCCAAATAATAAAGCACACTGGTAATAACTCAGCTCAATACAGCACTTTCAGATCAGAGAAAAACAAGTCAGCACCGTGACCTTTTGTACAGCAGCTGTGTGTTATCATGTTTCCGTGTGGGCAGTGGAAAAAACACTGCGTAGCGGTTCGGATTTTTTTGGGCCGCATGGTAGAAGAATGAGCTCTTTAAAAATAAGTTATAATAAAATGTAGATAAAGCCGTGTGAATAGAACACACCAGACTCTTACTGTGGAAATGAAATGGCGTTTTATTTACGGACGCTCTTTAACTGCTGTGGCTCTCAGCGTCCCATTCTATACTGGGCGTGAAAGACCGCTTAGTTTTGCTCAGAGTCCTCTCTATCAGGCTTATGTTCTTTTAAGTGCCGTAAATCTACACGGGGCCCACGGCTTTAGTTCCCTTCCAAAGGTAGCTATGCTGTGGAAACCCACAGCGCTAGTGTTGCTAAAACGATCATTCATGTATCCTATCTCTTTAGTTACTCTCACAAAATGTCAAGGCCAGTGAATCAGCGGCAATACCATTTAGTTTATCTGCTTTGATTGGCTGTGAGCTCTTAGGAGTGGTTTTGAAGGAGTGTGAAGACATTTTTCACACACACTGTACTCTACTGCAGTAACGAAGTCCAAAAGTGTACAAAAACTTGCCGGTGTTTTTCTTTCATATCGGCTGCCGCAAAGGAGATGACGTGATCACTTTATGAAACAGTCTCAACGCAAAGGAATCAAAATCCCGCGGAGGAATAATAAGCAAAACAAAGTTAACAACACTTCTTTCAAGGAGTTTTGATGCGCTTTGCGGTTTAGACACCCTCGAAAGAAAGTGTGAGAGGAGATGAAGAGGTATGATAATCATGTTAACGGTAAACTGACGATGTTGCGTGCCTTATCAACATTATCGCACTTGGATGGGGATAATGCAAACATCTGACGCTAGCGGCTCCAGCACACACAGAAAATACGCACAATTTTACATCCCTGGAATCGATACCTATCAGTGAGCTAGTGCTAAAATATGTGAATCAGGCACATTCACCGTGAAATAATTGTTTTTACTTTCTCTACCCGTACCATCTAAATAGTGAATACAGAAGGCACCTATTGCATTCCACCCAAAAATGGATGTCGAGATTTCACCATAATTACACGTTTTAGGATCCAAAAAATACATTTTTAGTAAAAGGTCCCTGTGTGTGTGTCCATGTGTCTGTGTGTCTATGAACACTCAAAAACGTAAAGTCCGTAAAATACAAAATTTGATATTTGAGATTAGTATCTTCCAGGGATGCGACACGCAGATTTTGAGGAAAATCCTCCCACCCTATACTACCCTTTACATAAAAAAATAATGCGAAAGTTTTGATTTTCTCAAAAATGGCTCTAACGATTTTAATTAAAATAACTATATTAAAGACATTTACATTATAAATAAAATGGACATATTGAAGTTTCTGGGAATAGCCTCTGAAGACATGCTTTTTCAGGGTGAAACGCAAGAGATAGACAAAAACTTAACAGTACAAAAATGTAGATTTCATTAAAACACACAATTTATGTCATATACATTTTCGTGGAGTTGATTTTTTTGAGATGTTTCTTGTTATTGGTTTCAGTTTTAAAATACTTAAACTTCTCACATGAGGGAATTTGTTGACTCCTGGCAATGAAAAGAAATGGATTTTATCTACAGCTTTTAAAAGATTTGACTTAGCCGAGTTTGTTCCCTTATTTCCCTTCTACGTATAAGAATGCAAGTAATAAGACAATTTCTGCTACTGTTTATCTCGATTAGCATGAACTAAACAAGAGAATAAGATTTTTAAAAGTAATGTGTTACCGAGTTGTAGATAAAGTTATATGAATGGTACACAATAGATTTTTACCACACTGGTTCAATTACATTAAAAGCGTATGACATTGTAAGTCGCCATTCAGGTATGTTACCTTAAAATAATTTGAGATCTCCTTTTGTTTTATGTGGTTTTCCCGAAGAAAAATACGAGTCAGAAGGAGAATTTTATATTGCAGTGGTATGTTGCCATGGTTAGAATAACTGGACGAAGAGCAATAGATCCCAGTTTCAAATACCCCCTATGGAATTGAACTTTTCATTTTGACTCGAGATTTGCAGTCGCATTTATAATAAAACACATGTGATAGATGCGGTGAGGGGTGAATTGGTTTGGTTGGTGAGGGACGAGTTGTAATAAAATTAAACTAATTCCTCTCCTCCCACTCAAAAACTGTCCAGAATGCATTTAAAAAAAAAAAAAAAAAAAACCATTGGTTCTACAAACGATACTTTCAGTTTTTTTAATACTTACAGACGCCATTTTTCAGATTTATTATTCTATTTATCTTTTTGTTCCTATTATCCTTAAAAGAACTTTTTTACACTGTTTTATTTGTTTAACATTATAAAAATAATACCTATTCATTCTTTGTTTTCCTTTTGTTTAATCGAAAAACAGCCGTTAAGCTGTGAAATAATCCAACTCTTTAACATAAGCATCCATTTTATTAATTTAAGGTTCTTGAAAGTTGGTTTCCTTAGCGCATTAGTAGCGCGGCTGCTTACTAAGCGGAAGACCCAGGTTCCCGGAACTGGTAGATAGGGACTTTTTCCGCCAGGAGAGCTAGTCTATGGTGTACTCAGACTCGTGAGGTTCTTGGGGGGGGGGGAGTCTGTTAAGGAGCTACCTGAAGGATAAGTGCAGTACCAGGTTGCGTAGACCTCATTGACCTGCCGGAAGGGACTCGGAGCGCTAACCGCGTCCCACCATCCAGTGTAGCATCCTGTTCTTGAAGACTCTAATGGGAAAAAGTTAGGAATGATGCGGTCCGGCGGTAGACCTTAGGTGGACTTCACTGAATCATGGGGTTTTCTTCTATAGCTTTAGAGGTCTTGAGGATAAAATCTCAGTACAATCTGTTAAACTTTAAACAACAAACTGATGTGTTGCATTCACCCATTCTGAAAAAAGAACTTATAATAATTGATTCTTTTATACATGATGCTTTTCGAAATAAACATTAATAGAAATGGTCTTATTACTTGCTTCTTTGCGAGGAAAAGTGAAATACATTAGGCTAAAGTAATAGACAAATCCTTTAAAAGTAGGTCCCTGTATAAAATAATTTAATTCAGATATAAAATAACCGAGGTCTTCCGTTTGAGAAATGTTCAAGTATTCTAAAACTGAGACCAATGAAAAGGAATATTTCCTAAATGCTTAACTCTGCATAAAAATTGCATAAGACATAATGAGGTCTACATTTTATGTAGTATTTATTTATAGCTTATATATTACCAGGAATACAAAATTCATCCAGAATAATGAGGTCTTCAGAGACTATTCCCAAAAAGTTCAAAATAACATTTCATATTTTCTCATGAAAAGTGTTAAATATAATGCTGCCTTATAAAATGCTGTACTTAACAATATTATAGCAAGTTTTCGTTTTTAGCTGTGCTACTTACAAACACTCTCACATACAATACCTTTTTTTAAAGTGCTTTTTTATTTAGGGGGTTTCAAAATATATATTTTCAGTGAAATCTCGACATTGCTAAATGGTAGAGTACAACCCAGGGCTGAGAAGGAACTGAAATATATTTACTGGGGCCCAGGACTGAGAAGCTTCATTCATAAGTATAACACCTAACTACCCCTATTATTACTCCAACCTGAGCGACTCAATATCATGCTGAGCGGTCGACGTCATCGGAGATTTGAGCGGAGCTGAGGCAACTAAAGTATTCGTCGCTACAAACAGGTACTTAGGGAGTGACATGCTATAAGTAATTAGGTAGGGGAGTATACACACACACTCATTACACACAGTGGGGAACGTCGCATGCTTGGCTTCCACGTGACCGACGCTGTGTTTTTTTCCACCTCTTACGATTTACGAACTATGCGAAAGTAATCCAGAATAAAGAAGTCTTCTGAGGCAAATCCCAGAATAATCAAGATATAATTTATATTTGTCGTATGATTATCTTTAATATACGACATTTTAAACAAAATTGTTAGGCATTTTTGAGAAAATCAAAATTTTCTAAAATGTTTCCATGCGAATTGTATTTTAGGGTTGAGGGGTTTTGTTGTAAATCTTCATTTCACATCCCAGATATATACTGATCTTAAATATGAAGTTTAGCATTGAACCAACTTTTCTTTTTGGGTTATTGCATTCGCAAACACGTGGACTATTTTATAAATATTCCTTATTTGGGAATCAGGGGACCTCAAAATATATTTCCGGTGAAATCGCAGCATGTAATTTTTGAGTGAAATAAATACCTCCTATACACTATGTACATAGTACGCGCACAGAAAATAAACATGGAGGACTTCGGAAATTATTGTATAATTTGAGCTATATCTTTTGTTATTTATGGCTATATTACATAGTTAAAGTATTTTCATTTGTATGGTTGAGATTTGTTAAAGAGTTTGTAAAAGTTTGATTAAACAGCAGTCTCTCTAAGAAATAGGCAATTCTTACACAATATAAAAAGAAAAGGCTGCAATACATTCCGCATTGTTTTAAAAGAATTGCACCGTTGAGTCTGTAAGCATAAACCTGTCTAGTAAACCTACACTTGCAGATTACGTATTCACCGCTGCGCTTGAAGCATCAACGTGTTGAGGTACTCCACCTGTTTACCATTCGACCCAGACATTGATAGGAAAACCTGACCTTTTGTTTTCTTTACATCGAGCCTCTATTCCCGACGCTGATTATATACGTGCATTCAGATGTGGTGGATAAACAAGCCGAAGATCGTAACCCGATGAATAGAAAATGGCTTACAAGGTATACAGGGTGTTACGAGTACACGTGCGCAGATTTCGCGTACTGGGAGATCCATATATGAGGAATAATAAAGTCCAACAACAATTTCAACTATATTGAAAGGTAACAGGGATAAGCCATCATTATCTGTATAGTCTGGCAACAGAGTAGAACTTAAGATCCAAATGTTTTGCTTTGGTTTGGGGTAAGGCCAACATTTTATTCTGGTTTTTGCTTGATATTCAGTTCTCCACGTTTATTATCAGCTACTGCCACCAACGGGGGTGGAAAAAATGTAAATGGGGCTTTATTTATGGAAGCTCTCTAACTGATGTGGTTCTCAGCGTCCTGTTTTATACTGGGGGTGAAAGACCGCTAAAATTTGCGCAGAGGCTCTATTATGAAGTTTGAGATTCTTTAACGTGCCGTAAATCTACGACACGGGATCAACGGCTTTATTTCCCTTCCGAAGGAAGATATGCCAAGGGTTTTTATGCCTGAAAAAATCCACCGTCCTCCGTTTGAGGACGGTGGATATAAAAAACGAGGGGTGGGATGATTCTCTATCAAGCTCTCTGGTATTCACAAGACCTGATATGATTGCTGCATACGATTTAGTCTGATGATCAAAGATGAAACACATTCAAATGTGAATTATGGAAATACCTCAATCAGGTGTATCGTGGAATGATTAAATCAAAGCCACATATTTGCTAATCAGTAACTGACACATTTACAGTACATATTCAAAATGTGCTCTGTTAGAATGTGCAGGCATCGAATCTTCTTAGCTAATTTTGCCCTCCCTCGTTTTCACTTCTGCGTGTTGTCCAGTTGCTAGGTCTGTTTCAAATACACGTGCGCGAAGATCTCCAATGGCAACAACCTTGTCATAGTAAACTTTACCTTTCAAATATTACCAGAAATAATCTAAAGGATTAAGCTTTACAATAAGCAAGAATCTTATCTAGATATTCTTGTTTTGTGGGGACTGTCATAATTCTAAATACAGTAAATGGTCTGAGCACTGACATAATCAGCTACAGAGCAAGGTATCCAGAAGAATAATATTACTGTCAACATTCCAGATCTTCCGCTCAGCTTAAAACGCCCAATGTGGCGCAGTTGCCAAGCGTATGACCACGACTTTATTCCAGTAGACACTCCGGAATCCAATTCTTTAATATAATTTGTGGCTAAACGACTCATGTTAGTAAAAACACGAATAACTTTTTTTTGTTTGTTTTGTTTTTTGGGTTTTACCTCTTTATTCTGAATGCACAAGTAAATGATAATGAAGTTGTGATTCATTCGCAGTCGAACATTTGTCCAATTGTATTTTTACTTTCTCTGTACGTACTTTGTACCTAGTGAATAGAGAAGGTATTGTATTGCACCCAAAAATTCGATTCCGAGATTTCACCGGAAATACATGTTTTCAGACTCCCTGAATCCAAAAAAAGCATTTTTAGAAAAATGTCCGTGTGTGTGTCTCTCTATCTGTCTGTTGTCTGTCTGTGTGTTTGTGTGTGTGTGTGTCTGTGGACAGTATAGCTCAGAAACGAAAGGACCGTTAAAGCCCAAACTTGGTATTTAAGTTTGGTATTTTCCAAGGATGCGACACGAAGATTTTCAAGAAAATCCCCTCACCCCAACTACCCTTTACATGGAACTTTTTTGGAAAATTTTGATTTTCTAAAAAATGGCTAACGAGTTTGATTAAAATATCGTATATTAAACATATTTACCTGACAAATAAAATGTATATCTTGAATATTCTGGGAATCGCTTCTGAAGATTCTGGATGCAGTTTTCGGAATTTTGCACAAATGCTAAACCGTAAGAGATAAACAAAAACTTACCACAAAAAAAAATGTAAAGCACATTAAAACACACAATTTATGATATACATTTGTTTCGTGCAATTGATCGTTTTTAGATATTCCTTGTTTTTGTTTCAGCCTTGAAAAAACTTATACTTTTCTCATAGGGGAATTTCTCAACTCGTGTCCATACAAAGGAACTTCAGTCACATAGCAACCAGCTTTTGACTATCACTTTAAGCTATGGTACTCCCTTATTTCGATTCTACTTGAAAGAAAGCAATAAATAAGACTATTTCTGCTAACTTTTTCTGGATTGAATGAAGTAAATATTAGCATACGCTTATAATTTGTTGCAAGGTATAGAGAAAGTCATGTGAATGGAACACATCAGATTTTTTATTTATGAAACAATGCATTATAAACGAAAAGTTAGAGCAACTTATATTTCACCTTAACGTCAGAAAGTAGCCGTTGAAGTTTGCGCATTTATACCTCTAACACCTTGTATATTGATATTTTTCCGGTTCACTGTTAAAATGAATAACGTTTTGTTTGGAAATTATGTTTCAAATAGATTAATTTAATTTAGCGTTATTCTTTGTTTTCTTTTACATGCTATGTAGTTATTATGCTTTGATCGTGATAATGTTCACTAATGTCAAAATAAGTACTTAGGAGTTTAAAAAAATAATTAAATAATTTTTGTTAAGGAAACTAACAGCAATATTTAAATAGCCAACGTGTAGGGAGTATACGAATTTGTAATATTTCGAAATACGGGGTACCACAGCGGAACACGAAATTTTACATTGTGTTATAACTTAAATTACGTGCGCATGCTCTTGCTGTTATAATGCCATTTGATAAATATCGATCATTGGACAGATCAATAACGTGTTTTTTTTTATATATTTTATAGAAATCTATTCAATTAACTTTTTCTATTTATTCCGTAATAAACTATTCTTACAAAAGCTTGTTCTATCTACTCATGTTAATCTAGATAAACGTTAGTAGAAATGTTCTTATTAATTGGTTCCTTACTAGTAGATTTCCTTATTAAGAAAATATATTAGACTGAAGCAACAGTCAAATCGTTTAGAAGCTGTACGGTTGAAATTCGGTTATCTTTGCTTGCAAGGAGCAAAACAAAAAGAAAAAGGAAGACAAATTTTCGTTTGAAAATGTTTTAAAATGGAAACCAATAAGACGGTATATGTCGGAAGTTATTAACTCAACAAAAATGCTCATGGCATAAATTGTGTCTTTTAACAAGATTTACATTTTTCATATATTGAGTTTTTATCTATCCGTAGTTAACTTGTTACGCAAAAGTCATCCAAAATAAAGAGGTATTCAAAAGTTATTTCCACAAAATTAAAGATATTCATTTTATTTTCATGTATATATCTTTGATATAGGGACCCATATTGAGCAAATCAAAATTTTCGAAAACGTTTCCATGTAAAAAAACGGGGGATTTTCATGAAAACTTTCGTATCACTTTTTTGGAAGATGGTGCACTTAATTGTCAACTTTTGTATTTAATTGCCTTTCGTTTTTGAGTCATGTTGTCCTCAGACACAGACAGACACATACACTCACACATAAATACATGCGAGCACACGTTTTTCTAAAAATTGCTTTTCTGGATACAGAGGACCCGAAAACACTATTTCCAATGAGCTTCCGGTATCAAAATTTGGTGTGGAAAGCAAAACCTTCTCTACCTAGAAAATATCGTATAGAGGAAGTAAAAACAATGATAGTTGTGAGACAGACACCAGCTTTGTTGTTATATTAAACCCCACAGGCTGCACCAAGAATCTTGAGAAAAACATTTTGCGAAGAGATGTTAAAATCACACGAATGAAGATGAATTTATTGTCAAATTATACGTGTCAGCGAATCGCACTTATATCTATCTGGATTGGTAAACAAAGAGAATTTCAGGCAGTGTGCGAATTACCGGAATGAAGGGTAGAATTCCCTGACTCACGACTGTATTATTTTTTCCTTGCCATGGAAGAACATTTCTACTTCTCATAAATCTCGAACGACATTTTGTTAGATAGTTTTTTGCGGCATAAAGAGCCGTACAAGGTCTACGGACACGACAGCTTGATAAAAAGTGCACACTGTAGTACCGGTGAACCAGCGAGGTCGCTGAACTAGCTAGCTCGATGTGCTATTACTGTCATTATCGTTCCTTCATATTCATAATGCGCACATATCCAAGTATTTTTTTCCGGATAACATCAAGATTATATTTAAATATAATCTTGTGTCTGCAATCATGATCAGTATAATTATTCCATTAGAATCATAGCACTTTAGATAATTCTTAATTATAGCTGGAAAAAGTCGGCCGTGATTCAATATCAATGTTTGGAGCATCGCATAATCATTGTTGACAATGTAGCGTATCATTAAATGTTTTAATGACTTGGATTTTGAAGCCTAAACCTGAGTTTCCTATGAAGGTTGCTTTCCTACCAAACCATAATCCTATTTTTTAAATTAAACATTAAACAATTCCATAAATTATTGTATTTTCTGATATCTGTGCGTGAAGATATTGGTGGAATATTTTCTTCCTTTCAAAAAGAAACTTGTATTTTTGAACTCTAAGGAAGAAGCTTGAGTCGCACACTTTTTAGAGGTGACATTACCTGGCCAGTAAAATCCCCAGATTTGACTATCAGTGGTTTGTTCTAATACCGTTATATTAATTTGAAGTTCTGCCTAAAATATTGCAGGACAATATTCGTCATGAAATCGCCAATGATCCTTTTGACATGTTGCGCTGTTAAATGGATAACTTGTAATCGAGTTTTGAAGAGTGTTTGCGAGTAAATAAATAGCCCACAGGCTGTTTTAATGAAAAATAAATTGCATATTATGTTAATAAAGAACCACATATTATTCTTATGAGAATTCTTTTATCATATAGAATAAATATAATTTAAAATTGCCCGTTCCTCAGCTTTTAATTTATTCATTCGCGTTTATATTTTATGGATTATATCAAAGTCTAAAATAAGAACTATAGCTTTCCTGGCGACGTGTTAATTCAAAATCTTCTCGGGCTTCTAGCCAGGTAATAACTTGGCTTGACACCAACGTTTCGAAGAAGTGCATCTTCCTCGTCTTCAGGGTGAACTGATGGTTTGAGCTTGCGGAGACTGGTATTTATAAGAGCTGGGATGAAGCTAACATCTGATTGGTTCGCGAGATATTATGGCCTGGTATTTAAGATGACTGAGACATGGGCACGGACTTCGTAGAAAACTATTTATAGCAGTTATTCGGCTAATGTTTTGTGTTTGAGCACGCACCTGCTGGAAATAAGTCTTGGAAGACTGCAGGTACAGGATTAGGTGTTAAGGCTCTTTATCATCGGTGTCCATGCTGAACTTAATTGTAGGCCAGAATCGCGATTTAGATTATTTGTTGCAGATGAGATGGCTAAAGCTTCTTTTACTCTCCTTTCCCAGTAATTCGAACACTTTGCCACTATCTTGGTGTTAGTAAAGTTAGCTCTGTGGCTCTGTTCTATACAGTGTTCAGCCAGTCCAGATTTTTCGGGCTGCATAAGCCTTATTGATCTTTGGTGTTCAGAAACGCGTGTGGCAATAGTGCGTCCTGTTTGGCCAATGTACGCTGCGCTGCATTCGCAAGGAATGTGGTAGACACCAGGTACTCTGAGAGCTAAATTATCTTTAACTGGCCTGATAAAATTTTTGATTTTAGGTGGTGGCTTATGGATGGTTTTGACATTATATTTGTAGAGTAGTCTACTAATCTTTCCCGAAAAATTTCCGGTAAACGGTATATAGGCTATGGCGGCTGGCTTGTCTTTTTGTTGAGTGTTCTTGCTGGGGTTTCTTTTTCGTCCGGCTCTTTTCAGCGCTGATGTGATGTCCTTGGCTGAATATCCATTTTGTTGGAGTGTGAATTTTAGGTGTTGAAATTCCATTTGCAGATTATCTGGGTCTGATACAGAAACTGCTCTATGTGCCAATGTGTTTAGAATGCCCATTCGTTGTGACTTATGGTGGAAGCTGTTTGCGTTGAGATAAAGATCCGTGTGTGTAGGTTTTCGGTAGACGGCATGACCAAGAGTTCCGTCCGCTTTTCTGGTAACCAGAATGTCCAGAAATGGGAGGGAAGCATTTTTCTCAACTTCCATTGTGAACTGTATTTGTGATCTAAGGCTATTTAGGTGTGCAAGAAAATCTGGAAGAGTGTGCAGTCCATGTGGCCAAATTACAAATGTATCATCTACATATCTGTAAAAATGTGTAGGTTTTAATGGGGCTGTGTTAAGTATTTCATGCTCCAGAAACTCCATATAGAAGTTGGCAATAGCTGGTGACATACAAAACCAACCATAAGCCACCACCTAAAATCAAAAATTTGGTCAGGCCAGTTAAAGATAATTTAGCTCTCAGAGTACCTGGTGTCTACCACATTCCTTGCGAATGCAGCGCAGCGTACATTGGCCAAACAGGACGCACTATTGCCACACGCGTTTCTGAACACCAAAGATCAATAAGGCTTATGCAGCCCGAAAAATCTGGACTGGCTGAACACTGTATAGAACAGAGCCACAGAGCTAACTTTACTAACACCAAGATAGTGGCAAAGTGTTCGAATTACTGGGAAAGGAGAGTAAAAGAAGCTTTAGCCATCTCATCTGCAACAAATAATCTAAATCGCGATTCTGGCCTACAATTAAGTTCAGCATGGACACCGATGATAAAGAGCCTTAACACCTAATCCTGTACCTGCAGTCTTCCAAGACTTATTTTCTAGCAGGTGCGTGCTCAAACACAAAACATTAGCCGAATAACTGCTATAAATAGTTTTCTACGAAGTCCGTGCCCATGTCTCAGTCATCTTAAATACCAGGCCATAATATCTCGCGAACCAATCAGATGTTAGCTTCATCCCAGCTCTTATAAATACCAGTCTCCGCAAGCTCAAACCATCAGTTCACCCTGAAGACGAGGAAGATGCACTTCTTCGAAACGTTGGTGTCAAGCCAAGTTATTACCTGGCTAGAAGCCCGAGAAGATTTTGAATTATATCAAAGTCTATTTTATATAAATAAGCTGTATAAAGAGGTACGTAATGCTCTCTGATGTGTTCCTTTATATTAAAAGAAAAAATAATACATTCACATAATTATACAAAAGCAGTGAACTCTTTGGCTTCTGTATTCTTACGATATCTACCACAACATTTTATGTTTATATCTTCTGCGAGATTAATAAGGACATTCCACAACCAGTATTTGCATACGTTTTATCTCAACTCACTTCAGCACTCATTACGCAATAGAAGCATTCGATTCCATTTCTGCATGGCTTGGGAATTGGGGGGGGTTTACGCTTTCCCCCTGTCTCTGTGTATACGTTTGCATCTCATTAACTAGGAATGTAGTATATTGATTCAAATCCTTAGTTATTTTGAGGAAATGTCAGTAGTTGTCAAAGCATTGTTGTAGCTGAAGAGAGTTCCACAAAGGGCTTCACCTTTTTATATGTTGCGGATGTCTAATTTATTACCAATTTTAGTATTTTGGTTTTTACTTTCTCTGCACGTACTATGTACAGAGTGTATAGAGAAGGTATTGTACTCCACCCAAAAATTCGACACCAAGACTTCACTGGAAATATATCTTTAAGGATTCCCTGTATCCAAAAAAACACACAAAAAAAAACAAAACATTTTCACAAAAAGGTCTGTGTGTGCCAGTGTGTCTTTGAACATGATAAGTCAAAAACGAAAAGTCGGTAAAATACCAAACTTGGTATTTAAAGTTAGTATCTTCCAGGGATGGGACACGAAGATTTTGAGAAAAATCCCCCCCACTCCAAACTGCCATTTACATGGAACGTTTTTTAAAAAATTTTGATTTTCTTAAAAATAACTAACAATTTTGATTAAAATAGAGCGTATTAAAGATATTTACCTGACAAATAATATGTATATCTTGAATTTTCTGGGAATAGCCTCTGAATGCTACTCTATTCTGTACGAATTTTACGGAATTTTGCATAACTGCTAAACTGTCAGAGATGGAAAAAAAGTTAATTCACAAAAAATGTAGAGCACTTTAAAACACACAATTTATGATATATGATTTTTTTCATGGAGTTGATCGTTTTTGAGATATTGCTTATTTTTGGTTTCGGCTTTGAACAAATATACTTCTCATACAGGACTTTGTTAACCCATGTCCATACATACAAATAAAGGAACTTCTGTTACATAGTAACCAGCTTTTGACTATCACTTTAACTTATGGTACTCCCTTATTTCGCTTCTACTTACAAGGAAGCGAGTAATAAGACTATTTCTGCTAATTTTTTTCGATTAGCATTAAGTAAATAGAACAATAAGCTTTTTAATAATAATTTTTGTAGAGATGTAGAGAAGGTCATGTGAATGGAACACATCAGATTTTTATTTCAGAAATTGTTTGAGAGAAAGTCGGAGAGATGGAGAGAGATAGAAAAAGAAGCATCTTTTCTCTATATCCTTCATAAATATGCAGAATAACTTGAAGTAATTGATTTTTTCACTAGCCGTGTGTAGACAGGAGTTGGAAAGGTGGAGTCAGATTGAACAATTAAATGCCATTTCTGGATTTGAATCACAAATTTCCTGCTCTCCGTCTAGTAGCTATAACCATTGAGCTACCATGCACACAGGCCGATACGGAATTAAATTTCCCAGTAGTATTACAAGTCGACATTGAGGAATGTCATCTCAAAGTAATTAGAGATTTCTTTGCTGTTTACCGGCAACAGCGAGTCAGTTGGGGAATTTAATGTTTATGTCGGCATGCTACTATGGTAGTTCAGTTGTTTGAGCAACTGAACGGAGACCAGGAGATCCGTGGTTCAAATCCCGGCCGACAATAAATGTTTCAATCTGACTCTGTGTGTATGTATATGTGTGAGATGTCAGAGGGGATTCAGCACTTCAGCCATTGGCATATTATGCGACAGACTCCAGGAGGATAGGATAAAATGAGTGTAATTTCAAAGGGCGGCGGAAAAGGGATGACGGAGATAGAGAACCTCCACAGTGGCTCTAACATATTCCACACAACTCTTTATCCCAACGCGGGGAGCGCTAGGAGCCCGCGCCGCATTTCTGACCAAATTCGCTGAGTCTACAGATGGCTTTCAGCGCCATCCCCTCGTCGAGAACTGAATTTTCCGAGTGTAGTCACCACCACGAAAGGAGGCCACCACAGCTGTTCTCGCCATGGATGAAATGGAGATGAAATGCAGGGACAGAAAGCTCAGGGGGATGAAGAAACATTCCCAAGCATTTCTCCTAAGGACCCGGGAAAATAGCCCGAAAAAACCCATGGGTCAGAGAGGTCGGCCTCTCAAAGCGATCCCACGACCACCCGAATACCAGGTTTAGATGAAGAGCCCGAGCCACCTGGGTTTCCACTCCTGCTCTACATACAACTAGTGTGGAAGAAACAATCAACTGACAATACAAATTTGGACTAATAGTGAGTAAAATTATGCAGCTCTGAACGTC
Organism: Hymenopus coronatus; assembly: GCA_030762935.1. Taxonomy (NCBI): domain Eukaryota; kingdom Metazoa; phylum Arthropoda; class Insecta; order Mantodea; family Hymenopodidae; genus Hymenopus; species Hymenopus coronatus. Next base: position 85,053,042 of record CM060895.1, read on the forward strand.
AAGTACTTGGGACATTGTTAGACACCATTGGGGTATTTCATTTCAAAATAATCTGAGATCTCCTTATGGTTACCGAGAAAAAGGGAGTCATTGGGGAACTTAATGTCATATCTGCACGTTGCCATGGTAACTCAGTGGTTAGAACAACTAGACGGAGATCACAAGATCCGTGGTTCAAATACCTGATTTTTTCAAACAGGCTCTGCCTTACCAATGTATAATAATGATTTGAAATTCAGATATCTTTGACAGCAACGTCCTTTCACTTGAGATGGATGGGGAAATTCTCTTTAACTGAATGGCTGAGATCAACCCCAGATTCTTTTTCTGATGTAGCGCGAAGCTGTTGTTGGATTACAGGAACAATATTAATTTTGCTGATGCTGTTAATAAATTCAGTGCTGAATAAAAATAAATCTGATGTGTTCTATTAAAATTACTTTAATCTATGCTGCAAACAAACTATTCTTAGAAAGGATTATTCTTTTATTTTGTTCATGCTAATCAAGATAAGCTTAACCATACATAATCATATGACTTAGTTATTCATAAATAGAAGGAAAATAAGGGAATACTATGCTTTGCAACTATAACTGAAATTATTTGAATATATTTCCATGTCCAGGAGTGAAATAAAAGACATGACGCGGATGAGGATTTTTAGTTTGAACAGAATTTAAGTGTTTTAAATTTTAAATCAATAACAGGGAATATTTGTGTAATGGCTAACTCTAAAAATCTTATGTGCTCCATTCACATTAGTTTCTCTACATCGTTGTAACAAGTTATTATTAAAAATTTTATTCTTCTATTTACTTCATGATAATCGAGATAAACATAAGCAGAAATTGTGTTAACTTGTAAAGAAGCAAATACACTACACTAAAGCCATAATCAAATCTTTTAAAAGCTAGTTGCCATGTGGATGAAATCAATTTCTATGCAGCGCCAACAACTTTCCATGTGAGAAAAGTTTAAGTAGTTTACATCGGAAAAAAATAACAAGGAATATCTCAGACATGGTCAATTTGACGAAAAGTTGTGTGTTTTAACGTGGTCTACATTTTTTGTGAAGTAAGTTTATTTCTATCTCTCACGGTTTACCAGTTATGCACAAGACTTTTAGAATGAAGGGGAATCTCAGGGATCTACATTTTATTTGTCATGTAGTCATCTTTAATATATGAATTTGAATTAAAATTGTCAGAACCATTTTTTAGAAAATAAAAAAAAATCGAAAAACGTTCCACGAAAAGTTTATTAAGGATTGTTATGAAACGTTTTGTATCCTAGGAAGGTACAAACTTGAAAAAAAAGTTTGTATTTAATGAACTTTTCGTTTTTGAGCTATACTGTCCAAATACACAGACACATGCACTGATTTACTTTCAAATTTCTTTTTTAATTCAGCAACCTTAAAATTTGTATTTCCAATGAGATCTCGGTATCAAATTTTTGGGTTGAATATGATATTTGAATATGATATCTTCTCTATCGACTTTATACATTGTACATACGTGCTAGAGAAAGTTATAATCTAGCAACATTTACAGAAGTCTCTGATAAACTCCTATTATAGTTCTATTTTAAAAAGTTTACCCTTTTAAAATTAAAAACAAAATAATTCAGTAATAACATATTAAACAATTTACACTCTAATGGTTTAACTTTGCTTATTCGTATATTAATACAATATTAAAACAATTGTATTAAATTTACACAGCTCTAAATATTCAGCTAAATATTTAATATTTGATAAACATCAATAAAACCTTAAACACACTTATTTGATTTTGATAGACACAATCAAGCACTAAAACCAAAGTTTATGAATGTTACAGTTACCTAATAAATCATCCGAGTACCACAAACCTAGGTAGATCAATCCAACTGCCGATTTCGTGTACATCCGCACAATAAAGGAGAGAGATCATTCTCCCGATGAGGAAATATTATTATCGGAAGCATGGTTTACTCACAGTTTTCGTGATCCGCGAAGAAACTCATCTAATTTCTCATGATGGAGAGTAAACATTGGCCATATACATAAGGCAAAAAATTCTCAATCTCTGCCACTACCATCCAACTCACTACGACATGGCAAAGTTTATTCTATACATAACTATCAGGTACAAAGACATAAGGTGCCAATTGAAGTAATAATTGAGAACAAACAAAATGCAAATTTGGTACAACATTTTAAGAAAATGCGTTAAAAGTAAATAATTTTATTCAAAGTATGTCAAGAACATACATGATTGAACGTTTGAAATTCCAAACTAGTAATGCTGCTTTTTCGAAATTGTTACCACGGATGAAGTGTAAATAAGTTACAGTGCAAATTTCATGCGTTGTACTCTGATGGCTTGGAAGTTATTGTCAAATTTGTTTAAGTTTTCGTCATGTCATTAAAAAAACCCTTATGAAAAAATAATAAATCCAATTTTCGCCTAATATTTTAACCCCAGGTTCACAATACATCCACTTTTGAAATTGCTCTCTGTGTCTTCTTTGGTTAAGCTGAAAATTTTTTTAAATTTATAAATGTGATTCTTTTGTCATAAAAATATAATTTTTGTGTTTGAAAATTGAAAGCATAAACTTAATTACATATGAAAATGTATTTTTGTGAAAATTTGCACCAAATTTTATTTGTGTAACAGAAAAATTGCTCCGCAAGGAGCATTTTACAAGAAGGAAAATGCTGAAAATATCAATAGTGAGAAACAAGGAAAGCCTTGAATGCATGGTTCACATTAAAATTTACCAGGCTGATAAACCTCAGGTTTCATTTTTTCTCGGATGTTGACTTTCCTTTCTTTTCTTCTTGCATTGCTGCTTTTCTTCTCCACAGCTTTGTTTATTTCTTTGCATGATATGAATGAGATCTCGTCGAACTGAAGTTTTTCTTGCCTAGTCCAGTACAGTCCACCTCTAATACTTTGCTGTAGCTCCAGTGATTTACGGTATTCAGAAATGGTGGCTGGTTGGTACTCAAGAATGTTTAAATTATTTTATGGAATTAAAATACTGTAAGAGGTAGACGAAAACCTACTACACAAAACAAAATGTACATCACGATAAAGTACGATATTTGTATCATATACATTTATGTGGAGTTGGCCGTTTTGGAGATATTCCTTGTTATTGGTTTCAGTTTTAAAACACTTAAAATCTTTCACATATACAAATTGTCAACTGCTGGTAATATAAAGAAACGGATTTTATCCACATAGAAACCAGCTTTTAAAAGATTTGACTGTTGCTTTAGCCTGGTGTGTTCCATTATTTCGCTTCTACTTACAAGAAAGTATTTCTATTAATGTTTATTTCGATTAGAATGAAGTTCAGCTTTTTAGCAATAATTTGTTACAGTGTTGTAGAGAAAGTTATGAGAATTGAGCATATCATATTTTTACTTTCTCTAACATATTATATATCTAGTGTATAGAGAAGATATTGTAATGCACCCACAAATTCGATACCGAGATTTCTACGGAAATATATGTTTTAAAACCCCCTGAATCCAAAACAAAAAAGCATTTTAAAAAAATGTCTATCTTTCTGTCTGTGTGTATGTGTGTCTGTGGATAGCATAGCTCAAAAACGAAAAGACCATTAAATACCAAACTTGGTATTTAAGTTTGGTATTCTCCAAGGATACGACACGAAGATTTTCAAGAAAACTCTTCCCACCAAAACTACCCTTTACATGGAACTTTTTACGAAAATTTTTGATTTTCTCAAAAATGCCTCTAGCAATTTTGATTAAAATATCGTATATTAAAGATATTTACCTGAAAAACAATATGATCTTAAATTTTCTGGGAACAGGCTCTGAAGACACCGTATTCTGGATGAATTTTATAGAATTTTACATAACTGCTAAACTGTAAGAGAAGTACAAAAGCTTTTCACACAAAGATGTAGAGCACGTTAAAACACACAATTTATGTTATATATATATTTTTTTCGTGGAGTTGATCATTTTGTATATATTCCTTGTTTTTGGTTTCAGCTTTGAAAAGTCATAATTTTTTCATACAGGAATTTGTCAACTGCTGTCCATACAAACAAAGGAACTTCAGTTACATAGCAACCAACTTTTGACTATCACTTCAACCTATGGTACTCTCTTATTTCGCTTCTACTTATGAAGAAGCAAGTAATAAAGGCTTTTTCTGGTATTCTTTTCTTGATTACGACGAGTTAGATAGAACCATAAGCATTTTAATAATAATCTGTGGCAGAAATGTAGAGAAAGTCATGTGAATGGCACACATCAGATTTTTTATCTAACTTTCCCATTCGATTCCGGATAAGGAACCTCTGCATAGCATTTATGTGTTTATGCCCCCCCCCTTCACGCCCAGTCCAGTACATTCAGCAAGCGATTTATCTAGTTTACTGAAATTGTGACACATACTCGTATTTCAGTTTCTGTTAAAACAATGGGTAGATTAATTGCCTAAATGCTTTTAAAAATCAGATATATAATTTCTGTTGCATTTCTGGCTACTTTCCCTTTTTTTCATATTTTATACTTTCATATGCACATAAATCCCAGCCTTGGTATTAAAACGTAAATTAATTTGAGTGCATTTAAATGTTACAACACATGAAAGGTAAAACAGTATTAAAATACTTCCATTTTTAGTGTGAAATCATCCAATAATAAAACAAACCAGTGATTTATATACTGAAAAGTTCTACTTTATATAACGAATGCTCAGCAAGATAGGGTTTTGCATGGGTAGGGCTGCGGGGTTAAGGCTAAAAGGCGTAGGAGAAGGAGTAAGCCAAAGTAAGTGTATTGTGTAATACGAAGTCTGATAATTATTGGCACTTAATTATAAAATGCAAAAGAACTATGAATATGAGAGAAAAATTACTAAATAACAATTGGTCTAATCTACCAAATGAAATTATAGATAAAAGGATGTTAAGAGCTAAACCAAAAGAAAGTTTAACAGGAATAGGACAGTATTTAAGTGTAGTAAGAAGTAGATGGGTGAAGTAAATAGAAATAAGGAATACGAAGAAATGTAGTAGTATGTTCTTACATTTACAATAATACAATATTTGCGTCACTCAGTCGAATGAGTCGAGTGACCGTAGATGCTATCGAAAAATAATTCAGTTTAAAATATTACCAACATATATATTTTATATCTCTTAACAACATTGGAAATACACACATACACACACACACACACACACACACACAAACCCACACACACAGACGCATACACACGCTCGCGCGCTACGACAACAGAACCACAGAGCAATAAAAGAAATAACACTGATATCACACACACACACATACACACACGCACACACACACACTTGCACTCACAACTACATCACGTATTCATACATATAGACTAGTCAAATACCAAATAAGTCTATAGAATATTTACACAAATAATTTTTTTGTTAGTTCACGTACTTCCATTAAGTATGTGCCCAGATTTGGCCAGTTTTTACTGTTTAGAATCAAATCCCAGAATGCCGTCCTTCGTCTGTTTGAAGCTAAAATACTTCCGGCAATAATTCCTTTTAGCATCCTCCACCTGCACGCAATCTGCCAGTCTTCATGATACCCGCATAATGGGCAAATCCGCCCACCAACTTCATCAGCTACCTTACGCGTTTTCTACCCTCCCAACCTGAGCCACGCTATTCCCGATCTTTGTTTCATACCCAATTTTAATATATATGTTTCTTAACCCACTCGATTTTTAATTAGTTTTGTAAGTGCAATGGCGATTTGTTTCTACATTCAGATTCTATTTCCTGCTTGTTTATATCGCATAGTTGTCTTTTTACTTTATTCACAACGTTATATCTATTTTCACTGCCCCTTTGCCAAATATCGTTTAGGCCAATCTTTGATAGTCCCCGTTGTAGCCCTGCTGCTCACCGTTTTGGATGTTCTGTGTTATTCATTTGATGCCGATAACATATTACTTGCTCTAAGAGTTATTTGATCACCTTTAATTATTCGCAGCCAGCATCTAGCTACACTTAATTTAGCATATATAGCATCTTTCCAGCATCCTACCTCACGAAGAACACCGTGATTAGAAGTTCCCCTCCCCAATCCCAGAATACGTTTCCAGAAACGACATCCCCACACCTCACTTCCATATAGTAATGAAGACCTAACCATTGCCTCATACATGGTTTGTAATGTTTTTACTGGCTTATCTGGTATCCGGGTCAATAACTTCAACATTTCAGAAAGTTGTCCAAGCCCTTTGCGTTTTACAAATTCAGTGTTCTTTTGCCATTTTCCTGTCAAGTCAAACCTTACACGCAGATAGTCAAAATGTTTATAATTATTAATTTCTTTCTCCCAGTACGTCCACTTTTCCTGCTGAAGTGCTTTAGTGTTAAGAATATTCACTTCCATACCCCATTATCTACAAAATCGTTGCAGTGCGTTTAAGCCAGATTGCAAACCATTTATTGTTTTAGAGAGAATAAAAATATCATCAGCGTACAAAAGAATTGGTATTTTTTCGCCTTCAACTGTCGGCGCATCTATGTCTTCCTCCACCATTATATTAACAGAGTCATCGATAGACAAATTGAAAGGTAACGGGGATAATATGCAACCCTGTTTGACTCCCCTCTGCGCTATATTGCATTCTGATGTAGTTTGCGGACCAGCCTTGATAACAAATTTAACTTCTTTATACATTACTTTGAGTGCTCTAATCCTTTTTCTGGAAATTCCTTTACGCGCTAATTTAACCCACAGAGCCCTACGTTCCACTGTATCAAACGCCATTTTAAAATCTAGCTCAGTGAAGTAAGAAAGTGAGATGTAAAAAGTAAATTGTAGGGATAGAATTTAAGTATTACAGAATTGTAGTGGTGAATTAAACCATGCAATGAGTGAAGTGAAATAAATAGATATCTATCTATAACCAATACTGTGCTGCGCTGTTGTTTTCATCAAGACAAGTAAATAAACAAATGTCTAAACGTCCGTTTGCGTTAATGGAAGTATACCCACATATATGTATTTATACTGTCAGAAAATGAAAGCCCATGCGGTTTACCTCATAACCAAATGCAATATACAATATATTCATTGGAAGGGAGATTCAACTTTGACAGTTTTTATTCGATCCATTCGTTTTTAAAATAAGAACATTGTGCTGGAAAGATTTACGACCGTGTATAAATCCTGCTGTCGTCATCATGGACCCACCTTGATTGACATCCCGATCTGGAGCTATTTAATCACGGCGAGGGCACAGTGTTGGGCCCAAATTATATTAATTCCTCTGGACGTTATCGAGTAGAACAAAAGCAGACCAGTCACCACGAGGTGGAATTTTAAATCATGGAGGTTTTCAAAGTTGCTCTATTTGCTAATTTAAAGCAACTTATGTTTCTGAAATTAATAAGCTGAGAAAATACATCTATTCAGGGATTCTGAACTTATCTTTAAGGAGAAAATCATATAAAGAATCTTATGTTACATGAATTTCTCTAGAAGGTTTATGTATATTAGCTTCCACCAACATATCTTAGGAAATTTTATTACCTTATTTACTACCTACGAATTAGGCAGAGAAAATGTTGCATACCACCTAGAAATTCAACTGCATACTTTCAGAAGAAATGCAGATCTTGGACACTCAAACTCCCCCCAAAACATTTTTAGAGAAAAATATATGCATGTGTGCCTCTCTGTGTGAATCTGTCACCGTGAATCTCTGAACATCATAACATCAAAACGAAAACTCCTAAAAATCAAAATTAACATTTAAGAACAGCAGCTTCCCAGAATGGGACACAAAGATTTTTAAGAGAATCCCCATACCCAATTACAATTTAGATGGAGCATTTCTTCAGTTCAGGTGTCTTTAACTCCCACCTTTATTCAATTTGTTTTTAGTAGCCAAAAATCACTACATATAAAATGTAGTAGAAGGAGATGTTGCTTTATTAATAGCTATTCCATGAATGCTTAAGTTTTTATTATTAAAGTTATTGTTAGTAATTTCTGTTTTAAAAATAGTTTTAATACTAATGCGGGTTTGTAAATTTCATCGAGTAAATAAGCAATTGGAATACGAGACAAAGCCATAAATATACACCAGATAAAATTAACAAAATCACCTTTAATCAGTTAAAACAATTCTTGAACATATTTTTCACATTTTTTAAATATTATGGAATAATTATTTATATATGTTGATGACATCAGGAGTAAGTTAAAGAAAATCCCTGTACCACCCTTTACAGTACCGCACTTTTCAAGTTCACGTGCTTTATCACTCACGCTTTTTCAATGTGTCGGTAGCATTGAAAAATCACCAAATATAAAGTGATTGATTATAAGGGCAATATTGTGATGACATCAGCAGTAAGTTATCATAATTAAGTCCTGCATTGTTTAGTGATACACTCAGTCTACATGACTGAGTCTTAATTGAATAATCGTGTTAAATTCTAGAGTAAAGAATTAACTATAAAACCTACTAAAGCTGCAGGTGCCTGTGACCACGTTCGCTAAAGTGTCTTGCTTTGGTGCCTCCTGGTGCAGGAGATCGTGAGTTCGAATCCCGCCTTGGACATGGGTGTTTATATGTTTGTAAATGTGTGTTTGTGAGTAAAAAGGTAACTGAAAACAAAAATAAATATAGGTAAAATGCAAAAAAGAGGAAAAAAATAAAGGAAAACAGCGTCGTAGTTCCCACATGGCTTCCGGAACTGTATAAAAAAATCTGATGTGTACCATTCACATAACTTTCTCTATATATTTGCAACAAATTACTGTTAAAAAGTTTATGCTTCAAGCTAATCGAAAAAAAAAATAGTAGAAATAGTCTTATTACTTCCTTCCTTCCTTGTAAGTAGAAGCGAAATAAGGGAGTATCATAGGTAAAAATGATAGTCAGAAGCTGGTTGCTATGTAACTGAAGTTTCTTGTCTGTATGGACACGAGTTGACAAGTTCCTCTATGAGATATACTTTTTCAAAGCGAAAAAAATTTATATAACATAACGTGCTCTACATTTTTTGTGTGGTAAGCTTCTGTCCATCTCTTACGGCTTAGCAGTTATGTAAAATTCCGTAAAATTCATCTAGAATAAAGTAGTCTTCAGAGGCTATTCCCGAAAAACTCAAGGTATAAATACCAAGTTTGATATTTAGCGGCCTTTTCGTTTTTGAGCTATGCTGCCCATAGGCACACACAAACACACACACACACAAGCAGACAAACAGACAGACAGACGGCCGCGCCGTGGCCGAGTGGTTGAACCACTCGCCTCTCACCTAGACGGCCAGGGTTCGATCCCAAGCGACAGCATGTGAGATTTGTGGTGGACAAAACGGCGCTAGGGCGGGTTTTCTCCGGGTTCTCCGGTTTCCCCCGCCATTGTATTCCACCGGTACTCCATCTTCATTCATATATCACCAGTGTCACCGCCTGCGGTGCCATATGTAGTTAAAGCGGGCGTTAAACACTAACAAAAAAAACAGACACACCCTGATATTTTTCTAAAAATAATTTTTCTTGGGGAGGGGGGTTCAGCGGGACCCAAAACGTGTACATTTCCGGTGAAATATCAGTATCGACAATCTCGGTATACTCTGTGTACATTGTATGTGTAGAAAAAGCACAAAAAAATCTACTGAAATATGTATGAACACCTTATTCCTTCTAAACACACTGCAACAGCTTTGAGCTTCTAGCTGCACATAAGGCAACTAATGAAAGTGGAAGTGGAAGTGGCGCTAAAGGTTTGGAATGAGATCTTTAATATTTATTAATCTTTATTGGATAAGTAATCAGGCTGAAAAGCTCAATTCCATAGTCGGAAATTGCCGGTTTCTATAATCACTGAACCATTATGGCAACGAGCAAGCACTTTGGTAAATTTAATGCTGTGCTGGCATGTTGTCATGTTAGCTCAGTGGTAGAGCAACCGGTCTATAGATAGGGAGGTCCGTGGTTCAAATCTCGACTATGACATTGAATTTTCAGCCTGACTCTACCTACCCAACTTGTGTCCTATACACGGCTTGTGTGAAAAGACAATTATTTAGTATTAATGAGCCTAATAGTTAAACTATAAAGCCTGGGACTTAAAGTACGTACGAAATTGTAAGTCGCCATTGGCTATGGGAAATATGCGAGTCAGTTGGATAATTTAATGCTGCGCTGGCAGCAAATCCCAGATATTTTTGGGTAGTGTTTAACGCCCGCTTATACTATATACAGCACCGCAGTCGATGACACTGATGATAAGTGGAATGAAGATGGAGCACCGGTGGAATGCGATAGTGGAGGAACCTGGAGAAGCCGCAGAAAACCCGGCTCTGCACCGGATCTCCCCCACAGTTCTTACGTGCGGTCCACCTAGTTCAAACGTGGGCAGCCAAAAATTCAGGTAATGACATTGAATTTTTCAGTCTGACTCTACCTAATTTAAGTCCTACTCACGAATGCGTGAAAACACAATTGAGAAATATGTCTGTGTTTAGGAACCAAATAGATCGTTTTTGTGGAGAAAACTTTACGTTTAAGCTACTAAAATATTATTTTTCCCCACTGGGTGTAATATAATGAGATCAAAACTATTGAAGTTCAAAATTATGTATATTCAAACCATTCAGATTTGGTGTATTTGATGTGTTTTTGGCATCGTAAATTCATGGAATATCTTTTTATTTGTATATGTTCAGTGTGCATGTTACAAATTATATGTGTAAAACATGTTTTAAAAATATCGCAATCCGTGTAACTATAGGGTTTTAAATGTTTTTCATCAAATTAGACTAAATGAACAAGAATTTGCCTTCAATTTCTATTTTTTTCTCTACAATGTACTATGTACATAATATTACACCCAAAAATTCGGTGTCAAGATTTCACCGAAAATATATGTTTTGAGGTCCCCGGAGTTCAAAGTTGTTTGCTTTATCTACAAGTACTATGTGCATAGTATAGAAAAAGAGAAGATATTGTGCTCCACTCATAATTTCGACGCCGAGATTTTACCGGAAATACATGCTTTAAATCTTCAGAAAAAAAATATTTTTACAGAAAAGATTGTGTACATGTGGGACCATAACAAAATAAAAAAAAAGGAAAAGGAAAAGTCGGTTAAACACTAAAGTTTAGTATATTTAAAGAATGCGAAACGAACATTTTTAGAAACAAAACGCCACACCAAGCTATCCTTTACATTTTTCGAAGTTTTCGATTTTCTTAGCTCTTAACGAATTTAATTAAAATGCCAGGTAGGTATTAAAGTCATTTTCATTGAAAATAATCCGTATTTAATCTGAATTTTTTTAAATAAATACTGAGGTCCTCTTTATTCTAAATAAATGTTGCATAACTGGTAAAACTAAGACAAAAGCTTACGACAAAAGAATTTAAGTTCACGTTAAAACAAGCGATTTATATCATATAAATTTTTTGTAGGGCCGACCATTTCAGAGAAAGCCCCTATCATTGGTTTAAATTTTAAAACACTTAAAATATTTCTCAAATGGGGAGTCATCATCGTTTCATTTCTCTCTTGTTTTACTTCGATCATGAAAGAGAACCGAATTTCAATGATATCGCATAGCGATAACTTCTAAAAAATGGAGAATGCTTTAGATTAGTTTACTCCCTTTCTACTTATAAGAAATTAAGAAATAAAGCCACTCTTATGAATGTTTATCTTGACATGCATGACTAAGATAGAAAAAAAAATCTGATGCGTTCCATTCACATGACTTTCGCTACATCTCTGCAACAAATTATAGTTAAAAAGCATGTGCTTCTACTTACTTCATGCGAATTAGCAGAAATAGTCTTATTACTTGCTTCCTTGTAAGTAGAAACGAAATAAGGGAGTTCAATAGTTTAAAATAATAGTCAAAAGCTGGTTGCTATGTAACTGAAATTCCTTTGTTTGTATAGACTGGAGTTAACAAGTTCCAGTACGAGAAAAGTATACATTTTTTAAAACTAAAACGAAAAACCAGGAAATAATTAACTCCACGAAAAAATTGTATGACATAAATTGTGTGTTTTGTGAGCTACATTTTCTGTGTCGTAAGCTTTTCTCCATCTCTTACGGCTTAGCAGTTATGCACAATTCCGTAAAATTCATCCAGAATAAAGTAGTCTTCAGGGGTTATCCCCAGATAATTGAAGATATACATTTTATTAGTCAGGTAAATACCTTTAATATACGATACTTTAATCAAAATTGTTAGAGCCATTTTTAAGAAAATCAAAATTTTCAAAATGTTTTCCATGTAAATGGTAGTTGGGGCTAGGGGGATTTTCTTGAAAATTTTCGTGTCCCATTCTTGAAAGAAATCAAACTTAAATATCAAGTTTGAGCTTTAACGGTCTTTTCGTTTTTGAGCTATGCTGCCCACAGACACACACACACATACACATAGACAGATAGATAGACAGACAGACACACACGGACATTTTATTAAAAATGCTTTTTTTATTCAGGGAATCTCAAAACGTGTATTTACATAGTTCGTAAAGAGAAAGTAAAAAGTTTTTGTAAAAATAGTTTTTAGAAGAAATAGAGGAAGTCACATAAATGGAACACGTCAGATTTTGTTTCTATCTATTCCCGTTAATTGAGATTAAACTTTACAGAAATAATTTCAGTATAAGATTCGTTGAAGGAGAATAGAAAGGAAATAGAAAAGATCTGATGTGCTACATTCACATAGCTTTCTCTACCTATGCAGCAACAAAATATTCCTAAATGTCTATTCATCTATTTCATTCTTATCGAGATAAACATTAACAGAAATGGTTTCATTACGAAATAATTATTTTCTTGTAAAAGGGAAAGGGGGAAGTAAAATAAACGATATTCATATATTTTAAAAGCCGATCCATATTTGTTGCTGCTGGAATACCTTCTCTTTGCTTGACGAGGATATGAAAATATGAATAACAAACTCCCATTTCTGTAAAATCGAAGTACTGGAATTTAAGTCTGTAACAGCCAATAACTCGGAAATAGTTAACTCCAAAAAAGTGTATTTGACATAAATTTCGTGTTTTAAAGTAATATGTTGTGTATTTTATAGGGTTTATCAGTCTAAAGTCATTTTGAATAAACAAAACTTCAATTACTATTTATAAGATATTTAAAGTAACCAAATTAATATCTTTAATATTGAGTATTTTAACTAGCCTTTTAAGACCTTTTTTGAAAAAATAAAGTTTTGAAACTTTTTCATTGCAAATGGATGAGATAGGAGGATTTTCCACAAAGATTCGTCTTTGGAATATGCTGAACATAAATATCGAGTTTACAACCAAAAAATGTTTGAAATCTAATATGTTCAATTCACACCCTTAAGGAATAACACCAGTATTCCATTAAGGTTATTGTCAAATATTTTAAAAGCTCTAGCTATGCGATTGTCTGTCTTAAGGTTTGACTGAATTAGGGTTTCACTGCAGGGGAGTTAAAAAAAATCTGATGTGCCCATTCACATGACTTTCTCTACATCTCTGCCAAAAATATTATTAAAAAACTTATGCTTATATTTGCTTCATGCTAATGGAGAAACAATTAGCAGAAATAGTGATATTACGTGCTTCCTTGTAAGTGGAAGCGAAATAAGAGGGTACCATAGGCTAAAGTGACATTAAAAATGGTCGCTATGTGACTAAACTTCCTTTATTTGTGTGGACAGGAGTTGACAAACTCCTGAGTGAGAAAAGTATAAGTTTTTCAAAGCTGAAACCAATAACAAGGAGTATCTCAAAAACGACCAACTCCACGAAAAAAATGTATATAAATTGTGTGGTATAACGTGCTCTACATTATTTGTGCAGTAAGTTTTAGTACATCTCCTACGGTTTACCAGTTATGCGAAATTCCGTAAAATTCATCCAGAATAAAGTAGTCTTCAGAGCTATTTCCAGAAAATTCAAGATATACAGTTTACTTGTAAGGTAAGTATCTTTAAAGTACGATAGTTTAATAAAAATTGTTAGAGCCATTTTTGAGAAAATCAACATTTTTGAAAAAAGTTCCATGTAAAGGGTGGCTTTGGGTGGAGGGACTTTGTTGAAAAAGATAGTAAACCTAAATACCAAGTTTTCGTTTTTGAACTATGCTGCCCACACAGACACACACACTCACACACACAAATAGATACACGGACATTTTTCTAAAAATGTCTTTTTTTTTGGATTCAGGGAGTCTCAAAAGATCTACTTCCGGTGAAATCTCGATATTGAATTTTTGAGTGCATTACACTACCTTGTCTATAAATTATGTACAAAGTACGTGAGGAGAAAGTAATAATTATAATAATAATAATAATAATAATAATAATAATAATAATAATAATAATAATAATAATAATAATAATAATAATAATAATAACAATAACAATAATAATAATAATAATAATAAACTGTGACAGTTCTCATTTTGGGAAAAGCGTATTATTTCTTTTAAAATATAAACCAATAAAAAGCAATATCTTGTAATTCATTAACTCTGCAACAAATGTGTTCACGACATGTAATTTGGGCTTTAAGACTATCTATTTTGGTCCCTCGCTTGTGGTTAGCAGCACTGTGCAAAAATCATGAAGAGGACTTCGGAGGGAAAATAGAGAGAGAGAGAAGGAGGGAGAGAGGGAAAGAGAGAGAGAAAGAAGGAAAGGAAAATCTTTAACATGAGATGGATTTAAATACAAAAAATTATCTGGGATTCATGTCTACATCAAAATAACTTCACGAAAATAAAATACATTTCGTCATTGTACATTTGCAATTTGCTTATTCAAGTCACACTTTTGGGTATCGTTAGCTGTATTTAGGGACAATATTAAGTAATAACAATGTGAACTTTAACAATACCTACTTCAACTCTCCAGAAAAAGAGTGATATCTTTGATGACTCAATGTGATGAAGACCATAAAAGGGGAAATAGATATTATTCACCATCGGAAAATTAAAATACACGAAAAATGCACTAATGTTCATAACATGTAAATGTATGTACAAACAACCAGGTTTTATTACTTTAATTATATAATAAAATACATAGCTAATGAATTTTATCAACTTTTATTACTGTTTGTGTAGGTCTCCCGTTTAGATGTTTACATGTGTGAATTGAGTGAATATTAAAAGCACTTAATGATCACAAAAAGTATTACTCTATTTAAGCTAATGTTCAGCAATATTCAAATAACAAATAATGGCCTATGTTCGCTCGTAGCAATAACGACTTAATATTTGCTGCCAAATGAACACCAGTTTACACGCCACACAACGTTTTTATTTCCGCTTTTATCCAATTTCACGCTGTTCTGAAATATTAATCAGAGTTTAATTAATAGATCAAAAGCTTCCTATGGGGACCAATTAATTCGCCGGAGGAGTGGGTTAAACGTAGAAAAAAGCTCTATCAACAATCATACCAACTGGTGTTTTCTATTGCAGGCAGATTTATATGATCTTTTGGACACAGTTAGACCCTGACCTATCAAGCGCCAATAGACAACATTCGCGCTTTATAAATCTAGCAGTTGGACGCGTTCGATGTAGTTTTATGCAAGCGCTGAATTGCAATCCGCCCTAAGTAGTGCTTTGATAAGCAACTTCTGTGCGCGTCATGAATAAATAAATAAATAAATAAAATCTGAATATCCTATTCCGGCACCCTGATTACTATACCGGGGCATATATACAAACTCCATATTTATTTCCCCCCCAAAAAAAGAACAATAAATATATAATTGTTTTTCAGATAACTTAACCTAATATACCTTACAAAGCAAAATAATTTAAAATAACACACTGAAAAAAATACTAGATCAAACTAAATAAAATAAAACAGTAATAACTTAAAATAAGAACTATAGCTTTCCTGGCGACGTGTTAATTCAAGATCTTCTCGGGCTTCTAGCCAGGTAAAAACTGGCTAGAAGCCCGAGAAGATCTTGAAGTAATAACTTACTTCCAAAAAAATGAGAAAGAAATAATTATTTTTATTGCAGTAACTAAAACTAGACGACAGGGAGTAAATTAAAGCAAAAATAATAAATGTATAAATACACTTCTATCTAATATTTACTGGAAGCCAGTAAATGTAACTGGTAACCTATTACACCTAACTACAAAAACTAACTTCTATCCACTGGAAGCCAGCGGAAAATGTGCTGGAAACCAAGCACTCAACTAATATATTAACCTATGTATAGTAAGTTTCTACTAGTTAAGTTTAGTTGCACAAAAGAACCTTTATTATTTATTTTTATTATTGTTAATATCGAAATTATTATTATTTTAATATTATATTCATTTCTCATCTCACTTTGTTTATTAAAATATTCAATAAATCAATTTATTATTTCAATTTAACCGTTTAATTAATAACTACCTCATATGATATGCATCGTGCATACCAAAGATGCTAGTATATACACAAGTTTTGTGACAGTTGCATAAAGTATGCTAAATGTATTGGTTTAATTTTTTTTCACACAAGTCCTGTCCTATACAGGATCTCTCGGTCTCTAGCCGGTTGATTTAACACTGAGCTACCATGGCAACATGCATAGAATTTATACCCATCCAATTCCTGTCCTAGACACGCCTGTGTGTAAAAAAAATCTGTTGTGTTCTATTCACATGACTTTCTCTACATCTGTGCAACAAATTATTGTTAAAAAGTTTATGCTTCTTTTTACTGCATACTAATCGAGAAAAAACTAGCAGAAATAGTCTTATTATATGCTTCCATGCAAATACAAGGCAAATAAACGAGCAGCATAGGCTAAATTATTATTCAAAGCTGGTTGCTATATGACTAAAGTTCCTTTGTTTGTATGTATTGGATAGGAGTTGACAAATTCCTGTATGAGAAAAATATAAGTTTTTTAAACGGAAACCAATAATAAAGAATATCTCTGAAACTATCAACTCCACGAAAAAAATGTATATGACATAAATTGTGTGTTCTATCATGATCTACATTTTTTTGCAGTAAGTTTTTGTCTATATCTTACGGTTTACCAGTTATGCAAACTTCAATAAAAATTATCCAGAATGAAGAGATCTTTAAAGGCTATTCCCATAAAATTCAAGATATACATTTTATTTGGCATGTAAATATCTTAAATAGGAGATATTTTAACCTAAATCGTTAGACCCATTTTTGATAAAATCAAAATTTTAGAAATTTTTTACATGTAAAGCCTAGTTATGGGTGGGGGGATTATCTTGAAAGTCTTCGTGTCGCATCCTTGAAATATAGCAACCTAAAATATCAAGTTGATACTGAACGGTCTTTTCGTTTTTGAGCTATGCTGCCCAAAGACAGACACACACACACACATACACACACACACGAACATTTTGCTAAAAATGCTTTTTTTGGTTTCAGGGGGTGTATTTCCGGTGAAATCCTGGTACCGAATTTTTGGGTGCATTACAATACCTTCTCTATACACTGTGTACATAGTACGTGTAGAGAAAGTAACAATAAAACCAAAACTAAGTGACCATAATAGTTGACTATAATATGAATCCTGTGGCTGAAAGTACTTACAGCATTTTAAGTCGCCACTGGGGTTGTCACCTTGTGGTTTACCAGGAAACATGCGAGTTAGTTGAAAAACTCAATGCTAGGCCGGCAAATTGCCATGGTAGCTCAGTGGTAGAGCAACTGACTTAGACACCAGAAGATCCGTGGTTCAAATACCGGCTGAGATTGAGTTTTTCAGTTTGACTCTGCCTATATTAAATGTAGTTTATTACTTTCTTTAGCACTTATACACAATGTACACAGTGCTTTAAGTTTTGTATTCAATTCAAAAATTCCACACCAAGAATTCATCAGAATTGCATTTTTTAAGGTCCCTGGAGTCCAAAAAAAGCAAAAATGGCTATGTGTCGGCACGTGTCTGTGTCCCTGAATAGCATAACTCAAAAACGAAACTCGGCTAAATACCAAACGTAGTATTTATGTTCAATATCTCACAAGGATGCAACTTAACATTTTCAGGAAGATCCCCTTACCCGTCTACCCTTTACTGGGAACATTTTTGGAGCATTTTTATCTCAAAAATGGCTCCAACGATTTTGATTAAAATGTTTAAGATATTTTTACGAGAAACGAAATTATGGAAATAGCCCTGAAGACGTTTATTCTGCAAGACTTTTGTGAAACTAGTAAACTGTAAGAGTTAGGAAGAATTTCGGTTTCGTAATCAGCTTACTCATCCCCCCTAGCTAGAACTGACAAGCGAGTGCCTAGGGGTCAGAAGCCTGTGTCAGGGTGGCAACGGCATGAAACCATAGAATGGAGAACCTGGAACGAGTGATCGGCCCGTAGCCAGGCATGAGTGTGAGGAAGTGGATGATATGAAATATAAGCGAAATGGATAACAGGAAAGGTGATGCTGGAGCAATTAGTGGAATGAGTGGTGGGGGAAATGCAGCATGGGAAACCCGCCCATGAGGCGATTTCTCAACCACAAAAACCGTATTCGGGCGCTTGGAATCGAACCCACGCCGCCTAGATGGGTAGTGAGTGGTATAACCACTCGGCCACGGCACCGCCCTAGTAAAAACTTACTACCCCAAAAATTAGATCTAGTTAAAACACACAGTCTATGTCATATATGTACCACATTTTGATTGTCTATCTCAAAAATCTTATGTGTTCTATTCACATGACTTTCTCTATACCTCTGCAGCAAATTATTGTTAAAAAGCTTAGGCTTCCATTTACTTCATGTTAATTGAGAAAAAATTAGCAGAAATAGCTTGCTTCCTTCTAAGTAGAAGTGAAATATGGGAGTACCATAGGTTAAAGTGACAGAAAAGCTGGTTGCTATCTGACTGAAGTTTCTTTGTTTGTATGGACAGGAGTTGACAAACTACTGTATGAGAAAAGTATAAGTATTTTAAAGTGAAAACCTAAATAAAGAAATATCTCAGAAACGTTCATCTCTACCATAAAACTACATGACATAAATTGTGTGTTTTAACCAAATCTATATTTTTTGTGTGGTAAGCTTTTGTCCATATCTTACGGTTTAGCAGTTATGCAAAATTTCGTAAAATTCATCCAGAATAAAGTATTCTTCAGAGGCTATTCACAGAAAATTCAACATTTACATATTAAGTGGCAGGCAGGTAATATATAATACTTTATCAAAATCGTTAGAGCCATTTTTGAGAAAATAAAATGTTTTGATAAATGTTCCATGTAAAAGGTAGTTGGGGTGGTGGGATTTTCTTGAAAATCTTCATGTAGCATCCTTGGATGATACCAAACATAAGTACCAAGTTTGATATTAACGATCATTTGGTTTTTGAACTCTGCTGTCCACAGGCATACACATGCGCGCGCACACAGACATTTTTCCAGAAATGCTTTTTTTGGATTCAGGAAGACCCAAAACATGTATATCTTGGTAACGAATGTTTAGTTTCTCTATACACTATGTATATTGTACGAGTAAAGAAATCAAAAATGGCTCTAGCAATTGTGATCAAAATACCATGTTTAAGATATTTTCATGACAAATGAAACGTGCAGCTTGAATTTTCTGAGAGTAGACTCTGAAGAATTCTTCATTCTGGATGACTTTTGCATAACCGATAAAATTAAGGACATAGAAAAAACTTACTTTACAGAAAATGTGAATATGATTAAAGTATATCACTTATGTCACATATATGCGTTTATTTCCTCCAGACCATGCAAGGAAAACAGAATTTCAACAAAATCACATAACCAGCATCTCTTAAAAGATTTCATTTTCACTACACTTTGTGTATTTCCTTATTTCCTTTATACCTACAGGAATTTATGAAATAAAACAATTTCTGCTAATGTTTATTTCGATTAATGAAGTAAACAGAAAAATAGGTTTTTGTAATAATAATAACAACAATAATAATAATAAGCATGATCATTAGTATCAATTTTTTGCAGAATAGGTAGAGAGAGGCGTGTGAACGTAACACCGTTGGAATCTATTTTTAAAACTTCCTAAGGCACTATTTGGGTAAGTGACATCGTATCAAACATAAACCAAAGTTTTGTATCTAACGGTATTTTAATTTTTGAGCTATGCTGTCTACAGAATACACACGGACCTTCTTCTAAAAATTTATTTTTGATTCAGAAGAGCTCAAAATATATATTGTACTTTTGGATGAAATACAATATCTTCTATATACAAAATGTAGGTAGGTTTTTATTCATTGGAATAAATTATAATTTTTACAAGTAATTTTTTTAATTAGGTAGGTTTATGTAAAATGTTCTCTCAGTTACTTTATTTATTATTTTGTATTATTATATAATTATAATAAATTGAGAATTATATATAACAATATTTTTTTTGTCTTTTGCAGTTACGTAGTACGTGAAGAGAAAGTAAAATGTATTATTTATAAGTTCATGCAACAGGATATTATAATACTATGGATATTCCAAACTTCACAAACAATTTCACATTGTCTGTTAAAACCTAATACCTGGACTTGTTGAAAAGGAAATAAAATAACCTGGAATGAAAGTGACGCTATTGTTTTGTTGGATTAACGACCAAATAAATTTGCTAAGAGAATTTTTTTCTTTCTGCAGCTTAAAAGGAGGGAGTGGTGCAATTATCGGAAACTCTGAATTACTCAAGCGTTATTTTAAATGATAACGTGCTGCAGTATAGACTTTACTATCCCCGACCACCCAGTGCTCTCCCCCGAATTTAAAAAGGAAGAATAAAAATGGAACGATAACCAAAGACAGCGCGAATGAAATCCACAATGCTGTAGAACCTAGAGCTACAAAGGTTATTAGCGATGATTATTCTTTACCGTGAAATTCATTGTTTCATTTTCCCTCACTGGTAAAAAAAAAGTGGAAGGGTATTCTTTTGTGGAAACGTTACTTATAGTACCAAGGTAAACGAACTGGAATCTACAAGACAAAAGAATCTTAATAAAACAACAGAATACACTTTAAAACATAACTGAACAGTTTATTGAATAATTCCCTGAGGAACAATCCCTCTGATATCTCTATGGTGATGATGATGATGATGATGATGATGATAGATGGGGATAATTTTTGGTAGTGTTTAACGCCCGCTTTTACTGCAACGGAAATGGCGTGTTATTTGTGGACGCTCTTTAACTGCTATGGTTCTAAATTGGGCGTGAAAGACCGCTTAATTTTGCTCAGAGGCCTCTCTATCAGGCTTGAGGTTATTTTACGTGCCGTAAATCTACGACACGGGACCAACGGCTTTACTTCCGTTCCGAAGGAAGCCATGCTAAGGATTTTTACACTCGAAAGAATCCATCGTCCTCCGCCGGGTTTGAACCCGCGACGTCGGGTATATGAAGTTAGCATGGGAACCATTACACAACAGAAGGCGACTTTTTGCTGCAATGGCACCGCAGGCGATGACACATGAAGATGAAGCCATTGTGGAATTGATGGCGGAGGAAACCGGGGAACCCGAAGAAAACCCGCCCCTGCGCCGCTTTGTCCACCACAAATCTCATATGCGGTCGCTTGGGATTGGCCCATATAGGTAAGAGGAGAATAGTCTGACCACTCGGCCACGGCGCGGCCAGATGGGCTTAAGGGCGCTCAAATGCATGATTATTAATGCATTTTGTTTTATATTGTTCTAAATGTCTCTCATTTGAATATTTACATTAAAAAGTAGAGATATGAGAAGTCATTTTTTCCCCTAATTACTTAAGGACAAACTAATTTCGAAGATATTATATATAGTGAACGACGCTTAAATGATTTTACTATCGCTTAAACCTATTGTATTCTCCTACCCTATTGCACTTACAAGGAAATGGGTAATAAGACCATTTCTACTATTTTTATATGAGTAGGATGAAGTAGATGTAAAACAATCTGATGTAAAACAATCTCTATATCTCTGCAACAAATTATTGTTAAAAAGCCTATGCTTCTATTTACTTCATGCTAATCGATAACCAATTAGTAGAAATAGTCTTATTACTTGCTTGCTTGTAAGTAGAAGCGAAATAAGGGAGTACCATAGCTTAAAGAAATAGTCAAAAGCTGGTTGCTATGTGACTGTAGTTCCTTTGTTAGTATGGACAGGGATTGTTAAAGTTTTTGTCCATCTCTTACGGTTTAGCAGTTATGCAAAATTCCGTAAAATTGACCCAGTATAAAGTTGTCTTCAGAGGCTATTACCAGAAAATTCAAGATGTACCTTTTATTTGTCAGGTAAATATCTTTAATATACGATATTTTAATCAAAATCGTTATAATCATTTTTTACAATAACAAAAATTTTGAAGAAAGTTCAATGTAAAGGTTAGTTTGGGGTGGGGGAATTTTTCTCAAAATGTTCGTGTCGCATTCCTGGAAAATACTAAACCTAAATACCAAGTTTGGTATTTTACCGACTTTTCATTTTTGAGTTATCGTGTTCACAGACACACGGACACACACACGGACCTTTTTCTGAAAATACTTTTTTCGGATACGGTGACCCTAAAACATATATTTCCGCTGAAATCTCGGTATTGTTTTTTTGGTGGAGTGCAATAATTTTTTTATACACTATGTACATAGTGCGTATAGAGAAAGTAAAATATGTGTTCCATTCATCTCTGAAGCAAATTATTGTTGGAAAGCTTGTTATTTTATTTAATTTATGCTAATCGAGATAAAACTAGCAGAAGTTATCTTATTATTTGCTTCCTTGTAAGTAGAAAGAAAATAAGAGTACCATAGGCTAAAGACATAGACAAATGTTTTAAAAGCTGCTTGCTATATGATTTAAATTCCTATGTTTGTATGGCTAAGAGTCGATAAGTTCCTTTATGAAAACGTGTAAGAATTTTAAAGCTCAAAGTAATAACAAGGAATGTCTCGGAAACGGTCAGCTCCACAATAAAGCTACATGACATAAATTGTGTGTATTAACGTGATCTACATTTTTTGTGTATTAAATTTTTGTCTATTTTTTATGGTATACCAGTTATGTAAAATTCAGAAAAAATTATCTAGAATAAAGAGGTCTTCAGGGGCTATTCCAGAAAATTCAGGATATATAATTTTGTCTTGTAAATACCCTTACTATATATTAATCATAATCGTTTTTTTAAAAACTCAACATTGTCAATATTTTCTTTCCATAATACAAGCAGTTGGAGTGGGGCGATTTTCTTGAAAACCCGTGTTACATCTTAGGAAGATACCGAACTTAAATACCAAGTTTGGTATTTAACTTTTCGATTTTGAGCTATCCTGTCCACAGACACGCACACGTACATTTTCCTAAAAATGCTTTTTATGGATACAATGGTTGTCAAACCATGTAATTCCGGTGAAATTTCATTATCCAAGTTTGGGATAGAATACAGTATGTTCTTTGCACACTATGTACTACTCTCACACTTGTAGAGAAAATAAAAATATAACCCCACCATTCACATACATTTCTCTATAACTTCTGCAAACAGACAAAATCTTATTATACAAAATATATACCTTATTAAAACACAAAATTTATTTCATACACATTTTTTGTAGTGTTAACTGATTTCGAGATATCCTAAGTTATTGGTTTCAGTTCTAAGGTGCTTAACATTTTCTCAAACAGGAAACATCTTTATTTTCGTCTCTTTTGTTTACTGCTAGCAAGCAAAGATACCCGAATTTCAATTGTTTTACTTAGCGACCAGTTTTTACAAGATCTGACCATTAATTTAGCTTAGTGTATCTCTTATTTCCCTTCTGCTCACAAAAACTCAAGTAATAAGACAAATTCTGATCTGGTTTTTCTTGATTAGCATGGTATAACAAAGGAGTAATGTTTTGTAAGTAAAGTTTGTGAACAGCTAGAGAAAGTCATGTGAATAGATATCAGAGATTTTAGAAATATCTTTTTCAAGATTGGGTAGAGAAAATCATGTGAATTTAACAGAATAGATTATTTTTTCCTATAATTATACCGAATATATTACAAACTTGTGTTGTTTAACAATATTGAATACCAAATTTTAGGTGACGCTTTGTTTCCGTGGAGTATGCTACAAAGTTAGAAGTGCCTGTTTTGTGTCAGGAATTTGGACAAAAGTTAGATGTTTGCTTGGCGATTCACCGGGTGCTGAAGCTTATTAGTACTTCATATCCGAGAGCCGCTTCAAGTTTTAGGCGGTGTGAGGCTTCCACGAGAACTTAAGAAAAAAACTAGGTCAAAGTAGTTAGTTGAGAAACGAAGAGACGGTGCGGATATGAACCCTGAAGATGATTCCTGAAATTAATCACCTGGTCTTCCGAAATATCTCCAAGTCTGTCTTGAGTACTTAACTAAGAGCGAGAATTCCAACAGCTGCGTTTGCTTCAAGTAGATAGTTCATTTGAGAATCAACACGAGGGAGTTATAAAGATGTTGACACAGAAACGAAAATATGTGACATTCACTCAACTTTCTCTGCCTATTCTACATCTAAACATTCTTACAAAAGTCTATACATATCTACTTAATACTAACCGAGATAAATATTTGCACAAATAGTTTTATTACTTATTTCTTCTCAATACAACAGGAGTAAAGGAATACAGTGGCTAAAGTTAGTCAAATCTTTTAACAGTTGATTGCTATGGGATGATAGTACAATTCATTCTCCTTACATGACCAGGATGATGAGAATAACAGATTTGTCATTGAGAAAGGTGTAAGTGGTTTTTGGAACATTTAAATCAATATCAAGAGGTAACTTGAAAATATTTTACCCTACAGGGAAAAATGCATTTGAACACAGGAGATGTGATTTAAAGAAATTTATCTTTTATATCATACACAAAATTTATGTCAAATCATTCAAAATGTAGATGACTTCAAAGGCTGTTGCCAAAAAATGTCAAGATATACTCGCGAAAATACGAGCTTAATCGTGTGAAATTTTAATCAAAGTGTTTGAAAAAGATTCTATGTAATGGATAGTTTGGGATGGAGAGATTTTCTTGAACATTTTCGGTCGCATCCCTGGAAGATACTGAGCTAAAAGTTTACAACTTAGAAAATCATGTTGAGAGGGTAAATTACCATTGCTACTTAAGGACTGCTTCCCCACTCTTGTTTCTCCATCCCTGTCTCTTCTCCCATCAGCCAGTTACACAAAGCAGTCATCGTTCCTGAAGGGGAAATATAATCACTGTCTATACGCGCGCCTATTGGCGGAAGAAAGTACATAGTGGGGGAAACATTATCCCTAACTGTAAGGTGCCTGCGCAGAGCCAGAATATAATTTTACGTTGTTCACCTATATAATACCAAGTTTGGTACTTAACCGACATTTCGTTTTTAGTGTTTTCACAGACACACAGGCGGATTTTTTTTCTAAAGATGGTTTTTTCTACGACCGAGCATAATTGAGTAGTTTACGAGCACATTTCTGATCGTAAACTTGATTTTACGGAATCCACGCAAAAATGAAGTGCAGCAAGCGTAAAATGCAAGCAGAAAGCAATTTTGCTCTAACTTTACCTCACCAAAATAAACAAAATATGGATCGTACTTTTACAATTACTAAGAATTAAAATTATACCAGGCCCTAACAAACCAATATTACTGTTATTCTTTGGTGTATTTTGAGAAAACGGTAGATTATGATATCCTTAGAGCTGTGAAAAAAACTGAATCAAATTTATTACCTGCTATAACTCGAAAAATGTATGAGGCACAATATGAGAAATTAATGAAGTGGTGTTTTCTAATAAACTATAACCTTAACCTAAAATTTATTTAATCTTATATTGATTTCCTTTAATATCATAAAACTCACGTAGAAAAACATTAGATAATACGCGAGTGTAAAATGTCTTTTTGGTTCTCGCTCTAATAAAAACAAAACATAAATTTAAGCTCTTATGTCATGAAAATATATTTTGATTCAGGAAACCTCAAAATATGTATTTGCAGTGAAATCTCGTTGGCGATAATACCTTCTCTACATATTCATGTAGCTGGTACAGCATACACTATGCCTCTGAATTGTGATGCATAATTTTTCTTTTCGACTACGAAATAGTAAAATTAAATAAAATAAGAAGGTGTATTGGTTATTTTAATAAAGCATGTTAGGGATATGAGTGCAGATTTTTGTATTGGTATTTAAGAGTTCTGTAATTAACAGCATTATGTTTATACTTGACAACTGTCACGCATTGATGTGTGAAAATAAGGAATCAAAGTGCATAGTCTATACTGACAGGCGTTGTTCATTTCGCCGCTTAGTTAAGATCATGTAAAACAACTTAGTAATAAATTATGTGATTTGATTTGTAGGAAAACTGTTAGAAAAAAGAAGGAATACTAACACGCTTTAAAGCAGCAGCAGCAGCAGTAGTAGTAGTAGTAGTAGTAGTAGTAGTAGTAGTAGTAGTAGTAGTAGTGGTGGTGGTGGTGGTAACTTCTCTCAATGAGCAGGATTCATTCACCATTTCCGTAGAACGCAGCTCGCTCGTGCTAACACCACCACTGACCGGTATTTACTTGGAGTCCCCTTCAAGTTCCACAATTGTTTATACGCAAGAAGGGTTGTCTACACAAAAACTGAGCTGTTTGTCCACCTGGTATATACACATATTGACATTAATTTCTGACTAATAGAATAGGTGACCATAGAGAACACGTCGACGGCCCAAGTATTATCGCAAGCTACTCATATGGGATCAGTGGTGGACAAACCAGCGCATGAGCGAGTTTTCTCTGGGTTCTCCGATTTCACCCGCTATCACATTCCATGTATCATCAGTGTCATCGCCTAGGGTTTCATTTGTAGTAAAAGTGCGTGTTAAACACTATAACAAAGTAGAGAATATAATTCTATAACGAATAAAACAGAATAAGTTACATCAAGTTGAGGTACTTGGATAATACTAGAGGAGTCTTTGCACGTTATGTGGTATGCATCACTGTAGTACTTATCGATATATTCGTGGAAATCCCCTGTTACTAATTTGAAGACAGGATCCTCTAAAAACATATGACATCTGTGGTGCATTTTCGCCTTGTGATTTCATCCTCCGCCAAGTTTGATCACACTGCTGCCTCAACGAACGTATTTACACATATCCAAAGATATGTGTTCAACTATATCCTATAGGGACATTACATTGGGAAACAAAAGAGGGAGCTCTAATATTTTTTGTTCTCTTTGAGCATGTGGAAATAGACACGGCGCCCTTAGCGGCCGGAAGCGGAACTAATTCCTTAACTTGGGGGTGTGCAAATATTTAAAGAAAACGTAACAGTACGCTTTGCGTGAGGGACAGATTTGTCGCTAGAGGCCAACTCACGTGTTTAAATATTAGTTCTCATGTACGCTGCACTGAAGTCCGGTGTTTGTACAGACAAATCCGCTCCGCTCACAGTCACGTGACCGTGTTCATACGAGAGACGTTATCAGATATAAACCAGATATATTTATCCAACTAAAGTTTTAATGCAAATCAAATACCTACGTTCTCTACATAGTTCTCTTAACAGAAATTAATATTCCATATCTTTACTACTTACTCAGAGAACTAAAGCATAGGAAGAACCGTATTCCATAGGTCTATACCGAAATTTCACAGAATTATGTCACCCTCCGTGGGGAAATGTCTACCATGGTAGTTTCATATATCCAAGGTCGAGGATATTTTTACTTTCTGTACACGTACTATGCACACAGTGTAGAAGAAGGTATTGCATTCCACCCAAAAATTCAATACCGAGATTTCACCGGAAATACATGTTTTGGGTCCCCCTGAATCCAAAAAAAAAATCAGAAATAGGTCCGCGTGTGTGTGTGTCTCTGCGTATGGTCAGTGGGCAGCATAGCTGAAAAACGAAAAGACCGTTGAATACCAAACTTGGTATTTAAGTTTCGTGTCTTCCAAGGATACGACAGGAAGATTTTCAAGAAAATTCTCCCATCCCCAAGCACCCTTTACAGGGACCTCTTAGCGAAAATTTTTATTTTCTTAAAAATGACTAACGACTTTCATTAACATATCGTATATTAAAGATATTTACCTGAAAAATAAAATGTATATCTTGAATTTTCTGGGAATAGCCTCTGAAGACTACTTTATTCTGCATAAATTTTACGGAATTTTGCATAACCCCTAAACATTAAGAGATGGACAAAAACTTAACACACAAAAAATGTAGAGCACGTTAATACATGCAATTTATGTAGTATGCACATTTTTCGTGGAGTTGATCATTTCTTAAATATTCCTTGTTTTTGGTTTCAGCTTAGAAAAAAAAATATTTTTCTCATACAGGAATTTGTCAATTCCACTCCATACAAACAAAGGAACTTCAGTCACACAGTAACCAGCTTTTGACTATTACTTTAACCTTTGGTTTTCCCTTATTTCGCTTTTACTTACAAGGAAGCAAGTAATAAGACAATTTCTGCTAAAATGTTCTTGATTAGCATGAAGTAAAAAGAAGCATAAGCTTTTTAACAATAATTTGTTACAGAGATGTAGAGAAAGTCATGTGAATGGAACATATAAGATTTTTAGCATGGCTTTTTTCGGAAGGGAAGTAAGGCCTATTAATTTATAAGAATCTTCAACTGGGTGGGCTCCAATTCAAGCTGATAAAATAACGATTATCATTCAAAATATCTGATGTGTTTCATTCTCTGTAACAAATTAGTGTTAATAAGTTTATTCTTCTATCTATTTCATGCTAAAACATTAGCAGAATCGTATTACTTGGTTCCTTATTAAGTAGAAGGGAAATAAGGAATACCCTAGGATAAACCGATAGTCAAACGTTTTAAATATGGTTGCTATAGGAGTTGACTAGTTCTCGTATGAGGAAAGTTTAAGTATTTGGAAACTGAATTCAATAAAAAGGAATATCTTGAAAACGGTCAACTCCACGAAAAAAATGTATATGGCATAAAATGTGTGATTTATCGTGATCAAAGTATTTTTTGTAATAAGTTTTTGTCTCTATCTTACGGTTTAGAGTTATGCAAAATTCAATTAGTCATTCAGAATAACGAGGTCTTCACAGACTATTCCCAGAAAATTCAAGCTATACATTTTATTTTGCATGTAAATATCTTAAATACAGGAAATTCTGGTAAAATCTTAGAGCCATTTTGAGAAAATCAAAATGTTCAACTTTTTTCCATGTAAAGTGTAGTTGGGGGTGGGGGATATTCTTGAAAAGCCTCGTGTCGCATCCCTGGAAGATACAAAGCTTAAATATCAAGTTTGATATTTAATGGTCTTTTCGTTTTTGAGCTATGCTGACCACAGACACACATACACACAGGCCTTTTTGTAAAAATGCTTTTTTGAATTTCAGTGGGGCCCATAACATGTATTGCGGTGAAATCTCAGTATCAAATGTTTTGGTTCATTACAATACTTCCTCTATACACCATGTACATAGTACGAGTGCAGAAAGTAATATAAATGGGTTAATTGGGTAATTAACTTCAGGAATTTGTGATACTTAAAAGGTATAACAAATAAGACTGCAAGTTGGTCCAGTGTCGTAGATTAATGGCACGTAAAACAACTCAAGCCTGAGCAAAATTAAGCTGTCTTTTACTCCCAATATAGACTGGGGTGCTGAGAGCCACAGTAGTTAAATAGTATATATAAATAAATCTCCTTCTCAATTCCATAGAAAAAAACATTTTGAGACTCCCATAATAAAACAAATGTTATAATAAGGTCCAGTGTATGCTCAAGTGTACGCGTTTGTGCACAGAACAATTGAATAATGTGATGCGTTAGATTCATATGACTTCTACCTAATTAAATCCACCTTCAAATTATATTTCAATAATAATCCATTAAGAAATACAATTTATTGTAATCCATTATTCAATATATATAGCTGCACCTTAAATTGAAATATTAATTAATTTTACATCATGATTTTATATAACCTATTTTGCAACAATCTATTCGTACAACATCTTAGAATTTTATACACTTCATGTTTATTGAGATAAACATTAGTCGAACTATTCTTATTACTTACTTCCTGGTACACATAAGGGTAATACGGCAATACACTAGGCTAAAGCGATAATCAAATCTTTTAAGAGAACTTCCTATATAATGGTTTTGAATTTCAATTCTCTTTGCACGGCCAGAAGTAAAAACCAAAACAACAGCGAATGACAAAAATTAAAGGATAAGAGGTAGTTAGCGGTGATGATATTTTGTTGAAAACCGCCATGTATATCTGAATACGGATTATACAGTAAATATATTTAACAATTAAAGATCTGATGTGCTCCATTCATATGATTTTCTTTACATCTAAAAAATTATTGTTAAAAAGCTTATTATTCTCTCTCCTACATGCTAATCGAGATAAGCAATTTCACATATAGTCTTATTATTTTCTTTCTTGTAAATAGAAGGGAAATAAGGGAATACACTACGTTAAAGCAACAATAAAATCTTTTAAAAGATCATTGCTATATGAAACAATTGAACTTTTCTTTCTTTTCATTCCTGTAATACAAAAGAGTATGAAACGAAAAGTTGAATTTCATGTGAAAAGTTGAAGTAGCTTAAAATTGAAACTAATAAAAGGGTATATCTTGGAAACGGTAAAGTCTACAAAAAAATGACAAATTGTGCGTTTTAAATGTACATATTTTTTATGTTCTTTTGTCTATACCTTACTACTTATGGTTTTTACAAAGTCATAAAGAATTAAGAGATCTTCGGAGGTTATTCATAATTCAAGAAATACATGTCGTTTGTTATTAAAATATCTTAAATATATGGTACTTTAATCCAAATTTTTAGAGCCATTTTTGAGATAGTAACATTTTACGAAAAGTGTTCAATGTAGAGGATAATATGAGTTGGCAGATTTACGTAAAACTTGTCATTTCCTTGAAAGATAATAAACTTAAATAGCAAGTTTGGTATTTTACCATCTTATGTTTTTTGAGTTATGTTATTCATGACACCCATGGACTCATGGAAACACTCATAAACATACGGTATTTTTCCAAATCTACATGTTTTTGATATAGGGGACTCTAAAGTGTGTACTGCTGATAAATTCGCAGTATCGAATTGTTGGTTAGGATGAAATATATTCTCAACTTGTGAAAAATATAATCTGTCACATGTTTCCTAGTTTTTGCATATAATTTTCACCATCTAGGTTTACACTCTAGCGTTTCTCTTCTAAATACATATGCCATGGTCTCTCTCCCTAGGAAATAAAGGACTTCATTATTTTTTTTATTTTTTACGTCGCCCTCTGTTATAGCGGATATTTAAGTATTGAATTCCTGAAATTTTATGTTCCTAGGAACTGCAGAATGGTGTTCCAGGTCTGATAACAAAAGAATAAAACATGCGGGAGGGATAAGTTTAAATTAGTTTGACAGTATCTTGTGTGCAGCATTAATTCTTTGACCTAGCTTTAATGCTTTTTAGTTTGTCTGTGGGGACATAAAGCCTGACAAATGTCGTGCACTTCCGAACTAACGTTTTGTCCGAATCGATGTGGCTCTTGTTGTTCAACGAACTTAAAATTGCTTTTTTATTACTTTGTCTAGAACATATGTACAATGTACATAGTAGATAGAGAACGTAATCTATTTCACCCAAAATTCGATACCGAAATCTCACAGGAAGCACATCCAGAAAGTGACAGATGATTTGGCATAACTAAATAATAACGAAATATATCAACACAAAACTTTATTTCTAAAGTTACAGTACCTTACGCAATATTTGTTAACGAACTATTAATTCTGTCAAGATATTTATTGTCATTTGTTACCAGTTTTTCTATGCTGATGCTATAATTTTCTACCACAAAGAACTTATTCGCTTTTTGAATGTTCGGCTAATCGAAGTTTGTAGGCAAATAACGCAAATGTGTGCTAATAATGCAATGGAGAAGTATTCAGTGAGGAAATGAAGCAACATTTACGAGCAATCATTGAAGAACCAGTGCGCCCGACAAAGTCCAAAGTGGAAGTTCATCAATCGTTATGAAGGAATTGAAAGCAAAAGTTGGTGAAAGAATTCAGAAAAACCGGTATTTCCCTTTGGTCACCATACATGAAAAGATTTCGCAACCAGTGAAAACCTCAACATCTTGGCTCAGATCTTTAGAGGTAGAAGAGTATAACGTAGGCATTGAAGCACCGGTACCACGTGGCAATAAATATCTTTATAATAATAGCAATTAATTTGAGAAATTGAGTAAGGTAATGTTACTTTGTAAATAAAATTTTGAGTTCATATCTTTCGTATTATTTACATATGCCACAACGTCCGTTAATTTCTAGATCGCCGTCAAATTTTGAGGTTCCCTGAATCCACAAAAATATTTTCAGAAAATGGTTCCTGGTATGTGTGTCTATGAACATCATAACTAAAGGACAAGAAGTCGGTTAAATATCAAACTTGGCATTTAATTACAGTAAATTCTAGAAAAATGATACACCCTTAACTTCTCATTACATGGAACATTTTTACAGCATTTTAATTTTCTCAAAAATGGCTCAAACGACGTTGATAAAAGCACATTATTTTGAGATACTATAATTATATGCCAAATGTATATCTTGAATTTCCTGGGAATAACCTCTGAAGTCCTCTTGATTCATACCTTTGTGAAACTGGTAAGCTGCAGATGATAGACAGAAGCTTACTACACAAAAAATGTACATCTCGTTAAAACACACAGTTATTCATATACATTTTTTCAGAGTTATCTTTCGTTTAACTCTTTTGTTTAGCTCCTTTCGTTGGAAAGACATTCTTGTCGAATTTCAATGACAAACGCAAAGCGACAGCTTTTACAAGATTTGGCTTCGCTTTAAGCTAGTGTATTCTTTTATTTCCCTTCTACTTATAAGACAATTTATAATGTTTATTTTTGTTAGCATTATGTAGATAAAAGAATAATCTTTTGCAAGAATAGTTTGATTGAATTACAGATAAAGAAAGTTATGAAATAGAAAACATCTGATTTTTATCATATTTTCCCAAAACAAAGTGAAATAAAGCTCCTCTTGTCATCAGAAAAGTAATACTGGAATAGAAAAACAGTATTATTTGTTTTTGTTTTAATCCTAATGGTTTCTGATAACAACAGATGACATTTTGGGTACATAAAGACTGACTTTCTCTGGAGATTTATCGTCTTGACTTTAAAAATGTAAGCTAAGCGTATTAGTGCTTCAGATTGTGTATCTCTTTGAGATAAAACAACAACAACAAATTTAAACAAAACAATGGCAACCTCAGAGAATGGTGCCATCTTGGTAACGTGGGATTTAATGATCAGGTCTGTAACGACCCATCCACCAATGTATTATAGCGGAGCGCTGTAGTTATCGGCTGATGATTCTAAATCAATCGAACGGTCATCAGTGGCGTTCACACCCTCATAACCTATGGAATTGTGCTTAAATTGCAATTCTAATAATTTTAAATATATTGATTACATACTAATTCTGTATTCTTTCGACTGCTGTAATACAAACGAGGCATTCTGAATGAAAATAGGACAAACACGTCTACGCACTTATGATTTTTGGTCATGCTGTTCGATCCAGAAAACATGCCATTACTTTGAAATTTGGCAAAAGGGACAATAGTCAAACTACGAGCCTCTCAAATATCTTCAATTTATGCGGTCTAATTCTGGCATATCCTATATTTTAACAAGCCAAAATATTTTAACTTACAGACCACGAAATTTTAGGTCATAAAGCAAACAATAGCTTTATTCTGGGTTTCTATGGAAAAGTTCAATTTTTTCTTTGTATTAAAGCGCTATCATTTATCTTTTTATTTTA
Source organism: Hymenopus coronatus (assembly GCA_030762935.1). Taxonomy (NCBI): domain Eukaryota; kingdom Metazoa; phylum Arthropoda; class Insecta; order Mantodea; family Hymenopodidae; genus Hymenopus; species Hymenopus coronatus. The sequence continues at coordinate 85,086,920 of CM060895.1, forward strand.
ATATTTATACTTTGGCAGTTACTTATATAAAGCAAGACTAGTGCGATAGTCTAAATAAAATAATTTCTATTTAATGATATTGAAAACAATATTAAATTCAGTTCATAAACTGAATATTTCAAATGTTACGGTCAATACAGGGTTATAGTATGTTTTAAACTAATACACAGCATTTTTGCAACATTTCTTGTTGATAAATGATAAACAATTAATAATATCCGAAAATTAAAATAATGCTTGATAAGCACCTTATTACATGCCTGTCTGGATATTTGATAAAGGAAATAAGAAAAATCGAACATCAGTAGTTTTCTGTATGTTATTGCTAAAGCTGGTTGTAAAATACTGTTTTTTCCGAAACCTAGCTATAGAAAATATCCTGAATCGACAAAATATCCAACTGTTCGGTGTCACTGGCATTCAGTGTCTACATCGTGTGTATGGAGATAAAATCCGGCCAATAACACGTGCTTTTTGTACAAACCTTGAAAAATCAGACTGAAACAAGATCGGAGTTAGTACCAAAATATCCAGCTGGATGCTCACGCAGTTTTGTCCGTGGCCCGCATTCGCAATTTCGCGTTTTCTTTCGGGTGTTTCCCCGGTGAATGAACAGTAGGTTTATTATAGAACCCGAATTTTCCGGTTCACCATTTCCAAGCAGAAATAGTTGTTTATAATAGTGCCTTCTAAGTTGAAGGGAAATATGGCAATACACTAGACTAAAGCGTAGGTAGAAACTTTTAAAAATGTGATTACTATGCGATACAATTCAAATTCGGTTCACTTTGAAGATCAGTGAAAAACAAGAGGGATGAAACAGAGGATGAATTCCCGTTTGAGAAAAGTTGATATGTAAAGCTTCTTAAAATTGAAACCAAACATAAGGAATATCTTGAAATTGTTAACTCTACTATCAAAAATATTATTTATATAGATGTATATATAACAAATTGTGGTTTTACCGAAATATGCATTGTTGTGTATAGTAAATGTTGTCTACCTTTTATAGTTTACCAGTTATGCAAAATTAATCCAGAATAGAGAGGTCTTTAGCGGGCATTCCCAGAAGATTCAAGATATACATTTTAGCATAGTAGTTTAATTAAATAGAGATATTTCTGTGAAAAACAAAATTTTCAAAGAAAGTTCCATATAAGAGTATTTGGGGTAGAACGTTTTTTCTTGAAAATCTTCGTGTCACATCGCTAGAAGATATTAACACTAACACTAGTTTGACATTTAACGGTATTTTAGTTTTTGAGATATTGCTCAAAGATATTTAGGACTCACGGAAGTTTTTCTACTTTTTTGATTAAGGGGACCTCAAAACGCATTTCCTGTTAAATATTAACTTCAACTTTTGGGTGAAATACAAAACCTTCTCTACCTACTATATGCACAGTAGCGTAGAGAAAGTAGCTAGAGTAGAGACGCTACCACTAATGGGAACGAATTACAAATTAATTACTGATTATCATGTTAGGAATTAAGAAAAAAAGTCATCGCTTGGTGAGGGTTAAACCAATCCATCATCCTTATATATCAACAAATTACCGACCTTATTATATTTTGTAAATATTTTGTAAACAAGGGTTTTCTCAGCCCTGAAAGAACTACATCGCTTGGAACGTCAATAAATCAAGTAAAGCCATCCGTTCTAGTTAGCAAATCTCGCTTCATCAGTCCCTTCGTAGGAATTTGACCGCTCTCGGTTATTTTTAACTTACTCGCTCCACTCATACGTTTAGGTATTTCTGTGCTCACACATTGGCTCTCCTAATATCATATATTCATTTATCAGCCATTTTCAGGGCTAAATATTTCAATATTAAGAGGAATAAGCAAACAAAGTACACAGATTGCACAGGTATCGCATATTTAAAATGGTTACTAACTAAATTCAACATTGAATAATCAGTACAGATAAATATTAACTCTTAAATGCTCTACTTTATATATACGTAAAGTGATTTTTAGGCAACGCTTTAGAATAGTTTAATAATTTTATTGGCAGTTTGTGCTTACACTGGCTATAAGTAATAAATACAATTTCTAGTGATTTGTGTTTGAAAATATAATTAATGTCAATAATTTTGTAGTATTTTACTAAATAATAAGAAAAACCCATACAACTAAAGTCAAACGTACCCTGTATTTCTCCACGCGTGCCATCAACCCGATTATTAAACTTGGGACATCCCCATCCTTTACTACAGGCAAATTGGACTGTAGTTGCCGTGATGCGAACTCGTGACGTTCGGCTTTGAATTGATGGTCAGGCCATTACATATCGCTCTAACGACCACGGCTATTCGAACCACTTCCGTACTAGAATATGAAACCGGTTTGCGAAGTAGAGAAAAAATGGCATATGTTGCAAATTAATTTGTGAATTTAAGAGATAATATCGATAAATAATATAACAATAATGTGATATCCGTTACAAGATTCTATGCGGGTTTTTGTAAGGCAAGAAGTAGAGAAAGTAAATATAATATTTTGTTTAGTGTTGTCTGTAAAACGGGTGGCCCAGTAAAAGCTTGCTAAGTCGAAAGAGCTATCGCTGAATGCGCCGCATTGCTTACGTCAACAGCAGCAGTGGAGGAATAATTCAATTAACGAAGTAGAATCAACAAATTGTGGGTTGAGGCATTACGAGCGGCTAAGGTAAAGTATGCAATCGAGTTAAATGAGCGGTAATTGAGAGGTTACAAAACCCCCCTGGTCTACCCCTTAATTACATACTCTATGGAAGTGGTTACAGTCTGGTGGCTATGAATTTCATGATACGCATATCTTACAGTTTTTTCTTTTGAAGATTAACTAAGTTGGTCAACATATATGCCCTTCATTTCTGTAGGTAAATGCGTCTGAGATGAACCGCTTTGTCTTACATGCCTCTGATAATGAAGCAGATGAAATCTTCCCACTAGAGAACTGCTTTTTTGTTTAACATTCTATACCAAGTATAAGTATCCTTCTGGAAATGAACGAGCTAGGGGTTGGAGAATTACGTTATAACAATGTTGATAACATTTTAAATAAAGGGTGACTAGTAATCGATGCAAAAATGAAAAAATATTTTCATAACAAATATTCAGCTTACTTCACTTGCCTTCGACTCTACAGTCCTTTAAATAGCATTCAATACCGCTGTCTTTTCCTCAAAACTACATTTTCACGCTTCAGAATGTTCCTCACGTCTCAGTTTTTGTTTAAATACAACTAGAATCTCCCAAAATCTTCGGAATCATCTACTGCAATATTACAGGCGACAAAATAACCCTAACACCAATAATAATTTTTCAAAGCAAATTTTTAATGAAACATGATTACTTTTAGAGTTTAACATTTAAAAAAGTATTAAAGTCTATCAAACTTATTGAAATATTAACGCCTAATGTTCTGTGTGTGGTTCAAAACTCCAAACCAATTTGGTTCCCCAAATTTCGAGGCTTGTGGAACATTTTGACTATGCAATGTATTTACGTAGTAAAATTTATTAAATTTATAACATGCAAAATATTTATTGGATGTGAATTAAATTTGGTGTTCATATTAAAATAAAATATTAATGCAATCTTAGTAAAAGTTTTGGAAAAATCTATATAAAAATATAGATATTTGAACTTTTATTCCAAGTGTCTCTGAAGATTATTATACGAGCACAAGTGAAACATTCAACTTCGTTATTTATTATTATTATTATTATTATTATTATTATTATTATTACTACTACTACTACTACTACTACTATTACTATGGCTACTGGGCTCCATTAAAATCTATTTTTGATCTCAGTCAACAGTTGATGAAGGAGATTCCCAGCACTTCTTTCCCCAATGGATCTTTTGTGCCTTTACTCTCAAAAGAAACGAATGGGGTGAAGAAACGCAAGAGGCGAATAGATTATAAGCCACCGCAGATTTCCGTAGTAGTTGCAAGCTTGACAACCAGATCGGCATTCGAGACGTCCCTCTAGCGGAACCGGGAAAAGTGACCCGGTAGGAGAGACTCGACAGGCTTCGATTTGTTAGGGCCGAGAATAAGTTCCAATAAAAGCAACTTCGCCAACTGCACACTATCGAATGGACTGCAGTCTTGTAATCAACCTGAAAAACTGAAGAGGGAAATGAATAACTAAAACATACACATAGAAAGTGCTTCTACAAGCTCCAAAATTAATTCGATATCTCTAAGCACACAATCTCTACTTTTTCTACCAGCATGCTCAACGCACGTAAGTAGAAAAGCTATTTCGTTCCACCCAAATTTTTGCCACCAAGATTTTACTTAGATACATGCATTGAGAAAACTTGAGTCCAAAAACCTTTTTTACAAAAAGGTTCATCTGTGTGAACAGCATAACTCAAAAACGAAAAATCGTTAAATACTAAACATGACAATTAAGTTCGGCATCTTTTAAAAATGCGACACAAAAATGTAGCTCACTAGATTTTTTTTCTTTACCATGAGAGGATAAAGGAATTTTGAAGCCATCACATAGCGACCAGCTGTTAAAGATTCAAGTACTCCATTCTCGTATATCTACCAGGAAATATACAATAAAGCAATTTCTGCAAATGTCAACATGATTAACATGACCTTGAAGAATAAGAGTTTTAATAATAGATTATAAAGAATGAATAGAGAAAGTTGTGTGAATGTAACTCACAGCTTTTGCTTTCATGCTCGGTATAGGACTCAGGATTAGCAATTGGTAACGGAAAGGTACACTTTGTGCACTGCAACACCATGGTGGATATATTGTGACTGATCACCTCGGGAGACACGGAGGAAGTGGTCGTAGGTTGCACTCAGACTACAGAGATGCGAAGAAGTCCCCAATATTGTAGGATTGTATCATGAATCATGAAAATCAAGGATTTTATAAAGGGGATCGTTTTAAAAGTTAGGCGCCTGCGCCGGGTTTTGATTACGGGATGATCTTGTAAGTCAGTCAGTCAGGAGTATACGGTTAATAGAGCTAGAGATGGTTCTGAAGAGAATGTTGTAGAAAACCGGTGTTTAATCTGTAATTAACTTAAAGTTACGAGGGTGGTTTGATAAGACTGGTAACAACGGAAGAAATAATGTTTGTTTCATAAACAACTCGCCTTACTTAGATAGAGTCCGACTGAAAAATTCAATGCCATAGCCGGGATTTGAACCACGGATCTCTCGATCTCTAGGCGGTTGCTCTGCCACTGAGCTACCATGGCAACATGCCGGCATAGCATTGAACTCTTCAACTGACTCGCAAGTTTCCCGGTAAACAACAAGGTGTTCTCAAATTATTTTGAAATGGCAACCCCAATGGCGATTTACAATGTTCTAAGTACTTAAGTCCCAGGATTCATAGTAGAGCCAAATATTATGGTCAATTGGTATTGGATTAATTGTTTTTTCACAATTGTTTTTTCCGTGGTTCAAATCCCAGCTATGGCATTGCATTTTTCAGTTTGACTCTTCCTATCCAACTCCTGTCCTACACACGGCTGTGTGAAAAAACAATCCAACTCACCTTACTTTTCGTTATAGTCTCCTTTGACAGACATATACGCTTGGTCTAGTGATCCTCCAGCTTTTTTATCCTTCGGAAAATTAGGTTTGTCAAGCTCTGCAAAATACTCCTTGACTGCGACTGTCAGTTCCTCATTTGATGAAAACGTTTTCCCACCAAGCCAAAGTTTCAAGTTAGGGGATAGAAAAAAAGTCACTTGGGGCTATGGCTGGTGAATAGGGTAGTCGCGTCAAAGCCTAATTCATGCCCTTTTGCCTACCGTTCATATGTGAGGCGGTGCGTTATTCTGGTGAAAGAGCATCTTTTGCATGCTAACCTTTGTTTTTTTCCAGCCAACTCAAGTTTCAAATGATAGTTTCGTTATAGTTCAGCCTTTTTCTAAGAAATGTATGAGAGATATTCCTTGGGAGTCCCAAAAACAGTGCATTTACCAGTCTTTGCCTTTTTGGTCCATTTTCACCACGCTTTACACATTGTTTTGACGCCGATTTGACTCTGGTATGTAATAATGGCTCGAGGCTTCATCAAAAGTCAAAAATCGGTGTAAAAAGCAGCATTCCTTTAAACATTTCCAGATATTGTGTTGAAACCAAATTCCGGATGTGCTTTTGGTCGACTGTGAGTAATTATGATACTTCACCCCTTCATAGCAAATTCGACGGTCTTGCATTACCATGCCATGGATTTGGTCAATAGTTGGTGAACTCAATTGGACGGTCGGACTGCGTTTCATCTTCGGTGCATGTCCGACCACGATTCATTGAATAATAAAGCTACCATCTATGAAATCGCAACAAAAAGTTTCCATTATTTCATGAAATTTAACAGATTTCTCAAACCATCCTCGTAATATGATTAACAGAAAGTTTTAATTCAAAACAGGGGTGAAAATCTCTACGCCTAGCTTAGAGGAAATGGTGGAAACACAATGTGAAAGGTAAAAGTTGTCATTAAACTTGTAGCGTTCAAAGTTAACATGTGTTAGCACATCTCTGAAATAAGTTCTTTTACAGCAACTTTAGGTTTACGATCCCCGGACACTTTCGAACAAAGTTGCAGCTACGCTTCTCCAAGCGATATAATAAACTTTATTTTACAGCCAAACCTTAAATAATTGATTCTTATAGCCAGTTACGTGACAATATTTAGAAATTTGAACACCCGCGCGATATTAGGGAGCAATTCCAGGGGGGAGGGCAGGGCAGCGACACCATCAGGCGAAACAGTTCTCCTTCGCATTCATGGAATGAACTTTTTCCAGAGTGCAAGAAACTGCGCCATCTGTCCAGCATTGTCAACACTGCGCAACACACAAAAAACTCCATGCTCTAAGTGAGCGCTCACCGGGAATCGAATCCGAGATCTTCCGAAAGCCAGCCACATACTTCATCGCTGAGCTAACTCGCTCTGTTATACTAAGTATATAATGATAAATTAAACTTCTTCAGTTTACAGGATAAGCATACTGCCTTGTTCCATCTCACAGCCTTTTCTGGGTCGCCCAATATCTCTCATTTATTTTAGTTGGCACTGAAATGCAAGCTTAGGAATCTTGAATCTGACATTCTTAGAGATGTTACATCGACTGCTTATGATGTTTTTAAATATTACAATTTATTGAATCTATATCAAGTTCTACTCTTATATCTTAGTTAATACTGTACATCCTTTCCTCAAAAAGTTTATTTCTACACTTTGTAATTGGCTTTTCATTATTTTTTTTGGTAATGAACCATGTCTCATTTCCATATACTCGGCCGCGCCCAGATGGCCCGGGTTCGATCCCAAGCGGCCGCATGTGAGATTTGTGGTGGACAAAGCGGCGCTGGGGCGGGTTTTCTCCGGGTTCTCCGGTTTCCCCCACCATCGCATTCCACCGGTGCTCTAATTTCATTCATGTATCATCAGTGTCACCGCCTGCGGTGTCAAATAGTTAAAGCGGGCGTTAAACACTACCAAAAAAATCCATATACCTTTGTTTTATAGAAGTTCAACCTGTTTCCTTTCTCGTATTATTCCTAAAACTTCTATGTATAGATTCGCATATCATTTATAATATGGAAATATTTTATATATTTTTCATTTCCTATACTTTCCTTCAGGTTTATTTTCTAAAATAGTTTTGATATGTGTTATTTTCCCCAAAAGGTTATTATTTTTATTTATCTGTTTATATTTTAAGATAATATTGTTGATATAACTGATTCAAGTGGTAAAATGCATACTGTAACTCATCCCCAGTTTCTGAAATTAAAACCGCATCATCTGCATGTAATAAAATGATTAAAATTGTATTCCAAATTAATTATATATCTCATTTAATTAAACTTCTCCAACTCCCTATGTTATTTAAATATATTAAAAAGAATAGGTCACATACTAGAACCCTGTCTTACGCCGCTATTAATACTGATTCGGCTTTATGAATTTCTGTATTTATTATTAATATTTTGAAGCGGCAATACATATTCTTAATACGTTTGATAACCTTCTGTGGCTAAACAATACTTTTCATAGCTACCTATTGTTTTTCTCCGTGTACCATATCTAACGCTTTTTTGAAATCTATACATATAAACACTCAAACATTAATTTGAGGACAGTTGACAATCAGTTTCAAAATGCCATTCTTTGAATTGTCAGAACTCCGCACTCGCCTGTGCGAGTGTTTATCTGCGTCCCGGGAATTGGAAGTAAGTTCACCAAACAAAGTGGACATTCAAGTAAGAGTATTACATCCGTAGAATGAAAATAAGGATTTATTATCTGCCTCAGCAAAACAACTGCACAACGTGTTTATTAGTTGCAGCTCTTTCTGTAGCATTCTACACAGCTAAACAAGAACTTTAAATGTTTTCAGCTGGACTTTGTTCTCGTTTGCTATAAACTAAAACATATGGATGCATAATAGGTGATGACCGAAATTAAAATTATGAAATGTACACCAGAATGTAAACATGTTTACAAGGAAGGAGTGGGAAAATCAACCATTAGAGACAATAAAACGATCAATGTATGTTTATGACTATACTGACATGCTTGGTTGTTTGCGTCAAGTGCTATACCAAATACTATATACATAGTGTATAGGGAAAAATTGGATGTCCAGATTTTGCCGAAAATAAGTTTTGAAGTCCCCTGAGTAAAAGTACCTTTAGAAAAAGGTTCGTATAACTCTGTAAAAGCACAGCTCAATAAATGCAAAACGACCGTTGAATACCAAACTTGCTTTTCAAGTTTTATCTTCCAAGGATGCAACCTGAAGACTTTCAAGAATATCCCCAAACCCAAATTACATGGACATTTTTTTAAAATTTGTCTTAAAATGACTAATGATTTTAATTAAAATACAGTATATTAAAGATACCTATTTACATCAAATAAAATGCATATCTTGAATGTTCAGGGAATAGCTTCTGAAGACCTTTTTATTCAGGATGAATTTTGCAGAATTTTGCGTAAGTAGTAAACTGTAAGAAAGAGACAAAAGCTTGCTACATAAAAAATAGAGATATCGTTAAATCAATTTATGTCATACACATTTTGTTGTATAGTCGACCGTTTCTGAGATATTCCTGGTTATTGATTTAATTTTAAACTACGTATCTTCTCAAACCTGGTCATCTTTCCTATCATTTCTTTTGTTTTACTCGCAAAGAAAAGTGAGCCGAATTTGATTTGTTGACATATTGATCAACTTTTAAAGATTTCAATATTGCTTTATCCTATACAGGGTGTTAATGAACTAAACCGAAATAATTTGCGAGATTGTGCACGTTACTGATATAGGTAATTTGAGATCGGCGATGCATGGTCCCCGGATAAACATAACGCAGCTACATAGCGTTAAACAAGTAGAAAGCTGAGCAGATTGAAACAATGGCTTAGAAAGTCTTTAAAACTGCTGCTCGAATATAGCAATGTAGATTTTTAATAGCTCGTTACTAGCGTTCTCAAGATTTAATGTCGTAAAAATCTGTAAAATCTCGAACTAATCACTTGACAGTGCGACACTGAGTCTACTCTGGAGGTGTTTTTTCAACTGCTCTGGTGGCTTAATGCGTAACGCGGGAAGCTGCCATCCCTAAGGCCATGAGTCCAATTCTTGTCGTGGAGTAAATGTTTTTATTATTATTTTTTTCATTCCAGACGAATGCCGCGATACGTGGCGTACTGGCACTTCAGAAACTTATAGCCGTTACTTCGAAATTTCAATAAACAGGCCATGTGTCTCCCATGTTAAATACTTATTTAAGTAATCTACATATTCTGTGAAAATAATTCGGTATAGTTCATTTACACCCTGTATATTAAGCACGTTATTTCCCTTCTACTTAGTAGAAACTACTTCAAAATTTTCTGCTATTTTATCTTAATTACTACGGTGAAAATACAGGTACATCTTTTGAAACATTAGTTTGTATAGAAACTCAAGTGAATGGAAATACATCAAATTTCGTTTTCCTGTCCTTTAAGCTGGTTGGTCATATCGGAGACAAGTTGCTCATAGAGCTTAAAGCTACTCCACATTTGTATTTTTTGAATAAGGGAAAATACCGAAAAATACTTATCCGGGTATCTTACCCTAAACGAAAGTTGAGCTCGGAACCTCCTAAATATGAGGGGACACGCTACCCGCACATTCCCACGGTGGGCTATTGGGCGTTTACCGTGACAGAATAAGAAATAAATAGCGTATTAGTTAGCGGACCCTTCTAGGACTCTATTTAATGGCCAACCCTAAACTGTATGTCAAAGCATTACATAGGGAATGTTAAAGAACTAATAGGCCACGTAAATGCTAGTCAGCGGATCCTCGATTTAACTCGAGACCAAAACAAAACCAATGCAGACGTTAAAGAACACGTTATGATCGTCACATTTGATACATCACGTGTTTGCAAACTGTTCAATTTCATTGCAATGTACTAGTGTGTACGAACGAGAATCGTATTTTCAACACTGTAAGCTAATACTTTCCCTAGCACGTATGTACAGTGTACATAGTGGATGGAGAGGGTGAAGTATTCCACCCAAAAATTCAATTCCGGATATACATTATTTGAGACTGCTTGAATCCAAATAAAGTATTTTAGAAACATATTTGTGTGTATGTGTACGTGTGTGATTGGGCAGGATAGCTGAAAAACGAAAAGTTGGTTAAATATTAAATTGAGTATCTTCCAAGCATGCGAGAAGAAGATTTTCAAGAAAATCTCCCTACCCTAAACTGCGCCTTTTATGGATCATTTTTCGAAAATTAATTTCTCAAAAATGGCTTTAATGATTCTAATTAAAATACCATATGTTTAAGACATGTTATGGCAAACAAAAGCATATCCTGAAGTTCTCTTCATTCTGAATGATTTTTGCATCCGTTTTCGACATATTCCAAGTTATTGGATTCAGTTTTATGCTACTTGAACTTTTCTCAAACTGGAAGGCATCTTTATTTTAGTCTCTCTATTTTAAACCCCTTGAAAGTAAAGAGAAGTGAATTTCAATCGTTTCACACAGCGACTAAATTTTAAAAGAATTCACTAATGCTTTAGTCTAGTGAATTCCCTTATTTCCCTTCTACTTCCAAAAAAGTAAATAATAATACCAATTTTAGTAATGTTTATTTTGATTAGCATTATGTAGATTAAAAAGTTATTATAGAACAGTTTGAGAAGGCTCTGCAAGTGGAGCACATCTACTTTTTTGATTTGGTTCTAGATTTATTATCTTTCGCTTTCCCTTTCCCTAAATTTCGTAGTTTTTGTAACAACGCTGTATAAAAAGGGTTTTTAGGTACGTTGAAATAAGTTAATTAGAAAGAGTTGTAAAATGCAATGCCACAGCCGGGAATTGAACACGATTTTCCCACTCTCCGTACGGGTGCTCTAATCATTGAGCTACTGCGACAACCGGCCGGTATGGCATTCAATCTTCCAACTGATTATGTATGTTTTACCCGGTTCAACCAACAGTATATCTCACTCCAGAATGGCAACTTACCAACTTAAGTACTTAGTATCCGGGTTATATTTACTATGTAAGCTATTCTATTCTATTATAATTGTAATACTCCTCTCTCCTACATATTATTGAAAGGTACACTGATATACAATTAGTTGATTAGGACCAATTGAAAAATTCAATGCCACAGCCGGGAATTGAACACGGTTCTCCCACTCTCCGTACGGTTGCTCTAACCATTGAGATACTGTGATCACCCGCCGGTATGACATTCAATTTTCCAACTGATTATGTGTGTTGATATAATATTGCCAATCAAACTAATACTCATATCAAATAAACAGTCATAAGGAATAAATAGTAGCCCTGAGAGTCGATATCACATCTATAGCGGCATCTATTTGTGGAATATCAGACTTTCAGCCCTCGAGAGGCGCTGCTACAACCATAGCAGCTCTTAGAAGTAAATCACGTTCAAAACACAAAAGGCACTGGCATATCCATGACAGAATGTAGAAGTAACTCACGTTCCAACTACCTAAGGTGCAGATTTATCCCTGCCGATATCTCCTGCTCTCTACTGCCCTGTTCGGATCTTTTCAGCAGGTGCTCAGAAAAATTCGACTAGAACGAAGTTTTACCCAATGAAATTGACGTCATCAGTTCACATTTTCTTGCGGTAAATGACGAATAAGTTTGATCACTCGGTATTTTATATCCATGAGAGGCCCACAGTTACTATTTTATTTTCTCTACCTATATGTATAGTAGGCATGGAAAGTATGGTATTCCAAATAAAATCGATGCTTTTAAGAAAACATTTCATCAACTGAAAGCTGTTATAGACAAAGATTGCAATTATGAAACTGTGTATATTTATATCTGTAGTGTATGATTGTGTATGTGAAAAGTATAGCTCAAAAGCAAAAATTAGGTTAATTGGTATACTTGGTTCATGAGTTCAGTATTTTCCAAAATTAGGACAGGAATTATTTTAAGAAAATTCCCAATAAAAACTTACCCCCGTATGACAATTTTTGTTACAAATGTTCTATTATCTCAAAAAAACTTCCACACATATTAGATATCGAGCTGTATTTTCGATTAATCGTCGTTATTGTTTTGCATGTTCAAATACCTTTGTCAAATGGGAAGTAATTATTCTTTCCTCCTCCTCTACTAGTCATTCAAAGAGAATGATGACAAAGTTTTGATCTACATTACTATCCTGAAATGACCGCAAAATTGGCGATTTTACAATTTGATCTTCCATTTATAACATGCTTTTGGTTCTATTACAATATACATTGTTTTGGCGTACCCTTTCTTCTGATACGTCCTCTAAAGGCTCATTGTTATATAGCCTTTTGAACAACGCTTAATAAATTACACTCTTACAGAACGATTGTGTCTAACAAAAGGAACAAAATGTCCATTCGCTATGGTCATATGAAAAAATGCCCAATTTACTCCCTAGTGGACGCCGCGGGCCGTGTGGACCCATATTGGGGCGGAAACTGCCACTGCAAGATAGCACTGGTAAAATTAAGGTTATTACTAGTTCCCCCTTCACCTTGCATTCCTGGTCTCTTAATTTACTGCTGCAATTTAATTATTAGGTTACTACGCTATTTTGTGAAATAGCGACCCTGTATGTATGACTTAACAGAAAGGTTTAAATAAGCAGTTTGCCTTTTCAGCTTAGACTCACAAAATTGGCTGCATGTACAAACGCCTTTCGGCTCATTTAAAAAAAATACAGAATTGTGTTTCTGAAGGACAGTAAAGTATACACATAATGAGAACTAGATTCATTTCTTCCAATTTTCCGTGAACGCGTTACTCTTCTGTATGACAGGTGGTTCTGATTTAATATGTAAAAACGCACAACAACAAATTCGACAATAATTTAAATTTAAATTAATTTTTATTTATGGACCCTCCTTAACAGCTGTGCTTCTCAGCGACACATTCTTAACTTTGCTCATAGTCATTTTTATCAATCTTGAGGTTCTCTTTTACGTGCCTAAATCTAGATTACTGGAGCAACGGCTGTACTTCCCTTCCGTAGGAAGTCATGCTAAGGATTTTTACGCCCAAAAACTACATCGCCCTCCACCGAGTTTGAACTCTCGACCTTGGGAACCAGAGACTAGCAAGTTACGTTTAGACCATGGAGGACGACTCGATTATAATGGTAGGAAATGTATATTATATAGGCTGAGTTTGCAGTCCAACGAAAATTTTCAGGGGGCGATTCCTCTGGAAATGGAGTACAAAGGTCATTATCACATTTTGTCCACAATTACACTGTTTACACGGCAGATGACGCTAAAGAACGATATCAAAGAGCCCTGGTGCCATGGTTGTCCTTCTTGTGGGAACAGGTGTTCAAAGTGGTTTCCGAGGGATGCAATGCATGTGCTCACACATCTCATGTATTTACTCTCTCGCTCGAATGTTTCAAGCTGTGTCCGAATATCATCAGAGGCCACATGGACAAACCAGGAAAGGCTTGGTTTGCAGAGTTCCACAGTTCAGCAGCAATACAATAGGACTTCCACGAGGCTATCCAACGATTGCGGAAGATGTTGAGGTGTCGGTGAATATTAATGCTTCAGCTCCTTAGCAATATAACATTGTCTGTTATATTGCTAAGGCACATTCTCCAGCAATGTAGGTAGTAATTTGCAGAATACGTTTCTCCGTTCAGGCCAATAATCCCTAGCCCGCCTGGGTAGTGTGGGGGTAGCGTGTCTCTTTCGTATTCAGCAGGTCGTGAGTTCCAATCTCACTTAGGTTCCAATCTCGGATAAGGTTTTTTTCGGGGTTCCCCTTATCCTGAGAAGACAAATGTCGAATAACTTTGAGCTCCATGGACCCCGATATCATTTGAGCATAATTTCACCAATTTCATTCATCGTCCAATATGACCAACCAGGTTAAAGAACGTTAAGCTGCAATAACACAAAATAATTACATAAAAATAATTCCTGTCTAAGCATTGATGCTGATGAGGACTTCAACCATTCTGTGAGAATTTTCTCTAGACCACAGAACTACGATTAAGCAAGTTAATAATGCCATTTCTATCAATGGTCACTTCATTGGTACGGAGGACTAAAGTGGAAATCCTTTATTGGTGTATGTCTGTTGCACAAACCAGCGACAGAATGTTTTCCCGTTGACGAAGATCCGCCAGTGATAAGCCCTGCACACTTTGAAGGTAATAGGGATAGCAACTATTGCCATGTAGGGTACAGATAACCGTTCTGTTGCTTACACGATATTGGGGACCAATTGCCTGGAATTTGTACGGGGTTTGTTGTCAATATCACGAAGAGCACGTTCCGGCACATCTGGCGGTGTACACATAGGCTCTAACCCTCTCATCTAATGTGTTCCATTCACATAACTTTCTCCAGCTATGCCACATACAAACTATTGTTACAAAAGATTATTCTTTTATCCACGTCATGCTAATCGAGATAAACATTAGCAGAATTGGTCTAATTATTTGCTTCCTTGTAAGTAGAATACACTAGGCTAAAGCGATGGTCAAACATATTGAATGCTGGTCGTTTTGTGAAACAATTGAGGTTCGTTTCGTTTTGTATGATCCTGTTTGAGAAAAGTTAATTAGTTTATAATGGAAACCAATGACAATGAATATCTCTAAAACGGTAAACTCTATAAAAAAACGAACATGACATATATTATGTGTTTTAACGATATCCACATTTTTGTGTAGTAAGATTTTGTCCTTCTCTTACGGTTTACCAGTTATGCTAAATTCTGAAAAATACAAGTAGAATGAAGAGCACTTCAGAGGCTACTCCAGAAAATTCAAAATATACATTTTATTTACGATGTAAGTATCTATAAAATACAGTATTTTAATCAAAATTGTCACAGCCATTTTTTATAAAATCAAAAATTTTGAATAAAGTTCCATGTAAAGGAAGATGGGAAGATTTACTTTAAAGTATTCGTGACACATCCAAAGAAGATACTGAACTTAAATGCCAAGTTTGGTATTCCATGATCTTTTCGTTTTTTGAGCTATACTGTTTACAGACACACACAGACAAACAGACATATGCATAGACCTTTTTCTAAAAAATATTTTTTTCAGAATCGGGTGACCTCATAACATTCATTTCCGTGGAATCTCGGTATCTAATTTTTGGATGGAATACAATACCCTTGCTTTTCCCTATGCACGTTGTTCGGTGGAATGACGGGAAAAATTTTCACCGCAATTCTTTACCACCACGAATGTAGAGCTAGAAGCATGTTGCACACTACTGGCAGGCTCGGAAGACATGGACGGGCTAGGTGAATTTTTACTTAAGGCAAGACAGCCGAGATTTGTGAAGGCTGCCAATAGAGTAGGAGGGGGGGGGTATAAGAACAACTAAATAAAAGAGACTACAATGTTTTACATATATATTTTATGTCATAATTAGGTCACTGTTATGGTATGGTTTTATATATTGTGTATATATTATGTGTATATATTTCTTTTAAGTGTATTTATCTATTATAAGAGGGTACTTTATGAAGATATACTCTGTGCTGTAAATTTAAATTGCTATATTTGAACATTTTTGTATTTTTATTTTTGGGTTTACTCTTTTAATTCCTTTGCTGTTGTTTTAATATTGTTTTTATTGTGTATTATCTTTGTTTTTTATTTTTTTCGTATTTAGTCTTTTAGTTCTTTGTTGTTTTAATATTGCTTTTTAGTGTGTATTACAAAAGCACGTACGGTCTGTGGACCCGTGCGATTGTTGAAATTCAATGTATGATATTGTTATGTAAATAACTACACTTATTCATTCACCTCGACTTGTTCCTAGAATGAATTGCTTAAATTACAATATCTGAAACACACTAATCGCACCACCTAAATTATGAGAGAATTTAATGCGTGTCACCAGCCGTGAAAACTATGGATTTCCGAAAGCAGGGTGATATACCATTTTTTGATCATTCCGAAGGAATCCCTGGGGAGAGAATGACAGACTTGAGTTGTCAGGCCTTTGTTAAATGGTTAAATGGTCAAATGGTCTTATGTGGATACTCTCTGTATCAGCTGGTTTATGCTCGTGTTAATTGCTCCTTCCAAAATACCCGAGTGTAGGACAGGAATTGGAAAGTTAGAGTTAGACTTCAAAATTATTCTTATAGTTGGATTTGAACCACGGATCTCTTGATTACCATCTAGTTGCTCTAACCGCTGAGATTTCATGACAACATGCCAACACGACATTAAATTCCCCAACTCAATCGTGTTTTTCAAACAAGGAGATCTCAAATTATTTTTAGATGGCATATCCCAATAACGACTTACAATGTCGCAAGTATTTTAAGCCCCTGGCTTAATAATTTAACCAAATATTACGTCAATCATTATGAATTAGTGTTAATTAAATTGTTTTTTCACACAAGCACAGGAGTGGATAAGTAGAGCCAGGCTGAAAAAAAAAACATTGCCATAGCCGGGATATAAACCACGAATCTCCCGGTGTCTAGGCGGTTGTTCTACCACTGAGCTATCATGACAACATGGCGGCACGATGCTAAAATTCTCAACCGATTCGCATGTTTCCGGGTAAATCACAAGGTAATCTCAGATTATTTTGAGATGACATTCCTCAATGGCGACTTGCAATGTCGTAAGTCCCGGGTTTTATAGTTTAACCAACTTTTAGGTTATTTAGTGTTAATTTGATTGTTTTTATCACACCAACGATATGTAGAACAAGAGTTGGACAAATAAATTCAGACAGATTTTTTCAGTCTGACTCTACCGGGATTTGAACCACGAATCTCTGAGACACATGCATGTCAATAGTGAATTAATTTTTCCACACTGGCCATGGGTATGACTGGACTGTCAGGTTGAAAAAGTTCAATGCCATAGTCAGAATAAAACCATGGATCCCTTGGTTTCGGTCTAGTTGCTCTAACCACTCAGCTATCACGGCAACATTCCCACACGATATTAAAATGCCCAACTGAACCGCGTTTTTTATGGTAAACCACAAGGATATGTTATGCTTTATCGAAATCCTATACTTTTTCAATAAAGCGCAAGAACAGAAATTTGCGGACATCTCACTAACATCTTCTGCAAAGTCACTTTAAACGAAATCATTAACTTATCTTGCGCATTGTCGCTGAAACTTTAATTTGTTGTGAAGTAACTTTCAGCTCTTTAATGTATGGAAAAATGTTTGGAACACAATTTTCGGGTGCTAATTATTTTCACGGCGTGCTGCCCTGAAATGCCATTAAAACGGTGGTTTATTTTTCGCCTCAAAACAAATTCTTGCGCTGCCGGTTTGCAATGAGGGACCTGGAATACTTAATGGAGCGGTAAATAATCCAGTAAGGGAGGTAAAACTAATCTTGTCTCGCTCTCACACAGGTCCCACATGAAACAACAAAGGCTGAGGTCAACATTTTCACGGAAATAATTTATGTTGCCAGAGTAATCTTCCCGGGCCTAAGTCGACGGAAGTTACGTGGATGTATCTGAGACCACAAACACTGCTTGTTTAAGAACTGCTTTGTGTGTACACGTGCATACGTTTCATTGTGGCGTGGAGAAAAAAGAATATAGCTGTGGAGTATTCTGAGATAATGAACATGGAGGAAACCTGACCAAGTTAAACGTAAGTGCAAGAAACGCCACTTCTAAAACACCTGACGCTCAATTTATAAAGTAGCTCACTTTTATTTTAAATCAGGCTTTCACTGAACTTTTTTATGCATTTTTACTATGTGCATAGTGTATAGAAAAGGTATTACATTCCATCCAAAAATTCAATACCGAGATTTCACTGGAAATTCAGGTTTTATGGTACCAGTATCTGATGTGCTCCATTCACATGATTTTCTCTACATTTCTGCAACAAATTATTGTTAAAAAAGCTTACGTTTCTATTTTGTTCATGCTAATTGAGAAAACATTAGCAAAAATAGTCTTATTACTTGGTTGTAGGAGTGGAATAAGCGAGTAGAAAGGCTAAAGTCAAAGTCAAAAACTTGTGACTGAAGTGTGATAAGTTTTTTTTTTTCCATTTATTACGGTTTTACAGTTATGCAATAGTCTTCAGAGCGTATTCCTAGAAAATTCAAGACATACATTTTGTTTGTCAAGTAAATATCTTAAATACACGAGATTTTAATCAAAATCGTTAAGAGCCATTTTTAAGAAAATCAACATTTTTAAATTTTTTCCATATAAAGGGTAGTTTTGGGTGGCGGTATTTTCTTGAAAATCTTCGTGTCGCATCCTTGGAAGATACCAAACTTAAATACCAAATTTGGGTTTTATCGGTCTTTTCATTTTTGAGCTATGCTGCCCACAGACACACATACACACACACAAAGACAGACAGGATTCGGGGTTTCTCAAAACATATATTTCCGGTGAAATCTCGAAATCAAAATTTTGAGTGCAATACAATACCTTCTTTATACACTATGTACATGGTACATATAGAGAAAGTAAAAATGAAATGCAATTTCGTAAAAAAGGCTCACGTGTTTGTCCGTGTCTGTGAATACGATAACTCAAAAACGAAAAGTCAGTAAAATAACAAACTAATATTTAAGTTTAATATCTTCCAGAGATATGACACGAAAAATCTGAAAAAAAAAATCCCGCCACCCTATTCTACCTTTTACATGGAAAACAATTCGAAAATATTGGATTTCTCAAAACCGTACATTAACGATGTTTACATGACAAATAAAATATATATTTTGAATCTTCTGGGAATATCCTCTAATGACTAATTTATTCTGAATGAATTTTGCTGAATTTTGCATAACTGATAAACCGTAAGAAATAGACAAAAATGTACTACATAAAAACACACAATTTATGTCATATAGCTTTTTTCGTAGAATTCGCCATTTCTAAGATATTTCTTGTTATTTGTTTCAAATTTAAATTTTCTTACATGCAAAATTGTAATCTCCTGGCAATGCATAGAAACGGATTTCAATCACATGGCACCAGCTTTTAAAAGATCTGACTATCACTTTAGCCTAGTGTATGCAATTATTTCTCTTCTACTTACAAGAAAGGACGTAATTAAGAGAATTTCTGGTAATGATTGTCTCGATTATCATACAGTAGATAGAAGAATATGCTTTTAACAATAATTTGTTACAGAGATGTACCTAGAGAAAGTCATGTGAATGGAACATATCGGATTATTTTTATTCGTTTTAGAAAATGTTTTATTCGTTGGAACGAATTAAAAGTTTTGTGTATTAGTTATTAAATAAAGTAGATTTAAGTAAAAAATCAGTCATAATATAATGGTAACTTAATTGAATATATTTATTTCATATATATTAAGATCGTAGCAACTGAGATTTATTTACATTCTTCCTGCCATAATGGAATTCCATGTAAAAGCGGTAAAGGTCCAAAAATTGTTATTCATAGACTGTGGTATTTAAAATCTAACAAAACAACAAGAAAAAAACATTGTTATGAGAGACACTTACATGAATTTCCTCTACCCTATATTCTCATTTAGTCGGTAAACTTATTATCAGCAGTAGCAGTAGTAATAATAAAACTACTAAGGCTTTCATACCATAAAATATAGATTCTGGACTTTTGACTTCATCAGTTGTAGTCACCCATCTTCGCGTAATGGTTACTATGCTAACATCATATATTTAAGGTCGCGGGTTCAAAACAGACGGAGGACCATGACTTTTTCGGGCGTAAAAGTACTTAGCATGGCTTCTTTCTGAAGGAAAGTAAAGGCGTTGATCCCGTGTTGTATATTTATGGCACGTAAAAGAACCACAAGCCTGATAAAAGAGGCCTCTGAGCAAAATTAAGCGGTCTTTCACGCCCAGTATGGAATGGGACGCTGAGAACCACAGCAGATAAAGAAAGTCCATGAGTAAAATTGAATTTCATTTCTCTAGTGGATCACGGCCTACAAGTGCGGAAACAACATTTTATATTGTTATTAGCAGTAGTGCTAGTGGTGGTGGTGGTGGTAGTAGTGGTAGTGGTGGTAGTAGTGGTAGTGGTAGTAGTGGTAGTAGTAGTGGTGGTATGGTGGTAGTGGTGGTAGTGGTGGTAGTGGTAGTAGTGTTGGTAGTAGTGGTGGTATGGTGGTAGTGGTAGTAGTGTTGATAGTTGTAGTTGTGGTGGTGGTAGTAGTGGTTGTAGTGTTAGTAGTGGTGGTAGTAGTGGTGGTATGGTGGTAATGGTAGTAGTGTTGGTAGTTGTAGTTGTGGTGGTGGTGGTAGTAGTGGTGGTAGTGTTAGTAGTGGTGGTGGTGGTAGTGGCAATGGTAGTAGTAGTAGTGGTAATGGTAGTAGTGTTGGCAGTTGTAGTGGTAGTAGTGGTGGTAGTGGTAGTAGTGGTAGTGGTTGTAGTGTTGGTAGTAGTGGTGGTATGGTGGTAGTGGTAGTAGTGTTGGTAGTTGTAGTTGTGGTGGTGGTAGTAGTGGTGGTAGTGTTAGTAGTGGTGGTGGTAGTGGTAATGGTAGTAGTAGTGGTAATGGTAGTAGTAGTGGTAATGGTAGTAGTGTTGGTAGTTGTAGTGGTAGTAGTGGTGGTAGTGGTGGTTGTGGTAGAGGTGGTGGTGGTCGTAGTGATGGTAGTAGTAGTAGCGGTGGTGGTAGTGGTGGTGGTGATAATGGTGGCGGTTGTGGTGGTGGTGGTGTTAGTGGTGGCGGTAGTGGTAGTGGTTGTGGTGATAGTGGTGGTAGTGGCGGTGGTAGTGATAGTGGTTGTGGTGGTAGTGGTAGTGGTAGCTGTCGTAGTCTTACTATTAAGTATTGTTACGAAATTTTATTTTCCTATCATAGCTTCTGAAGAAATCTTCATTCTGGATGAAGTTTGTATAACTAGTAAACCGTAAAAAATAGAAAAAGGTTACTCTACAATAAATGTGATCTCATTAAAACACACAATTTATGTCATATATATTTTTTCGTGGCGTTGACCATTTCCAGGATATTCCTTGTTATTGGTTTCTTTTAAAATACTTAAAACTGCTTTCATACGGGAATTTATCAACTCCTGACCATGCTAATAAACGAATTTCAATCACAAGGATATGATTATCGTTTTAGCCAGTAATTAGACCATTTTTTGCTAATGATTATCTCGGTTAGCGTGAAATAGAACCTTTTCAGTGATAATAATTTGTTACCGAGATGTAGAGAAAGTAATGTAAATGGAACACATCAAAATTTTACTTTCTCTACACGCACTATGCACATAGTGTATAGAGAAGGTGTTGTAATATACCCAAAAATTCGATACCGAGATTTCATGGAAAATATATCTTTTGAGACCCCCTGAATGCAAAAAAAACAAAAAAAAAACATTTGTATGTCTTGTGTTTTTGTCTGTTTGTGTGTATGTGTGGGTGTGTGCGTGTGTGCTCGTGGGCAGCATAGCTCTAAAACGAAAAGACTGGTATTTAAGTTTGGTATCTTTCAAGGATGCGACACGAAGATTTTCTAGAAAATTGCCCCACCCCAAACTACCCTTTACATGGAAATAATTTCGAAAATTTTGTTTTTCTTAAAATGGCTCTAATAATTTTGATTAAAATACCACATATTAAAGTCATTTATTCACAAATAAAATTTATCTTCAATTTTCTGGGAAAAGCCTCTGAAGGCTACTTTATTCTGAATTAAGTTTACGGAATTTTGCATAACTGCTAAACCATAAGAGACGGACAAAAACTTCCCACACAAAATGTAGAGCATGTTAAAACACAAAATTTATGTTACATACATTTTTTGTGCGGTTGATCGTTTTTGAGATATTCTTTATTTTTAGTTAAAACTTTGAAAAACTTAAACTTTTCGCACACATGAATTTGTCATCTCCTGTCCATACAAACAAAGGGACTTCTGTCATATAGTAGCCAGCTTTTCACTAAGTTTTATTCTATGGTACTCCTTTATTTCGCTTCTACTTATAAGGAATCAAGTAATAAGACTATTTCTGGTAATTGTTTCTCGATTAGCATGAAGTAAATAGAAGCATAAGCTTTTTAACAATAATTTGTTGCAGAGATGTAGAGAAAGTCATGTGAATGGAATAAATCAGATTTTTATATAAAGGTAACAGAAATATCAAATGTTTCAGAATTGGACGCCTTTTGCTATCCTTAAGTCATGCACTTTCCATATGATCTCGTCAATTGATAGGTTCGTTAATAAACCAAAAATGTAAATTTTCTTTTTAAATACACATTCTTCTATAAATTATTCCCACTAAAGCTTAACTCGATTAAACAAGAAGAAGAATAAGCATTCGTAGTATTGTATCATAGATGAGTGAATACAGTGTCACAAATACAATTATCAGGTTTTTAAATGTGATATTAACAGAAGCAATACAAGCAAAAAAAGAGTAGAATGAGGAATAGGAAAGTTAATGTGGTAAATTCACATGACTTTCTCTCTATTCAGCAGCAAACTATTATTTTTCAATATACTTTATGTATATATCGATATTAACAACTGCAGAAATACCTTAGTTGTATACTTCCTTGTAGATACGCGATATATAAAAATAATCCAGAATGAACAGGAGTCCAGAAACCATTTCCAGAATATTGAAGATATAAAATCTTCAACAGTATTAAATGTATGGTACTTTAATTAAAATTACTCCTGCTATTTTGGAGAAAATCAAAATTTTCGAAATATATTCCATTTAAGAGTAGTTTGCAGTGGAGAGATTTTCTTGAAAATTTTCATGTTGCATCTTTAGAAAATTCTGAAAACAAACATCTAGTTTGTTGTTTAACCGACTGTACGAAGACACACACACGGCCTCTGTCTAAATGTTTTTTTCTACTCAGGGGGATTAAAAATATGTGAAATCTTGGCGTCTAATTTTCGGTAGAATAGAATACCTTCTCCACCTGTGTATTATATACATCGTATGTGTAGAGAAAGTAAAGCATTTTTTATTTTTTAAAGTGTTCAGTAAAATTCTTGAAAAAGAAACTAGATAGAAGAAGCACTGTTATAATGACTTAGAAAATGGTGAGTAGACTATTGGGTGAATACAAAGATCAGATTTTTAAATGTTGTACTGACGGAAACAATACAATAACAGAAGAATAGAAGAGGAGAAATAAATTTAAACGAAAGAGCTAAAGAAATACCTCAGTAACAAGTTAACATGAGTATGCTAGAGTCCTGCCAGATTTTAAAATTAAAAACATTCAGTTACTGAGGGTAAAAATATGCGAGCATAAAAAGTTTAAAAGAAAACGAAGTACCCTTGTTATTAGACCCGCTTGATATGCAGGTCCACGAGAGAAATAATATATCTAAGTAATGTGATTTTTATATCTTTTTTACATGTGCCTTTTTAAACCTGGGAAGTACGTACATTACCAAGAAGCAGTTTCGTGTGCACCATCGTTTTATTGTGCATAGTGGGCTACATGTTTTTTCTGCCTGCAGCAACGCAGAGAGAGAGAGAGAGAGAGAGAGAGTGAGAGAGAGTGAGAGAGAGAAAGAATGCGACACGTTTTTATGCGAGAATGGTGATTCTGTTTATTATAGTTGTATGTAGACGTGTTTTCTTTTGCCATTTGGTTAGCTTGCTGTGTACTTTGCTTACGTCGAGGTGGTTTTTACGCAGCGAATCCTTTACACCTGCTAACCTCTACCTACTAAACCTGGTAGAAAATAAAATGGACAATTTTCTCTACAATAATGTATTAAAATCATGTAACAGGGCGTAGAATAAGCGTTAAAGGCAAGACGAAATAACGAAATCTGTCGCTCAACATTTTTAGTATTTAACATTTAAATATTATACAGTTTAGATAAATTGTAGAAAATTGCGTAAACATAGTGAGAAAAATAAGAGCATTGTACACCAAATATGAGTTGACACTGTGGAATATTTTATTAAAATAAGTGTTAAAGCACTTATTTTTCATTTACAAAGCAAATATTCTTTTGATCTTATTTCGAGGAATAACCAGAATCTCTTGGAAGCTCCTTCTTTATGCCTCCAGAATATTCTAGAATTCTATGGGAAATTCCAGCAGATATATAAGCAGCGTGTTTGGATTGAACGCGTTTGTGAGCTGATGAGTGTTTTTATGATGTCAAGTCAAGGGTAGCTCTACTGGTACATTTGTGGTGACAGTTGTGACGTACAACTACTGCGAGAGATTAGATAAAAAAACTTAAATTTTGTGTTACTTATGGACGCTCTATAACTACTGCGTCGCTCAGTGGCTCTCAGTGTCCCATTCTATGTTGGTAGTGAAAGATCGCTTAATTTTGCTCAGCTGCCTGTTTATCAGTTTGAGGCTCTTTTACGTGCTGTAAATCTACGATACGGGACCAACCGCTTTACTTCCCTTCCGTGGATAGGGTGGTTTGGTTTTCGAGGGGTGAGTTGAGTGAAAGAAAACAAAGACATTTCTTCCAAAAATAAGTATTTGTATAAAATTCGATTCTAAAAAAAGTAATTTTAATAAAATAAATATATGTAATTAAATTCTTATAAGTGCATTTTCAACTACATTAATTTAAGTTAATTATACAATATTCGGAATTCATCCCAAAGAATAAAATCTATTTACACAGAAAACTGCACAAAATAAATTAGTTAAGGGTTATCTGACGGTAGCGTTGCCAAGAGTTTTAGGCCCGAAAAAAGTCTATCGCCCTCCGCCAGTTTGAATCTATACGAGCTTGGGTACAAGATGGTGTTTAACGCCCGCTGTTACTACACCGCAGACGGTGACTCATGGAATGAAGATGGAGCACCGGTGGAAGGCGATGGCGGGGGAAGCCGGAGAAAACTCGCCCTGCACCGTTTTGTTTATCACAAGTTCCACATGCAGTCGTCTGGGAACGAACCGGGTCGCCTGGGTGAGAGGCGAGGGGTTTAACCACATGGTCTATCCACATGGCCACATTACGGCGTTTGGCTACGAGAGGCTTGCATGGTAACCGCTACACAACGCAGAGCGAGATTAGAGGAACCAAGTGTTCAACTCTGCAGCGAGTGAACTATGCGAAGAGGAGGTTGCTAAGGGTATTTCAATCCTTTGCTACGTCACGAAGAAGAGCGAAGCGGCTGTGAAAATTCAGCTAAATCACATCGTGAACTGATACAACTAAATGAAGTTACAACCAAAGTTCAACTAGAACACATTAGTGAAGCGACAATGTAAATGGAGAAAGTTACAATGTCATATATGCAGCGTGATTCATAAAAGGAAGTAATCGTATATTTTAGATGGCTGCACATATAAGCTTCATTATTTATTTATTTTGTAATTTAATATGTGTATGGGATGGGCGGAGTCGTCTCCTTAGCGCGGTGGTAGCGCAGCTGCTTGGCAAGCGGGAGACCTGGGCTCGATTCCCACTAGTAGACTCGTAAGGTCCCTGGGAGGCCAATTGAGGAGCCATTTGATGGAGAAGTAGCGGATCCAGGTCATGAGGACCGCATTAACCGGCTGGGAGGGATTCGAGGCGCTGACCACATCTCACCCTACAATACTGCACCCCATCCATGACGTCTGTCATGGACCGAGATGGGGGATGCAGCGGCCTGGCGGTAGGCGAAGGTTCCTTGTAGGCTGTCGTGCCATGGAGTTATTATAGGACGAGCGATTAATAAAATTGGAGAAAGGGTGCTCAAATTACTCCGGGGTCCGTAGAGTTTAGACATTCCCGATATTCTTCTTCTGAAGGGGGGGACATAATTTTGGATAAGTCTCTCTAATGGAGACTAGGACTTGGCACCTCTTGAATGTGAAGCAGACATGCTACTACCACCACATTTTACATCTACCTCAGCCAAATCTTTAACGTCAGGACAAATACTTTATTTGTATCGACGCGGATAGAGGTCTGAATAGGAGGTCTGCGGTTAAAATCCCGCCAGTGCCAAGCTCCCAAGATGTTGATTTTTGTCCAAAGCTCATAGGTAGAAAATTTCAAAAAATTAATGCTGAAACGTTTCCATTACTAATTTGTCTTCCAAAATTACATTTTATTTCATGTGTCACCATCTCAGATTGCCTATGAAATAAGAACGGACATTAGATTATTTAAAAAAAAAAATAATAATTTGATGTGTTCCATTCACATGAGTTTCCCTATTTATTCTATAACAGAATATTTTTATAGAAGCTTATTCTTCTATCTCCTTATGTTAATACAGATAGACATTATACAGTAGCAGAAATGGTCTTACTACTTAGTTCTTTATAGGTAGAGAGGAAATAAAGGAATACACCAAGATAAATCGAGTCAAATCTTTTAAAAACTGATTGCTATGTGATAGAAATTGGACCCGAAAAATTCCCACTTGAGAAAGTTTTAAGTATTTTAAAATTGGACCCAATAATAAGAAATATCTGGGAAATGGTTAACTCCAAAAAAATCGCATGTTTTAACATACTTAAGCTTTTACTTTTTAAGTTTTTTTCTGTCTCTCATCAGTTATGCAAAAGTCTTCCAGAATGAAGAGGTCCTCAGAAGCTATTCCCAGAAAATTAAAGATATACATTTTATTTGGCACGTAAATATATATATATATATATATATATATATATATTTACTGGGGTGTGGGGATTTTCCTAAAAATTTTAGGGTCTCATCCTTGAAAGACACTATACCTAAATACCAATTTTAGAATTTGTCGTTTCTGATTTGTGTTTTTCACTGACAAATATGGACCTTTTCCTAAAAATGATACTTTGGATTCATAAGTCTTCAAAAAATGATTTTCCGGCGAAATCTTGGTATTGAATTTTTGGGTTGGAATACAGTATGTACACATATTTGCTAAAAACATTCCGCATTTGCAAGACTTCGCAAGAAAGTGATGAACAATATTAAAATTTTACTCCTAGAATTTGAACTTAATTTACAACGATTAAATAGTAACCGTAAGTTTATAGAAGACGTTTCATGTGATGTTTACTTGTATTTCTACTGTCTACAAAAGCTGCTGTTTCATACTAGAAAAAGCAAAAGATATTAATCAGTAATACAAAAGAGGAGCTTCTGGTATCGAGAGAAAGATTCACGACTTTTCGGTTTGTTCTTCGAAACGAGCCCCGATGGATTTGAAGCCTCACGTGCGGTGTTTTGGAGGTCTTTTACCTCCAAGGGTCAGAATGTGATCCCATCTAAAAGTCGTAACTATCACTTTAGACGTGATGGATATGAGAAGTACGGTAGCCGTATACGGAGAAACGTCCCAACTTGCAGTAATTCCTTTTAATGGAGGAAGAACTACCTACGGGAGGTTTATTGATGCCATAGACCGTTCGTAATACGTGCTGAAGTAGCAATTGCTAAAACTGACGTAGTTTGACTCTTGAGTAGTTCACAGTCATATTTGCTGCTACCCAAAGGCGCTGAGATAGATAGTGTCCTTACATATCATAACGATGCACTCAAAATGTACCTGCGTGTTAATTTTCGATTCTGAATAAACTATTTTGGCCGCTCTCTAGTACTATGTACAATGCACATAGTAGATAGAGATAGAGAAAGTAATTGTAGTTTCACTAAAAATTCGTGTTTTATGGCCTCTTGAATTAAAAAAAAAAAATTAGTATGTGTATGCGCTTATATATCTAGTGCAGTTTTAGACGAGCCTTTCCTATTGGGGTGTCAAAGAACTTGGCAGCTCTTCTTACCAATATGTGAAGTGGTTTCCGTGGGGTTTTGTTGAAAGAAAAGCCGATTTTCAGAAATTCCATTTTACCCTTTATTTTGATCCACTTCATTTATACATATGTTCATTTCGAAATCTCGAAACCTATCGTTTGCAGAGGCTCCTAATACCACCACTCACCTCATATCTGCTTTTCAAAAAACACTTAGAAAACATAAGAAAATCCCGAGTCACCCGCATTACATATTAGAAACACAAGGAAATCGCGTGTCACCGGCGACACATATTAGAAACACAAGTAAGTCCCGTGTCACCGGAGACGCATATAAGAAACAAGAGAAAATCCCGCCCCATCCACATCACTTATTAGAAACAAGAGAAAATCCCGTGTCACCGGAGACACATATTAGAAACATGAGAAAATCCCGTGTCATCCACATCACATATTAGAAACTCAAAGAAATCCCGTATCATCCACATCACAAGAAAAACGCGCGTCACTCGCATCACATATTAGAAGCACAAGAAAATCCTGCATCAACTGCATTACATATTGTAAACACAAGAAAATCCCGCGTCAACCGCATCAGTTATTGGAAATTCAAGAGAATCCCACATAACCACATCAGATAATAGAAACACAACCAAATCCCGTATCACCGCATCACATATTAGAAACTCAAGAAAATCCCGCGTCAACCGCATCACATATTGTAAACACAAGAAAATCCAATATCACCGCACCACATATTAGAAACACAAGAAAATCCCGCGTCAACCGTATCACATATTAGAAACACAAGAAAATTCCGCGTCACCCGCATCACATATTAGAAACACAAGAAAATCCCGCATCATATATTAGAAACACAAAAAAATCCCTCGTCAACAGTATCACATATTAGAAACACATGAAAATCCCGCGTCAACCGTATCACATATTAGAAACAAAGAAAATCCCGCGTCAACCGTATCACATATTAGAAACACAAGAAAATCCCGGGTCACCCACATTACATATTAGAAACGCAAGAAAATCCCACATCACCGCATCACATATTGGAAACACAAGAAAATCCCATATCACCGCATCACATAATAGAAACACAAGATAATCCCACAACACCGGATCACATATTGGAAATACAAGAAATCCTACATCACCGCATCACATAATAGAAACACAACAAAATCCCTCATCACCTCCTCACATATTAGAAACACAAGAAAATCCCGCGTTAACCAGTTTTAAGTTCCATGGACTCCGAGATCATTTGGGCATCATTTCACAAATGTCATTTACCAACATATGTGAATGACCAGGTTAAAAGGCGCTATGTTCCTAAAAAAAAAAGAAGTATGCATACCAAGCTACATTAAAAGATATCCTTCTATCTTGTATATTAATTAATCTATAGCCAATATCAAAATTCCAACGCTTAATATAATGAACACTCCTGCACTGCTTTGAGAAAAACATTTATACCTCTAACTGTATTTTTCTAAAATATATATTTTGAACACTGTGAAATAAATGCAACAAATTGAACCTGAAATCTGATGTGTTCCATTCACATGTCTTTCTCTGCATCTCTGTAACAAATTATTGTTAAAAAGCTTATGCTTCTATTTACTTCATGCTAATCGAGAAAAAATTAGCAGAAATAGTCTTATTGCTTGCCTCCTGGTAAGTAGAAGTGAAATAAGGGAGTACCATAGGTTAAAGTGATAGTCAAAAGCTGGTTGCTATGTGACAAATTCCTTTGTTTGTATGGACAGGAGTTGACACATTCCTGTATGAGAAAAGTATAAGTTTTTCAAAGCTGAAACCGAACATAAGGAATATCTAAAAAACGATCAACTCCACGAAAAAAAAATATATATATCATAAATTGTGTGCTTTAACGTGCTCTACATTTTATGTGTGGTAAGCTTTTATCCATCCCTTACGGTTTAGTAGTTATGCAACATTCTGTAAAGTTAGTCTTGAATAAAGAAGTCCTCACAGGCTATTCCCAGAATATTCAAGGTATACATTTTATTTGTCAGGTAAATATCTTTAATATACAATAGTTTAATCAAAATAGTTACAGCTATTTTTTAGAAAATCAAAATTTTCAAAAAAGGTTCCATGTAAAGGGTGGCTAGAGGTGGGGGGATTTTCCTGAAAATTATACACGCACACGCGCGCACACATACACGGACCTTTTTCTGAAAATACTTTTTTTTTGGATTCAGGGAGACCCAAAACATAATATTTCCGGTGAAATCTCGTTATCGAATTTTTGGGTGGAATACAATACCTTCTCTATACACTATGTACATAGTACGTGTAGAGAAAGTAAAAATGGCTTTAACATTTCGTATATAGCATCCTTTAACCAGCACAAAGCTTTAAAATGGCGACCAAAATATGTGTTGTATCCCTCCGAGAAGGATCGAATATTGCAAATATGTAATTTAAACTATTGTGAATTTTAATATAAAAAATAAAAAAATATAAAAAACAGCCTTAAGTCTCCTTAAAAGCTTAAATTTCATATATTGCTGAGCTTATAGGCAATATACGTTTTATACGTGTATTTGGATATTTTACCTTAACCGTCACGTACTGAAAAGTTTCATCATAAGCTAAGGTTAATTACAATAACGTAGTTTAGCAATTGATTAATTAACAAATCAGCAAGTTTGAGTTACACCATAAACACACTAACTTATCTCTTATAGTCCCTGCTCCTCCGCTGATGGCGCATTAAATTACTTGAAAAGATTTATCTTCGAGAGTTTCTAATCCCTTGAGGATGTGCGAAGTTTTCATTAGGGCTCAGAAAATATGGAAACAATTTAACACAAGTCACAGATAATTATTTCAAATTCTCTGCTGTATCAAATGTTAGTAATTTAGGACGTTATGCATATACTTCATAATAACTGCAATTTTTGCTCGAATATCATGTTACATTCTGAATATTGATATTATAATGAAACGTTTATTTTTATTTGCCTACTCCTATGTAATTACTTCGCCAAATGGTTATTACCCCATTATTGATAAACAAGATCATAAATGTCCGCAGAGCAGGATATTCTCTCGATTTTGGCATAATTAACCCTCTAACAATGGTAAACTTTAATAATGTAATTATTGACGTTTTAAATAATATTTATTTTATAAAGAACATTTTAGAATCTGTAATGAGTGCTAAGTAAGAAGTCATGAGTAACACAAGTTACGTTGGAGGAAGAAATTAGGTAGAAATTCACAGTAACGAAAGGTATTAGGTTCCCAGAATGTCAGTAAACATGGAAACGCATAGGGTTAGGTTCATCGAATTAGTGCATTAAGGAGACACCGAATACTAGAAACCATTTTCTAAGGTATTAACACTAGAGCTTTGATTTTTTGCACAGGAACCTGCTGAAACAAAAGACAAGTTTCAATACAATTTGTAATGCCATTCTGCATATGTTGATTAAATTATTCATATCAATTTTATTAGCAAAATAAAAAATCTATCAGAAAGTTCATTCTTTAAAACTGCATTTCTTAATACTTTTGTAAGCAAATGTTTGATTATAGTGTTCCTATTTTGATAGGAATTTTTAGAAATATTTTATACCACGAATTGAAAAATCTGAGTGAAAAAGCAGAGTATGACTATGTTAATTTTTTAAACTAATCTATGAGGAATCAAAATTAAAATTAATCATTTTATTCTACCCCTTTTTGAAGTACATTTGAGAACATTTTCGAGCTGTAGCAACATTTTTGTGCGAGAGGATAAATGTTGAATACGGGAAAATAACGAAAAAACTAAACTTTGGAAAAACTGTTTTTAAAGTTTGACATAGAGAGTACTTTAATGAGCTTAACTATTTAAAATGGCGTCCAAAGCATATTACATCCGTACTAAGAAACTAAAACATTCCGAATATGTGCATTGAAGTATGATGAATTTTTTGCACAAACAATTAAAAAATCAACTAACATCGCTATAAAATCACTAACAAACCTAAAGTACTTTCTGGATAGTAAAAAGTAAGTAATTTCTGAGAGTTTAGTAGAGGGAAGGAATACTCGGGATTAACAAATAAAAAAATGAAGGGTCTCAGAAGAGTAAGATTTGACAATGTAGAGCATAGCAGCTGCGGTGCGGTAGCATTAGGTTACTCAAAGATGATCCATTACTAAAATTTACTTACACATTCTCTGGCGCTTCAACTCTGTAACTCTGGTTACAGTGTTCATAGTACAGCGATAGTTTCGTCACCGGTTTAACGATGGTCGGTAAGCTGTTCGCCGTCGCTATGCGCTTTGCATGACGGAGAAAGCACGAAGACAGTAAGCACGAATAAAAACAAATAGTACCTTAGCACTTGATAACTATTTTTAAGTGCAAACCAATAACAAAGAATATTTTGCAAATGCTAAACGTCACAACGTGTTTTATTTTACAGAAGTAGTTTTAACGAAATATACATTTTGTGATAAGGTCTTGTCTTTTTCTTAAGTTTAGTAACGAAGCAATCCCCCCCCCCCAAAGGTAAAATAAAAATAACCATTTTAGTCACGTAAAGGGTAGTTTGGAGTGCGGTAATTTCTTGAGAATCTTCTAACGCAGTGTTGGAAGACAGGTTTTCTGTACCAGTTTAGTATTTATTCAACAAACCAGACTTTCTATATCACGTAAGTACAATACATCGTTATGTACAACATGATAAAGAAGGTATTGTATTGTACCCAGAAATGGAATACCGATATTTTACCGAAAATATATATTTAGGGGATCCCTTAATTAAAAAAACAAAATTTTTTAGAGGACGCATGTTTGAGTGCATATGGACAGTATAATTCAAAACGAAATGTCGGTTAAATACTAGACTTGGTATTTAATTTCACTATCTTCCAAGGTTGAGACACGAAATTTTTCAGGACAATCTTTACACCCCACTACCCTCTACATGGAATATCCACAATTTTGAAAACTTTGAACATTTTTAAATTTTGTTGGAGAAAAATTAAGGCACTTTAAAATTAAAAACACTAACAAGAAATGTCTCGAAAACCGCCATAACTACAACAAACACGTACATTACATACATTTTGTGCTTTGACGAGATCTAAAATGTTGTGTAGTAAGATTTTTAGCTATCCTTTACGGTTTAACACTTACGTAAAATTCTGCAAAAACCATTCAGAGTAAAAATGTCTTCAGAGGCTTTTCCTAGAAAATTCACAATATATATTTCATTTGTGATGTAAATACCTTTAATATATAGTATTTTAATAAAAATCCTTAGAGCCATTTTGGAGAAATGCAACATTTTCAAAACTTGCTCCTTGTAAAGCGTAGTTTGTGGTTGGAGGATTCTCTTGAAAATCTTCGTGTCTCATTCTCGGAAGCTACTAAGCATAAACAGCAAGTTGACTGTCGTTTTGTTTTTGAACAAAGCTGTCTACAGACACATACACTCACACAGACATTTTTCTGAAATTGCAAGTTTTGGACTCAGGTGACCATAGACTATATATTTCAGGTGAAATCTTGACATCGAATTTTTTAATGAAATGCAATACCCTCTCTAGCTACTATTTAAAATATATACATATGCTAGAGAAAGTAAATAAGCCATAGAACTTTAACCTGTCCAGAATTACCTAAAAGTTCAAGATCGCAGTGAAGTTCCCACATTCAAGGCGTAGACTACATTTTAAAGGATAACAAATACCAAGAGAAATCAGGCAACTGTCACCGTATCTTCATTTACAAGAAGTTTCACATTACGACCCCTTAGGGCCCAATACAGATTCATGACGTCATGGTATCCCTGCAATAGTAACAAGCTGTAAATCACACATTTGTAGTGACGCAGGGCCATTGCAGTATTTTATCATTTGGTGGATAAAATCCGAGGAGGACGCTTTGTCATGAAAAAACGCACGTGACAGCTTTCAATGGTTTCTCTATTGGACTTGTTACGTCACGAGCAATCGCAATGCCAACATCTAAATTCTTTGTGGACCTCCTGGTCTCGTTCCTTGGACACATTATTTTCTCTAGCTTTACATTAACAAACTTTCCTTACGAAAGATTATTCTTTTGTCTATGTCATTCATCTCAAGATAAACATTACCAGAATGTTTATTACTTGCTTACTTGTAAGTGAAAGGGAAATAAGGGAATACACTTGGCTAAAACGAAAGTCAGATGTTTTAAAAGCCTATCGCTAAATAAAACAATTGAAATCCGTTGGAAGTGTAGAGTGAGACTGAAAAATTCAATGCCATAGCCGGGATTTGGACCGCGGTATGGTTTACCGAGAAACATGCGTGTCAGTTGAAAAATTCAATGCTACCACGACATGTTGCCATGGTAGCTTAGTGGCTAGACTGGGAGATCCGTGGTTCAAATCCCGGCTATGGCATTGAATTTTTCAGTCTGACTCTACTTATCCAACTCCAGTTCTACACACGGTTTCTGTGAGAAAACAATTACAATTGAAATCCAGTTGTTTTACTTGCTAGGAGTAAACAAAAGAGACACGAACAGAAAGATGGAAATATCGCTCATTTGAAAAAAGATTAAGTACCTTTAAAATTGAAACCATAATCACAAAATAAGTTAACTCTACCGAAAAAATTATACATGTTTATATATATATATATAAATTGTATGACTTGATGAGTTATAACTTTTTGTATAGTAAGTTTTTCTCTATCTCTTACGGTTTAGCAGTTTTACAAAATTAATACAAACGTCATCTAGGATGAAGAGGTCTTCTGAGGCTATGATATTTTTAAAAAAATCGTCAGAGCTATTTTTGAGAAAAGCAAAATTTTCGAAAAATGTTGCATTAAAGGGTAATCAAAGGAGAGGAGATTTTCTTGAAAATATGTTTTTCGCATCCTTGGATGATACTAAACTTAAATGCCAAGGTTGGTATTGAATCAAAGTTTTGTTTTTCATCTATGCTGCCCACATACACACAAGACACATACGGATATATTTCTAAGAAGCTTTCTTTTATTAAGGCGTCTCAAAACATATCTTCCCAGAGAAATCTAGATATAGAATTTTTTAGCGGAATGTAATACCTTCTCTATTCGACAAGTAAATTGTACATACGGACTAGAGAAAGTAAAAATCTGAAGTGCTCTATTCACAACACTTTCTCTATCTCTACTGCAAAGACACTATTCTTACAAAAGAGTATTCTTTTATAAATATCATGCTAATCGAGGTAAAAACTTGTAGTAGGCGAAAACGTTAGTCATTTTTTTAAAAGCTGACCGCCATATGAACAATTGAAATGCTCTTCTCTTTCCACGGCCAGGAGTAAAAAACAAAACAGATGAACAAAAATGATTTCCCCTTTCGGGAAAACTTTAATTTATTTGAAACTTAAGGTAATAAAAGGATTAGGATATAATTAACTCCATAATAATGAATATGACAAATGATTGTGTGATTTAACGAGCTCTGCAATGTTTATTCAAAATTCATTTAGAATTAACAGGTCTTCTGAAGTTATTCACAAAAAATTCAAGATATATTTTTTGTTTGTCGTGTAACTATCTTTAATGAACGGTATTTTAATCGAAACATTGGGAACCACTTTTGAATAAACCAAAGTTTTCGATTTTTTTTGCATGTAAAGGTAGTTTGGGGTGGGGTGATTTTCCTCAAAATCTTTGTGTCGCAATCTTGAAGATACTAAACTTAAATACCTACTAAGTTTGATATTTAACCGACTTTTCGTTTTTGAGATTTCACAGACACTCAGACACGCGCCTTTTATAAAACTACTTTTTTGGGTACAGGGGACACTAAGACGTACACTTCTGGTGAAATCTCGGTATCAAATTTTCGCGTGGAGTGCAATACCTTTTCTGTGCCATACAGTTGCAGGGGTCGGGTGATCGTACATGCTGTCTAAAATACTCGAATTTAAAACATTACCTACATATCTATTTTATATATCTTTACATAGGAAATACACACACACACACACACACACACACACACACAGGCACGCACACAGAACCACAGAACAGTAAAAGAAAGAACACTCTGGTATATATCTCTCTCTCTCTCTCTCTCTCTCTCTCTCTCTCACACACACACACACACGTACTTGCGCTCACAACTGCACAAACAATCTATACATTATTTACCCAAATATTTTATCTCTTAGTACACGTACTTCCATTAAGTATGTGCCCAAGTTTGGCCAGTTTTGGCTGCTCAGAATTAAATCCCAGAATGCTGTCCTTCGTCTGTTTGAAGGTAAAAATTTTTCCAGCAGTATTTTTTTTCTAATACCCTCCATCTGCATGCAATCTGCCAAAATATGCGTCCAGTCTTCCTGATACCCGCATAATGGGCAAATCCGCCTACCAGCTTCATCAACTACCTTACGTGTTTTCCACCCTCCTAACCTGAACCATGCCATTCCCGACTTTTATTTCATACCCAATTCTAAAAGTATGTTTCTTTACCCCACCCAATTATTGTTTCGTCTGGCAACTGCAATGATAGTTTTTTTTTTCTACATTCAGATTCTATTTCTATATCGCATCGTCGTCTTTTTATTTTATTCACGACGTTATATTTATTTTCGTTACTTCTTTGCCTCTTTGATAATCCCCGTTGTAGCCCCGCCACCCACCATTTTGGATGCTCAATGTTATTCATCTGATGCCGATAACATAGAATTGTTTGGTCACCTTTAATTATTCGCAGCCACTGTCTAACTACACTTAATTTAGCATATACAGCATCTTCCCAGCATCCTACCTCACGAAGTACACCGCCTCCCCAATCCCAAAATACATTTCCAGAAACTACAATGTATTTTATTTAGATTATCTACCATATCTCATCCTTACTCCTCACTTCCATATAATAATGAAGATCTAACCATTGCCTCATACGTGGTTTGTAATGTTTTTACTGGCTTGTCTGTTATCCTGATCAATAGCTTCAATATTTTCGGAAAGTTGTCCACTCCCTTTGTGTTTTACCATTTTTCTGCAATGTCAAACCTTACTCATAGATAACCAAAATGTTTAATATTTTTAGTTTAAGGAATATTCACTTCCATGTCACATTGTCTACAAAACCGTTGCAGTGCGTTCAACCAGATTGTTTTATAAAGAATAACAATGTCATCAGAGTACAAATGAATTCGTATTTTTTTCGCCTTCAACTGTAGACGCATCTATATCGTTCTCCAACATATTAACAATATGATCAATAAACCAATTGAAAAGTAACCGAGATAATATGCAACGCTGTTTGACTGCCCTCTGTGCTATTTGTATTCTGATGTGTTGTGCGGACAGTCTTGATAACAAATTTAACTCCTTTATATATTACCTTGAGTTCTCTAATCATTTTTCCGGAGAAGCCTTAATAATTAGAGAAAGTAAAACGACTTTTCTAAAGTTATGTTCTCCATTATATTTATTCTACTGAGAATTTCCGTCCACAAGTTTCATTTATTATAGTCTTCAGTCTCCTAGGTACAATTTTCAAAGTAAATGGCAAAAGTTTCTACCGCAATAAACAATGAGAAATAATGAAAAAGCCAAATTACTTTTAGCGGTAGAGAAGTGCTTCTAGAGTTCAAAAATGAATTCATGTGTTGGCTGGCTCTTTAATGACTTTGGTGTCTGTTACAGTGTTTCACCACTTCTTTTAAGAGCACTAAAATCTCTGAGGTTTACAATTTTCTATCTTCTTATGCAACTGTATTTTGGCTGCCTTATTTGACAACAGTTTTATTACTATAGTGAAACATTTACCTACCTCTTTATTTTACAACAGCTGTAGCGATAATATTGTAAAAAAGGCTGCTAGTTCTGATGTAAATTTTAGCTACAATTTATGTCCCCTCTTATTTAAGAGCACTTTAGAACATAATTGGAATGCAACTCTAAAGGAAACATCACCTTTGAAACAGTTGAATGTCACCTACACATGTCACCTATCACACCAGATTTTATATTTACTCAATATTTGTCAGAACATGGTAAATTTTATTTTTATTTTGAAATGTTCAAAATACAAATACAAAACGCATACCAATGACGCACGACAGATGAATACGTCTACTATTGGTTATATATGAAGAGCCTAACATTCTAGTTCCAATCTCAGGTCAGGAGCGAAGGAAACGGTCAATAATTGCAAACATTACTCTCTTAATTACATGTCATTTGAAAGGAACAAAGGACATGCACAGTCAAACAAAAATTATTGCCCTTATTGAGCTGTGGAGTTATATGGAGCATTTCCAAGAACAGGGTCGACGAACGGGTTTACTGGACAGGTTCGTTATATCACATTCGAATCTCGCATTGAAAGAACACTGTTGAGCATCTTTCATTTCATTGCAAAGACCTAAAGCAAAGAAAAAGAATCTACGATGGACAGTTAAATTTTTGTAATATTAGATTCGACAAACCACAATATGAAATATTTAAAAGAAATGATGTAATAGGGATTTCAAAATTGTATATGTTCTATTTATAAAACTTTATAGTATTATTTTTATAATATACTTATTTGTCTTGTTTACTTGTACGAACATAGCCTGCATCCGGGTTATGGCACATATGTATTTAATAATATTGTGAATTCATTTTGACTACAGCCCTAATATACCTTCGGTTGAAATAGGGGTTTATGCACTTATATATTCAATAAATATAGGAAATATACGGGGAAAATTAAGCATCAGTACAAGGTGGTAAAATTTGAGCATGAAAGTAACACGAATATAGATATGTACAGTTATTAAATAAGACAAACGTAAATGTAAATAGCAGTCAATCTAAAGAGAGTGTGAAATAGCTGTGCTAACATACGTCTGTATAACGATCAATATAACACACGCCAAAAGTACAGTTCAAAGGCTCTCTCCCCCCCCCCCCAAATCTTTCCGATACATTTAGTCTCCTACAGTATCTTTCAGTTCCAACCAATGTACACAGGTCGTTTTCTCAGGTCATGAATGAGGAAATGGGGGAGAGGTCAACTTAAGTGAACTGAAATTACCTTGTATACAATACTTTCTTTATATACAATAAATACATATTATGTATATACTGCCATAGTCGGTCTGCGTAGCTCAGTTGGCTTGGCACTGGCTTTCTCTAGGTCGCGGTTTGAAACCCAGCCCAGAGAGATGAGTTTTAAGTGTGCTTAAAAGTGATAGCTCCATGCCAATAGATTTCCTGGCATGTTAAGGAACTCCTGCGATACGGACAAAATTCCGGTATACCGGCGGCGTTAATAATTTCCTGGAAACTGACACCATCGTTAGCAAACAAAATAAAAACAAATAAATGTGCTGCCATAATGGAGCAATGCTTTGTAGTACATTGAATTCAACTAACAATTAAAAAACAAACTAGAATTTAAAAATTCACCCTAATGGAGATTAGAACTCGTGACTCTTGAATATGAAGCAAATATACCACCCCCAACTACAGAGGTGGTGAATTTTCTAGTTTCTTCATATATTATCTTGGTCCAGAGTTTCCGGTGTAGACCGCGTCTTAAGACGCGGTCTACACCGGAAACTCTGGACCAAGATAATTTTAATATTGGCCGTGGAAGTTTACGAAAACATATAACACACTTCTTCATATATGTATAAGATATACATTTAACTGCTGGCCTTACCAAAGGTGTATATTATGTAAAAATACCCAAGTTAATGTATTACGTTAATGAAAAATAGTGCTAGTTATAAACAGTGAAATAATGAAGCGCAAATTATCAAGTCATTATAACGCATAAACAAAACATTTTAAAACTAAAAATAAAAAAGGGCAAGTTCACCGTTGCTCAATATCATATTCAAGGGAAATGATTAGAATAGAGATATTACCTCAAAATGAAAACGAATTACAAATTAATTACCGATTGTCATAATATTGTAATTTAATAAAGGCCTCATCCTTTTATAATATATATACACACACAAATTACTGATCTTTGCTTTAGTTTACTAAGCTCTGAATGATTTAAATTGTTTGGAGCGTAAATAAATCAGGTAAGGCCGTCCATTCCAGTCAGCAAATATCTCATTAAATATGCCCTTTCGAATGAATTTGATCGCGCTCTGGCATTTTAGGTTACACACTCCACTCATACGTTTTGATACAGCAAAGATCACGTTGGCAGGTCTTGTGGTACTATGTTAGTGATTGCGTAACTTACACACGGTGAAGCAATATGCAACAAATAGTACTTGCAGCTCGGTTCCTATTTGGTTTATTGTTTCTTTTATGGACAATTTGCACATAATTTCTGTCGGCATAGACCTAAAGTCAGATCAATTAACACTAAACAACAATCATAGAAATAAAATAACCATAATATTTAGGTGCACATATGTCTCACAGTTCTGTTGAAAAACATTCCATACATGGATCATTACTATTTTTACTTTCTCTATACGCACTATGTACATAGTGTATAGAGAAGGAATTGCACTCCACCCAAAAATTCGATACCGAGATTTCACCAGTAATATATGTTTCAGGGTCCCCAATATCCAAAAAAAAAAAAGCATTTTCACAAAAAAGCTCCGTGTGTGTGTGTCCGTGTGTGTGTGTGTGTGTGTCCGTGTGTGTGTGTGTGTCCGTGTGTCTGTGAACACGATAACTCAAAAACGAAAAGTCGCTAAAATACCAAACTTGGTATTTAAGTTTAGTATCTTCCAGGGATGCGACACGAAGATTTTGAGAGAAATCACCACACCCCCAACTACCCTTTACATGGAACTTTTTTCGAAAATTTTGATTTTCTCAAAAATGGCTCTAACAATTTTGATAAAAATTTCGTATATTAAAGATATTTTCCTCACAAATGAAATGTATATTTTGAATTTTCTGGGAATAGCCTCTGAAGAGTAGTTTATTCTGGATGAATTTTACTGAATTTTGAATAACTGCTAAACCGTAAGAGATGGACAAAAAGTTACTACACAAAAATACAGAGCACGTTAAAACACACAATTTATGTTATATTAATTTTTTTTCGTGAGTTCGTCGTTTTTGAGACATTCCTTATTTTTGGTTTCTGCTATGAAAAATTTATATTTTTCTCATACAGGAACTTGTCAACTCCTATCCATATAAACAAAGGAACTTCATTGACATAGCAACTAGCTTTTGACTATCATTTTAACGTATGGTAGTCCCTTATTTCGCTTCTACTTACAAGAAAGCAAGTAATAAGACTATTTCTGCTCATTTTTTCTGATTAGCATAAAGTAAATAGAAGTATAAGCTTTTTTAAGAATAATTTGTTGCAGGTATATAGAGAAAGTCATGTGAATGGTACACATCAGATTTTTTAGTTTAGTAAGATAAAATCAGACAAAATGGAAAATATCAGACAATACACAAAATGGTAACAGTGTGAAAATATTCTTCTTATAACAAAACATTTCACAGCTTTTATAAACTCCATATAAGCATTTGAAGAAAATTTTACTCCAGTTTGTAGAACTATAAATTCAGCGGACTAGCCAGTTTCTAAGAAAAGTAAATCCAAAGATGTAACATTTAGAACTTGAAGAAAATGCAATAAACTGAAATAATCAGTGGTTATGGCCCGGATAACGCCATATTTAAATTGCTGTTTAAAGCATATAAACAATGAGAGTATTTATAAAGCAATATATGATTGCAGTTATAAGATCTCGAATATTTTTATAAAAAATACTTTTGTGGGGAGGGACATTCTCAAGTCACACAAGAGTGCTTATAGATGAAATTTCTAAATTCTATATTAATGGACATGTGTGTTTTATATTTATACTGCAAGTAAGACTCTAAAGTATAAGCACGTACACACCCTTTCGTTGTAGTAATTATATGATTTTTAAGTTATTAACTATTTAATTGATTGATTTAATGGCAAACAAAGGACTCCACCCACAGCATGAAATTTACTGTTAAGAATATATATTTTGAGTCTAGGAAATACTTAAGAAGACATTTAGAAAACATTTCTTATTGATATTTTAGAATTTTAGAAAAAATACAACTTTTAGAAATAGTATTTTTTAATAATTTTGTGTATAATTTAAATATTATAACTTATATTCCTGCAATGATAAGAGTCAAAGATACTTTTATACCTATATATTTAGGTTTAGCTCTAAAAATTGAATACAAATGAATAAAAATTGCATCGTGTGCAAATATTGAACACGTAAAAATGTATAAAAAAAAAACAAAAAGGGAGAAAAACTGATTTTGAAATCTAAATCTGTTCCTGTGCTCAAGACAATTTAAAACCTCGTGTAAAATTGGTTCTAATTATCCTTAATAGACTCCAAATACATATTATGAAATTAGACAATTCATGCTTAATAAGAAACCTATAAACCAAAAATTAATTTTTGAAGTATTTCGCTCAATTTTTACCTATTGGTATCCTTAAAAAGAAACTGTATGAGCATGTTTTGTGCTTGTGTATAGGCATCGAAAATTTTCAAACGCATTAAATATTACTTGATAACGTACTCACCGATTTACAGACAGCTATTGTGGTTTTTAGTTGTCAATATGAAGATGCTAAGGTTCCACACTTACCTGTAAAAAAGAAAAAACAATATCTAGTATACTAAGATATACATTGAAGGGGAAATAGAAACAAGTGAATAATCAAAACATGTCAGAATTCATCAGACTCTTAAATTTCTATTTATACAGAATACCCACAAATTCTGGCAGTTAACTCTCTAGTATGACATTCCGACAAAAAAATGGAGAGAGATAATATGGACCTATGTAATGCATGTACAGTTCCTAAGTTATAACTATAAAAATCTGATGTGTTCCATTCACATGGCTTTCTCTACATCTCTGCAACAAATTATTCTATTTACTTCATCTAATCAAGAAAAAATTAGCAGAAATAGTATTATTACTTGCTTCCTTGTTAGTAGAAGCGTAATAAAGTGGTACCATAGGTTAAAGCTGATTGCTACGTGACTGAAGTTCCTTTGTTTGTATGGAGCGAGTTCACAAAGTCCTTCCTGTATGAGAAAAGTATAAGTTTTTTATAGCTGAAACCAAAAACAAGGAATATCTCAATAACAATCAAATACAGAAAAAAATGTATATGACATAAATTGTGTGTTCTAAAGTGCTCTACATTTATTGTGTGGTAAGTTTTTGTCCATTTCTTACTGTTTAGCAATTATGCAAAACTCCGTAAAATTGACCCAGAATAAAGTAGTCTTCAGAGGCTATTCCCAGAAAATTCCAAATATACATTTTATTTGTCAGGTGAATATCTTTAATATACTACATTTTAATAAAAATCGTTAGAGCCAATTTTTTGAAAATCAAAATTTTCGAAAAAATTTCCATGTAAAGGGTAGTTTGGGGTAGGGGGATTTTTTTTAAAAATCTTTGTGTCGCATCGCTGGAAGATACTAAACTTAAATACCAGGTTTGGTATTTTAAATTGGTATTTTTGATTAAAATATCGTATATTAAATTTATTTACCTAAAAAATAAAATGTATATTTTGAATTTTTTGGGAATAGCCTCTAAAGGACTACGTTATTCTGGATGAATTTTTCATAACTACTAAACCGTAAGAAATGGACAGAAACTTAACCCACAAAAAATTTAGAGCACGTTAAAACACACAATTTATGTTATATACATTTTTTTCGTGGAGTTGATCGTTTTTGAGATATTCCTTTTTCTTGGTTTCAAATTTGAAAAACTCATACTTTTCCCATACAGGAATTTGTCAACTACTGCCCATACAAACAAAGGAACACGAGACGCATAGCAACCAGCTTTTGGCTTTCACTTTAACCTATGGTACTCCCTGATTTCGCTTCTACTTACAATAAAGGAAGAAATAAGGCTATATCTGCTAATTTTTCTGGATTAGCATGAAATAAATAAAATATAAGCTTATTAACAATAATAATTTACAGAGATATAGAGAAAGTCATGTGAATGGAACACATCAAATTTTTACGTTTTGTATTTTGAAATATTGTAAATTTTTGTGACTAATCGTCAGAAATTAATATTAATAAGTACTTCGTGGTTTTCCTTATGCCAATTCTAAATAGTTTTAAAAAATATCAAGAAATCCTCTTCAGCATCTTAATATGTAACATTTCAGCTTTGCATACACTTATGTACTCGTATTTAGCGACGGATCAACGTAAATACCTACGTTAACGTAGCGAACGCACCTATAACTGAGCTTTTGTCAATGTAATAAAACTTTCCAATTTAGTCGACAGCTTTATCACATTTCGGTGAAACATTCCCTTAGAGAAACTGATTTGGAATGCAGGGAGTAACTCTAGCCAAAAAACTTCTTTCACCAATAACACACAGGAAGGTTAGTTTTATGAAAAGTCTTTAAATGGTCTTTAAACCGTTCACTCTGAAACGTAAAAGCC
Organism: Hymenopus coronatus; assembly: GCA_030762935.1. NCBI lineage: Eukaryota > Metazoa > Arthropoda > Insecta > Mantodea > Hymenopodidae > Hymenopus > Hymenopus coronatus. The sequence continues at coordinate 85,131,573 of CM060895.1, forward strand.
AGAGGCTGCCACTTCTCACAGTTGCCGGACGCTAAATGGACTTTTGTAGGCTGAACAGGGTGCACAACAGTCCCTTGTCCACATTTGGCCGGTCGTACGCTAACCGCTATGCTATTTCAAACTGCTCGGTTTTGTTTACATCAAAGCCTCTTTCATGATACTTCTTGTACAGAGAGAATCAATAATGGGCTGCGTTTGTAACCTGCCACTCCGGAGAAACGTGAATTGGAAATGGGATACAACTTTCGATCGATCAGTTTAACATAATTATTTTTTCCCCCAGGGTAACGACACGTGATCAGGTCTGAACGGCACATATGATTCTGACAGAAAGGTACATTAATGAGCATTAAAAGTGGGCCATTACCCTAGATCACAATAGTGCTTTTCTTTCAGTAAATATTTCCACTTGCCACTTGACTCCACTATAAACGTTGGTGTGAACTAGAAAATAAAAGGTTGGTTTGCTAATTTCGTAAAATAGAGATTACACTCTCGGATATGTAGATATATGTAATAGACGAGAGAGACGCGAAATTGGAGATTCTAGTTCAGTTTTAGACTGAGTCTTTCCTATTGGTTATGGAGACAGCATGAATACGGGACAGGTGAATGACAGGTTTTGAGATTTCCTCCTGGTTAGTTTAGCTTAGGTTAGGATAGGGGTAAAAATGGAGTCTGAGAAACAGCTCTTCTTTCCAAAGCGAAATGCACAGCCTTCCGTTCGCTTTGTCTGCTTGCGCATGCGCAGCCATGTTGGTCAATCGGCCAATGGCAGAGTTCCAATCTAAAGCTGAACTAGAATCTGCAATGTCGGGAGAGGGCACGATAGCGTGGATGAGAAACTAGAGGATGAGGGGCAATAAACTAGAACGTTGCCTTTCATGCAGGGAGAAAGATGTGTTCACTAGTTCACCGAAAATAAGAATACAAAGTAAAGAGTTCAGAAATTGGAAGAAAGACATTTTGAACCCGAATGCAATATTATGCCAGCAAAGATGGTAGCGAATAATATGTTGAATGTCAAGGGCAGAGAAAAACTAAAGAATTAGGGCAATATTGGGGAAGAGTAAAAAGCAAAGTGCGCAAGAAAAAAGAAACAGAGAAAACACAGAGAATGACATGAACTAAGTAGCACAAACCAAAGGGGCGGTAATTATTATTACTACATATTGTTACAAATCATTATTACCTTCAACCTTTTTGGAGTACAATAATTAGTTTTTATTATTATTATTATTATTATTATTATTAATATTATTATCATTATTATTATCATTATTATTATCATTATTATTATCATTATTATTATTATTATTATTAGTCCAAAACAATAGATGGTAGCACTAATCAGTCACTTATTGGCTTTGAAGGTTAGACCGTTTTGCGCATATGCCCTCAATAAATTACCTATTACTCAGTGAACAAAGTAATTAATAACCCACCTGGGTAGTGTGGTGGTAGCAGGTCTGCCTCACACCTACAGGTCGCGAGTTCGAATCTCGCTTATGGTGAGTTACTCGGGGCTTACCCTTATCCTGAAAAGACGAATTTCGAGCAACTTAAGCTCTATAGACCCCGAATCATTTAAGCATCATTTTACTAATTTCATTCGACGTTCGATATGACCAACCAAGTTAAAGGACTTTAGGGTACAAAAAAGTAATTAACATCTGGAATATGGACTCCCTTACCTGTCATTCAGCTAAAATTTACCAAATATGGCATCGCTTTCTAAAACCTCATCATTTATATTTCAGCATGATTAAGTAAACAATAATTTATCATTGAACATTTTCTTATTATTTCTGGAAATATTTTGCTTTATGGTCAATACATTTTTGCACACGTTTAGGTGACATCTCCAAAACATGGACAGGCATCAAGGACTTCTTCTGTCGACGAAAATCATTTTCCACGCATTTTATTCTTGACCGGGATCAAAAAGAAGTTCTTTGGTGCCAAAATCAGAACTGTACGGCGGATGAGCCATGAATTCCATTTTTTGAGTGTTCAAATAGTCGATTGTCAGGCGAGAGCGCTCGCATTGTCTTGATTAAGAATGTTCCAACGACAGATATTTGTTTTCCTTATTTCACCGAAAACTTTCGACAAAACTGATTGTGTACTACTCAAAATTGACCGTTTTACGTTCATCTAAAGGCACTGATGCTACATGACCAATTTTTATGAGAAAAAAAGAACAGGTGACCATTTTTTTCAAAGTGCTTTGAAGGCGAACAACTTTTGTTGGATTGATTCATCTTTAAGCACACATGCAGTCGACTACTATTTATGTTCTGGCTCATATGTATAGATTCTCGATTCGTCACCTGATACAAATACTAAGATATGTATTTTAAGTCCAACCAATTTATTTCTTGAGCACCTGTGTGTACCAGTCACATGATAAGATTTTGAAATTGTGTCAAATTATGTGGGATCCAACTAGAGCAAACCTTATTTAAGACTAAATGATCATACATTATTTTATATATGCTGGTGAAACTAATGCCTAGGATTATTATGTCGCTCTTATTATGGCAATCATTTTGAAGACTGATCATTATTACAGTTGTTACTCACAATTTTGTTTTGATGCCACATTAAAGTAAGATTCATAATTTTGAAGTAAAATTCCCGAATTATATTGTAACACTAAAAGTGCTTTTTATAACTTTCTGACCACTTTTCACAGAAGGTCCGAAACAATCCTCCACTTCCTGATAACTATAGCCACAGAATGGTGGTAAAGGATCGCAGCAAAAAATGTCAAACTATTTTGGGTTCACGAAGCGAGCGGGGTGAGGGTAACATCTTTGTCCCGCATTCGGGAGGTCCCGGGTTCGATCTCTGGGACAGCAGTCGAATGCTGGGATTATTCAGTTCTAATACAACTTTCATTTCCTGTAATCATCAGTTCATTGTTATCTGTTTCAGAGTTGTGGGACCCAGGTGACGGCGTTCGGCGCGTTACGGTTGGGCAGTGGTAGTGCGTTTTGTAAATGTTTCTTCCTTAGCGTCATAGCAATACTCGCCTTCAGGTGCTTTCGGGCGCTCTTTTGGGGGTGTGAAGAGCCTGGGTAGCTTCAGATGCGTTCGATCTTAAAATGTTTGGGAATCTGTATGCCATCATTCAATCTCCCAACTGGTGCCTCCTTTCCAGGGGCCATCTAATTCGTAAAGGGCCACAGTGGCCTACATGCTCTGCCCCAACAGCTGGGGGTTCTATCAGCGCTAATCTTAGTCCTAGTATGCCTTATTCCCGATCATCAAGTTTTCCTCTTTTTTTTTTTTTTTTTTTTTTTTTGTATAGCTTTAAGTATTTATACAAAATTGAAAAATTGCTTCATGAAAATGTCTTAATTTTTCAAACTACAAAGTAATTCAAATACATTATTCCACAAATAGGTATACTTATATATATATATATATATATATATATATATATATATATATATAAATGAACAAAATGTTTATAAGGATACATTCTGGAAAATGTTCTTACATTCCACATAATTAAATACGGCAGTGTTTTCCTCCTATTTTTATTACACGTTTTTATATATCCGCATTTCTCTACCTCCCAAAGTTTATTTGTTTTTAAAATACCCCAGAAGTTTTATAGTTGCGGTGTTCCATTGGCCTTATACTCCGCTGGTTTATTTTGTGCAATCTACTACTTGATTTTATATCACGTCGTAAATTTTCACTGCGGAAAGCAATGCCACGTTCTGTGCTTAAACTTCGAGATAGAATCTTTTGTGAATCGTTTCTTCGTCGTGAAAGAGAATCCTGGTAATTTGCAGATTTTTTTCTAGAAAACTAATGCATAATCTCAGGGCTAAGAGGAATATTATAGAGCCCCTGCGTCCATAGAAAGTAGGATATATAGATGCCATTCGCAATGAAATGGATCTTTAGGTTTCCTTTTATATTTAAATAATAACCTTGAATAAACATGTGCTGTTTCTGGTTCTTATGGCACTACAATTGAGCAAGGGGGGGTGGCAAGAGTGTCACCTCTATTTTCTTCCACAATGCGTATTTTTTGAGGCCTGGTATGAGCTGACATTTTACCAGGTAAATACTACTTTTGGATAATTTTGATGCAAGAACTTCTATTGATAGAAGAAGGTGTATTATATTCTAGCAAGTTAATTTGAAGTTAGTCTTTAAAGGCCGTGAAACGGCGTTATTTGAAGCACATTAGGGTGTAGTGGGGCAAGGATAACTGTGATAGCCTCTATGGCAGACAACAATTTATTCCACGTAGTAGAAGCAGAGCTAGTGAGCGTGGTAACCATTAAACCACGGAGGGCGATGCAGAACTCAATGGAGTTCAAGTTAAACCACTAGGTGGAGAACTGCTTGAGCGACCTTCGCTTTATCCCTTATGCTTATCAGTGGAGACGTGAGTGGGTCGCGCTCATTAAGAAGGGCAGAGCGAAGGTTACGTTTGGCAGGTATCCATTGATCAGTTTTAACTTGAGACAGCCCAGTTGGGTTCTGCAATTGTTTTAACGCTCGGATGGATATCTGAATACATCAAATACGGTACATGTAACTGGACAATAAATGCATGAATAGATTAGTCATCTTAATATAATCATAGCCTGCCACGAAACGATACTTTTCAATAAGATATCTTCCAAAATTTGCAGTTGTATCACCTTAAACTTATGATCAAGAAGCATTTCTGCTTCACGCCAATTTACAACGTAAAAGCAACGTTTTTGTAAATCTAGGTGGAGTTGCCTAGCAAAGGCAGCAGAGAAGGTAAGGCACAAGGCAACCACGTCCTCCGGGATTTGAACAAGAGAAACAAAAAACAGCGTACAGCTGCTCGAGAGTATAAACTCTTGCGATAGAAAAGTTTTTCCCTTTGGGCGACGCAGGGCAGAACATGTGCCGGTTGCCTTTAGCAAGTGTCTGTAGACTTGAGTCACGGTTGTCCTCTTTAATTGACAACGCTCTGAAGTCAACTAGAGTCCTAGTTGTTTTACTTGTTCTTTGACACTTTCTCTTTAAAGGAAATAGGGATTACCTTTGGGTGCCTTTATTATCCTTTAGTTATCAAACTAACAGAACCCTCAGTTTTGGCCATACAGGGTGTTAGAAGAATACATATAGATATTTTGATAAAGATATCTTAATCTGTCTTCACTTCTGTGAATTATTTGACTGTTCCCTACATTTTGAGGTTAGCTTTTTCACTCGCTTTTATCACCTTGTTGATACTACACAATTTTACAGATCCTGGGTTTTTTCAAGCACATTCTTGAATTTATTCCTCATGACAGAGTTTATCTAGAGGCAACTTGAGAAATATTTTTCGCAAATTCCTGTGCATAGCGAATGGTGTCCGGAAGTTCTAGTTACGTAGATTCCAAAGCAGTAATAGTTAAACATTTATAATTATTCTGAATGGTACTTAAGTCTTGAAATACGAGACGAATCTTGTGTTTCTTTCATCGAAATCCATAGTTTATCATCACGGTTCCCCTACACGTCCTCACAGTACGCATTCACATATTTAAGGAGTGTTCTTTCGGAAGGTAGTTTACGTCCTATATGTTTATCCATAAATGCAACAAATACGTGATTTTCCATGCTTATTTAAAGGCATGTCAGTGGACACCATCACTTTACTCAATTCTTTACAAACTGTGTTTTCCCTGTTTGGTAATACGTTTGAACTGGAAGGCAGATCAGCATTCCTTTAGTTTCTATTACGTGAGTATTTGATTTATATTTTTTTGGAATTGCAGTGTTAATTTATGTACTATGCGTCCTGGGACGCCTATGATAGCGCGGTACAACCTCGCCCTCACGTCCGTACGCTCGCAACCTTCAGCGCCCTAGTGGGACTGGAAAGGACAGGAAATACCTCTTCCTTGTGATCATTTTCCTAAAGTGGCTGGAAGGATGCTTTGGAACTACGATCAACACTAACTCGATGATTATTTTAATTCATTTGATTTATTGCAACGTCAAGTTAGGTTTATATTTATTTTTAATCACTGGATGAGCTAATCTTTTATTAGTTTGAATTCAGGCCGTCACAAGCAATAGCATATGCACAAGGATGAGGCCAAGACGGGGGGACATACGGGTGAAGTACGGAATCATTTCAACCGATTGGCAGAATGCAAAGCTTTGCAACAACGGACCGCCCTGGTTGCGTCTTTTTGGCTTAAATTCAAGTCCGATACACACACTCACACACACACACATTTATTTTATTCTCTCTGCATGCTTCACTACTTGCTCTTAACTAACCTTACATTGTTTAAAATAATATTGTTTCCTTGCTACAGGTAGGTATATCATATTTGCTGATAGGTATTGTTATTTAATCCCTTTAAAAGGCATAAGAGTTTAAAGTGTTCGCATATTTCTACTTTCTCTACAGCTACAATGTACATAGTGTATAGAGAAAGTATTTTATTCCACCCAAAAATACGATACCGACATTTTACCAGAAATACATGTTTAGAAAAATGTCCATGTGTGTCTGTGGGCAGCATAACTTAAAAACGAAAAGTCCGTTAAATGCCAAAGTTGATATTTGAGATTTGTCGTAGTATCTTTCGTCTACCTTGGAATCGGTCTGAATTAGCGCCAGTGAAATACTTAACTATCGAGCGTGTACTCTTTGAAGTTCTATGATGCGCCGGCCTTGCTCATCCATGTAGAACACCCAACTTTTGATTCTCACTGAGGGGAGAAAGAATGACTGGGTATGTCACACTGGGTAGAATCACACACAGAAATACTTCATTTAAGATTCTTCAGTAGAATCACACACAGAAATACTTCATTTAAGATTCTTCAGTATTGATACTTTTTATTCACCTTTGTTACTCCCGACATGGTAGTTCTTGAAGACGCAGAAATATATGTTAATAACTAGTACTATTATTCCTCTGCTTACTAAGTTCTCGTTTTCTACTGTCATCGATAATTACCGCGTACTTCCCTATTACGCGACATATCAACTCATACGAGGACTGCATATTCGAGCACTAACAATACCGTATCCACGTAGTAGAACATACAGCCTACAGCATACCGTACACAGCACAGCAACAGCATAACAAGCCTCTTTTCTTGTGAGCGCACCGCTTATATACCTAAAATATCCAATCTTAGAGCTCATCTCTGATTGGTTGAAAAGAAGTGTGAAAATAACGTTGTCACTGTTAACTTTGGAAGTTATTTGTATTAGAGAGTCATGTGGCCACTCTTTATAATGGAAAAGTCCCGAGCTGCTAACTTTTAAGGAAAATACCTTTCTCTATGAAACTCCCTGTTACTTATGCCTCTAATGGGCTAAAAATTTGCTGTTACAAAAGCATCTGTGTTGCAGGATTAACAAAGAAGGAAACCTTGGTATATACAACAGTAACTTCTCACCCTAGCATATTATGTTCTGCAATCTGCTCAGCCTTGGCTACTGAAGCAGATAATTTCTTATAGTAAACCTGTGCAAAAATAATTAAACTAATAAATTCAAAGCGTACTAATATACTGTTGCAGATTTTAAGATATTTAAGTTAAACAAGGATGCGACACGAAGACATTTTAGAAAAGGCCCCCCCCCCTATAGGTAACCTATACATAGAAAAATGTCAACTTTGGTTGTTCAAAAACGGCTCTGACAATTTTGATTAAAATCTCTTTTATTTAAGATATCCATATGATAAATAAAATGTATGTATGTATCTTGAATTTTCAGGGAATAACCTAAGATGACCTCTTAACTTTGGATGAATTTGTCTAAATTTCTAAACTGATAAACTGTAACAGATAGACGAAAACGTACTGCACAGAAAATGTAGATCTCGTTAAAACACACAATTTATGTAATATTCATTTTTTTCCTGTAGTTGACCTTTTTCGGGATATTCCTTGTTTTTGGTTTCACTTTTCAAATACTAAGCACTTAACAGCTTTAACTTTCTCACACGAAAATCTGTCAACTCCTGGTCACGCAAAGAAACGGATTTCTGTCCCATAAAAACCACATTTTAAAGCATTCTATTAATTGTCTTTTACTTGTAAGGAACTAAGTAATAAGACATTTTCTGCTAATGCTTATTTCGATTAACCTTAAGCAGATATAACAATAAGCTTATAACTATAAATTGTTATAGAGATGTAGAGAAAGTTAAGTGAATGGAACTCATCATATTTTTTAATTTATTTTGAATGCCTTTTAATTAGAACGGGCTTGTGCATTGGTCAATTAATTACCTTCTTTAACAACGCTGTTTATTAAAATTTCGGTTTCAGTTTTCATTGCACTAGGTGGTCCACTGTTTGCAATCCTCTGATGTAGTAAATATCAAGTCTGTAAATTACCTTAAGCCTATGTAAATCCCATGACCAGTTATTGTTTTCATATTAGAATGAGGCAGATGTTCCTTCTTAGTCATCTTTCTATTGTTTCCAAAATTCCTTGGTGATTGTATCATTCGAAGTTCTTCCCATCTCTTTTAACATTCTTTGATACGTTCTCTCCTGAGGGATTTTTACTTTCACTACCACATACCTGCTAAAAGGTAGAGAAGGCTTTGCATTTCACCTACAGTTTCGCTGAAAAACATATTTTGTGATCCCTGAATAGAAACATTCATGTCTGAATCTCAACGGAAATATATTCTTGAGCATACCAGTCCCAGAATAAAAAAAATAGAAAAAGTACGTGTGTATATTCGTCAACAGTATAGTTCAAAACCTAAAAGAAGATTAAAGATCAGCATTTTCCAAGGATGCGACACGAAGATTAAGAAAATCCTTCCATACCAAACCACCATTTGCATGTAACATTTGGATGTTATCAAGATGGTTGTTAGGATATGTTTAAGATATTTTCATCACAAATCAAATATATATTTTGAATCTTCAAGAAATAGTCTCAAAGTCTGAGTCAGTACGTTTCACATCATATATATGATTTCGTAATGAGGGAAATTATAAAATAACGTTAGTCATAATATTAAACGCCAGCAGAAGTAACATTGCTCCAAAAGACAAGCTTTAGAACAGAGAGGTGTACCGTGAAGGGATTTTTCCCCACTATTTCCACCTAAAGCCCGAAAAAGGGTATGCCACTAGTACTGGTCAGCTAACCTGTGGGGAGACAGGTAATCTGCTGTTACTTATTGTAAGAGACGGGAGTTCAGTGCTGCTACACGTATAGGCAGTGGATTTTCTTAACGAAAAAGATACGAAACGACCATTGATGGAACCAGAACACAGCAATTGTTTAAAGCCAGTAGGGTTTGAAATTATGCAAATCACTTACAGTCGAAAAGTCCTCCGATTCACTTCAATCAGGAAATCTGCCATTGCACTCCTCGTTGGAGAGTCAGGCGCGTAGCAGTGATGTCAGTAGCTGAAAGGGTGAACTACTAAATTGAGTCAGGGAAGTATTATTGCTAAATGACGCAAACATTTCAGTGTGTAATACCGCCGTGCGTTATGATAAGGAGAAAGTTGGCGGGAGAATAACGGGTTAAAAACAAAAAACGAAATCAAGCAGTCACGTTGAATACCAGTCCTCAGAACCAGATAAACATGATACATGCCGCCCTGAGCTATTCGCCCATGCAAACTCCCACTTAGCCGAAATGGTGCATGTCACCCAAACCGCAGCATCTTCTTCATTCTGGAGGACTTTTGCATAAGTGGTACACTAAGAGAGGAAGGAATTAACTTTAATTATTAAGCTATCTCTTTCCTAACCTATAAAGAACACCTTTTCTGCGAACAATCGTCTACAGCTGGAGTTCCAGAGAATTGGTAATACATCAATTGAATGTCAAGTAGTACATCGATCGAGTCTGGCCAGAGCAGATTTACTACACCAAAGGAAAACTGTGGACAATTTGTGACTCAGACTACGGAGATACGTTGACGTCAGACAAATGTAATTTCAATGTAAAAGAATAGGTAGCTATCGATCTAGAGCAAAATTACAACTGGAAATATAAAACCATAGTAAGAATAAATGTGCACAGGAACAAATAAAATGAAAATGTACTAAAGCTAATAAGTATCGAGTTGTTTAGTTCACAAGTTGATTGTTCGCTCAAAAGTGTAAAGAAACTGTTTCCTATATCTAGGGAAACAAATGCATCTTCTTTGCTTTCCGAGTCCCCTCTACCAAGTTCAACGCAATACTATTTCCTCTCTACATACTATGTACGTAGTGTGTAGAGAAGGTATTATATTCCATCCAAAAATGCGATACCGTAATTTCGCCAGAAATATGCTTTGAGGTCTCCTGAGTCCACAAAAGCATTTTAGAAAAAGGTCAGTGTCTGTGTATGTCTGTCAAAACCGAAACGACCGCTAAGGACTAAATTTAGTATCTTCCAAGGATGCGACACGAGGATTTAAAAAAAATCCCTCCAACTTAAGCTATGCTTTGCATGCATTTTTTTTAAATTTTGTTTTCAAAAATACCTCAAACAAATTTAATTAAAAAACTGTATATTAAAGATATTTATATGCCAAATAAAATGTATATTTACATTTTTTGGGAATAACCTCTGAAGGCCTTTTCATTCTGGATAAATTTTACATAAATGGTAAACGTGCATAAGAGATATACAAAAACTTGCTCCACATAAAATGTAAATCTCCTCAAAACTCACGATTTCTGTCGTATAAATGATCGTTTCCCAGATATTCCTTGTGATGTATTTTAATTTAAAGCTACTTAAACTTTTCTCAAATGGGAAGTCACCAGGTAATTACTGAAGCATGGGAGGGTCAAGATGTTTATGAACACAATTTGTGAATACCATTCTCTTTAATGCTTATAATCTTCAGCGCAGTTTCTGCAAAATTTGGAGAAAAAAATTAAGTTTGTAATTTTCATTTATACCAATACGAGTGACCAAAGTCGCTACGACCCGAACTTGTGAACGTGGTTCACATCCTTCTTGACCGACGTATTTTTTCTGGTTTTACTGTCCTCATAAGTGGCAAATTTATGAGTAATGTTTGTAATGTTTTTCCCTAAAATTCATTTAATTTCATATATCATCAATGTTTACTACCTCGATACCACGATATCCAAAATTTGTTCAATACCTGAATTTCAACATAAATCAACTTTTCGAATACAACCGGTTATGTATTTCAAATTTTATGTCGCCAGCTTTTAAAAATCTAGTATCACTGAGACAGTGTCATCCTGATAACAATTTTTTTTTTTTAAATTTAACTTTTATCTTTCCTTAAATTACGACGAACTTGAAAGGCAATTTTATTAAACCCATGTACAAATTTAACTTCCATAGTTAAGCTTATGTGCAAATGTATTCATTTGTGTTATGGTGCCATTGTCTTTATGTATCTGTACTTTCTGTAATTGCGAGCTAGGTCCTGTACAAAAGAAGTAACTAATTAAAATAAGTATGTAATAAAAACGGGAGTAAACACTAATAAAATCTTTGCATTCATTTTCGCACATCATCTAACGTTTCCTCAAAAAAAAAAATCCACTGTATAAATACTTTTGTATAACTATTGTTGCTAATCTTTTTTCATAATCCTACGCTAAGTACCTAGTAAGTAGAGAACATTCAATGTAGTATCTCACCGAAAATACACGTTTTAAGCTCCTATGTATAAAAGAAAGCTTTTTAAGAAAAGGTCCGTGTTCTAGTGTCTGTGAACACATTACTCAAAAACGAAATGTCCGTAAAATACCAAACTTAGTATTTTGGTTTAGTAGCTTTCGATAAACATTTTAGGGAAGATCCCCCCAACCCAAACTACCCTCTACATGGAGAAAATGTCGAACCTACGATTTCCTCAAGAGTAGCTCTAATGATTTTGATTAAAATGACATACATTGAAGGTCTATAAAAATATATATAATTTTATACGTATAGCCACTGAAGACTACCTTTTTTGAATGATTTTTGCTGAATTTTGCATAATTAGTACACCGTGAGAGAGAGAGAGAGAGAGAGAGAGAGACAAAAACTTACTACACAAAAATGTAGATCTCGTTAATGACACATTTTATGACATATACATACATATACAGTTTTTCGAAATATTCCTTGTGAGTGGTTTCAGTTTTAAAATACTAAAACTTTTTTCATACAGAAATTTATAAAATTGCAAAGTAACGGATTTCAGCTTTTAAAATATTTGATTATTGCTTTAACCTAGCGTATTGTCTTATTTCCCTTCTACTTACAAAGAAGCTAATAAAAAGACCATTTTTGCAATGTTTATCTCGAATAATATGAAGTACATAGAAGATAAGCTTTTAATAATAGTTTGTTACAGAGATGTATGGAAGCAATTTGAATGCAATACATCAGATTTGTTTTTGCAATTCTGCTACTGTTCTATACAAACTATTCACATGACTACTACACACTTATTAGTTTTTTCATTGCTCATCAGTCCAATATTACTCCTGGTTATGTGTCTTGTGTTTTATCGCTTGTTGATATTTCTAGTTTTTTCCATCGTGGCTACATACTCCACATATAACTATATATACACTTATTCAATTTACATTTCCCTGTCTGCATTCACACTATTTGCGTTCACATTTTTTTCATTCGCTCAATGATTTCCCCAGTTGTTTCCATCGTGTTCTAAATTTTGTCACTCTTTACCACGTTTACCTGCGATAAATACTGATAGGGAGATGAAGTTTAAAGTTATTGGTGCTATCGAACGCCCATAAGAAAAATGAAATGGTAGTGTAGCATGAACATTAAAGGCTTAAGTGTATAAGGGAACAAAAAATAATTTATGAGCCTATATCCCTAGCACGTATGCACATATAGTAGGTGGAGAAGGTATTGCTTTCCATCCAATACTTTAATTAGCAAGTTTTAAGCTTTGAGGATACCATAGATCCAAAAACATGTTTTGAAAAAGGTCCGAGTGTCTCTCTCTCTCTCTCTCTCTCACACACACACTCTCTCTCTCTCTCTCTGTGCGCCTGTCTATAAACAGCATAACTCTAAAACCAAAGGTTGGTTAAGCACCAAACTTAATATTTATATTTGGAATCCTCCAAGGATACGATATAAACCTTTTCAGGAAAATGGCTCAGCCCCTAACTACCCTTTATATGGAAATGTGTTCCAAATATTAAATTTTCTCCAAAATGTCTAACAGTTTTGACAATGGAAAATTAAGTGTATATATTGCAATTTATGGGAATAGTCTCTGGAGACCTCTTCACTTTGGAGAACTTTGCATTAACGGTAAACCGTAAAAAAATATGCAAATATAGATATCGTTAAAACACACAATTTATGTCAGAAACTTTATTTTTCTGGAGTTGACCATTTTTCATTTATTCTTTATCACTAGTTTCAATTTATAATACTTATGCGTTTCTCAAACGGGAAGTTGGTATTTGTTTTTCTTTTCTTTTACTTCTGGCCATGTAAAGGCAACCAAGTTTGAAAGTCATTGCATAGCGATAGCTATTAGAAATGTGATTATCGCTATAGCCCAACGTATTCAATTATTTCGCTTCACTTTATAACGAAATAAGTAATAAGACCATTTCTCTTTAAGTTTATCTTCATTATCATGAGGTAGATAAATTATTAATGTTTTGTGAGAATAACTGGTATGCAGAACAACTGAGAAGGCTATTCAAATGGATCACATCATTTTTTTTATACTTTTATCGTTACATCTTTTATTTTTGCTCCAAAATTCAGTGAAGCATTGCCTTATCTGTACTCTGCGAATAAGAATATGGATTAACTATTTTTTAATATTACCCTTCGGCAGTTCTACCTTATTTCGGGAGAGACAAAGTACCCTGGCAAATTCAGTGGCTGGAATTATACTTGCAAAGTTGAGCAGGTCACGCTGGAATATGGTGGGGCTAGAATTGTCAGTTCAAAGAATTCCATTCCATTAAGCACCGCTTTCTATAAACTGTCGCGACCAAGGTTCTGCGACGTGGGGAATATCTATTTGAGGGTGGTAAAAGGTAGGCAGATGGTAGAGTAATGAAAATGAGACTTTAATTAAACTAATAAATTAAGAAATATTAAATGATCTGTTGGTTGCACATGTTTAGTTTATAAAGGTAGGGATTACAATCTATTCCATTAACCCTGGCCAATATCATTATGATTCCTGGGGTTACTAACAAAGTCTTAGTGTGTCATGGTGCGTCTATTCGAGGTGAGAGATGAAGTGGTCGAGGTGGTAGAGCGGTTGAGTTCGGAGCAACGCCCCAAGACGCACAAAACGAAGCAGAGCTTCCCCGACGGCCAAACCTGGTGGTCGGCTCTTCAGTCTCTTATCGGCATCCCGGAAGGGAATTCCAAATGGTGGCCGTACACCTAATACGGAGAACCAACATCCTGATGGTAGGTAGTCTTAGCCAATTAACATTGAATGTATGAACGTTCTAGAATATCCGCTGTGACGTCAAAGTGCGAATGTGCACGTAGCCCAACGGAAGTTGGTGTCATCGAAAAGTCCACTAGGAGTGCCATCGGAAGATGCTAGTTACTTCCATCCTGTTGCTTAGTCAGCTTATAACAAAGCATTTACGTTTCCAAAAATATGTGTGAATGAAATCCCAATTAATTTAGATTGATTCAATTTAATCAATAAAATATTACTAAAACTATATAAGTTACACTCTCGCCAATGACACAGGTGACAATACGTTAGTATACCACATACAGATGAGTTAGGGTTTGTAGATGCTTCCTTTCCTAGTTTATTACAAAACCAAGTATCTTGTTTTTTAATCTTGCTTATTACGTTTATTTCACAGTACTAGAGTTTCATATGCCACATCTCTCAAAGGAAAGTCTTAAAGATAGCAGCTGGTCTCCAGTTGCTCCTCTGCTCTCTGAAACTTGGAGAGCCAAGGTACAATTATTATTACTGCTGACAAGGGAGTGTTACTTCTGCTAATTGGCTGCACGAGAATTATTGTTTCTGTGAGCTTCTTGTTTCTTGTGTCCTCATCAAACGTTGACCGTCGCGCTGCAAATGTAATTTCCACGTTCTACCGCCAGATGGTGAGAGACTATACAATTGATTCACAGCTACAGACTGATATTAATCACGCGAACTGAGACAAAAGCTAGCAAGAGATTAAGAAGATAGTGTGCCATGCCCAAGATGTATTTCACAGACTCTTAGCTTTAGTCTTCTATTCTGCTGAATATTAAATGGTAGCTGGTGTAATTAATGTCTGCTGCTTCTTTAAGTTTTATTTGCTTCATACATCTCGCCCCAAAACAGGGATGCACAAAATTTCTGTGCCTAATCTAAAATGTTCCATCGCAATAAATGTTTAATGTTTTCAGTCTTTCCAACTCCGGACTACACACGAACTGTATGGGAAAAAAAGCAATTAAAATAACACAATGACAATAATATCGTAGTTGGCTACACTATTAAGTCCGGGACTTAAAGAACTTACCACATTGTAAGTCGCCATTGAGGTACGTCATCTGTAATAATTTGGGATCACCTTGTGCTTTACCAGGAAACTGCGAGAAATTGAGGAATTCAATGTTATTCCGGCATGTTGTCACGATAGTTGAGCGGTAGAGCAACCGGTTAGAGACTGGGCGATCCGATTTTAAATTCCGTCCGGCCTGTATACTTGTGAAAACAATTAAATTAACAAATTGTTTAGTAAGTTCTTAATTAATTTATTATCAAGCTCACTAATTACGTAATCAAAGTCGCACCATGTCTGCAAGGAGACCTGGAGACTTGTCTTACAGCTGATCATTGAAGTGGAGGATTTCAATAAAGAATGTTTTTGACATTATCCAAAAAAGAATTAAATTCTAAATAATAAAGGTTTAAATTATACTGACTACAGAGCATAAGCATAAACGTTTCTGTTGTGTAATTTCAAGTGGATAATGTATGTATTCAAACGGAATTTGAGCCACGGGTCTTCCAGTTTTCGTCCGGGTACTTTAATTGAATGAACTAACACGGCAAAATTCCTGCGAGACATTAAATTTCCCAAATGATTGTTTTTAATTTCTCTACGTACTACATGGTTTGTAAATAAAGAAATGTTTTACCATTATTTCACATAAAATACACGTTTTAGAGTCCCCTGTATCCAAAAAGTATTTTTAGAAAAAGGTCCGTGTGTATCCGTGTGTCCGTTTGTGAAAACAACTCAAAAATGAAAAGTCAAAAATACCAAGTCAGTAAAATACCAAACTTGACATTAGAGTTAGTATCTTCCAAGGATGCAACTCGAAGATTTTTCAGAAAGTCCCATTACCTCAAACTACTCTTTATATGTAAATATATATATAGAAAAGTTTGATTTTCTCATAAATGGCTTAAACGATTTCAACTGAAATACAGTATATTAAAGATATTTGCATCACAAATAAAATGTATATTTTGAATTTTCTGAAAGTGGCCTCTGAAGACCTCTTTATTCTGAATAGATTTTACTTAATTGTGCATAACTACTAAACCGTAGGAAGTAGACAAAAAAACTGCAACACAAATAATGTAAATCTCGTTAAAACAACAATTTATGTCATATATATTTTTTGGTGGAGATAATAATTTGAGATATTTGTTATCAATGGTTTCAGTTTTTATAAATACTTCACGGCAATGCAAAGAAACGGATTTTAACCACATGGCAAACAGATTTTTAAAACGTTGACTATCCTTTTTGCCTAGTGTATTCTGTTACTTTCCTTCTACTTACCAAAAAGCAAGCAATAAGATCATTTCTACCTATGTTTATCTCTATTAGCATGAATTAGATAGGAGAGAAGCATTTTAAGAATAGTTTATTACCGATGTGTAGAGAAAGTCTTGTGAATGGAACACGTCAGATTTTTTTTTCCAGTACACGACAACGAGTACACAAATTCAACGTTTAGAGCAAACGGATGGAAACCGGAACATCCGTGATTATAATCCCGACTATGATTCTATCTTGCCAGTCTTGTGCTACTCGGTTTATGTGTATGAACAATTATGTACCATTAGTTGACCTAAGAGTTGGTTAAACTATAAAGCTCGTAACTTGAAGTTCTTTCCACATTTCAGATAGTTTATGAGGTGTGACATCTCAAAAGTAATTGATACCTCCTCCTGGTTAAAGTTGGAAGGGGAAAGTGAGTTTCAGCTAGGAATTTAATGTCGTGCTGGCAATTTGCCATGTTGGTTAGACTACCCGGACGGAAACCGGAACAGCCGTAGTTCAAATCCCGTCTACTCAATGGATTTTATTGTCTTATTCTGCCATATTCTTGTCCTAACCATGGATGAAATGTACTTTATTGCACTCTAATTCATTACTGAACATCTATTTATTAGATGAAACATATGTAACGTAATTTAGGAAGCCTTATATCCGTGCGTAAAGTGTTTTTAGTAGTGAAATGTATGTCGTTATGCAGTTTTGTGAAAGCGTAAAGATACAGAACTATGCATTTAAGATATTCAAAAACCTACTTAATTTACTTTAATATTTATGTTCACGTTTCAGTTAACCATTAGCGTCATATAGCATAATTGGGCTCACAGTCGCTTAGGAGGTTAGCCGTATCTGCGAAGTAAACCTGAAGTATTGTTTCATTAACACTAACCAACATTTTTTCATTCAACTGCCTTCCAAACCCTGTATAGTTCTTATAATAAAATAATTACAATTCACTGATAGTTCCTTAGCTGCGGCTTCTAAAACTTTTTTAGCAGTTTCAGCACGAATTTCATCACATTCCTCTCATTAGTTCGAGGACTAGATATTCTTCCCTTGGGAAAACGAGATTCAGCGTTTCAACTTATAGGTTTTCTCTAAATTATCTAATTAATAAAACTGTGATTTATCATATGTTGATTTTTATCCTCAATATCTTTTATTTTTACATAACTTCATATATTGTGGACAAGGCGTTTTTCGGGGATTTCCAGGGAATGCTGGAAAGGTTCATTTACATCACCTAATCTTCTTGTACATCATATTTTGTTACCATTACTTCCTTGTCATCTGTTTCAGGGTTGAAGGGCCATGCGATGGTGTTCGGCGCATTGCGTTTGGATGGTAACTTGTTGGTTTATTTCTGGAGTAAGATTACCGCTCTATCGGGACTAGACTTCCAGTGATGTGGGACCACAGGCCCATCGCGGAGCCCTCGTATACTCGGGGGGTTGTGGAATGGCCCAGGAGGCGTTGAAGGCAGTCAAACTAGTACGTTGCTTGTGTCCATGGCCATCCAGATCGCCCTTCGCATCTCTCCCTTCATTCCTCCCTCATGTGAATTGTTAAAGAGCCCCAAAGGCTAACTATAATGCTCTGTCCTCTCCGTGAGTAATCTAACCTAATCCTGATCTACAAACTAGTTAGAAAATTGGATAGGTAGAGTCAGACTGAAAAATTCAAAGCCATAGCCGAGATTTGAACCACGGATCTCCCGGTCTATGGCAATTCCTTTAACCACCGAGGTTTCATGGCAACAGTTGAGGAATTTAATGCTGTGCTGGCATGATTTCTCAATGGTTAGAGCAACCAGATTTTCTCATATGGGAATTTGTCAACTTCTGGCCATGTAAAGAAACGGATTTGAAGTGCATGAGAGCCAGCTTTTAAAAGATTTGACCATCGCTTTAGCCTAGTGCAGCCCCTATTTCCTTTCTACTTACAAGGAAACAAGTATTAAGTCCAAATTTTCTGCTAATATTTATCTAAATTAGCATGAAATAGACAGAAGAATATATTGTTAACGATCATTTGTTTGAGAAGGTCATATGAGTTGAAACCATTGGAGCCCCCTTTAACATCTATAGTCATTTTGGGGATTAAGAAACAACTTGTTTAATCTGGTATGTTAGATCAGAATAGGTATGAAGGAAGCCGGTGAAATGATGCTCAAATAATATCGGGTCCATGGAGGTTTAAGTTGCTTTACATTCATCTTCACAGGTTAAAGGGAAACCCCGAAAAGTCTTATCTGTGCAACTCACCCTAAGCGAGATTCGAACTCGCGATCTCTGAATGTGAGGTAGACACGCTACCCCCACAATACCGAGCGGGCTCGTTGATCTTGAACGTTGGGGTTTTAATCACTTTCACTACCTAACAACTATTAAGAATTGAATTGCTCTATTATCAACTTCTTCATTGGTAACTTCGTGAGTTACAGTAACCGAAACATATTTCAAATTCTTCTATTCTTCTTCTTTCTGATTATAGAATTGATCATCTATATAAGAATATGTTCCGTACATAGTATTCTATATCCAATTTTCTCTAATTTCGGAAATAATAATATTATAATGTAAACAA
Source organism: Hymenopus coronatus (assembly GCA_030762935.1). NCBI lineage: Eukaryota > Metazoa > Arthropoda > Insecta > Mantodea > Hymenopodidae > Hymenopus > Hymenopus coronatus. The sequence continues at coordinate 85,150,897 of CM060895.1, forward strand.
CACATTGCTTTCTTTAACACGTCTGTAAAATGTACAAAGTAAATAGAGAAGCTATTGTAATCAACCAAACATTCAATACTTATACTTCACCAGAAATACATGTTTTTGTGTCTCGTGAATAAAAAGATCTGATGTGTTACACTCACATAACCTTCTCTAGCTACTCTACAAATAAACTTCTTACAAAAGATCATTCATCTTTTAACACCACGCTATTCGAGATAAACATTAGCAGAATTTTATTACTTAGTTCCCTATAAGTACAGTGGAACTAAGGGCATGCACTAGGCTAAAGTGATAGTCAAATGTTTTAAAAACTGTCATTATGCGATTGTCATTACAAATCGCTTATTTGTTTGGCCAGGAGTAGAACAAAAGAAAAACAAGACTCCCGTCTGAGAAAAGTATTTCACAACTGAAACCAATAATAGGAATACTGCGAAAACAGTAAGCTCCATAAAATATATGACCTAACTTGTGTATTTTAACAATATCTACAGTTTAGTATAATAATTTTTTGTCTATTTCTTACATTTTACTAGTTACGCCAAATAAGGCAAAATTCATCCAGAATAAAAAGGACTTTAGAAGCCATTCCCAGAAAATTCAAGACATACATTTTATTTGTGATAAGCATGGCTTTTATATGTGATATTTTAATCAAAATCGTTAGAACCATTTTTAAGAAAAACAAAATTTTCGAAAAATTTTCCATGTAAAGGGCAGTTAGGAGGAGTGGGGGTCTTTTCTTGAAAATCTTCGTGTCGCATCCTTGGAAGATATCAAACTTATGTACCAAGTTTGGTTTTTAACCGTCTTTTCGTTTTTGAGATATGTTGTCCACAGTCACACACACACAAACACACACATACATACACACAGCCAGACAAAAACATGGACCTGTTTCTGAAAATGCATTTTTGGACTCAGAGGGTCCTAAAACATGTATTTCTAGTGAAATCTCGACATGGAATTTTTGGGTGGATTAATACAATATTTCTCTATCCTTATGTACATTGTTCATACGGGCTAGAGAAAGTAAAAATGGATTTTTAGATAAAGCTCCGTCCTATATGTATGTGCGAGTCTGAGGATGTATATGTGTCCGCTAAATTTCTAACTTGGTATTTGGTAATAGCCAACTCTATTTCGTATACCCAAGGATGCGAAAGCAAGATATTCAAGAAACTCTCCCATCAGAAACTACCTTTTACATCGAAACATTTTCCAAAATTTTTATTTCTCAAAAATGGCTCTAACAATTTTGTTTTAATACCATATAATAACGATATTTACCTGAACAAAAACATATCTATCTTGAATTTCATGGGAATGTCCTCTGAAATTAAGATAAATATAAGAACTGAAATAAATGAAATTATTGATCCTATTGATAAAACAAAAATTGATCAAGCCTTGTGCCTGCTATTGATATTGGATCTTTATGAACTTCTATAAAAGTAATTTGATGCTGTGTAAATTTTAAAGTAATTCTGTACTGGATGAGTTTTGCATAATTTGTAAACCGTAACAGACAGCAAAAAACTTATTACACAAAGCATACATTGTATTCCATCCGAAAATTAGATACTGAGATTTCACCGGAAATGTATATTTTGAGATCCCCTGAATAAAAAAATAGCATTTTTAAAAAATGACTGTGTGTGTGTGTGTGTGTGTGTGTGTGTGTGTGTGTGTGTCTATCTTCCTGTGGACAGCATATCTCAAAAACGAACAAATCGTTAAATACCAAACTTGGTATTTAGGTTTGGTATCTTCCAAGGATGTGACAACAGATTTACAAGAAAATCACCACACCCCAAAACATGGCAAAAATTTTCGAAAATTTTGAGTTTCTCAAAAATGGCTCTAAGAATTTTGATTAAAATCCAGTATATTAAAGATATTTACATCCCAAATAAAATATATATCTTGAATTTTCTGGGAATAGCCTCTGAAGACCTCTTTAATCTGGGTGAACTTTTCCAAATTTTGCTTAACTGCTAAACCGTAAGAGATACACAAAAAACTTATTGCTTAGAAAATGTAGATCTCGTGAAAACACACAATTTATGTACTATACATTTTTGTTGTGGAGGTAACCGATTCCGAGTTATTCACTGTTATTTATTTCAGTTGTAAAGTACTTATATTTTTCTCAGACAGTAAGTGTCCCGTTTTCTTTTGTTCTACTCCTGCCTAAGCAAAGAAGCGATTTGCAATGAAGATCGCATAACCACTGCTTTTAAAACATTTGACTATCGGTTTAGCCTAGGGTATTCCCTTATTTTCTTCCTATTTATAAGGAACTAAGTAATACGAGCATTCTGCTAATGACTATCTCGATTAGCAAGGTGCAGAAAGAAGAATAATCTTATGTAAGAAGTTTGTATAACAGCTAGGGAAAGCTATGAGAGTGTAACACATCAAATGTTTTTTTTATTGTTTTACCTATTGTAAGCATGGAGGTTAGAGATCGTTTTAGTAAGACTATAATTAATATTAATTAGGGTGGATATTTATTTTCCTTCGTAAAGTATTTTGAAAAGTAAAAATGTTCCTTTTGAGTTGCATTTTTGAGGGTTATGTGTTATTTGCTACGTTATTAACCACAGTAATGTTTTTGTCTATAGGCTTTTATTAAGTGTTATTATGGATGCTATAGAGAATCCTCCAACACTGAATGGTCAGTAATGATTGAGGGGGGGCAGGAAACTGCGGCTTTATTTGAACGTTGCATTAATTACTGTGAATGAAAATTGTTATAAAGCTGATGCTCAGTATTTAAAGATGAAAAAACGTGAACTGGGAAAAAATGCCTGAAAAACATTGCCTCACAAATGAACCGTTTTCGAGATAATGCAACTCCCTTGTTAAGATAATAACTTTTGATTTTTTTTCAATGCCTGTATTTCCTTTGCTACTTTGATGTTTTTGAATGGAAAAAGAGCACATAAATAAAGCAATGAGGAAACGTTTTTGCAGCTTTTGATTTAAATACTGAACCGTTTAGGACTGTTACTTAGCGCCAGGTGCGTTCTAATGGTTATTTACTTGCGTGAATTTTATTCATAGAACTGGATAATCGCGGATTTTTTTACCTTTATGCACTTAGGTCAGGGCCACTCACATATGAATACTAACATTTACATAAGGATATAAACCTTATGCTTGTCTTGAAATTCCATTTCAGACAAATAATTTGAAGTACGAAAGACACTTGCTGAAGTGTCTAGCAGTATAGCAGTTTTTTTGTAGTGTTTAACGCCCACTTTTAACTACTTATGGCACCGCAGGCGGTGACACTGATGATACATGAATGATGGAGCACCGGTGGAAACCGCAGGGGGAAACCGGAGTACCGGGAGAAAACCGCCCCAGCGCCGCTTTGTCCATCACAAATCTCACATGGGATCGAACCCCGGCCGTCTAGGTGAGAGGCGAGTGGTCTAACCACTCGGCCATGGCGCGGCCACAGTAATAGTAGTATTTTATTAAGTTCACATTAATACAATATTTGCATCACAAAGTTGCATGGGTCAGGTGACCGTACATGCTGTCTAAAAATATTTTAATTTAAAATATTTAATTTAAAATATTACCTACATATATACTTTAAATAGGTAATATTTTAAATTAAAATATTTTATATATATACTCACACACATACACAGGCTCTGGCGCTACAACAGAACCACAGAACAGTAAAAGAAAGAACACTAATATCCCACACATACACACACACACACACACACACACACACACACACACACACACACATACTTTCACTGACAACTGCACCACGTATTCATACATATATATTACTCAAACACCAAATAAGTCTATACAATATTTACACAAATATTTTATCTCTTAGTTCGTGTACTTCCATTAAGTATGTCCCGGCTTGGCCAGTTTTGGCTGTATAGAATCAAATCCCAGAATGCTGACCTTCGTCTATTTGAAGCTAAAAATACTTCCAGCAATAATTTTTTCTTAACATCCTCCATCTGCATGCAATATGCGTTCAGTCTTCTTGATCGCCGCACAATGGTCAAATCCGCCTACCATCTTTATCAATATCTTACGGGTTTTCCACCCTCCCAACCTGAGCCACGTTATCCCCAATCTTTGTTTCATGCTCAATTTTAAAATATATGTTTCTTTAACCCACCCAATTTTTATTTCGTTTTGTAACTGCAATGACAATTTTACTCTACATTCAGGTTCTATTCCCTGCCTGTTTATATCGCGTAGTCGTCTTTTTACTTTATTCACAACGTTATATCTATTTTCGAAATGCCAAATATTGTTTAAGCCAATCTTTGATTTGATGCGGCGTGACGCATAGTTGGAGTTCCTCGTTGGGCATGGGTGTTTTGTTTTCTTGTAAATGTGTCTGTAAAATCGGAAAAAAACTATATAATAGGAAAGAAATACAGGAAAAACGCTAGGAAAACAGAAAAGAAAGGGAAAAACAGCGACTAAATCTGGAATCTATATGATTAACGATGATGCTGTATTGCATTTTATGTTTGTATAATAAAATTATACTACATATTACATTTTCCATACAGTAAAGAAAACAATAGTTTATAATCTATCAAAATTAGCAAAACGTCAAAAGCCACTATCAAATAAAACTGAAACTCACCTATTCTAGTATGTTACAAAATCTAGGAGTAAATGCTACCCTCTGGTTATCAAGATCGCGTGTTCAAACCCGACGAAGGGCGATGGATGCTTTTCGGGCGTAAAAATTCTTTACATGACCTCTTTCGGAAGGTAATTAAAGCCGTTGGTCCCCTGTCCTTAAGGTTGGTAAAGAGGCCGCTGAGCAAACTTAAGCGGTCTTTTGCGGGATACTCAGAACCGCAGCAGTTAACGAACCGTACAAAATTAGAACTCGATTTTTATTTTGACAAAATATCTTCGTAAAATATACGCTCTCTATAATATGTAGAGTAGAATGTGCACATAGATGGAGAAGGTATTACGTTACATCCAAATATTGAATTCCTAGATTTCAACAAAAATATATGTTTTTAAACTCGCTGAATAAAAAGAAAATATTATTAGAAAAAATCAGTTTGTGTGTGCCTGAACAATATAACTAAAAAACCAAAACTTCATTAAATACCAAACTTCGATTTAAGTAACAATAATTTTCAAGAAAATCACCCCAGACGACATAGAAAGATTTTCGAAAATTTCAATTTTCTCAAAAAGGTCTCCAACGATTTGATTAAATTGGTTTATATTAAAGATATTTGCATTACAAAATGTATATCTTGAATTTCCTAGGAAAATTCTGTGAAGCCCTTTTCAATCTGAATGACTTTTACATAACTGATAAACCATAAGAGAAAGAAGTAAACTTACCTAAACATAAAATGTAGGCCACGTCAAAACACATAATTTATACATTTTACATTGTTGTTGTCGACCTAACTGTTTCCGAGATATTCCTCGTTATTGGTTTCAATTATAACATATTTATTCTTTTCTCAAAGAGGACTTTCAGTATCCAAGTTATCCTCTGGTAAGTCGCTTAGCGGAAAGGCTAGGGAGATATTTTAAATGTTGGCACGTAGTTGCAGAAGCAAGTACTTGTTCTCAACCTACGTTTAACCATGCAGGCGCATATTCTAAATCTTGATATAACACTGATGGCAAACTCTCCCTCCATCCCCACCTTTCCTGCCATCTCCGAACGGTGATAGTGGAAAGAGAGGTAGGAGTTGAAGGCGTGAGCTGCGCGGACCGAAATATGGTAATATTTTGAATTACCTCGACAAGTTATTATTATATGCAGCGAGAAAGTAAAATTGTGGATTTATTAAAAAAAACAGTTATTTCCAAATATCTCTTTTTGCTGGTCCCATAGCTCAGTTAGTAGAAATGTGTGTATTGTGCGAGGAGTCCCAGGTTCGATTCTTGACTAGGGATGATGATTTTATCCAGCGAGGATAATTTCCTAACCGCTTCGTAGTCTGGAAGTATGAGTGAGAGTGAATACGTGTGTGATCTAATGCACAAAGCTCAAAGAAACCCCATTAATCCAATTAATGATAACTTACTGAACGGGTAAACACCTTTGTCGATAGCCATTTATGTTCTTAAGCTGAAAGGCCGCCGATATGACCATTGCAATTAATGGAACAGGTCCTAACTAATCGCGGTGGTAGTGCACCTGCATATAAAGAGTGAATCCAGGGTACTATGCCGGGTGCTGGCGTGAGGATTTTCTACCGCTGAGAGACCTGATCTGCGATGCACTCAGGCTCGTGAGGTCCCAATTAAAGAGCTACCTGAGGGAAAAGTAGTGGCTCCAGGTTGGCTGAGCCACATTAACTGGCAGGCAAGGTCTTGGGAGCTAACCTCGTCCCAGGCTCCAGTATTGCACCACAGCAATGAGGGTGTAATAGGCAGAGGTTGAGGATGCAACGGTCGGGTGATAGGCCTTGGCCCGATTTGGGACCGTTGCGACTTGGAGGTTTTAATGGAAAAACTAAAATAATTAAACAAATAAATAAAAATAAATTTACAATATAACTTAAGTAGAGAAATCCGAAAATTCAGTAGTTTCCAGTGATTGCTTGTAAAGGGTTGGAACCTTTAGGCTAACATATACCACCACTTTCAAAATTGCAGCCCCATTTGCATTTATAACGAAATATACAATGGAACTAATTCCCCGTAGGTTCATTTTAAAATACATTATAAATACTCTCCATACTCATTAATAAATGAAAGAGGAACAAAAAGGCTATGTGAATGTAACACAACAAAATTTTGCTTTCTTTACCATGTACTATGCCCGTGCATAGCAGGAAGAGAAAGAATTCTATCCCACCGAAAAATTTGATACAGAATTTTACCGGAAAATGCATATTTTGTGGACTCCTGAATCATAAAAGATATTTTTAGAAAAATGTTGGTGTGTTTGTTGGAATTAAAATTTAAAAATGAAAATTATATTAAATATGAAACATCCAAGGACACGTAAATTCTCCAATCCAGAATTCCCTTTACAGGGAACATTTTCGGAAGTTTCGATTTTCTCAAAACTGGCGCTAAGTTGATTAAAACACAATATATTAAACACATTTACATCCAAACAAACAAACAATATATATCTTTGTGTTGAAACATCTAAACATTCTGGACGAAGACCGAGTGGTTAGACCACTCGCCTCTCACGTAAACGACCCGGGTTCGATCCCAAGTGACCGCATGTGAGATTTGTGGAGGACAAAGCTGCGCATGGGCGGGTTTTCTCCGAATTCTCCAGTTACTCCCGCCATCGCATTCCATCGGTGCTTCTTCTTCATTCCATGTATCATCGCCTCCGGTGCCACAAATAGTAAAAGCGGGCGAATTTTGCACATCTGGTGAACCGTAAGATATAGACAATATCTTACTACGAGTACACAAAAATGTAGATCTCGTTAAAGAACACACTTTATGTCAGGGACGCAGGAGGTTTAGTATTTCCATACTTCTAATTATTGATTTCAATTCTAAAGTACTTAAAGTTTTCTCTTTGACAACCACTTTTCTTTTGTTTTACTTGCGGACATACAAAGAGAATCAAATTTCAATCGCATAGCTAAAATCTTTTAAAACATTTCACTATTGCTTTAGCCTAATGTACTCCCTTATTTTCGTTTTACTTTTAAGAGACAAATAGTAAGTAGAGCTCTGATTCAGTTTCGTAGCGCACACAGCTACAAACACACAGAGCAGTCAGCGGTATGAATCGTTGTAATTATAAGATAATACAATAAAACAATTATTTAATGATATGATTGGTAAATTAAAAGTCTTATTCTTTTACAAATAGAAGTACAAAGCTTAAATCAAAAAATTCAGAATAATAGTGTTCAAACTTTGAATAGACAATAAACTCAAATAAACTAAACTCATTCCTAATACATTAAAGTGAAAGATGAGAAATTTTTTTTGTATCGATAGAAAAGGCTCTCCTCCTGTCACTCAAAATATGTTTGAATCATTCACAAGTTCATTTAACGTCGAACGGCTATCCTTTTGTGTTTTTGACATTTTTCAATCTGCGCTCTCTTTCCGTGTTCACTGGTTTAACTACTAGCAGGAACTACTAGCGAGGTCAAGCAGTGAGCAATACTCAATAGTGCAACACGTTTCGAAACGGCTGTAGAGATCACGCATACTTCATTACGCCATAGTTATATTCTTGTGTGCTTAAATCCAGCAATTTCGTGACCCGGACCGAGCTCTAGTAATAAGATCATTTCTATAAATGCTTATCTGTAAATGAAGTATAATAAGCAATAAATAAGCAATAAGCAATAAATACCATTATAGAAATAGTTTGCACAGAATAGGTAGAGAAAGTAATGTGAATGAACACAATAGATTTATTACTTTTTAAGTATGTTCTGTACGAGAACGAAAATATATATAATTTCAATTTGTTCGTCTATAAAAGTCAACATTTACGACATGATAGTTTGCTTTATTTATGTGGTTACTCAGTGTATTTAAACTTTTAGAGGTTATCCAAAAGTGCGAGAAGAACAATTTGATATTAGCATTAAAGATGATGTCCCGTAATAAAATAAAGGTGGATAATAAAGAGCATAACTAATTTGAAATAGAGCAGCGAAATGGGCATTTAAAACGTCCAAGATAACATTTTACGATGGCAAATAAAATGTCTCTCTCAGAGCTGCCCGCGCAGGTACGTACTTGCAGAATTGAAAGGCATTAAAGCAAATTATTCTCAGAGGCGTTGTTTTATTATGTTTCCTGGCTGCGGCGTCGGCGGCTTTATTAAGAGCTAATTATATTTTATTGGGAAAGAGTACTTAGAGAAGGGCTTTCGAATTTTCATGAGCTCTGCAGCGCGGTTCACACCACCGCAGGTCACTGACCAGAGCCGCAAATGTGTGGAGTAGGCCTCGGTTTCATTACCACAGGGGCTGTGGATACAACGGCCCACCTGTTTACGTTGCAATGGTAACAGTAATAGATGTAAAACAAATTATTTCCCATGAAAATGTGTTCCATTCACATGGCTTTCTCTAAATCTATGTAACAAATTATTGTTATAAAGTTATTCTGCTATTTCAAACTAACGTTTTATTTTTTCAGGTAAAGTATGATTTTAATTAACATTGTTAATGTCATTCTTAAGAAAAACATTTTCATGTAAACGGTAACTTGGAGGGGGGAGGGAATCTTCTTGAAATGTTTGTGCGACACCCTTGGAAGGTACTTAAAAACCAAATATAGACACAGACTGACCTTTTTCTATTTTATTTGATCAGGGGGCCCAAAATATGCATTTCCGGTGAAATTTCAGTATCGAATTTTCGGGTGAAATAAAATACCTTCTCTATACACTGTATACATGGTACTTGTACGGAAAGTAAAATGAATAAAAGTATACTAATATTAACTAAGCAGAAAATAATTTCACGTTTCATTCGTGGATGTATAAACTATCATTACGCATTCAATGCCATAGCCGGGATTTGATCTCCGATCTCTAGCCAGCTGTTCTGCCACTGAGCCACCATGGCAACATGCCGGCATAACATTGAATTTCTCAACTGACTCGCATGTTTCCAGTAAACCACAAGGTGATCTCAAATTATTTTGGGACGACAGCCCCAATGGCGACTTACATGATACAAGTACTTTATGTCCCAGTATAGCTAATCCAGGGACCTCACGAGGCTGAGTGCACCCCGGACCAGGTCTCCCAGCGGGGTAAACATCCCACGCCGGCACCGGGAATCGAAACCAGGTCTCCCGCTTGGCAGCAGCCCTGCTACTACCTTGCTAAGGAGACGACTAAAATTAGAATATATTTTTCATAAAAGTAATATGCCCATGTTCTCTAATATTAGTGAAACAAATTAGTGAAAATTTGCATCATGTGGAACACTTTAGTATGGAAAAGTGTTGGAAAAAAGTAGCGAGAAAATAAGGTTTAAAGCTGTGAGTGCCTAAATATCTATAGCTTCAGTTATTTAGTAGTTAAAGTGCGTCAAGTATGAACATCGAAGAACTCAATTATTCAGCAACTCTAACCATTAATAACGAATATCTCAGAAATGAGAATGACCAGGGTTTGATTAACTGAATCTGTAAAACTTACGGAGAAAAAAAATCTGTGTTTTATTCACATGACTCATTCTTCAAATAATTATTCTTACTAAAGCTTGTTCTTCTATTTACTTCATGCTAATCCAGATACAAATTAACAGAATTAGTGTCATTATTTACTTGCCGTTACAAGAAAAACCAAGAGAATACACTAGACTAAAGCAGTAGTCAATATTTTAACAGCTGGTTTCTATATGATGGTCTTGAAACCTCGTTATTTCCATTACAGGATTTAAGGAAGAAAAGAGAAAAATGAAGATTTCCCATTGGAGAAAAGTATATGTATTGAAAAACTCAAACCAATTAAAGGACTATCTCTGAAATGATTAACTCCAAAAATGCATTTGACATAAATGGTGTGTTTTAATTAGGTCCATATTTTGTGTACAGTAAGTTTTATCTATTTCTTACGAGTTATGAAAGGTATTCTCAAACTATTCCCATAAAATTCAAGTTGTGCATTTTATTTATCATGAAAATCTCATAAACATATTGAACTTTAAAATTGTTAGAGCCATATTTGAGAAATTAAAACTTTTCGAAATGTTTTCCAATGTAAAGAGTTGTTAATAAAAGGACATTTTCCAGTGAAAACTTGGTATTGAATTTTTGGGTGGTACGCAATACTCTCTTTGCTTATTTTGTGAGGGGTGGGGATAGTAAAAACACTAACGCAATGAAAAGAAATGGGACAAACTGTGTGTACACGAGTGTACCTGATAGAGAATGGGTAAAGATATACAATGGTTGCCACACACACACATACACACACACGCACACACACAAAACGATCATAAAAAGGTAGTTTAACTGGAAAGTAAAACTTTTACTGGCGATCCGTATTTGAAAATATTAGAAACATTAAGTTATTCAGATTGAAATAGTCAAATTTTGACTATATCTTGGGATCATTGGAGTTTTAGCTCCACAAATCCTTCGGCTACGCCCTGTCCGCAGTCGCGGCCCACTTATATAAAATATCCTCGGCAAGTGTTGCGGCTTAGGGCCCTCCTCTTTTTTTTTTTTAACAGTACCGGAGTCTGGTCAGGACTCCGGCGCTGTAGCTTCTGTTTACATCCCCCCCCACTAAATTTACTCTATGATTATTGGTTTTACTGTTCTTTTACACAAACATATACACATTGCACAAACATAACACCCATACCCAAGGCGGGACTCGAACCCACGATCCCCTGCCCACGAAGTACCAAAGCGAAACGCCTTAGCGAGCATGGCCATGGGGACTGACTCCTCCTTGGGCTTTGCGGTTTTGGGCCCTAAACATTTATAACATACTAGTAAGTAACTACAAAGCAACTTTAATGACAGAATAACAAAAGTTCCAAATCCAGATCATGTTTTGAAGTAATGCCAAGTAGTGTAACCAAAGTATAGAAATAATAGAGAAAGTAAAATTTGTCCATAAACCAATATTCTGGAGAGTTATTGTAAGAAATGGGTGGTTATCCTGTAATATGGCACTAACTTACTAGAAATTTGGTTTGCTTTAGGTTGTCCCACTAGTCTAAAAGCCTTTTCACCTGGTTATGGGGCAATGATGAACAATGGAACAAAATAAGTTCGCCTGGGGAATTCTCTATCCTTTATTTTGGCAAGAGTGCCAAAGGGAAACTGCACGTTATCGGTTATCACATAGTATGTCTCTGAAAATGCATTCCCTATGGATCCTACAAATTAAAACTCGCACGGAAACGAAGAAATAACCCCGTTGGGAGATTGATACCCAGCAACATATTGATCCCGTCTGCCACATTTTCACTTCGATTGATAATGTGCTTCAGAAGTACTCAATTCCCAAGGGTGAAGTTGGGACTCTTCGTCACTGTTTTCTGCAATTGGGTTACAACTGTTCTTGTACTTTTCTAATTGGACGTTTGAAATAATTTATATCGCTTGGCGACATCTCGGTTGATATAGGTCATTTTTAGAATATGAGCTAACTGCTTTTCACTTTGGTAACAGTTTTTATCTTTTCTGCTCCTCATCTAAGGTTAAATCGTTCCATTTGTCCTCACTAGATCATCATTCACCATTATGACATTTTAAGTTAAGTAAATGTTTGTTACTTCTCAGAAAAAAAGGTAAATACGCAGCTATTTATCTAGTGGTGTGTTATGTGTGTGAGATACATGAAGTAATTCCACACTGCACCCATTGATTAATTGTACGTCATACCCCAGAACCTCCGTGGTGTAATGGTTACCATGCTAACTTCATATACCCAAGGTCGCGAGTTCAAACCCGGCGGAGGAGGATGGATTTTTTCGGGCTTAAAAATCCTTAGCATGACTTCCTTCGGAAGGGAAGTGAAACCGTTGGTAGTAGATTTACGGAACGTAAAAGAACCTCAAGCCTGATAGAATGGGACACTGAGAACCACAGTAGTTAAAGAGCGTCCATAAATAACATACCTTTCCATACCCCAGAAGGATAGAATGAGATAATGTCAAAGGGCGGTCTAAATCAGACAGTGGGTGAAGAGGCACATGAAGGGGCCCTAGCATATACCAAGCAGTTCTCAATTCCAGACGGGGAGTGCTGGCAGCAAAGATTACTTCCACTGCCATCCCGCCGCTGAGAGCTGTTCATATTTTCTGAGCGCAGTCACCACCACGTAAGTGCGCCACTCCCCCAGTCCTTGCCAAAGCTTATAAACCTGAAACAGACCGGTTGGATGTCATGGTTAGGAAATGAAGGGACACTAATTTCTGGGGAAGAAGGATATCTCCCCACTACCTTCCGAATACCAGTCTCAGACGAAACGCCTGAGCCACCAGATTCGGTTACCTCTTAGCTGTGGTGTTCTTTTCCTAGCAGTTCCTTTCATTAGCGTTCCGTCCATTTCCTTTCGCATATATTAGGTTTATCTTCAAGCTTATACGTATTTAATTCTCAGATAGTTTAATTTCTAATCCTGTCTATTATTGCGCATCGTTGAACAGTTGGTGAAGTTATCCAGTTCTTGCTTCAATTAATAATAATGGAACGGTCATTGTTTTATAGAGTTTAAGTTTAGTGTATTTTCTTGTTTTCTGTTTTAAGGTTCTTTTAATGGTTCCACAAACACTCTGAATTATTTTATTTATTTTTAGGTCCTCATTTTCTTATTAGGCTATGTGATTTCCCAAATATTGAAAATGTGAAACCAGTCCTATTCATGGCCAATTTTATCTAACCACATATTTAGAAATAAATGTCAATTTTGATTTATAATTTGAAATTTTGCAATTATATCCATTGGCAATAATTTGGAACTTGTGTGTTAATCTTTTAAGATCCTTCGTAATATTCTGCCAGAAGTATTGCGTAATATGTAAACAGTAATATATTTCTCCTATCTTTATGATCAACTAAGTCGCCCCTTCATTATTTAAAATATTTTTCTCTTCTCGTATATACACATATTAAATAATAAGTGTGAATATGGACATCCTTGTTTAATTCCTTGGTTTATTTTAAAACTTTTTTTTTTTTTTTTTTTTTTTTTTTTTTTTTTTTTTTTTTGCAATTGGTCGATTAAAGTCCCATGGAGAGAAGAGAATATTTGCGTTCAGCTTATAGCATTTGACGCTTCGTAATGATCCAATTCCCAGATATAAGTTTGCAGGTTCAATCCTAGTGGAGACTGATGAATGTTTTCGGAATAATATCCCTAAATTGAATTTTTTTTCAGAAGGTAAGCAAAGCCGTTAGTTCTGTGTAATTCTTACTTGCACTCCATACCTAAAAGAAAAAGTTTCTGGGAAAAATTCCACTATTAGTCCTATGGTGTCATCTATCATTGGTACACTGATAATTCGCCACCATGTGTCTTATCGCGAATTAGAAATTTCAGTTGGTCTAGAAAACACCGTTAGGTGTCCCAAATACAACATGGCGTGATGGAATATTATACTACATCAAATGTATATATTTATTTTATTAATATCTTTAATGCTTTAGACTAAACTTAAGTGGGGCACTGACAAAGCGAGTAAAGTGTTTATCCCAAACATTTAGATAAAATAAAAATACCCTATTCATTACAGGAATTTCTAAAGTATATACATATATACATATATGCATATACATCCGATTTTTCAGAATAAAAACAGATACATCTTATTAAGGTATGAAAAGTTTAAGACATTAGTCGCTTCTGAAGCAAGCCATATTCTGTTTCAAATTCTTGGGGATTAAACTTTTATGGAGCAAATTTCCAAACGGAATTGTTTTCTTGCTCACCTAAGACAGAGACAGCTCCTGAAAAGGTCGGCCTTGATTATTTTTTCGGAATTTTATGATAGGCGAATGTAGGAGTGGGTTTTTTCAAATTTTCGTCCCTGCATTTCCTCTGATTCATTTCCTTTTAATTCAGAGTACAAAGATCAGGTAAGTGGACGTCTGGCTGAGCATATGGTGGTTTGCTTTAAGGAGATTATTGCTCTGGTAGATCGGCGGTGAACGGAGATTCAGAGAGAGATCTCCGTGGGGAAGGATAGGCAGGTGGAATCTCACTGTCGACTACATGAAATGTTTCTGAAAACGTTAGATACGCCGCCTACATCCAAGCTTGCCACTCCGAATCTATGTCCTTCCCTTTTTCCGGAGGTTTCTAGAAGCACAAGAAGCTGTCACTTACGCTAAAATGCCTCAATCCTCCTTAATTCTATGGAGAGCAAACTGACTAGTTTTGTTAAATATTATGTGACTTCGGTATATTATTTATCTTAAAATCGTTCTACCCAACCATATGCAATCCAAAAATAAATATTATACAATAACATACATATTTATAAAACAAATGTTTCAACAATAAGTAGAAAACGAAACAGCACAATACAACGGCATAACAGAATTATAAAATAAAGAAGCAAAAAGATCGAGTGGAAAATGCAGTGATTCCTAAATATGGAAATTTAATCCCTTAGTGCGTCATAGGGTAGACGTATTGTTTAATTATTTTTCTGAATACTAAAAGTTTTTAGAGACACTGGTTTCACTCCGTAGAGTAATGGTCACCATGCTAACTTCATATACCCTAGGTCATAAGTTCAAACCCGGCGGAGAACGATGGATATTTTCGGGAGTAAAAATCCTTAGCATGGCTTCCTTCGAAAGGGAAGTAAAGCCGTGAGTCCCGTGTCGTAGATTTACGACACGTAAAAGGTCCTAAAGCCTGACAGAGAGGTCTCTGAGCAAAATTAAGCGGTCTTTCACGCCCAGCATAGAATGGGAAGCTGAGAACCACAGCAGTTAAATAGCGTCCATAAATAAAACTCCATTTCATTTCATTTTTAAGGGATACTGGAAGCAAATCGATAATCACTTTTATAGCAAAATTTTATTGGGACCTTTGGCATCCATAACCCATCAATATTTATCTGTCCGCCCCTTTCTCCGTGTTCTACAGAAATTTAAACATCCCAGCATACGGTTTATAAAACAGATTTTCTCTCAAAACTAGACTTCGATTCATTAAATGTATTCAATGCGTTTCAGTTTTTGTTTAAATATAACCAAACAATACCAGACTGTGCGGAAGTATCTATTGTAACACTACAGACCACAAAATTATTCTAACACTAGTATAAGTTTTCAATAAAACCTTTTATGAAAAAAAAATATTGAATTAATTTTACTGGTTAACATTCCTAACCGTTTCAAAAGTTGTATCATAACTGAATAATAAACGCTAGAGTAATATGAACCTATAAAGTTTTTAAGATCCAATTCAAAAACAAATGTCATCCAGTTTTCTCAAATTTTGAGGCACATGTAGTATTTTGATTACGCAATATACACTAGTGTCGAAAAGTTATGCGTAATTCATATTTTATTACCAAACTATCACAAGTGTACAAAAATTAAGCATAATGGAATACATATGTTATTTATGATCTGGAATTCAATAGAGTGAGAGAGAGCATAAATTTTGACCTCAAGACACCTTTTTACGCAAGCACAAAATCTGATGATCATTTCTACAATGACAATAATGGTGCTGGGCGGTTAATATCGGGTGTGGTGACCCTTTATGGCTATACAGATCTCATAGCACCGTGACATGGTCTCTAAAATGTAGTTTAAGCGTTCTGCAGGCACCAGTTCCCCTTCCTCATGGAGAGCTTGTCGGAAGTCTGAAAGTGTGCTCCGCGGCATGTTCTATTGAGTCCATATCCGAGGACATCACTGGCCGTCCATGCACTGCGTGTCTTCGCTCTCAAGATAGTCGTCCACCAGATGGACTCTATGCGGACGTGCATTATCGTCCTATAAGATGAAGTGTGGACCAACTGCACCTTTGAAAAGTCGCACATGTGCTTCCAGTACCTCGTCTCTGTACCTCTGGGCATACACAGTACCACTGTCGAAGATGTAAAGACCTGTACGTCCATTGAACCGTATGCCTGCCCACAAGAGTATATCACCATCACCAAATGGGCTGTTTCCACGATGTTGGTTGGATAAAACCCGGTAACACGTTCTCTCCAGATTATTGTGAGACGAGAATCATTGTTCAAACTGAATCTGGACTCATCTGTAAACTGCACATTCCTCCATTCACTCAAGGTCCATTGTAAAGGGACCGTATGTGCATTCGAGTGAGTGGAGCACACACTACTGAACATCTATCATAGAGGCCGACTGTCATGAGCCTCCGGTATACAGTTTGCCTCGTAACTCGAACGCCTGAGCGGCTGCAAGCTCGGAAGACTGTTGTCTCCAGGCATCCTCCGATGTCGTCGCGCTATTTTGGTCAAATATCGGTCCCGTTGCGGCATTGTGACCCGAGGGCGACCATGTACAGGGGTCCGATGAACACCTTCTGTTTCTTAGAACCATCACCAAAGCCAGGAAATGACACTTTGTGGCACATGCAGGGCTCGAGAAACTGTGGTTTGTATCTGACCTGCCTCTAGACGTCCGGTGATTTTTACCCTTTAAAACAGGGTTCAGTTGGCGTCTTTGTGGCATGTTGGTGATGTCTTGACAGCACTTGCTTCTCACTACACTCTGTTCACAATGGAAGAACAATAAAGAATGAGCCACGCACTGGGTCTGATACTCTGGTATTGGTTTCGTTGACCTTAGAAGCGTTAACCCGCTTACCTATCAGACCACCAGTAAGGGTAGGCACACACTGATAACGTTCAATGGCACTCACCGTTTTCCCTTTCAGTTATCTGCGTTCCCAATTATATTGGACACTAGTGTATTTATATTATGAAAAATCCGATGTGTCTCATTCAAATGACTTTCTCTACATCTCTGCAACAAATTATTGTTACAAAGTTTAGGCTTCTATTTACTTCATGTTCATTGAGAAAACATTAGCATAAATAGTTCTTATTACTTGCTTCCTTGTAAGTAGAAGCGAAATAAGGGAATACCATTGGTTCAAGACATAGTCAAAAGCTGGTTGCTATGTGACTGAAGTTCCTTTCCTTGTATGGAGAGGAGTTGGCAAATTCCTGTATGAGAAAAGAATACGTTTTTCAAAGCTCAAACTAAAAACAAGGAATATCTTAAAAACGATCTACTCCGCGAAAAAAAGTATATAACATCAATTGGAAGTTTTTCAGCGTGGTAAGTTTTTGTCCATCTCTTACGGTTTAGCAGTTATGCAAAAATCCGTAAAATCATACAGAATGAAGTAGTCTTCAGAGGCTGTACCCAGAAAATTCAAGATATACAGTTTATTTGTCAAATAAATATCTTAAATATATGAGATTTTAATCAAAATTGTTACAGCCATTTTAATAAAATAAAAATTTTTGAAATTCGTTCCCTGTAAAGAGTAGTTGGGGGTGGGGGGATTTTCTTAGAAATCTTCGTGTCTCATCCTTAGAAGATACCAAACTTAAATACCAAGTTTGGTATTTAACGGTCATTTCGTTTTTGAGCTATGCTGCCCTCAAACAGACAGACAGACACACACGCACATTTTTCTAAAAATACTTTTTTTTGGATTCAGGGGGTTTCAAAACATACATCTCCAGTGAAATCTCGGTATGGAATTTTTGGGTGCATTACAATACCTTCTCTATACACTATGTACAGAAAGTAAGTAAATTTAGAGAAAGTAATAATGAAATATAGGCAAGAATATCTGAAAGAATACCTAAACAAATAAGTGAATATAAACCAACCGATCAGAGATTAGTGGGACGCCTTAGGAAACACTAGATTAGTGTGAGACCGGAACTGCCTATTCCCTAATTGCAGAAGAAGCATACAAACATATATATTTGAAATTTCACACTCAGTAAATTACAAGATATGTGAGGCTTCAGTCCTCCAATCATCAATCATTTGTTCCCAATTAACTTTAGATGGTATTTGACTTTGAAGGAATCTGCTCATGCCGGGACGGTATTTACTTCCTTAATCGACTCGCATGTTTCCCGATAAACCACAAGGTGTTCTCAAATTATTTTGAGATGATATACCCCAATGGCGACTTAAATTTACTGTCTTAAATAAAATTGGTATGATTAAGAAGAATGAAAATAATAATAATCAATTTAAAGGTATTATTTGTGGAATAAAGAAATATTAATTAATTAATAATTTTAATATGCAGGTGCCTTAATGCATTTTATAGTATGTATTGAAATAATTAGAAATATTGAAGATGAGTACATTCTAATATTTTAATTAAGGTCTTATTTAATTATTTTAATACTAATAATTTTAATACAATTAAAAACATAGTTGAAATTAAGTAAGAAGCAAATTAATTGTAATCAATTTCGACCTGATAGTAAGACAAACCATTATCCTTATTTACAAAGTCGTAAGTACTCTAAGTCCCAGCTTCGTAGTTTGACTATTATGACCAATTACTTTTAAAACAATTACTTTTTCACACAGGACAGGAGTTCGATAGGTAGAGTCAAACTGAAAAATTTAATGCCATAGCCGGGATTTGAACTACATATCTCGCAGTCTCTGGCCAGTCACTAACTACTGAGCTACCATGGAAACAATCAACCTATACAAATTTAAATTATTTCATTTATATAGCTCCCTTTTAACATCTAAGGTTATATCGGGGGCTTAGCTTTAGAAACAATCGTTTTCTGTAGGTTCTTTTCGTTGGGTTTAAATCGTTTTATTTTCCTCAAACACACACATATACCTTGTCTCTCACATACATACTTCCGGACTCTGTTGGGGATAGGAAATAATTCTGGTTAAAGAAAAATTTCCTACCCTAGCTGGGAATCGAACCCGGGACCTCTGGATGAGAAGCTTTTGAGGTTATCCCAGTGAAACATTTTTGTGCACTATTATTGCTGCTCAACGTGAAGTGAGTAGAATATTGTAGGTACTCTATATACGAGCAGTCAGTCAAAACAAAATCAGAGAACGTGCAAGGAAAAACTCTCATATGAACAAAACGAACTGTTATTTACAGGAAAATGAATAATTTACACTTATCTCCGTTTAATGCATTTCATAATAACAAAAGCCAACGTGAGCCGCATAAGCAAAATAAATTTCCTCCCTGCAGTCGACTGAAAGTGAGAAAGTATAATGGATATACATTCATAACGCTTTCATCCTGAGGCAATCTGCATACATAAAATAGCTCTAGGAATAGTATGTTACTAGTTATGCAGATACAATTTTTACTTTCTCTATTATGCATATATTGCACCCAAAAATTCCACGTCAAGATTTCACCGGAAATGTGTGTTTAAGACCCCTGAATCCAGAACAAAACAGTTTTGAAAAAGGCCAGTGTGTGTGTGTGTGTGTGTGTGTGTGTGTGTGTGTGCAAGCAGCATTATTAAACAACGAAAAGTCGCTTAAATACAAAAATTGGAATTTATGCTTGGTTACTTCCAAGATTCTGACACGAAGATTTTCAAGAAATTTTCCACTATAGCCTACCTTTCACATGGAAAAATTACCTAACGATTTCGATTAAATTATTATACGTTTAAGATGTTTTATATTTTCCTTATTATAGGATTATCCTATTGATCATTAAAACTTTACATATTCTTTATCAACGAATAATAAGCTTAATTATTAAGTTTATAGCTAATGTTTTAAAATCATGATACATATTCATATCTTGAACTTTCTGTTAATGACCTAAAAGTTCTCTTCATTCTGAATGACTTTTGCATAACTGATAAACCATGAGCGATAGACATGTCTTACTAGGCCAAAATGCAGCTCTCGTTAAAAAACACAATGTGTTTGTGTTTTTTCTGTAGCTTTAACCATTTCGGAGATATTAAATATTATTCGTTTTAATTAAACTAATTTTATTTTTTCTCATATGGGAAGTAGTTATTCGATTTTTCATTCCAGGAAACAGTAGGGAATATTGAAAGTCATAACATAGCAACCAGCTCTTAAAATATTTGACTGTAGATTTTACCTGCGGTATTCCTTATTCCCGTTGTCGCTAGAAGTATATATTTAATACAATCATTGCTGCATGAAGTACATGGAAGAATAGGCTTGAGTAAGAATAGTTTCTTGAAAGTCTTATGAATGTAATGCAGCATATTTTTGTTTATATCATCATTATTATGACATTCTGGACGATATATTTTTGGGTTTCGCATTGCAGGTATGATCCAATGGTGTTGCATCATCTTGCTGGATTATAACTTCAGCAAAGTTTCTAGAAGTTTAGGGATTAGGGTGGGGGAGAACAGCTCTAAGTGCTCTTTGAGCAGTCTTGGAGCGCATAGCTCCACCCCGAGTCAATGAGTGATTGGTGACGAGAGCAGACATACGTGAATGCCAGCAGAACCTCCATATCAACGGGATCCACCAGCTGAACAAAAGCGTTAAAATTTTGATTACAGAACCTTTAATAAAGATGTAATTTTAACCACTTTAAAGTTTGTGATTCAATTTCTGTGTCCAAGTTTTTAAAGTATATTAGTTTTGTGCCTATTAACCTCCCGCTAATAAAGCAAACCACCATAGTAATAAATAGAGGTCGATCCGCGTGACCGTTTTCTGTGACGTTGACTTACCTTGTAGCCTGTGTGTGTTGAAAGGGAGAGGGTGAGTCCTGATGGCAACAACAGGCATCTGTCTGCCTGCTACAGATTGTATCAAAAGAATGCGTACATTGTGCTGTACTTGATGACTATTAATGTGTTTATTCAATTATTGAACAATAAATTTTACATTTCAGATTCCATGAATACTATTGCAGTGGACAATAAGGTAGATGCAGATATTGTCGAAAGTTAATGCTCTACGTCTCTCATTTAAAGGTATATTGAGAGATCTCCTTAGACATAGCAAAAAGTAACTGGTGCATACGGATAATACAGTCTAATATATTTTTTACATTTTTTGATCTAGAACAGGTTTATTTTTGTAGGAAGCACAGCATACATAATTGAAAACGAGTTATTTTTTTCCAACACATTCAGAAGTTTATCGTTCACCTTCTTTTTTCTCTACACGTACTATGTGCTTAGTGTATAGAGAAGGAATTGTAATGCACCGAAAAATTTGATACCGAGATTTCACCGGAAATACATGTTTTGGGACCCCCTGAATACAAAAAAAAGAATTTTTAGAAAAAGTCCGTGTCTGTGGGTGTGTGGGTATCTATGGACAGCATAGCTCAAAAACGAAAAGACCGTTAAATACCAAACTTGGTATTTATGTTTGATATCTTCCAAGGATGGGACACGAACATTTTCAGGAAAGTCCTCCCACCCCCAACTACCCTTTACATGGAACGCTTTTCAAAAATTTTGATTTTCTCAAAAATGGCTAACGATTTTGATTAAAATACTTTATGCATAACATAATTTTTGTTTCAAAGGAGATGTATATCTTGAATTTTCTGAAGACCACTTCTTCTAGATGACTTTTATATGACTAGTAAACCGTAAGAGATATACAAAAACTTACTACACAAAAACATATATGTCATTAAAGTCATTAAAACACACAATTTGTGTCATATACATTTTTTTGTTCACCTAACCTTCTTTAGATATTTCGGAATTTTAGTTTCAATTTTAAATCACTTATACTTTTCTCAAACGTGAAGACATTTTTTTCTCGTTTTTCATTTATTTACTGCTGGCATGCAAAGAGATTGAAATTTCAATCGTTTCACATTGCGACCAGCTTTTAAAGTTATCGCTTTAACTGGTACATCTTCCCTTTTACTTACAAGGAGCTAGTAATGAGGCTAACTGTGCTTATGTTTGTCTTGATTAACATGATGCAGATAACAGATTAAGCTAAAGCAGTAAGTGACATCATGTGATTGGAACACATTGGAGTTTTGCTCTTCTACTTACAAGAAACCAAGTAATAAGGTCAATTTCTGCTATTATTTATCTTGATTATTATAAAATAGTTAAAAGAATAAGCTTTTTAACCATAATTTGTTACTGAGATGTACAGAAAGTCATGCGAATGGAACACATCAGATATTTTATATTGTTTGTGGCACTAGTAGAAGAAGTATGAGTAAACATTAAGGAAGTCAAACACAGAGAAGTTAGGAAAAATGTGAACGATAAACTTCAGAATGTATTAAGAAAAAATATTGGTTATTCAATCATGTGTGATATGCCTGGCTACAAAAATAAATCGACCTTTCCAGATCAAAAAATGTAAGAAATATATCAGCCATTACCATAATATGTAATTCGTAGACAACTGTCTTACAATGTCAAAAGGAGTTTATTACGATATACCTTTTAAGCGAGAGATTTAGAACATTCACTTTCGACAATATTCGTATCTTAATGTCCACTGTAATGCATTGATTATGTAGTGTTTACTTTATATGCATGTAAAATGTAGTGTTCAATAATAGAATAAACATATTAACAATCTTCAAGTACAGTAATAGTGTACGCATTTTTTTATACAACCTGTGGCAGGCAGGCAGGCAGGCAGATGCCTTTTGTTGGCATTGGTATTCACACTCTCCCCTTCAATATACAAGGTAGGTCAGCCCAACAGAAAACGTCAGCTGGATTAGTTCTATAGTAATAAATAACCAAACTGGAAGGATTACTATGTTTTTGAGTTAAATAAATAGGAATTTGCGATATTATTATTATTATTATTATTATTATTATTATTATTATTATTATTATTATTATTATTATTATTATTATTATTATTATTATTATTATTATTATATTTACTACAACTACTATTACTATTTCGTTTTCTCGACAATATGCTTCCATACATTGTTTCTTCCAGTTTTATCATATAATTTATTTATTTATTTATGCTAAGTTTTGTACAGGTAAATATGACCGGTGTTCAGCCCTGGCTCCTTACCGGTCATACTCATGTTTTACAGTAGTTTATTAATTCTGGTTTATTACACCATTTTTCTATTTAATGTCCATACCCATTTATTTTTCACTTTGTATAAGAATTGTCCAATCTTCTTACTGTCTTTTAAACATTTCAACTACTGCTACATTTCTATTTTAAACCATTTCTTATTAATATACTCTTTTCTTCAAATTTCAGTCCCTTTACATTTAAATAAAATGTGTTCCATATCTTCATTTCACCACATATAGGACATTGGCTTTGTGGAATACCTTTCCTTAAACCTTTTAATCTCCATACTCCTGCTTTCAGCCTGCAATGCCTTCTCGCTCCTCTTTATTTGTCACATCTATGTAATTTTCCCTTCACCATGAGACTTTCATTGGTATATAGAAAACTAAAGATCTCTTTTCAGTTATCTCACTAAATATTTTTTGTATTTCTGTATCCTCAAATCTTTTCCTTGCCAACTTCCAGAGGTTATTCACATTATTTTCTCTTCTTCTCCACATTTGCCCTTACCCACAATCTTCCAAGTATTTCTGAGACAGTCTACCCATCCCTTGTTCTTTAAACTTTTCTCTTGATATACTAAACACTGTTCCAGCAAATTCCTTTCTTCCAATTTCAATATTCTATGCCAAAGTTTCAATGCCCTTTCCATAATCTTTCCCTTACTTGCCACTCTACCCAGCTCTATTTGTGCTACCTGCTTAACAGTTGCATTTGGTAACCCAAGTACTTCTTTGCAAAATTTCCTATGCACCTCATCTATGAATTCCCATCCTACTCTTAATCCCCATACTTCTATCCCATATAGCATTTTTGCCTCAACCACTATATTGTACACATTTACTAACCATCTAATATTTATATTAGGTAATTTGTATTTGCAACTTCAAATAGCTGATAAAGCTCCATTTCCTTTTCCCACTGCAAATTTCTTTTGTTTTTCCCCAATTGCCACCACTGTCAATTTTAACTCCTAGATAAATACATTCTTCCATTTTTCATACTTGCTCAATTTCCCCCCTTTTATGAACACTACAATCTGCGTCTTGTCCTGGTTCACTTTTAAACTCCATTCTTTACAGTAATTATTTAATGCTTGCAAGGATTGTTTCAAGCCATTCACTGCAATTGCATCTACAACTAGATCATCTGCAAACAGTAATCCTGGAATCTGAATATTATTAATTATTGGCATAGAGTTATTATTTATCCCAATTTCTGTTAATACATCATCTATATATAAATTGAATAGGACTGGACTTAACTTACATCCTTGTCTAAGGCCTTTCTATTGTTGGATTTCTCTTGTTACAACCCCTTCCTCCACTCTTATACAAAAAGTATTTTCCTTGTATAATACTCTAAGGGTGTCCATTTGTTTACTCACTCCTTTAGTCAGCAACTTATGCCACAGCAATTGAAGCTCTATCCTATCGTATGCTTTCTCTTAATCCACAAAAGCCATGTATAACTTTCCTCTTTTGTCTTTCAAGTATTTATCTACCAGTGTTTTTATAATAAATAAATTATCAACTGTCCTCCTCCCTTTTCTAAAGCCCATCTGAAGTTCCGAGAGGATATTATATTATTCAACCCATGTTTGTATCCTGCTTGCCATAATACCAGTAAACTTTTTTCTTACATTTGATAATAATGCAATGCCTCTATAATTGTTTGATTTGTCAACACTACCCTTGCCTTTGTATATTGGATGTATGATTGCTTTCCTCCACTTATCTGGTATATAAACCTTCACTTTAATTGTGTTAGAACCTTAACTCTATTTATTTCAGTGCACCATTCCTTAAGGAACTCTGTCGGGATTCCATCTATTCCAGTTGCTTTATTTCTCTTCATTAATTTAACCTGATGAATTATTTCTTCACTTATTATATCATCGAGTATATCTACGTAGTTATTACCTATGTCCCAATTTCCTATCTCATTTTTACTCTTTTTCTCTCCATACAAATTTTTAAAATATTCCATCCATTCTCCCGGTATCATATAATTAATAATCAATGTATACTTTTAAGAAAACATTTTCACTCGATTCGTTCCGAAAAATCACGCGAAAAATAGGTTGTGCATAACTCACCTTGAAACAAAAAGACTTGAGTCATTCCCCTGAGCCCAGTCTCATTGGACGTTAGATTAGATAATGAGATAAATACACTTTCGAAGTATCAAGCAGAATGCACTGTGAGTGCAGCATAGTTAGAATTATGGTATACCCAAATCACCTGTATACACGAGTTCATTTGTAATCTAAGTATGAATGGTAGAAATTAATGACAAAAATTCGTTCAATGGACAACTCTATTCCCAGTGTCATTAAAATGCCCATGTGGCCTGCCTCGAATCAAAATGAAAACCCTGCAGCATAGTTAATACTTATTTATAAGTTAAAGCAGGCCTGGCGACCTTTACTCCCCGCCTTGTCTGTAGTGGCAACTAATACACATACATACACGCGCGCCAGGTAAACTAGTCACTGTGCTTTGGAGGTCAGTACTAAGGGAAGGGAAGTAGGAGAAGGGCTGCACAATTTGGGAGTAATGTTCGCCAGGCCTGGGTTAAAGTTTCGCAATACGTACACTTTGCTTCATATAGGGAGTCGTTATTTATATTTTTTTTTATCCAGATCTAACAAAGACGACTGAAAGTCAAATTCATCACATAGCGTCGGGCTTTTAAAAGAGTTCACAGTGTTTCATCTCATTGCGTTTCCTTATTTATTTTGTACAAGGAAATAATATCGTAACAAAACTGTTTCTGTTAATGTTTAACATGATAAACCTGAAGTAAGTAGAACAATCATGTGAATGTAGCACATAAGTTTTTAAAAGAAAAATCCTACGCAACTCTGCAATTTTTTTTAGAATCGAGCCATTAGCAGGTTTAAATTTCCGCAAAATGACACTTAAAGGAAATCAAGAATTTTCATAACCATTTTTCGTAAAATGGTCGGTACTCCATATATAACTCGGATCCTCTAAAATATAATTAAAGAGAATAGGCATATACCGGTACAACGCATGCGTAAAGTGTGCAGACATATTCACAATGAGCTGGATGACATAAATTATAGAGTCCATAAGCAAGGACTTGTATACATTACCTCGGGGATATTACGTCTTAATTTGTGCCCTAATCAACAGATGTAGCTAGTATTGTCGCGGGAGGCAAATCTCTGGCAGATATCAATACATAAATTTGTGATTCTATACAGGATTGTTGTTTTATGTGTGACAGTCACCGCTAAAAGCTATTTTTAATCGTGCTATTGTGCATTTAGCCATGAATTAATTAGTACATAATTACTGATTTCTACGTCGGGATAGTAGCGCATTAATTACATGTGTCAACTATTTCCTGCAACATTTCAAAGGTTTTTGTTCCCTTCGGACTTGGAAGCCAATTAAACATTTTCGACTAATTGTCCACTCAACAGAAAAACATTAATAATGTAACCCGCTATTAACACAAGCTTTCATTTCAGGCCTCTTGTTTTGGTTTTCGTGTAACAAAGATAATACAAGAGAGGTGACCCCGCAGTCGCACGTGCGACTCGCATTCAGGTTCCAGGCTCGAATCCCGAAGAACGCCCACTGGTCCATCTTTATTTTCTCAACATGTATTATGGATATAGTAGATAGGGAAGCTATTATTTCATCCAAAATTCCCATGTTAAAATTTCACCTGAAATATATAATTTGAATTATAAATAAAAAAATAGATAAAAAGAGCATTTTTGCTTTCTTTAATGTGCTATGTACATGTTTCTGGAGAAACTATTACATTCCTCCCAATTTTCTTAGAAAAAGGTCCGAGCGCGCGTGTGTATCTATGTGTATCAGTTAACACGATAACTCCAAAACGAAAAGTCCGCTAAATACCTAGCTAAGCATTTAACTTTAGTATGTTTCAGGGATGCGACACTAAGATTTTGAGGAAAATAGCCTCTGAAGACTATTCTGCATAATAGCCACTGAATTTTGCATAATTAGTAAATCGTAAGAGATAGACAAACGCTCACTCCACAAAAAATGTAGATCTCGTTAAAGCACATAATTTGTCATATACGTTTTCTTGTAGAGATGATCGTTTTCGCGATATTCCTTGTTATTAGTTTCAATTTAATTCACTTTTCTCAAACGGGACCATGCAAAGCGTACCGAACCTCAATTGTTTCACATAGTGATCAGCGTTTAAATGATTTTACTATCGCTTTAACCCAATGTATTCCTTATTTTCCTTCTACTTACAAGGAATTAAGCAATAAGAAAAACTCTATCAGTGTTTATCTCGATTAGCATGATGTAAGCAGAGGTTCATGTAACAGCTAGAAAAACTTATGTGCGTGGAACACGTCTTTTCTCTAGTACATAGGTATGTGCAAAAATAAAAATAAAATCAGATAAAATATAGTAAAATCTGTAATACAACATCCTGATATCTAGTTACTTATACCAGAACGTATTTGCAAAATATATAATTTATTTACTACATTACTCTTTCATATATTATTTTACAGATATAACATATATTAGTAACCAAAATAAATGAATCCAAAATAGAATTATGATAGCATAATAAAATTAAACCGCTAAATAGTATGTAAAGAAGGCAGGTATTGCATTCCTCCCAAAACTTTGATAGCGAAATTTCACTAGAAATACATGATTTGAGGAACCCTGAATCTAAACAGAATTTTAAAAAAAGGTCTATGTGTATGTGTGTGCGTGCCTGGTGTGTATGTGTCTGTGGACAGCATGGATCAAAAACGAAAAAAACTGTAAACATTAAATTTGGCTTTTAAGTTTAGCATCTTCCAAGGATACGACACTAAGATTTTCAAAAAATCTTATCCCAAACCAACCTTTATCTTATTTTTTGAAAAAAATTCCCTCAAAATGGCTCTAACGATTTTGTTAAACAACCGTATATTATTCACATAACAAATAAGCTGCATATCTTGAGTTTCGTGGCCTCTTCATTTTGGATGAATTTGTGATAACTGGTAAACCGTAAAACAGGAACAAGAACTTACTACACTAGCATTTAGATCTCGCTAAAAGACAATTTCATTCATCGTCCTATACACAGGCCGTTTCAAAACGAAACCAAATGAAGATAGGAGTCGATTAGCTAACACTTTGTCTTTTCCGAAACATGATGTCTCAACTTTCAAACTCTTCTATTTAAAGTTTTATGTGAGCTTAAAAGGCTCACACATTTGGGATTAGGCAGCAAAGGAATAACGGTTGCCATACGACACACCCACATGCTACGTTTGCCATTACTAAAGTGACCTGTCCCACGCTGGAGTGTCTATCAAACCACGCCTACACCACGCAACTGGGACCTTCGTTACCAACCGGCATCTCTCTTGGAGTGGGTCAGATTATGTACGACTGCCTAATCCATGGTGATCTTATGACAGTATTTGTATGTGCTGAATTTAGAGCTGAAAATTATATTCACGTGTCACGTACGGTATGACCAACAAGGCCTACATATTCATTTGGGGTCGTTTTGAAACATTCTCAATATATGCGTATGTGTAGCTTAACGTCCTTCAAGGCGGCGTCGTGGGTGAGTGGTTAGACCGCTCGCCTCCTATCTAGGTGGCCCTGGTTCGCTCCCTAGCGCGTGGTCCGGTTCTCCCCGCCACTCATTGCACGTATTCACCTTTCCAATCATCAATTTCGCTTACATTTCATATCATTCACTTCATGTTCGTGCCTGGCTACGGTAGGCGCAACAGTTTCTCAATTCTGTGATTTCGTGCCGTTGGCTCCCCGGCAGGCTTCTTACCTAGTCCTAGGGGGGTGCCATTCCTACAAGTAGGCCGATTACGAAACGAAATGTTCTTTAACCTGATTGGTCATATCGGACGATGAATGAAATTGATGAAATTATACTCAAATGATCTCGTTGTTCATGGAGCTTGAAGTTACTTAACAGTCGTCTTCTCAAGATAGGAGAAGTCCCCCCCCATCCCGTCAAAAAAACGCATCCGGGTTACTCAACCTAAGAAAAATTTGAACTATGACCTTTTGAATATGAGGCAGATACGCTGTCCCAACACTAACCAGACGGGATGCATTTTTGTTGTAGAATAAAACTCTTCCGAGATGTTTCTTGTCATTGGTTTCAATTTTAAGCTAGCCTCATCTTTCGTTTCATCTGTGTTATGTTTTACTACTAGCCGTGCAAAACCACGACACTTTCTTACATTTTTATTAAGAGAATCTCAAACTGTAATTTCGTGAAATATCGACATCGAATGCAACATTTTTTGTAGTAAAAAGATTTAAAATTAAAAGATATGAGATGTTCCATTCACATGACCTTCTCTAACCATTCTGCAACAAATTATGCTTGCAAAAGCTCATTCTTTTATATACTTCGTGCTAATTGAGATAAACATTACCAGAGATGGTCTTATTACCAATTTACCTATAAGTAAAAGAGGAATAAGGAAATACACTTGGCTAAAACGGTAGTCAAATTTTGTAAAAGTCGATAATGCGAGGTAATGCAATTGAAATTCCTTTCTCGTTGCATGATCAGGATGAAATCGGTGAATAGGGATTTAACATTTGAGAAAAATCTGATATGTTTTGTTCACACGACTTTCTAAAAACTAATTATTACAAAAAATATTCTTCTATGTACTCAGGCTAATCTAGATAAGCATTAATAGAAATAACATTATTATCTTCTTTTTATTAGTAGAAGGGAACAAAGAGAATGCTTGGTTAAAGCAATAATGAAATCTTTTAAAAGATGTTGCTATGTAATTGACATTGAAGTTTGCCTATTTTTGCAATGCCTGGAGTAAAACACAAGAAACACGAATGACGATGTTTAAGAAAAGTATAATTATTTTAAAATTGAATGAAATAACAAGGTACATCCCGTAAATTGTCAGCTGTACCAAAATAAATAAATATATTATTATTATTATTATTATTATTATTATTATTACAAATTGTGTGTTTAACGAAATTTACATGTTTTGTGTAGAAAGCTTTTGTCTTATCTCTTACGGATTACAGCTATGCAAAAGTCATTCAGAATGAACAGCACTTCAGAGGATATTCTTGACAAACTTATTATAAGTATACATTTTAATTGACATGTTAATAGTTTTATTTAACCCTAATTTAATTAAAACGTGAAGTACTAAGTTGGTATTTAACAAGCTTTTCGTTTTTAAGTCATACTTCGTTATTTTTTTGCGATTTTGTTCTTTTATACAGGTGGTCTCAAAACGTATATTTACGGTGAAATCGTGTTATCAAATATTTGGTTGGAATACAAAAGGTAAGTTCTCTACTTACCAAGCACATTGTATATATGCGCTAGAGAAAGTAAAAGAAATGAACATAATCCTCAAATTACATAATTAAAATATTATTTAAAGCTTTTGTTTCTTGTTTCATTTATATAGTCTCTTTTAAGGTCTGAGACCATATCGGAGCCTTTGCATTAGAAACAACTCGTCTGTGTTTTTTTTTTTTTTTTTTTTTAAACTGTTTTATTTTCCTCAAACATACACATTGACTCTCGCATACATATCCATACTCTGTGGGGGTAGGAAATTCTGAGTAAAGAACAATTCTCCGCCCCAGCCGGGAATCGAACCCTGTACCTCCGGGCGAGAAGTCATTTCACTGACCACTCGATCATGGAGGCAGTTTAAAAGTTTTGTTCCGAATAAAATAATTATTTACGCAAATGTATGTATGAAAGACGATTTTTTTATGCCACAAATCGTTTGAGACAATGTCTTAAAAGCTGCAGTAAATTTAATTATAATTGCACACCCCTTTAATAATCTTCTCTTTTCCATGCAAGGAATTTAAATTACAACATAACTGGCTTCATGCCATATAATAAAATTATATATTCCATAAATACAAGAAAAGATAAAAAATGAAGTGGCGGGAGACAAAAGACGCGCGACTTGCGGGGCACCGTGTCTGGGGCAAAGCGAAAGGGTGGGGGTAGCGTAACCGTGTGCTATTTTTAGCCCCCGCGGTCCATCGATCCAGACACCAGGGATGCTGGGGTTCTATTTTCAGGCAGAACTCGTCTACAGCAGTATGTTACACACTTTACTACGCTCTGCAACCACGAGGTATCCTACATCCGTTTCTTTCTTTTCATTTGCCCCCCTCTGTAATTCATCACCTGTGTGAGAAACACGGTGCTCGGCTCCAACATGTGCACGACAAACTGTAACATTGTTTACAACGTCACAAAGAGCAGACCTCTGGTGGAGCAATACCTAACTATATCTACCAGATTTTCTCGCGTTCACTTTCAATTGTTTTTCACCATTATTACCTCTTCTGCTTCTTCCTATCTTCTTCACCGTATTGCCCTACTCTCCTTTTAGCGTAACGGTCTTGACTGAAATCGGTGAAATGATACTCAAATGAGTAGTTTGGGGTTAATGGACCTTAAATTACTCGACCCTCGTCTTCTCAAGAGAGAGGAAAACCCCGAATTATCCGGTAACCCACCCTAACCGAGTTTCGAACTAGGGTCCTCTTGAATTCTACCAACAGAATACAGGGACGGACCGTTTTTACTTTGTCTTTCACTCTAGCACGTATCTGAAATGTACATACTAGGTATAGAAGATATTGTACTTCACCTAAAATTCGATACCGAAATTTCGGAAGAAATATATTTGAGATTCCCCGAATCCAAGAAAAATGTTTTTAGAAAAAAACCCTCGCGCGTATATGTGTGTGTCCGTGAACAGCACAACTCAGAAACGAAAAATCCGTAAACACCAAACTTGGTATTTAAGAAATGCATGTTTCTTTCAAGGATGAGACACTGAGCCAGCCCAAACTACCTTTGTCTTTGAACAATTTACGAACATTTTTATTTTCTTAAAATGGCTCGAACGATTTTGATTAAAATACTGTACATTAAAATACTTATATGACAAATAAAATGTATATATTGAATTTTCTGGGAAGAACCTCTGAAGTACTCTTCGCTCTGGATAACTTTTGTAAAACTGGTAAATCATAAGAGATAGACAAAAATGTACCAGACAAAATAATTGTATTTCTCAATAAAACACGCAGCGGCAAATTCTGGATGAAGGCAAAACTAAAATAGATGATCAGCCCAATGGCTGGTATAGGGTGGAGAAGAAGAAAATGAAATATAGGATGAAGGGGATATTAGGGAAAATTGGCTATCAAATTACTCAATTCAGAATAATCGAGGAAAATCGTGTAAAAAATTCTTCAGTCAGTTTGATCAGTTCCCGGACGGTCACACACATTACCACAGTTCTACCTTGATCATGTATTAGTATTACATGGGCATTAATTTACACTTTTTTTCTTTATCAAGAAAGAATTAGTCACCTATTTGGAATTTAGAGACACCTCGTGGTGAATTTCGGACCTCTCTTTAGCGCGATGGTCGCGCTGGAAGATCTGGTGGCCATGGGTGTTTTCAGCCTCGTTAGTCTCTATAGGGGGGGGACCAATTGAGGAACTACTTGATTTCGAATGAATAAGTGCATTAATTGACATAATTTATACATTGAACTTCAAAAATCGTACGGGTCCACAGACCGTACGTGCTTTTGTAATACACACTAAAAAGAAATATTAAAACAACAACAAAGAACTAAAAAAGTAAACACGAAAATAAGAAGACAAAAATATTTAATATTTAAATTTGCAGTACAGAGTGCACCTTATTCAGAAGCATAAATGTACCCTCTTATAATAGATAAGTACACTTAAAAGAAATATATACACATAATATATACACAATATCTAAAACCATAATACAAAATGACCTAAGTATGACATAAAACATTGTAGTCACTTTTGTTTAGTTGTTCTTATCCCCCCCCCCTCTTCTCTGTTGGCAGCCTTCTCAGACGTTAACCGGCTGGAAGGGACTCGAGGTGCTGATCACGACTCACCTTCCAGCATTGCATACGCCTTCGGCCTGAAATGGGGTACGCAGCGGCCGGGCGGTAGGCCTTGGTCCCTTGCAACCTGTTGTGCCATGGAGTTAAGTTAAGCTATGTATTTCATTAGTGGAGTAAGATTTCTACTAGTTCACAATTCCACTATTGCTTGTTAGAAGATGAGGGATCATTTCGTCTTCCATACTATTTTCGAACCTGAAAATTGCGAAATTTAATCCAGGTAGTTTCTGTCAGGTTGTAGAGCTCTTTTACGTTCAAATAAATCCCTTCCGAAGAAAGCATGCTAACATTTTTTACGTCCGAAAAAAAATCCATCACCTGCCCTTAACCTTGGGTACTGGAGGCAATTACACCACACAGAAAACCCTAAGAAGTCCCCGAAGCCTGTTTTATAGCTTACCTTGTTTAGCATCTTCATGGCAGACTTCCGCACAGTGCAGGGCGTCAACATGCCAAAATTTGTTTTACCAAACAGATAAAAAGTTTCGCAAAGCTTTCAACTCTCTAAGGAGACTTCTCAGCTTCGTCCAGAACTGGTGCAACCAGGGTGGTTTCCGTCAATCTGGGCAAAACTCTTGCTGTTCACCAGGAATTGCACAGTTACCCAACTTCTATCAGGCCAAAAGAAAGAGTGGGAAAATTCCATCCGTCATTCTGGGCGTCATCTTGACAAGGATCTAACTTTTCGTGAACACGTGGCCACCCTAAACACTGATCTGGCCTCCCAAATACCGGTTCACTTAAAGCTAAGCATTTTTAAGACGCTCATAGTCCCGATGATGATCTCATGTCTCCAAAATGTGTCTCATGGCAGCAGACTCCTAGCTTCTCTGGTTACAGCGAATAGAGAAATGACGGTTCCGATCTATCTACTCTGTATGTCGTCGCTTACCAGCGAGGATAATGCATGAAGCTTCGACTCTCCCATACATGGAGGATGTGATTAGTCGCCGGGCTCAAAATGTCCACGCCAGATTGGACCAACATGAGAATGCCTTTGTCAGATCTCTGGGGGACTATTTAACAAGTGAA
Organism: Hymenopus coronatus; assembly: GCA_030762935.1. Taxonomy (NCBI): domain Eukaryota; kingdom Metazoa; phylum Arthropoda; class Insecta; order Mantodea; family Hymenopodidae; genus Hymenopus; species Hymenopus coronatus. Next base: position 85,185,398 of record CM060895.1, read on the forward strand.
CCCGATGCAGACAGTTCTGGATTCCCTGCATGGCTTGTACCCCTCCCCTGCGGGAACAAAGGCTTCAAACCGGCCAGGAGCAAGCAACCGAATTAAGTACCCCACCCTCACCTATGGGAGTGTCATCAACATCTAAGACCAACTGAAAGTAACCAAACAAGACATCAGTGGAGCAGCGGAAAGGCAGCTGCTGAAAAAGCAACGTTGAGGAACCTACCTGTAAAACGACCTTAACATCATAAATCTAAACTGTACCGGACCAACCTTAACCCATCCCCTACATTTCTGTAGTTAAGGTGTTGCAATTGTAGGTACTTAGTAACTAAATATAACCTCACTACAATTCTACCAGATCTCCCATGCACAGAGAGCGACATCAAGAAAGAAGAGTTTATCATTATTAAGGCTGTTATTTATATTGTATTCTAGAATACAACTGATTTACTTCTGACTTTGAATAAGGTAAATTGCCATTGCCAATTGAATGCAAAAAAATCAGATGTGCTGCATTCACATGCCTTTCTGCAGCAAATTATTGTTAAAGAGCTTATGCTTCCTTTTCCTTCACGCTAATCAAAAAAACTAGCAGAAATACTCTTATTACTTGCTTCCTTGTAAGTAAAAGCGAGTACCATAGTCAAAGGCTGTTTGGTATGTGACTGAAGTTCCTTTGTATATATGGACAGGAGTTGACAAATTCCTGTAAGAGGAAAGTATAAGTTTTTGAAAGCTGAAACCAAAACCAAGGAATACTCAAAACCGATCAACCCCAAGAAAAAATTGTATCTAACAGAAATTGTGTGTTTTAACACTCTCTACATTTTTTGTGTGGCAAGCTTTTGTCCATCCTTACGGCAAAACTCCGTAAAATTAATTCACAATAAAGTAGTCCTCTGATTTTATTTGTCAGGTAAATATCTTTAATTCACGATGTTTTAATCAAAACCGTTAGATCCATTTTGAGAAAATCAAAAATTTTGAAAAAGCTCTATGTAAAGGGCAGTTGGAGTTCTTGAAAATCTTCCTGTCGCATCCTTGGAAGATGGTCTTTTCTATTTAATGATCTTTTCGTTTTTAAGTTATGCTGTCCATAGACACACACACACACACGAACACACACGCACACATATGGACCTTTTTCCAAAAATGATTTTTTTTCTGGATTCAGGAGGATTCTGGATTCATGCCTCCTGAAAGTAGATTCTGTAGTTTGACATTAATGAATCGCTCTTCCATCGAGGTGTGTCGAGATTTTTGTGATCCTTTTTTTTCGATAGTTTAAAACAATAGGGAAGCAAATAATATCCTGTCTATTGTATGTAGCCTTCCCTGACACTGAAGGTCAACACGATACAGACTAATTGCATCATCCACATGACCTCACAGCCAGCATGCATATACGCCACCTTGTACTTATAGATTTTACACAGAGAAGCAAATGTAATTTTAAAAGGCTAACTGTTTCACTATGTTATCTCGTTGCTACATTTTCACTCCACTATAAACCCTACAGATAAAACAAACTTAACCATATTGAATAACTTGGAAGAGCAAGAAGGCCGAGCTGCTTAGAATTGTATCAATAACACATGACATTATAGGTATTCATCTTTCATAGATAAGACCACTAAAGAGTTTACCTTTATCTATTCATAAATGTATCTGCTAAAACTATTAAGATTACTGTATAAATAAACTAGGGTACTTTGTCCCAGTTTGCTTCGAGGTTCACGGTACTGGTGTTTACCAACAGATAGAGCATTGCATATACAAAGCTTGTTCTCAGATCTAGCAGAGACAAGTTCTTTTCTCTTTCATTGTGCTTCATCTAGTAAAGATGGCCTCCATGACGTCAATATAGGCAAGCAGCAATTCCCTAATTTACTTCTGCGCTACAGTTCTTCTGGTTTATGTTTAGGAACATGGGAATTAGAGAGAGAGAGTGAGAGAGGGAGGGAAAGAGAGAGGGAGAGAAAGGACGCGTATTGCTTGATCCGTTGTAAATAAATGTTGACTGCATAGTCCCAAGCCGTATCACTTCGATACATTTTATATCATCCCTTAAAGGTCACAATATCGTACCTTTATTTTATTTTTTCTCTTCTCTTCATTCTGGGTGTTTTTTTTTTTTTTTTGTAACTTGTAAATGGTAAGAAATAAACTTGCTGCAAAAGGTATATATTTCATTAAAACACACAATTTATGCCGTATGCATTTTTTTGTAGAATTAACCATTTGCAAGAGATTCTTTCTAATTGGCTTCACTTTTAAATTACTTTAGTTTCCTCCAACGGAAAGTCATCTTTCATTTTATACATCATTTGTTTAAATCTGGCCTCACAAAGGGAACAGGATTTCAATTTTTTCACATATCAGCAACTTTTAAAACATTTGGCTATCGTGTTTAACATAGTGTATTCACTTATTTCCCTTTTGCTTACAAGGAAACATGTAACGAGGCAATTCCCGTTAATGTTTATCTGGACTAGCATGATGTAGATAATGAACAGGTAGAGAAAATTATGCTAATGGAAGGCAAACGATTTTTTTTTTTAAATTGGAAGCTACTAATTACTTGATTTTCATTATAAAATGAGGTTTTTTTTTTTCCTTTTATATTTTCAGTAAAAATTAAAACGGATAAATCATATAGAGCCTGAAAAAATAAACCAAAATAAATATTTAATGTATACTTGAATTAATTTTTTGCTGTAATCCTTTTAAACGCGGTGCTTTATACACTGATGGTAGATGTAATATAAGTAGATTTCCTTTCAATATGGGGTTCTTTCCATGACCTGTGTAACATATATTGTTCTTTCCAGATTTTAATGTCCATTTCATCTTATATACCAAAAATATGTCAGGGTCGCTGCTTATCACAACTTATTTCCCTCACAATGCAGAATAGCCGGGAATTAAAATACACATCGCGATAGATGAGACACGTTCCATATTAGATATAAATGAAGTAAAGATATCAGTAGATGATTTACGTTTTCTTCAGTAACTACCACTTTAAATCTATTTTTGTTGTTAATTTTTGGTATACTTTCGTTAAAATACTACAGTAAAACACCTTAATTATTCTTCCATCCCGTTCATTTCGCTACATCTGTAAAGTCCCTGGATGTTCCATATTAATATTGAATGATTTTACTCCCTTTAAAGCTTCCAAATCCCCCTAAATATGATCAATTTATCATTCATTAAATCACAAAAAATCATTAAATTTACATTATTCATTTCAAAATTATTCCTTGGTGGTTTACTACTATCCTTAGGGCTTTTTCCAAAACGAATTGCAATCCGATTTATAGTTCAAAATTTATAATTTTTACATCTACTATTGTTATTGCATCATCTTTTTACTCCCATTAAAGCTTCCAAATCCTACTATTAGCACCTTTTAGAGCAAAAAAGGAATGCAGATATTGTAAATAAATTGCAAAATGTGGATATTTTAAAAGTATAATGAGGAAATATGTAGTTTAACTGTACTCAGAAGTACAGAGCTTTACGGTGAAAACGCCTACGGTCGTGCCTATCTGGCTATAACAGTGCCTTTTCTTGAATAGAATTTACACTATTAAAAGCTTCCTGTCAAAGCGTTTTATATTTTTATTGTATTGTTTCAACTTGAAACATGGTAAATAGATAAAGATAGCCATACATTCTGCAGCAGTGGGTGATGCTTACTGCCTAATCTCAATATCTGATTGCAAAGGAATCCCTCGTTTCCTAACAACTGCTTGGAACAATACGAAAGCCAACGAAGCAGGGACGCCAAACATATCAGCATATTTTTACTTTCTCTACACGTAATATGTACATAGTGTATAGAGAAGGTATTGCACTCCACCAAAAAATTCAATACCGAGATTTCACCGGAAATATATGTTTTGGAATCCCCTGTATCCAAAAAAAGTATTTTCAAAAAAAGATCCGTGTGTGTAGGTCCGTGTGTCTGTGAACACAATAACTCAAAAACGTAAAGTTGGTAAAAAACCAAACTTAGTATTTAAGTATCTTCCAGGGATGCGACAAGAAGATTTTGAGAAAAATCCCCCACCCCAAACTACCCTTTACATGGAACGTTTTTCAAAATATTTGATTTTCTTAAAAATGGCTCTGACAATTTTGATTAAAATATCGTATACTAAAGATATTTACCTGACAAATAAAATGTATATTTTGAATTTTCTGGGATTAGCCTCTGAAGACCGCCTTATTCTGAGTGAATTTTACGGAATTTTGCACAACTGCTAAACCGTAAGAGATTGATAAAAACTTACCGCACAAAAAATGTAGAGCACATTAAAACACAATTTATGTTATGTACATTTTTTTCATGGAGTTGATCGTTTTTGAGATATTCCTTGTTTTTGTTTTCAGGTTCGAAAAACTTAACTTTTCTCATACAGGAATTTGTCAACTTCTGTGCATACAAACAACAGAACTTCAGTCACATAGCAATTAGCTTTTGTCTATCACTTTAAGCTATGGTTCTCCCTTATTTCCCTTCTACTTACAAGGAAAAAAGTAATAAGACTATTTATGTTAATTTTTTGTCGATTAGCATGAAGCAAATAGAAGCATGAGCTTTTTAAAACAGATTTGTTCCAGATATGTAGAAGTCATGTGAATGGAACACATCAGCTTTTTCATATTACAATGCCAGAAAACAATACAACTGCTAACAAATTGCAACTGATACTGAGAGGCAGTGAAGGACTGCAACAGGATTTTCCACCACTCGGACCGTCATTAATGCACTCCATCCTCTAGATCGGTCAGGTATGAAGATAATGGTCCTGTTTCTACATAAACCTACCGTACTGTTGTGTTTCTTTGAATTCCATGCTGTATAGGCAGTTGTACAATAGTTCAAAAATGGCAAATCGCAAATGTAAGAGATAATTAGCACTAAGAGTATACTCAATCAACAATCTAAGAGCTTTTTCATAAGAAATATGTTGTTCTTCGTTTTGCACAGTATTCCACCTGAATATTCAGAAACAATCATTATATTACCTATCAAATTGCGTCTAAATTGTTTTTACATACGAAATAAACCATAGACCGTGTACAGAGCTATCTCAATTTTGCGCGTTTAGTCCCTTGAAGAGCATAATTACGGGTTTTAATGGATTTCCATTTTGGAAAAGGCAATTCGCTAAAATATTTTAGATGTATGTACAATGTTTATTTATCACGCTTAAATGTAGTTCTTAATTTGTTATTTCAAACCTTCAGCATTAACCACTTTATGTGGACGTTATTCATTTTGCACCGAATTTTTATTAAATAAAACGACAGTGCTTGTAAAAGAAGTCGAGCGAACTAAAACCCGACTAAAAAAGAAAAATCAGATTAAAATAATCCAATGCAGCACGTTTTAATGGACATACTCCAGAGGTATTTCACAACTGCTATGAATACAGCTTCCGGTCTATAGCGTAATTCGTGGAAAATAACAAAGGACGAGCTAGAGAAAACAAAAGAATACACAAACAAAAACAAAAGAAAGTGCTTCATCGCACATTCAAAGCTCACGCTACGAGCTGTGTGCATGAATTTTATATTTGAAGTATACAATAATTGTTTTGGATGGATTTGAAAGTAAATGACCCGAGGGAAGCTTTATTTATTTTACCCTCCATGTTTATTTAGTTGTTCGTCCATTATAGGGGTGTGTTCGCTCCATTTTTCATTGAAAAACCTTCCATCCCAGTTTAAATGGCATTATATAGGGACGATGTCGAAGTTGAGTGGTATTAGATTTAATTAACCCTCAATGAAAGGGATCTATGCGAGATGGTCGATCGAGGGACATTTCCTGGACTCTGCGAGCTAAGAACTGTAGCTAGCTCATGCGCAGAAAGTTCTACTCAATTCATGCCAATAGATTACATAGTATTTGAAATTATTTTTACTTTCTCTGTACGTATTACAATACAAAGTGTATAAGAAGATGTTGTATTTCACGCAACAATTTGATGTAGAGATTTCACCTGAAATCTATGTTCCGAGTTTTCTTGAGTCCAAAAATCATTTTATAAAAGCTCCATGTGTGTGGGTGTGGACATCATAGCTCAAAAACTATTAATTCTTATGTTTTATTAGATTTTTTCTCATATTTATGTCGTTATTAAGATTTGCATTAAAAACATTAAAAGCATTATTTAAGTTTAGTGTCTTCCAAGGATACGACACAATTTTTATGTTAATCGAAACCCAAAACCATCCCTTAAATGCAACATTTTTTTTAAATATTGTTTTTCTAAAAAAGAAAGCTTACTTTATCTGTGAAAACAACAATAGGCTGGGAAAGCTTAAGTTTGTAACAACAGATATTTCTAAAAGTCTTTCTTATGGTTTGGCATTGCACACAGTTCATTCAGAATAAACGAAAATTCAGAGAAAGTTCACTTTAATTTGAAAATAATTTAAGCACACGATACTTTTGTGTAATTTCCAATAAAATAAATATACAAATTTTTTCATGTAAGTCAGCTGGTATTTTGAGATTTTATTGATATTTACAGTATTTGAGATCATCCCATAGGTTTACTGAACAGGATATTCGGCGGGCATTTGCTATAGTAGCACAACAGATATGAGCATCAAAACGGGATTCAGAAAATCCGCAATTTATTATGGAAAATTCAAGTTTGTTTAAGTTTTAAATTTCGTGCTTAAACATGGTTGCAAAGAATACTAACTACAGAGATAATTGTACTACGTAAAGATATAGATCCTGTTAAAACATACCTTTTTACATTTTTATCTTGGAGTAAATGATTTTTAGACATTTCTTGTTATAGGTTTCAGTTTTAAAATACTTAAAACTTTTCTCATACGGGAATTTGACAACTTCTGGCAGTGCAAAGAAACGGATTTCAAATATTTGATTTTCTCTTTAGCCTAGTGTATACATTTATTTCCCTTCTACTTACAACAAAGCAAGTACGAAAACCATTTCTCCTACTGTTTAACTCTATTAGCATGAATTGAGTAGGAGAATAAGCATTTTAACAATAATTTGTTACAGAAATGTAGAGAAAGTCATGTCAATGGAACACATCAGTATTTTTTTTTTTTTTTTTTTTGCATTGGTTAACTTTTGAATTAATGTGTACAGTGGATACTTTTGAAGGATAAAACCTAAGCTGCTAGTGAGGAAAATAGTGATTTTTTACTGAAATAATCCAGAAGATTATATCAAAAAGCATGTGTGGTTTTAAAGAACACATTATATTAAATAATGTATAAATGTATTTAGAAAATATCCTGTTTGATTATTTTATAAAAAGAGAGAAAAAAGATAAAATTCTTTACACCATGGTCACTTCATAGGTAATGTTAATATGTGAGAAGTATATAATATATTATGTGTTTCGTAAGTGGGATTTTATCGAAAAACATGTTTAAGGGTCTCCTGAATGCAAAACGCATTTTTAGAAAAAGGTCCTTATGTGCGTATTATGTTCGTGAAAGTGTGTGTATGTGTATCTATGAACACGATAACTAAAAAACTGAAAAGTCCGTTAAAAGCAATCTTGGTATTAAGTTACTACACAAAAAATTCAGATCTCATTAAAAACTGAATTTATGCCATATACATTTTTCTTTGGAGTTAACCATTTATGAAATACTTATGATTATTGATTTCAATTTTAAAACAACTTCAGTTTTCGCAAATGCTAAGACATGATTCATTTCATATCTCCTTTTTTTTTACTCCTGGCCACACAGGGAGGCGCATAGCAACAATTTTTTAAAACTAGGCTATCTCTTTAGCCTAGTGTATTCCCTTATTTCGCTTCTGCTTACAAGGTAATAAACAATGAAACCATGACTGCTAACTGGTGTTTATCTAAATTAGCATAAGGTAGATACAAGTGTAAGCTTTTGCAAGAATAATTTGTTGTAGAATAAGCAGGGGAAACAATATGTTTGTCACATCAGATTTTTGTTACTTAAATATTTAATATAATAATTGTATGTTTCTTGTTAGTTAATTATTCTTAATTTTAGGCAGAGAAGCATTACATGCTATCCCTAAGAAGAAATCGAAATTTAGCTATGATGGGGGAAAAGAAACACTTGTTCAATCTCTTCACTTCATGCATTCAATTATGATGTTGGTGATTTTTAGAGCACCTAATATTATAAAAAATACAAGCTGCTATATCCGATATTAGTAGGGTAAAAATCTAAGGTGCACATTCCAATTAGTTTTATATTTTTCTTCACATTGTATTATTTATGAATCTAAATATTCTTAACTACTTCACGTTAATACAAATAAACATTTACCTATCGATTACATAACTTCCTGTAGATTCAAAGGAATAATGGAATGCACAAGAAATATATCTTAACATTTCAATAAACCAAATGAATTAAAATAATTATTTCCATGAGCGAAATTCTTGATACCCAAAACCAAATAAACCTGAAGACCATAAACCGTGGGTAATTAATAAAACAAAAGTTGTATAACATCTAGTCTTATGGTGATGCATCTGTAAGATCTGGTAAATCCACAATATGCAAGGTATTTTATTGAAATTCATACCAGTTATTATACATAATAATAGTGAAAATTTTCCATGCATTTACTTTCTGGCATGAATGGTTATTTAAAGAATCATACTTTATTGCCCATGTTCATTGTTTAAAAACGCATAACTATAATTTTATTAGACATGCATAAATAAAAATCTAGTTTCACAGTATATGGGTTAACAAATAGATGTGTCGTACTATATTTTTATATTTACCTAAGTAGTGTAGACAATTATTAATTTTCGTACACTCCAAAGATTTTAATTTTAAAAATTTAATAGTTAATTCGGAAATTTGGAGCATTATTTCTAAAATAGTATATGGCCGTTTTCCATATGGTACTTTAATGTACATACATTCTTTAAAAACATTTATTGAAAAATTGCATTCTTAATATGAAAAAGTTTAGTTATAAACTAAGGTATAAATTTGGGGGGAGGGAACTATGCACTTGCCGGTATATAGCTTCAGTTAACTGGTGGTCAAAGTGCACCAAACAGGAAAACAATAAATTTTCTATAAGTATTCTTGCTGGGTTAAATAAATATATAATTCAGTATTTTTAGTCCAGTTTCACAAATGCATCACCGTAAATGATATTGAAACCCTTTAAGAGCTTACCGCTATGTGACGGCTTTCAGATTCCATTCTATTTGCTTATATGAGGAAAGTATACTTATTTTATAATTGAAACCAATAACAAGAAATATTTCGAAAAGGTTATATACATAAATTGTGTTTTAATGAGTTCTAAGCTTTTATGTGGCAAGCTTTGGGTAACTCTTAGATTTACCAATTATGCAAACGTCATCCAGAATAGAGAGATCTTCAGAGGATACTCCTAAAAGCAATCCAGGTAAAGTGTTAAACATACCGTATTTATTCAAAATATGAGCTAATATGAAGAAATTCAAAATTTTCAAAAATTTTCCATATAAAGAGTATATTAGGGGGAAGGATATTATTTTTAAAATCTTCCTATCGCAACCTTGGAAGATGATTATCAAGTTAGACATTTAACCGGTTTTTTGTTTTCGAGTTTTGCTGTTCATTCACACATATATACCATTTTCTTAATGTTATATTCTAGTATTCTTAAAACGTGTATTTTGGTGATATTTCGGCATCGAAGTAACAGTGAAAGTGAGCAAAAATAAAATGAAAACCGATTTTGACTACTATATCGGAGGATTGGTAGCACTGAGTAAAATTTCCTCTTGGTGGTATGAAGTTGGCACACCTGAAGGTATTAAGCCTAGTACAGCTTCAAATGAGAACAAATATATCGCTAAAACCGAACTGGATTTGCTGCAGGTTACCGGTATTGTCTCCACGTCCAAAATCCCCTCCACCACAAAGAGGATGGAAGCGGTGTTCATCCTGCAGTATAGTTCACGCACCGAAGCCACAACATAAAAGGAACCTGTGCCAGAAACATGTGTTGCCATAATGTCACACACACTGTCGTAAGCAACAAATTATACTGTCACCGACGAATTTCTGGCTTCCATCATCACATGTTCAAGATCAAAGCTTTAGTGTGTGCGCTGAACATATGGAGGTTTATGAAGGACGGATACTGCGCTTAGACTCTGAGAACATTCACGATTTCAATTAATTTTCATCATAATCATAAAAGAGATTTTAAGGTGGTGCATCTGTAAAATTTGAAGAACCCACCTCTGCAAGACGTATTATCGAAATTTATTAATTAGCTATTATGCACAATCATACTAACATTTTTGCCAAGTATTAAAATTATAGCTTAAACGATTATTTAAATATTAATTTTACTTTACCTAGCCCCAAATGTACAATGTACATAGTGAATAGACAAGGTATTGTTTTCCATCAAAAAATTCGATGTCGAGATTTCATCGGAAGTATGTTTTGGGATCCGCTGAGTCCAAAAGAAGCGTTTTTAGAAAAAGATCCGTGTGTGTATGTGACTGTGGACAGCATAGCCCAAAAACGAAAGGACTGTTAAATACCAAACTTAGTATTTAGGTTTAGGATGTTCCAAGGACGTGACACGAATATTTTCAAGAAAATCCTCCCATTCCAGACTACCCTTTACATGAAAAAGAATTGAACATTTTGATTTTATCAAAAATGGTTTTAAAGAGTTTGATTAAACTCTTGTATTTAAGATAGCTACATGGTAAATAAAATATATAAGTTGATGTTTGACAACTGGTAAACCCAAAAAGGTAAATAAAAATTTACCATGAAAAATTAGATATAGTTAAAGTAAAAATATGCTTTCTTTTTTGGTTTATTAAAGATTTCAGAATTAAAATAATTAAAATTTTCTCAGATAGGAAATTCTCATCCATTTTATTTTGCTTTTGTTTTACTCATGACCATGGAAAGAGATTCATTTCAATGCTAATCACATAGCGGCAGTTTAACGATTTGATTATCCCTTTAGGCTAGTGTATTCTATTATATCCGTTCTACTTACAAGGAAGCAGTAATATAATTTCTAATAATGTTTATCTCGATTATTATAATGTAGATAAAAGAATAATCTATTATAAGAAAGTTTGATTGCAGAACAGTTAGAAAAAAGTATAAAAATGGAACAAAGTAGATATTTTTAACGTAAACATCCTTTAACCTAGTAGGTCATATTGGACGATGATTGAAATAGGCGCTCAAATGAGCTCGGAACTCATAGACCGGAAAAACCGTTATCCTTCAACCCACCTCAAGGGAGATTCGAACTCGTGAACAGTTATATGTGGGGAAGACACGCTTACATGGCGGACTTGGAAGTTCAGAAGACGATCAACTTTAAGAAGCAGGTCTTTGAACCATTATGTCACGGTTCTAATGCTTTTTAAAACACTGTTGCAATCCATATTTTGTAATTTACCACAGAGAGGGACGACAGAAGACGACTCTGTCCCCTTGATGATTGACTATGCGCCTCCCAGACAAGGCAGAGAAGTTGCCTAGATGATTGCAGTCAGGGGCCATCAAGCAGGACGCAGTTGTCTTAGGAACTCGTACACTAGTGAGCATTTAATGGAGTCCATTTCGAGTATGTGTGACTGAAATTTATTGGAAAATCTACTTAAGCAAGTAATAGACTATTTCTGCTAATTGTTTCTCGATAAGCATGAAGCAAATAGAAGCATAATCTTTTTAATAACACTAATTTGTTGCAGAGATGTAGAGAAAGTCATGTGAATGGAACACATCAGTTCTTTTTACTTTCTCTATAGGCACTATGTACATAGTGTATAGAGAATGTATTGCACTCCACCAAAAACTTCGATACCGAGATTTCACCGGAAATATATGTTTTAGGGTCCCCTTTATCTAAAACAATCATTTTCGGAAAAAGGTCCGTGTGTGTAAGTGTGTGTGTGTGTGTGTCCATGTGCCTGTGAACACGATAACTCAAAAACGAAAAGTAGGTAAAATACCAAACTTGGTATTTAAGTTTAGTATCTTCCAGGGATGCGACACGAATATTTTGAGAAAATTCCCCAACCCCCAACTACCCTTTACATGAAACTTTTATCGCACTCCGTGGTGTAATGGGTTACCATGCTAGCTTCATATACCCAAGATCGCGGGTTCAAACCCGGCGGAGGACGATGGATTTTTTCGGGTGTAAAAATCCTTAGCATGGCTTCCTTCGGAAGAGAAGTAAAGCCGTTGGTCCCGTGCCGTAGATTTACGGCACGTAAAAGAACCTCAAGCCTGATAAGAGAGGCCTCTGAGCAAAATTAAGCGGTCTTTCACGCCCAATATAGAATGGGACGCTGAGAACCACAGCAGTTAAAGATGGTCCATAAATAACACGCCATTTCATTTTATGGAGCTTTTTTCGAAAATTTTGATTTTCTCAAAAATGGCGCTAACGATTTTGATTAAAATTTCGGATATTAAACATATTTACCTGATAAATGAAATGTATATCTTGAATTTTCTGGGAATAGCCTCTGAAGAGTAGTTTATTCTGGATGAATTTTACTAAATTTTGAATAACTGCTAAACCGTAAGAGATGGACAAAAACTTACTACACAAAAATGTAGAGCACATTAAAGCACACAATTTATATTATATACATTTTTTTCGTGGAGTTTGTCGTTTTTGCGACATTCCTTATTTTTGGTTTCTGCTATGAAAAACGTATACTTTTCTCATACAGGAACTTGTCAACTCTTATCCATATAAACAAAGGAACTTCATTGACATAGCAACCAGCTTTTGACTATCACTTTAGCCTACGGTTGTCCCTTATTTCGCTTCTACTTACAAGGAAACGAGTAATAAGATTACTTCTACTAATTTTTTGTGATTAGCATAAAGTAAATAGAAGTATAAGCTTTATAAGAATAATTTGTTGCAGGGATATAGAGAAAGTTATGTGAATGGTACACATTAGATTTTTTTTTTGCTTTTCTTTAGAGAAACTCAAAAATATATTTGTGGCCAAATATCTCGACTTCGAATTTTTGGGTTGAGTACAAATAAATACGTTTTCTATACACTACGTACATAGTACGTTGGGAGTAAGCAAAAGAAACGCAATGTACGAGAATTACTCATGTGAACGTTATGAGGAATATCTTCTTTCCGGTCCGGGATGCTGTGACCTACAATTGCAATATGCACATGCTTCACAGAGCTCGAGCAGAAAGAATGTCACAGTGTGACGTCAAGCTCTTGCCTCTTTATTTGTATGCAATCGGGCCCAGTCACCGTATATATGGAAACAAAGCTCACATCCTCTTCATTTGTGTCGCAGCAATCAGAAGAGGCTCTCTCCACCCGTCAGCACGCACGGACGCACGCACGCACGCACGCACGCACCCACGTCCGCCCGCCCACTCGCGGCCATTCCAAAATATCCTCTCTGAATTCTGATAGCATCGTGTGCTCACTCTAAATCATACCACAATATTAAAACAAGGAAACTGTATTGGCAGCAACGCCATGTAATTTTAATGTTTTTTAAACATTTTGCTCCCTGGTTTTCATCCCTGCAACTGCATTTATGGTTTTAAGAGTTGCTCAAATTGTACAAGGGATGATAGATCGGTTTTAAGGGAGAATAATGGGTTTATAGGAGGGAATGATATATAAAACAATATAATGTGGTCTATTCACATGATTTTCTCTATATCTCTGCAGCAAATTATTGTTAAAAAGCTTCCTTGTAAGTAGAAACGAAATAAGGGAGTAACATAGGTTAAAGTGATAACAAAAGATGGTTGCTATGTGGCTGAAGTTCCTTTGTTTGTATGGACAGGAGTTGACAAATTCCTGTATGAGAAAAGTTTGTCTTTTAACGCTGAAACAAATAAAACAAGGAATATCTAAAAAAACGATCAACTCCACGAAAAAAATATATATTACATAAATTGTGTGTTTTAATGTGCTCTACATTTTTGTTGGGTAAGTTTTTGTCTATCTCTTAAGGTTTGCCAGTTATACAAAATTCCGTAAAATTCATTCAGAATAAAGTAGTCTTCAGAGGCTATTCCAAGAAAATTCAAGATATACATATTATTTGCCAAGTATATATATTTAATTTATGCTATTTTTATCAAAATTGTCAGAGCCATTTTTTAGAAAATCAAAAGAACTTCCTTGAAATTGTTCGTATCACATACTTGGAAGATACTGATATTAAATACCAAATTTAGTATTTTCCTACATTTTGTTTTTATGTTTTCAAAAAATGTTGTTTTGAGGGAGGGGGATTCGGAGGACCCTCAAACATATATTTTCAGTGATATTTCGCTATAGAATGTTTGGATGGATTATAATGCCTTCTCTATTTACCATGTACATTGTACATACGTGATAGAGAAAATAATAGGAAACCTATTGTGAGGAATATTTAAATCCCATCCCTTCCCGAAAGAAAGTTCTTGTTGCACTTCTTATACAAACTTTTGTATGATTTATAAGCTCGGGAGTGAGTAGAGAAGTTCATGTAAATTGAACACCTCAGATATATTTCTCTACTTTGTAAATAAGTCTAAATAAGTGAGGATTGAGTCAAATGCCTCATTTTAATAATTCTGTATGTAAATGTCTTGTGGCTGAGTGATGGAATATTTTAAGACGGGAATCAAACATTTGAACTTAATACTGTATTTTTCTTATTATCGTTTTTCCCTCTCCGCTTTGTTATTCTTCTTAGCGTCTTTTCTTCTGAATCATGATATATTTTGCTGCCCTTCCTTTCATCGGAGGGCAAAGATCCACGGTAGCATTTAAACTGATTAAATATTCACGCCTTCGAAAGAGCATCAGTCGACACCGATATAAATCAACGCTGAAATTTTAATTTCCAAACAATTACTATCGAGAGTAGAGGAGCACAAACACTTGTGCGGAAATGAGAAAAGGGAGGAAAAATCTCATTTCGGACTTTGAAGCTCAATCTATCAAAGTATCCACCCGCCCTTCTACTTTTGGATTGGAAGCCCGCCCACTCTGGATCAAACAAAAACAAAGGATTTCAATAACAGTCGTTTGTTTTCTTGCAAGCGAAGTTTACTTTATTATTTTAGATTTCATTTCCAAGTAATACAGCAATGTAAAGCAGCCAATTCTATTATCTCTCCACGTATACAATATGTATAGAGGATATTGTATTCCACCCAACAAATCAATGCGGAGATCTCTCGAAAATACATATTCTAACAATTTTCATTAAAATATATTATACGGTAGGTATCGTATTTGAATAAAAATCATAACGAGTAACTATTGAGAAAATAAAAAAAATCTGATGTATACAATTCACATGACTTTCTCTATATCACTGCAACAAATTATTCCTGAAAAGCTTATACTTTTTACTTCATGCTAATCAGTAAAACAGGTGAAATAAGGGAGTACCATAGAATAAAGTGATAATCAAAAGCTGGTTGCTATGTCACTGAAATTCCTTTGTATGGACAGCAGTTGACAAATTCCTGTATGAAAAATATATAAGTTTTTCATAGCAGAAAGCAAAAATAATGAATGTCACAAAAACGACGAACTGCACGAAAAAAATGTATATAACATAAATTGTGTGTTTTAATGTGCTCTACATTTTTTGTGCAGTAAGTTTTTCTCCATCTCTTACGGTTTAGCAGTTATTCAAAACTCAGTGAAATTCATCGAGAATAAACTACTCTTCAGAGGATATTCCAAGAAAATTCAAGATATAAATTTTATTTGTCAGGTAAATATCTTTAATATACGAAATTTTAATCAAAATCGTTAGAAACATTTTTGAGAAAATCAAAATTTTCGAAAAAAGTTTCATGTAAAGGGTAGTTGGGCGTGGGGGATTTTTCTGAAAATCTTCGTGTTGCATCCCTGGATGATACTAAACTTAAATACCAAGTTTGGTATTTTACCTACTTTTCGTTTTTGAGTTATCGTGTTCATAGACACACGGACACACACGGACACACACACGGACACACACACACACACACGGACCTTTTTCCGAAAATAATTTTTTTAGTTAAAGGTGACCCTAAAAAAGTATATTTCTGGTGAAATCTCGGTATCGAATTTTTTGGTGGAGTGCAATACCTTCTCTATACACTATGTACATAGTGCTTATAGAGAAAGTAAAAATAACGAAAATTGCTCCATGTACAGGTTCTTTTGGGGGTAGGGGATTTTATTTAAAATGTAGGTGTCTTAAGGTAAAAAGGAATATTACGTTAAAATAAATACATTTCAGTCAGTTTGCGGAACAATACAGCATTTTTTTAAAAAATTAGAAAAAAAACTAAAACAACATTCTAAGGAGTTATGGTAATCCGCACTATGTTCTTCGGCTGTGAAACTTAGATTTTAAGGAAAAATCAAAAATATATAATTCAGACGATGAAGATGTGTATCCATAAGCAAGTAAATGATTGCACCAATAAAAGTAAAGCTAACAGAACCTAAAATAAGAATCTTTATGTAGCAAAGTAACGAACCAAAAATAAAAAAGCTGACGTGTTTCATTCACATGACTTTCTCTACATCTCTGCAACAAATTATTCCTAAAAAGCTTATGCTTCTATTTATTTTATGGTAATAGAGAAAAAAAAATGCAGAAATAGTCTTATTACTTGCTTCTTTGTAAGCAGAAGCGAAATAAGAGAGTACCTTAGATTAAAGTGACAAGTCAGAAGCTGTCTACTATGTGACTGAAGTTCCTTTGTTTGATGGAAAGCAGTTGACAAGTTCCTGTATGAGGGTAGTATAAGCTTTTCAAAGCCGAAACCAAAAACAAGGAATATCTAAAACATGTTCAGCTCCACGAAAAAATTATATAATGTAAATTGTGTGTTTTTATGTACTCTTAAGTTTTTTTTTGTCTGGTAAGTTTTTGTCCATATTTTACGGTTTATTAGTTATGCAAAGCCCCATAAAATTTATTGAGTATAAAGTAATCCTCAAAGGCTATTCCCAGGAAATTCAAAATATACATTTTATTTGGCAAGTAAATATCTAAAATGAAAGAGATTAAAATCAAAATCGTTAGAGCATTTTTGAAAGGCAAACTTTTCGAAATTTTTTCCATATAAAGGGTATTTTAGGGTGAGGGGATTTTATTGAAAATCTTCGTGTCGCATCCTTGGAAGATACCAAACTTAAATATCAAGCTTAGTTTTTAACTCTCGTTTCGTTTTTGAGCTATGCTGCCCAGAGACACACACACAAACAGACAGACAGACAGACAGACAGACAGACAGACAGACAGACAGGGACATTTTTCTAAAAATGTTTTTTTTTTATATTTTGGTATTCTCGGTATCGAATTTTTGGGTGGAATGCAATACCTTCTCTATACACTATGTACATAGTATGTGTGTGGAGAAAGTAAAATTATAATTTTTCTATTCACATGATCTTATCACGCTATTCCACTTACATAAGACTATTATTTTATCAACGTCATACTAGTCGAGATGAATATTAGCAGAAATGGACTTATTACTTGCTTTATTGTAAGTAGAAAGGAAATAAGGGCATACACTGGACTAAGGTACCAGTGAAGTCCTTTCAGAGCTATCGCTTTGTGGAACAATTGAAATTCGTTCTATATTGCAATTTCATAGGTAAAACAAAATACCTAAAATGAAAGTTGACTTCCCACTTAAGAATATTTAAGTAGTTTAAAACTGAAACTAATTACTCGGCAACTGTTAAGTCTAAAAAAGTATATGGGATAAATTGTGTTTTTTAATGAGATCTACATTTTTATGCGCTAGGTTTTTTTTTTTTTATCTTTTATGAGATATACAAAGGTCTTCTAGAATGAAGGGGTCATCATAAGCTATTACCAGAATATTCAAGATATATATTTCACTTGTCATGAAAATGTCTTTAAAGTATAGCATTTTAATCAAAACTGTTAGAGCCATTTTTGAGAAAACTTTTTTCCGCGAGTCTCAAAGCATGTTTTTTCCGGTGAAATTCAGTATCGAATTTTTAAGCAAAATTCAGTACCTTCTCTTAATACGTGTAGAGAAAGTAAAAAGCTTTTTTGGTATTCAGAGTCTTAAAACGTGTGTTTCTATAAAATCTTGGTATCAAAATTTTTCAGTACTTACTATAACAGATGAGTGGTAGAGAAAGTCAAAACGATATTGGACAAACTTTAACCGTTACAGGCAAAGATGGTTAGTATATTTTATAATGAAAATAATTATTTTGTATTTGCAAACAAAAATATGTTCTTAATAAACCCTAATTCTTTTATAAATATTGAAATCTGTGAAATTTGATCAAATATTTTGAAAAATCAAAAAAGATATTTCATAAAAATGTAATATGAGTTTTAGTTTTATTAAAATAAGCCGTTTTGCTCACTTGGAGCCTTTTAGCTACCAATTAACTAAATCTATATCTGGTCAGTAGCATCTTTTAATACACACGCCCTAATCTAAGTCGTAGTTTATTGGAAACTGTTTTCCATCACTTTCCCATAATCAAAATGCTCCACATCATGTAATCTTTTATCAATTTGTTTAATTTTTTGCACTGCTTCTCAAAAGTACATTAAAGGAAATTGTAATATACTTTTCAGAATAATGCTCAAATTCTGAGAAATAAATTACTAAATTGTGAAAAACTTTTTGAGAGTTCAAAAAATAAAATTTGTTCTGCAATAATTAGAATTGATATAAAATGACATGACTCCTATTTACTTGATTTTTACGGGAATAGTTTTAAAAATGCATAAAATTCGTTTTTAATAGAATAATAAATTTATGCATTTAATATTTAAATAACCATGAAGTGAGAAAATTGATACATACAAAAACATTAATATTATTGTGTTTAATAAATTGGTATGAATTTTAATAAGATATCTTGCATACTGTGAATTTTTCAACTTTCACAAATGCATCCCCTTAAATGCACGGCTAATCTTATGGTTATGAATGTACTTGAACAATGACTTTGCAACACCGGCCATGCACCGTTGTTGACAATGAACAAGAACCGGGAATCAATGGCACGTTTGCTGATAATGTGATATTCCCGAGCTCGTCGTACGCCTAGCGGAAGACCTTGCGTAATTATTTTTTCACCTTAAAATAATAATAAATAAACGAATATAACAAATCAGATTTGTGCTTTCTCTACACCGACAGAGTAAATACATTGTATTCCACCCCAATAGTCAACGTTGATATTTCACGGGAAATTCGCTTTGAGGTCCCTTGAGCCCCAAAAGAGTATTTTTAGAAAACAATCCGTGTGTGCTATGTGTGGATAGCATAACTCCAAAAGTATATTCCAACAATGCTATACGAAAAACTCTTAGAAAAATCCTACGATCACAAACAATCCCTTATATGGAAGATTTTGTTTAAATTCTCGGTTTTATCAAAACGGCTCTAACGATTTTCATTTAAATACAATATACTGTAGATGTCTACATTGCAAATAAAATATATATTTTGAATTATGTATAGCTTCTGAATTCCTCTTCATTGTGATGACTTTTGTATAATGGTCAAGGGAAGAGGCAGACAACAGTTTAACAAAAAAAAAAAAAAAAATATTGATCTCGCCAAAACACAAAATTTATGTCCAATACATTTTAGTTGTGGATTGTACTTTTCTCAAACAGAAGTCAATCGTACCCTTTTTACTTTCTCTATACGTACTATGTGCACTGTCTATAGAGAAAGTATTGCACCCCACCAAAAATTCGTTACCGAGATTTCACCGGAAATATATGTTTTAGGGTCCCCTGTATCCAAAAAAAGTATTTTCAGAAAAAGGTCCGTGTGTCCATGTGTCTGTGAACACGAAAACTCAAAAACGTAAAGTCGGTAAAATACCAAACTTGGTATTTAAGTTTAGTATCCTTCAGGGATGTGACACGAAGATTTTGAGAAAAATCCCCCCACCCCAAACGACCTTTACATGGAACTTGTTTCGAAAATTTTGATTTTCTAAAAACTGGCTAACGATTTTGATTAAAATATTGAATATTAAAGATATTTACCTAACAAATAAAGTGTATATTTTGAATTTTATGGGAATAGCCTCTAAAGATTCCTTTATTCTAGATGAATTTTACGAAATTTTGCATAACAGATAAACCAGAAGAGATGGATAAAAACTTACCAAACAAGAAATGTAGAGCGCGTTAAAACACACAATTTATGTTACATACTTTTTTTTTGTGGATTTGATCGGTTTTAAGATATACCTTGTTTTTATTTCAGCCATAAAAAAATGCACTTTTCGCATACAGGAATTTGTCAACTCCTGTCCATACAAACAAAGGAACTAGCAACTAGCTTATGACGATCACTTTAACCTATGGCACTCCCTTATTTCGCTTCTATTTGCAAGGAAGCAAGTAATAAACTATTTCTACTAATTTTTACTTTCTCTACACGTACTATGTACATAGATTGTAGAGAAGGTATTGTAATGCACCCAAAACTTCGGTACCGATATTTCACCGGAAATACATATTTTGGGCCCCCTGAATCCAAAAAAATCATTTTTGGAAAAAGGTCCGCGTGTGTGTCTGTGTGTGTGTCTGTGTGTCTGTGGATAGCACAGCTCAAAGACGAAAAGACCGTTAAATACCAAACTTTTCTCGCAAAGAAATGAAAACTCCTGGCCATGCATGGAAACGGATTTCAACCACATGGCAACCAACTTTTGAAAGATTTAATATTCGTTTTAGCCGCTGTATTCATTTATTTTCCTTCTACTTAAAAGTAAGCAAGTAATTAAGAACATTTCTACTAAAGTTTCTCTCGATTATTATAAAGGCGATAAAAGAATAAGCTGTTAATAATTTGTTACAGCGGTGTAGAGAAAATCATGTGAATGGAACAAATCAGATTTTTATTATTGTATATCGGACAGCAAATATCTTATTTCGTGATTTTTATACATACTAAATTATACGGACAAGAATATAGAAATCATATATTACAATATAATATACTCTTAAATGTCCAGAAAATAATTCGAATTACAATTCAAAGATAAGGAAACCAGCACAAACAAATATTTTACGAATGATGTCAAGGAGGAACACAACTGCGAGCATATGTACAAAGAGAAGGACTGAAGAAGACAGAAGGAAGCAAAACGCGAGAAAAATGTGAAAAACAAAGGACTACAAAGTGGAAATATTTGCCGTCTTGACATGCAACAAAGCACAAACACATCTGTGCGGCCAACCATCAGACACAGCAGCTGTACCCGAAAGCTTTTCACAAAAGCATTGTTTCTGATCGAACATGCTGGAATGTGAACAAAGGCAGATGTGCGATGCAGGTCTCTCCATATGCTTCTGATAGGCACAAAAGTAAATATAAACACGAAAAGACACAAGATTTTAAATCTTCTGTGCAACAATAAACATTCTATTCTGATATATTTAAAATGTTTATTTTCTCTACACGTACTATATACATAGTGTATAGAGAAGGTATATTATTGCACCCAAAAATTTGTTACCGAGACTTCACCGGAAATATATGTTTTGGGTCCCCTGAATACAAAAAAAGCATTTTTACAAAAATGTCCATGTGTGTGGGCGTGTGTGAGTCTGGACACCAAAAACGAAAACACCGTTGAATACCAAACTTAGTATTTAAGTTTGGTTTCTTCCAAGGATGCGACACGAAGAATTTCAGCTACCCTTTACCTGGAACTTTTTTTAGAAAATTTTGATTTTCTCAAAAATGGCTAACAATTTTAGTTAAAACATCGTATATTAAACATATTTACCTGACAATAATATGTATACCTAGAATTTTCTGGGAATATCCTCTGAAGACTACTTTAATCTGAATGCATTTTACGGAATTTTCCGTAACTGCTAAACCGTACGAGATATACAAAAACTTACCACATAAAAAAATTAGAGCACATTAAAACACACAATTTATGTTCTATAAATGTTTTTTGTGGATTGGATCGTTTTTGAGATATTCCTTGTTTTTGATATCAGCTTTAAAAAACTTATACTTTTCTCATACAAAAACTTTTTCAACTCGTGTCCTTACAAACAAAGGAACATCAGTCACATAGAAACCAGCTTTTGACTATCACTTTAACATATGGTACTCCCTTATTTCGCATCTTCTTACAAGGAAGCAAGCAATAAGACTATTATGCTATTTTGTTCTTGATTAGCATGAAGTAAATAGAAGCATTAGCTTTTTTTACAATAATTTGTTGCAGTGCTGTAGAGAAAATCATGTGAATGGAACACATCAGATTTTTATAACTCTACATATGTTATACATTTGCACAAATACGACGAGGATTTGTTCTAAGAATTGTCGAAGCATATAGAAATATTTCTACTAATGCCGCTTTAATTATCACAAGGGTTGAAGGTTGATATTTATCTGGAATTGCAAAAGTAGAGGTAATGTTTTTACAGAACGGTTTTATATATGATGACGCAATCTTACATTTGGTAATTGAAATACCAGATATAGTACTCCTCTACATAGGTAGCAAAAAATTCGATACTGAGATTGCATCGCAAATACACGTTTTAGGATACCCTACACGTAATTGAAGGTAAAAGTCCATGTGCGAGTGTGTGCACATGTTTGTGTGTCCGTATGCCCATATGTAGCAGGGAGGAGACTTGGACATATGCAGGACAGATACTGGACAATGTTAAATCTTTTGTGTACTTAGGACTCACATTTACAATGAACGGAAAATGGACAAAACACATTGACATTGCGAAACACAAGGCAAGGGTGAAAGCGGCGGAAGCTCTCCGGATACGCTGCAGAATTCCGAATATCTCCATAACCTTAATGGAAACTGTATACGGAGCGACAGTTAGATCCACGATGACATACGGAGGAGAAATATGGGGGTGGGAACAAACAGGAAATCTGGATCAAGTGAGGACCCAATTTTTGAAAGGAATTCTGGGTGTAGAGAGGGGTACGACAAACTGCGGAATAATGAGGGAATTCGGGGCACATAGTGAAACGATAGAGTGCAAAATCAGAGCAGTTAAATATTGGATGAGAATCGTTCACGGAAACCAATCTCTAATTAGGGCAGTCTGCTACCGTGAACAGTTGCGAATGGAAGGTAATTTGACGTGGGCATCAAAATTAAAGAAAGGGTTGGAAACCATTGGGATGGGAGACATTTGGATGGCGGGTCAGGAAAACAGGCGAAGTATTTGGAGAAATATTAAGAAACGTCTCTGTGATATTGACAGACAGCAAATGATTGCGCAATGCACAGAGAAGGTGTCATTAGAAGTACAGTCTGGGCTGAAATCGGAGTGGGGTATGGAGCAATACATCAAAACAGGTACCAAACTCATTAGAGAGGGGCTCGCGTGGATTAGACTAGGAGCATGGATGAGCACGAAAATTTCTGACGAGAATGGTACGAGAATCTGTCCCATTTGCGAGGAGGAAGAGTCGTGGACTCACATCTTGGCAAGATGTAGGGGCACGGAGGAATGGCGGGAAAAATATTTGCCGCGATTTTTTACCACTGCGAATGTAGGGATAAAAGCATGTTGGACGCTACTGGCAGGCACTGAAAACATGGACGGGCTAGGAAAATTTATACTTAAGGCAAGACAGCTGAGATCTGAGGAGGCTGCCAATAGAGAAAGGGGGGGGGGGAATAAGATCAACTAAACAAAAGTGACTACAATGTTCTACATACATATATATTATGTCATACTTAGGTCACTGTTGTGCTAGGGTTGTATATATTATGTGTATATATGTCTTTTAAGTGTAATTATCTATTATAAGAGGGTGCATTTATGAAGGGTACTCTGTGCTGTAAATTTAAATTGCTATATTTTAATATATTTGTATCTTTATTTTCGGATTCACTCTTAATTTTATTGTTGTTTAATATTGCTTTTGACTGTGTATTTCCTTTGTCTTTTTATTTTCGTGTTTACTCTTCTAATTCTTTGTTGTGTTTGTTATTTTAATATTGCTTGTAATGTGTATTGCAAAAGCACGTGCGACTGTTGAAATTCTATGTATGATATTGCTATGTTAATAAATACACTTATTCATTCATTCATTCATTCAAGTGAATATGATAATTAAAACAAACTAAAGGTTAATATAGTACCAAACATGCCATTTAAGTTTACTATTTTTCAAGCATGGTCGTCTCCTTAGCGCGCTGATGGCGTTGCTGCTTGCCAAGCGGGAGATCTGGGTTCGATTCCCATTACCGGCGTGGGGATTTTTCCCCTCATTGGGAGACTTGAACCGGGGTGCACTCAGCCTCGTGAGGTCACCGGGTGGCCAATTGAGGAGCTACTTGATGGAGAAGTGCCGGCTCCAGGTCGTGAAGGCCGAATTAACTGGCCGGGGGGGGATTGAAGCGCTGACCGCGTCTCACCCCCCAATACTGCGTTTCATGCATACGTCTGTAATGAACTGAGATGGGGAACCAGCGGCCGGGCGGTAGGCCAAGGCTCTTATCGAGCTGTGCCACGGAGCCATGTTTCAAGGATACGAAAATGCCCCCACTCCAAACATTAGACACCAAATTTCATCGGAAATGCACGTTTTAGGGTCTCCTATATAAATTAAAAATTTAAAAAATATCCGTACATGCGCATATGAGTGCGTTTCTGTCCACACGTAAGCGCACACAACAACTCAAAAACAAAAAGTCGGTAAAATACTAAACCTGGTATTTAAGAATATTGTTTTTATATATAATGCTTAAATTACGAGTTTTAATGAGCTGTACACTTTTTATGTAGTGACTTTTTTCCTAAGTCTTAGGTTTATCAATTATACCATAAAATTCAATATATATTATCGCGTTCACAGACACACCAACGCGCGCGCACACACACTTTTACAATAGAGACCTTTTCCTAAAATTACTTTTTTTGCATTCAGGGTACACGTGAATTTCCGGTGAAATCTGGGTAACGAACTCTTGTGGAGCAGTCAATACCTTTGTTACCTGTGTATCAAGCAGAAAATGTTACCCGGTGTCCAACATTGCATCCGTACATGTTTTCGTTTCCTGATTGTTATCCAGAAACTCTGGTGGTGGTGGTGGTGGTGGTAAGTATTGCTTTCTTTTAATATGCTTGTTTCACTGTCGTTTTCCTGAAGAGTAGACGATGTCTCATTCTGACGTCATCAGTAAATTTATTTACACCTAATTTTAAACACCTGCTATAAGAAAAAATGTAAATGGAGTTTTATTTCTGGACGATCTTTAACTGTTGTGGTTCTCAGCAAACGATTCTATATTGGGCGTGAGACACCATTTAAACTTTTGCTCAGAGGCCTCTCTATCAGGCTGTAAATCTACGAAACGGGACCAACAGCTTTACTTCCCTTCCGAGGGAGGCCATGCTAAGGATTTTAAACTCGAAAAAAATCCATGGTCCTCCGCTGGGTTTGAACCTGCGACCTTGGGTATATGAAGTCAGCATGGTAACCATTACAACACGGAGGGCGACTCCCGCTATAAGAGATTGGTGTTCCTAGCGACATTGCAGATATTTACTTTCTCTTCTGGTACTATGTACATAGTGTAGAGAGAAGGTATGGAATTCCACACAAAAATATGATACCGAAATTGAACCGGAAATACACATTTTGAGATCTCCTGAAATCCCCCCCAAAAATATTTAAGGAAAAAATGTCCATATCTGTATGTGTGTGGGTGTGTATCTATCGTAAAAGGATGAGATATGAAGATTTTCAAGAAAGTTCCTCTCCCCACAAACTATCCTTTGTATATAAAAGATGTCGACACTTTTGATTTCCTCAAAAATGGTTCTAAGGATTTTGATTAAAATATCATAGTAAAGATGTTTCTGACAAATCAAATGTATATCTAACATTTTCCGGCAACTGCCTCTAGAGATCTCTTTATTCTGGATGAATTTTGGTGAATTTTGTATAACCGGTAAACCGTAAGAAATAAACAAACTTATCATGGAAAATGTAGATCTCGTTAAAACACATAATTCATCATATAGATTTTTGTTTGTTTGCTTTTTTTTTATAGAGCTGGCCATTTCTGTGATATTCCTTGTTATTGGTTTCAGGTATAAAATACTTAACAGTTTTCTCATACGGGAATTTAACAACTAGTCATATAAATCAAGCAACTTCAAACACATAGCTACCAACTTTTAAAATATTTTACTATCTTTAACCTACGGTACTCTCCTATTTCCCTTCTAATTATGAGAAAGCAAATAAAAATACCATTTCTGCTAGTTTTTATCGCGATTAGCATGAATAGATAGGATAACAAGATATTTTTAAAAGTAGCTTCTTACAGAGGCGTACAGAAAGGCATGTGAATGGAACATATCAGATTTTTTCTCAAGGCAGCTCAACCAGTAATGATTCGAAAGAGACGCATTCGGAAAATGGCAGCAGTGATGGTGTTAAATGTTTTAATAACAAGATTATTTTATCAGAGAAGTTATTACATTACCTGACACATTACCATACTGCAAATGCCAATGGAAATTAGAACAATCTGCACGTATTTTTTGTAAATCCCTATGGTGATGCTTTGCAAATACAGGCGGTAATTTAGTTATTCCAAGCGTCTACTGAAGAGAATAGAGCTTTTGGAGTATTGTTACCAGATGTCAGCACTGCACGACATGTAACGCTTTATATATGTAACGCAGTCCCCACAACAAACCTGCGCGCAAACGAAATAAATTCAATTACGGCGTTCCAGCGGAAAATGAATTCAACCAAATGTTTCTCTCATTGAAAAATCTCATTTTGTATCGGACCTGGAGTTTTCTTGGCACAAAACAACGTAGGATATTAACTAATTAAATTTCCTCTAGTGCACTTTCAGTTCGATTCTGTTTTGTTGTTGGAAAATCGAAACGTCACGTCGATATCACGGTCGAAAGCGAGAGAGTCGATTCTCAAGCCGCCCTGACTCCATGGAGTGTAAGCTAATTGATGACTAATGAGTCATTAAAACACTGTTCCGATTCGCAATTACAGTTCCTGTCGTTGTCAGCTTTGGTACAAGTGATGTGCTTAACAAGGCTCTCGAAATCCACGATATGCTGGCTCCGCGCGGGATACGCGAGCTTAAACGATATTAATTGCGAGCACACCGCAGAAGGCAATACGCTTATTCTATGTTGAGGTTATGTCGTAGGGTTTTAATGCATTCAGAATTATTTTATAGTCTTCACATATTGAAAAAATCCGATGTATAGCTGTCATATCATTTTCGCTACCCCATTATTTAGCTTAATTTTTCTTGAGATAGTACTATAGCTATAATCCGAGATATAAAACATTTCTGCTTTCTCTACATGTGCTATGCACATCGTGTATAGAGAAGCTGTTGTATTGCATCCAAAAATTCTATACGAAGATTTCACCAGAAATAAATGTTTTGAGACCCCCTAAATAAACAAAAAAGTTAGAAAACTAAATACCAAACTTGATATTTAAGTTCAGTATCTTCTAAGAATGCGAAACAAAGATTTTCAAGAAAAATTCTTCCACTGCTAACTACACTTTACATATTGAAATGTTTGAAATTGTTCATTTTTTCAAAAATATCTGTAAAGATTTTGATTAAAATCCCTTATATTTACGATATTTACATTACAGCTAAAAATATATCTGGAATTTTCTGGGAATAGCTTCTTTATTCTGGATGCTTTTTTCTTCTGAAATTCGCACAGCTGGTAAACCATAAAAAATAAGCAAAAACTTACTACACAAAAAAGTGTAGAGCTCCTTAAAACACAATTTATATCATATACATATTTTTCATGCAGTTTACTGTTTTCAAGATATTTCTTGGTGTTGGTTTCAGTTTTAAAATACTTTACGGAAACTGTCAACTCCTGGACACGCAAAGAAATGGATTTCAACCCCATAGCAACCACATTTCTAAACATTTGATGGTTGGTTTAGCCTAGTGTGTTCCTTATTTCCCTTATACGTATAAGGAACTAAGTTATGCTACCGCTTCTGCTAATGTTTATCTCGATTAGAATGAAGTAGATAGAAGAATATGTTTATTAATAATACTTTATTACAAAGATGTAGAGAACGCCATGTGAATGAAACATCATACATCCGAAAGTGCTACCACGGCGCCAAGGTAACTACACCGCATATATTAAAACTTTAAATTTATTTCCAAAAACAGCCATTAAAATCATATTTATTATGTATTTTTTCAGATATTAACTAAAATTTGCACTAAAATGAATTAAAATACTATATAATTATAATGACACAATAAAAGCTATTCTAAAATACAAAAATGTGATGTGTCACGCACACATGACTTTCCCTAGTTGCTCTACAAATTTCCAACAAATGATTCTTCTTCTTTCTACACCATGCAAATCCAGATGTTCATTAGCAGAAGGTTCTTATCATTTAGTCCCTTATAAATAGAAAGGAGTGTACTAGGCTAAAGTGATAATCAAATGTTTTAAAGATTGTCTTTATGCGATTCTCATCGCAAATTGCTTCTTTGCTTGGCCAGGAGTAGAACAAAATAAAAACGGAACTTCCTGTCAAAGAAAGGTACAAGTTCTTCACAATTGAAACCAATAAATAGGAATATCTCGGAAGCGGTTACCCTAGGTTGAGGTATTTTCTTAAAAGACTTCCTGACGCTTCCTGGAAAGATGCTAAACTTAAACTCAAATATAAATTTTGGAGTTTTTTTCCAGTTATACTGTTCACAAACACACATATACATATGGCATTTCTTTTCAAAACTTTTTTTTGGGGGGTTTAGATGATGAATTTGTGAAATTTGACAAAAATGATTGAAAAATAGCATGGATTTCAAACTTTAAGAAAATATATCTTTTTCTCCACTTGGTGCACTTTAATTAACTTAAGCTATAAATGAGTTAGCACTTGCTTATTAATATGCGCACCCAAATTTAAACATTATTTCCTCGCAAACACTTTTCCACACTCAAAATATGTCAAAATATATCAATTTTTCACTAATTTGTTTCAAAATTGTTATACTTTCTCCCAAAAGCATATTTAAAAACCTAGTCATAATACTTTTCGAAATATGATTCAATTCTGTTTAAATAAATTATGAAATTTTTAAAAATAAAGGTTTTTGGGAAGTACGAAAAGTAATAATTTTCTACACAAATTAAGGCAAATATAAGAAATATAATATAACAGGTATTATTAATTAGTTTACATCAAAGTTGGGCTCTTTTAACATGAATATTCTTAAAAATGCGTCAAGCTGCTCATTTTATTAGAATAATAAATTTATACAGTAAGAAATTATTATTTAAACAACCATGCAGCTGGAATTTTGATAATGCAGACATATCCCTGTTATTATGTAAAATGAGTGGTGTAAATTTCCATAAGATATCTTGCACATTTAGATTTTCTAAACTCCTCAGATGTATCACTTTAAGCGGACTTCAAAATTAAATCTCAAAATTAAAATTTTAGGTAGAATAAAATGGCTTCTCTACCTGCTATGCATTTACATAGTAATGTAGGAGGAAATAATAAGCATAATCAAGAAGTTACCTCCTTAAAATCCATGAAGAATGTAGTGGAGAAAGTTGTGTGGCTGTTAAAGTGCATTAGGTCTCTCTTATGATTATTAGAAGCATATGTTCGCCTATGATAATTTTGTTATGCCAGAACTCCAGGAACGATGTTGAGCAACATTTGGTTTTGGCAGCATGATGCTATGTCACATACTGCACTTCAAACCATGCTTTTTCTCCAACGAGTGTTCCCCAATCGTCTGATGTCCCGCTTTGGAGATTTAACTTGGCCGTCTCAATCTCTAGATTTATCAGTTATGCAATAATTTCTGTAGGGATAATTGAAAGAAAAATTATTCTCGCACCGTTTGTAAACAATTAAGAGTTTAAATATACCATCAGCTAGGAAATCAATGCCATTCAACGGGAGATGGCTCATTTCCGCGCAGTCTTCAAGAATGCATAAATGCAGATTGGGGCCACTGAGCTGACGTCATATTCAAGTAGTGTTGATATAAATGAAAATTTATATTGCTTTACTTTTCATAAATGAAGTAGCTTTACTTTTATTTAGTAGTTCTATTTCTGAACGAAATTGAACAAAGCCCTCTTTATCTTCTATGCATCATAGTAATGTGGGAGGAAGTAATAAACTCATACAAGAATTTCCCCTTTAATATCCATGAAGATTGTAGTCGAGAAAGTCGTGTGGCTGTTATACATTAGATCTCTCTTATGGTCTGGCAGAAGCACATGTTCGCCTACAGTGATTGTGGATCATTTGCTCTGAATTTGTATTACGCGAGGGAGCCGAAAGCCTGGAAGGGAAATCTTTGGAGGAAGATTTATTTGTGAGGGAACCCCCATTAATTACTGGCCTGTCTGGGACACTGACCTGCTTGCCGAGATGGGAAACAAGTAAATACGGGAAACCACAAGCGGAAATGCCGGCCATGAGGAACTGCTGGGTTTCTCTGCGGCTAGTTTGTTCTGAATATTCACTACTTCGACTTCCGCATCGCTTACAAGAATGTAGTAAATCACGCTTCCAGTGATCTTACCGTGAAGTGAATTTAAAGTTATAAATTATGTAAACATCAATCGAGTTGGGGGAAAACCTTATGTCAAGACTTTTATAGCTCGTGAGGTGAGACAAGAGCAAAACCGGAAGTTGCGCAGTGGTAACTCTTTACCTGAAGAGCTTATGGTGGAAGGGGTTGCGCCAAAATCTATGTGCAGAAATCATAACGTTTCGGTCCACGAAGAAAATGAAGTACGTTAGCGCTAATTTTATTGCATCATTCTTTAGTGTTTATGATATGATGAATTAATTTTTCTTTCCACACAAGCCGTGTGTTGGACAGGAGTTGAATAGGGAGAGTCAGACTAAAAAATGCAATGCCATAATCAGGATTTGAACCATGGAATCTCCAGAGCCGCTTGCTCTGCCACCATGGTAATGCCGACAAGGCATTAAATTCCTCAACTGACTCGCATCCGGCTATGACATTGATTTTTTAGTATGACTACCTATCCAGCTAGCAGTATTGTTAACTTGGAAAAAGACAGTGGTGCCAACGATATCAATAGCAATGTTTATATGAGGATGAAGATGATGCAATAAGCTTTGCGCTGCAGAAACATGTGGTGAGTACATAACATATTGCTTATTGTTTGGCTATGTTCATGGTTGCCAACTCATTTGTGATAAGCTGGACCGCAATCAAAAATAAATATATCGACATTTCTTCAAGCAAATACTCCGTCTCACGCTCTACATATTGTAAATACATATGATATATTAATAACATTAGCTTTATAACGCACAAAGTGATTTCGCCATAACTGTGAATATGTGCCAACAATTACTTTCATACGAACCGCAAATGTTTAATGCTGCTCGGTATTGTGGTTGTGTTTAGTCATTCGCGCCAAGTTGGCAGCTCTATTAATCCTCTCCAACAGCCCCCTTGTGTACACTTTGGCTGTCCACAGCTGAATAAAGCTTCACCACTGCAGAGGGAAGGACAACAAAAAGACAATAGGACCCAACCGTTCTCTGGGATTGTCACTGGAATGTTGAAGGCTTCAGAAAAAGTTTAGGGAGTGAACATTTTTGTCTTTTTTTAGTGACTAAGCAGAAAGGGACTATCACATAAAATGACTGAGCACTGCAAGTAAGGTATCGAAATGTTGAATTCCGTGTAAAGTACCACAGATACAGTGTCATAGAGCTGCTTAAGCTATAGAGGCATGAGGAAGACTGCATTTTATCTCCATTCCATTTAATCTCTTTGTGGATGATATTACTGACGCAATGCTAGTAGAGAATATCAAAGCACCAGTACGGGAGTAATGTAGATTTCGGCACTTTTATACGCGGACGAATTAGAGTTGTGTTCTATGACAGTAAACGGATCACATCGAGAACTGGACTACAGACATAGAGAGAGTAGATAGAAAATGCCCTAATCCCTGTGCATCGTGGTTGATGAAGCACGTCTTTGTCAAATCGCCATGATTCTGCACTTCTGAGATGAGTACGGTTAAATGTGCACCCATAAATAAGATTTTGTAGTGTTAAATGTTAATTCAGTAGTATAATTGGACGGCAGGTTTTAAATCAGTACAATGGTGAATACGTGTATTGAATTTGATTGTAGTTTCTCGAATAGCAGAAACAAAAATAACAAAAGGGAAACATAGTCTAATACATAGGTTAGAGCACTTATTTAGGTGATTGGTGGTGTTAAATGTTGAATTAAGCAGTAAGTTTTAAATCGGTATAATGTTCAATACGTGTTTGGTTGGAGTTTCTCGAATAGCAGAAGAATAAACAAGGAAATGTCACTTTTCGGAGGTATACTTGGCGAGATATGTTGAACATTATCACCAGAACGATTCTGTATTGCTTGTTAAATTTTAGATTTCTAACTCGCAAAGACTGTTGAGAAACAGACAAAATTGGCAACCTACTCCGGTTTATAAGAAACCTCTTGCTAATTCACCCATTTAGCAGCTATCGCGAGAAATAATTAGTATCAAATTATGTGATTATGATACCAGAACCATGAGAATATGGGGCGCGTTTCTTGGACTCGGAATGATATACATGCAGTCCACAGTGAATCTGATATTTTGTCCTTCAGTTTTAGGTCAAGAAATTGGAACAAAATTAAGTAATGACTTTGCCGCGATATTTATTGCAATAATACCCATTTATCAATAATAACTTCTGTCAGGCCAAAAACTGTGGTTATATATAATATTCCTTCAACTAGAGATCTCTCCTCTCCATTGTCCTTTGCTTTTTACTTCAAAAACTTGAAAAAAAAAATAATTTGACAGATTTGCGTATGGAGTGCATGGTAATGTTTAGAATCGCAAAATAGCGATTTGTATGAATCGTTTTAGACGAAGAATTGTTACACAATCGCTATGTTTTTTTTTTACTTGTCAAGCACGTATGTACAAAATGCATAGTAAGTAGAGAAGGTATTGTGTTCCACTCAAAAATTCGATACCGAGATTTCATCAGAAATACTTGTTTTGTAACCCTTAAATTAAAAAGAGGTATTTTTAGAAAAAATCTGTTTCTGTATGTTGTCTGTGAAGAATACAAAAAGTGAGTTCAAACAAAACTTTGTATTCAAGCTCTTCTAAGAATTAGACACAAAGATTTTCAGGAAAATCCCCCAACTAGTCTTTACATTGAATATTTTTTTAAAACTTTGATTTTCTCCAAAATAGATCTAAGAATTTTTATTAAAATACAATATGTTTAAGATATTTTCATAATAAACGAAATGTAAATTTTTAACTTTTTGGAAATACTCTCTTGAGAACTTAGGTTCTGGATGACTTTTTTAAAAAAATAGACAAAACCTTACTGCACAAAAATATAGACTTAGTTAAAACACACATATACATTTTTTGAACTTTGGACCGTTTTCGAGGTATTCCTCATTTTTGGTTTTGGTTTTACTCCTGGTCAAGCAAAGAGGACTAAATGTCAGTTGCTTCACATAGCGAGCAGTTTTTTAAAAAAAACTTGAATGTCCTTTAGCTTAGTGTATTCCCTTATTTTCCCTTCTACCTACAAGGAAGCAAATATTAAGACAATTTTGGTGAGGTTTATCTGCATTAGCATCTTGTAGATACAAGAATGTTTTTTTGGCAGAACAGGGAGAGAAAGGCATGTGAATGGAACACATGAGATTGTTTTTATTCCTATTTCCAGCGATAGGTACTTCGCTCATTAATTCAGTCCTCTCGTCATCAGAAAACCCTTAGCAATTGGAACGGAAAATTCAACTTCTTTTTTTAAAACACTGTCTTTGTTTTCAGCTCAGTAAAAACGTTGTGCTGTGTTAAACAGCTTCCATGCGAGGGACAGAACCCTGCCAAAGTCGTTTCGGAATCGAAAATGTTGATCTGGTGCTGCCGTTTACTCGAATTCAATTCCGTCGTGTAGTAGTAATCTGCATAAATTTGCGTGGGGTGACGTCCGGAAGGGAGGGGAGGAAGAGAGAGCTCAGTGCAAGAAATCACCCGGGACCGTATCCTGTATCGCCTTTACACTCCACTTCCTTCAGCGTCCTAACTTTGTAGCAAATTAGCGGATAAAATATTGTGTTCTGAATTCTATTTGATTTCACAGCATCTTAATTCCAATGTGCTTGTTTTATGCAATTCTGCAGAACGTAAAAGCTGTGAACATACCAAAATGATGTGTTCCATTTTAGCTGTTCCAAAAACAAACTTTCCTTACAAAATTTGCTCTTTCATCTACGTCATATTAATGTGATAAACGCTAGCAGAAATTATGTATTATTTATTTTCTTGTAAATGAAATGGCGTTTTATTTATGGACGCCGTTTAACTGCTATGGCTCTCAGCCTCCCATTCTATACTGGGCGTGAAAGCCCGCCTAATTTTGCTCAGAGGCCTCTCTGTCAGGCTTGAGGTTCTCTTGCGTGCCGTAAATCCACGACACGGGACCGTGTCCGAAGGAAGCCATTCTAAGGATTTTTACGCCCGAAAAAAAAAACATCGTCCTCCGCCGGTTTGAGCCTGCGACCTTGGGTATATGAAATCAGCATGGTAGCCATAACACCACGGAGGGCGACTATTTTCTTGTAAGTATATGGGAAATAAGGGAATACACTAGGCGAAAGTGATAGTAAAATACTTTTTTAAAAATTATCGCTATGTAAAACAACTGAAATGCAGTTCTCTTTCCTGGCAGTAAAACAAAAGAGATGATAGACTGCCTTCGTGATCGAGTGGTCAGCAAGCTGACTTCTCACCCGGAGGTCCCGGGTTCGATTCCCGGCTGGGGCGGGGGATTTTTCTTTAACCAGAATTATTCCCTATCCCCCATAGAGTCTGGAGTAAATTTGCGTGTGTTTAGTAATATAGAGTTATTAACCTAATATTCTGAACCTCCAGTTTCACAAGTCAACTTTGAAGTTAAACAAATGAAACACTAAAAAAAAAAGCGATGAAGCGTAAGTGACTTTCAGCTTGAGAAAAATTAAAGTAATTTAAAATTGAAACCAATAATAGGGAATATCTCGAAAACGGTTAAATCTTAACTCTATATATATACACACGCAAAGTATGTGTTTTATCGAGACTTATATTTTTTGTTTAGTAAACTTTGTTTATCTTTTACAGCTTACAAGTTATACAAAACTCAACAAGGATGAAGAGGTCTTTAGAGGCTATTGTCATAAAATTCAAGATATACATTTCGTTTGTCTTGAAAGTATTTTAAACATGTGGTATTTTATTCAAATCATTAGTTATTTTTGAGAAAAAAAAAACGTTTTATAAGTTTTATAAAGATATTCCATTAGTGATAGGTGGCGGGTGTATTTTCTTGAAAATCTTCATATCTCATCCTTGCAAAATATTTAACTTAAACACCAAGCTTCATGTTCTCTCTCACACACACACACATCCACACACGCGCGAGCACGCACACGCACACACTTGGCCATTCTCCCATATTTTTTTTTTATTCAAGGGGTTTCCAAAGTGGATTCCAGTGAAATTACGGCATCGAATTTTAGGGTGGAATACAATCTCTTCTCCATCTACTATACACATTGTGAATACGTGCTGTGGATAGTAAAAATAATGTGTTATATTTATGTGCTAGAAACTAGTATTTAAAATTCAAATATTAAACCATTTAATTGTTTCTATCTATGAATATTCCACTTAAAACTTTTGGTTGTGATTACTTTTTCTTCATTTTAATATAGAGGGTGTTATACTGATAAAAGATACTTAATGTATCCACTTCGATATATTTGTTATTTTTTCTCTTTATTGTCTTCCATAAACCAAACCACATACTCTACTATGTGATGCATTTTGCATGTTCTTAACTGCGTGCTGAATTGAACAACGTGAGTCAGAATAGATAATCGGACTTGTTTCCACGTTTTCACACCTCAATACGTGACCTGCTGGCCTAGGAAATGTAGATAACTGCAGAAAGCATTCTATCTCAGTTTCGATGCAACATTCGTTATAGTGAGGCCCGCCCAATTAAGGTTACGCCATTCGAGCCGAGGTCTCAGGGAAAATAAACACGTATATCTTTTATGTGCCACGTTTAATTGGAGATAATGTCAACGTGTATCTCTTGATAAGTAAAACTTTAAGTATTCAAATGAAGCAAATATTATGTAACGTTAATACCTCTGTTCTTAATTACAAATACAAAAATATGCACTTATACCCCTAACACTCTATGTTTATTTGACCTTGTCATATTTGTTTTTATTAGATAGTATTGCATTGCTATTTTCTTGGATTTCTGTAAATTTATGTTCCTATTAATTATACGGTAGAGTGGAAAAGCATGCTTTCTTAACTCTTACTAGGGTAAACAAATAAATACATAAATTCAAAAGACTTTCTCTACTCTGTCTCTCTCTACTGAGCGTATACAAGCTATACTTATGAAAAAGGATCCCTCAAGTCCTACACACGGCTTATGAACAATTACTATTGATTAACATTCTATCTGGTCTGAGATACTGGGAGTTAAATTTTAACCGTAATCTGTCAACAAATCGAAAATACCTTTTCATAACTTGCTTTAAAATTTCACTCTTTCCATCGAATCGTGTGAAACAAATGAGTAGGTGTTGGATAGGTAGAGTCAGCCTGAAAAAAAAAAAACAATACCCTAGTAGGGATTTGAACCTCGGATGTCCCGATCTCTAGCCGGTTGCTCTGCCACTGAGCTACCATGCCGGTATAGCATTGAATTTCTCAACTGACTTGCAAGTGTCCCGGTAAACCACAAGGTGATCTCATAGTATTCAATGTATAGCCAATTATTATGCTCAATTGGTATTGGAATAATTGTTTTTTCACACAAGCCGTGTGTAGGGCAGGAGTTGAATAGATAAGAGTCCGACTGAAAAATTGCCTATCCAACTTAATTTAACTATTTTTGAGCCCGAAACATTTTCATTGTTGGCCAGTGTTGTGTTTTCATAATTGTTCATTATTTTTGTGGAGTAATTAATTTTCTTAATACATAAATATAATTAATTTTACTTATTTGGACATTAGTTTCATAATTTTTATTTATTATGATATTAAAACTCCCTGACAGAAAAATCAACGTAGTTGATTGAATTGTCCACCAAAAGGAGCACTTTAAGCATTCATGTGTGTTCGAAAAGGCATTCAAAGAAACACGCCTTCTAATGCTTTCATTTATTACTGTTAAAACTTTCACTTAAATATTTAGGTGAGAAGTGTTTAAATTGAAAGTGGGTGAAAATAACCTCGGCATATTAATCTACAAGGACCATGGTATATCAATGTGCTAAAATAAAAAAATCTTAAGTGTACCATTCACATGACTTTCTCTACATCCCTGCAAATTGTTAAAAAGTTTATGCTTCTATTTACTTTATGCTAACCAAGAAAACTTAGCAGAAATAGTCTTATTACTTGCTTCCTTGTAAGTAGAAGCAAAATAAGGGAGTACTATAAGTTTTTCCATGAAGAAAACAAAATCAAGGAATATCTAAAAAAAACGATCAACTCCACGAAAAATATGTATATAACATGAATTGTGTGTTTTAATATTGCTCTACATTTTTGTGTTGCAACTTTTTGTCCATCTTTTACGGCTTAGCAGTTAATGTAAAATTTCGTAAAATGCATCCGGAATGAAGTACTCTTCAGAGGCTATTCCCAGAATATTCAAGATATACATTTTAATTGTCAGATAAATATATTTAATATATAATATTTTAATCAAAATTGTTAGTTATTTTTGTGAGAATAAAAATGTGCGGAAAAGTTCCCTATAAAGGGTACTTGGGAGTGCAGGGATTTTTCTCAAAATCTTGGTGTCGCAAATCTGTAAGATAGCAAATTAAATACCAAGTTTGGTATTTTACCGACTTTTCGTTTTTGAGATATCGTGTTCACAGACACAGGAACCTTTTTCTGAAAATTCTTTTTTTAGATAAAGGGGACCCTAAAACATATATCTCGGTATCGAATTAGATAGTGCGTACAGAGAAAGCAAAAAAAAATAATGTTCAAGAACTCTGTAAAATTTACAAGAATTAATTCCCTTAACATATAAGAAATATATAAATTTAATAAAATAAGGTGGTGATGATGATAAGATGAGGTACTGCTTAGAAAGGTAAAGACATTTATGTAGAATAGGTGACAGAAGTTTTAACTGATAACATGCATCATTATTTGTTCGCTGTTCCCTTGGATAAGTCCAAATTTACGCTTCGTGAATCTCCGGATTTGAAGTTTGTTATTACACACGTTTCTGCATGAAAAATCTGCCAGAGCTCACCTAAGCGTATGACTTTGCTATATAAATGTAACACGTAGCCAGCGAGCTGTGAAAGACGGGCAGATAGTTCCGGTGAAGCTGCTTCAAGTTGTGTTTTAGAATAAAGAACGAGTAGCCCTTGAAGCGCTACCAGTCGCCTACAAGGACGTCAAGCTAACTACTTCGTACTTAATGACTTGCCAGCTGCTTTGAGGCAGGTATGAATACAACTTCTGGCAGCAATAAGCATTTCTAAGGAAACACACAATATTAACAGCAGGAAATTGTATCCAGCAAGAGAGACAAAATTCCCAACGAGATTGCGTGAACGTATTGACAAAATATCTGATGCAAAGAGAGAGAGAGAGAGAGAGAGAGAGAGAGAGAGAGAGAGAGAGATATGTGAAACAATTAGAACTTAGTGGAATGAAGGGGGTTCCGAAATAATGTCTTTGAGATACTGCTTTATTTCATTTCGGGGACTTATCTACTCATATAAAACGTGATGCTCCTGTCTGCCTTAGCTTAAAAGGTGAATAAATGCTGACAAGTGCTATAAATGGTTCCTCAACTTTTACCCCAATCATATTAATTAAACTTTTGTCTTTAATTTGATGTATCATGTTATAAGATAGCCACAATACTAATATTTTAAATGTTCTTTCTGAAATCATTCTGATCGTTGTTTTCAAAAGTAATTCTGCACCAAATTTATAAAAAAAATCACATAACTTTCTCTAGATTCTCTACAAACAAGCTTCTTACAAAACATCATTATTCTCTCTATACAATGCTAATCGAGACAAATATTAGCAGAATGTACGTATTGCTTAGTTTTTTATAAGTAGAAGGAAAATAAAGAAATGCATTTTCATTGACAAAAGAAAAACGAACACTTCCTGTCTGAGAAAAGTATAAGTACTTTACATCTGAAACATTTAACAAGCAAGGCCGCGCCGTGGCTGAATGGTCAGAACACTTGCCTCTCACATAGACGGCCCGGGTTCAATCCCAAGTGACCGTATGTGAGATTTGTGGTGGACAAAGCGGCGCAGGGGCGGGTTTTTTCCGGGTTCTCCAGTTTCACCCGCCATTTCATTCCACCGGGACTCCATCTTCATGTATCATCGGTGACAGAGCAGTAAAAGCGGGCGTTAAACACTACAAAAAAAATATTAACAATCAATATCTCAGAAACGGTTACCTCCACAGTAAAAACGCAAAGGACATAAATTGTTTGTTTTGAATATTTCTGTACAGTAAGCAAAATTCATCCAGAATAAAGTAGTCTTCAGAGAATATTCTCAGAAAACTCAAGATATACACTTTATTTGAAATTTAAACAGCTTTAATATACGGGATTTTAATCAAAACCATTAGAGCCATTTTTTAGAAATTAAACATTTTCGAAAAGTTTCCATATAAAGGTAATTTGTGGTGGGGGAATTTTCTTGAACATCTTCGTGATGCATCCTTGGAGGGTATTGAACTTTAATATCAAGTTTGGTATTTAACGGTCTTTTCGTTTTTGAGCTATGCTCTCTCTCTCTCTCTCTCTCTCTCTCTCACACACACACACACACACACACACAGGGACCTTTCTCCAAAAATGATTTTTTTGGATTCGGGGGGACACAAAATATGTATTTCCGGTGAAATCTCGGTATCGAATTTTTGGATGGAATACAATACCTCCTCTATACACTATGTACATCGCACTTGTAGAGAAAGTAAAAAAATATGTGTTCTATTCACATGTGTTCTATTCTTAATAAATATTATACCGCTCGTCTCTCTTCAAGATAGGCTAGGTTAGTTCTCAGGGGGCGTATTTGGGATTTGTGGCATCTGGGCCGGTACTCCGGTTTCCCCCGCCTTTCATTCCTTTCCTTTCATCCATTTCACCGTCATTTGATATTCTTAGCTTCCTCATTTTCATATAAGGCATCAGATCATCCATCCTGCCTTCTTTCTGATCCAGAAGCTCAACGAACATCTGACCACAGTCCTGAGGGGAGGGTGGTAAGTCCTGAGAGGGTAAATAGAGAAGAAAGCCACATAATTTTCTTAGGAAAGCTTGCTTTTCTGTCTACTCCATTTAAATCAAGATAAACCATTGCATAAATAACTACATTACACATTTTGTTATATATACAAAGAGAATAGTGATTGTCAATCTTTGAAAATTAGGCGCCAAATACTGGCATTAACATTCTCTACTCTTTGTATGTAATCGCAAGAAACAACTGAGTATCCAAAGGGATTTAGAAGAATGAAAAAACAATAAAGCAATTTGAATTTTAAAATCTCGGAAATGGTTTATGACCCAAAAGGTTGCTTTAGAACAAATTAGATATTAGATATTAGATTTTATTTTTACTTTGTTTGCTGCGTACAATGCACATAGTAGGTACAGAGGATATTGTATACCATCCAAAAATCAGATACAGAAATTTCAGCGGTAATAGAGTTTTTGAATTTTCCTAAATCTAAAAAAGTACTTTCAGAAAAAATATCGTGTGCCTGTGACCATATGTGTAGATATGTTTGTGTGTATAATATTACTCAAAAAGG
Source organism: Hymenopus coronatus (assembly GCA_030762935.1). NCBI lineage: Eukaryota > Metazoa > Arthropoda > Insecta > Mantodea > Hymenopodidae > Hymenopus > Hymenopus coronatus. The sequence continues at coordinate 85,226,396 of CM060895.1, forward strand.
AAGTCACATACGAAACTTGGTATCAAATATTCAAGAAAATCCCGTACCCAATTTTGCGCTTTACATGGAATATTGTTTTTAAAAATCTGATGTGTTCCATTCACATGACTTTCTCTACCTCTCTGCAACAAATTATTGTTAAAAAGCTTATGCCTCTATTTATTACATGCTAATCGAGAAAAAAATTAGCACAAATAGTCTTATTACTTGCTTCGTTGTAAGCAGAAGGGAAATAAGGGGGGGGGGGTACTATAGGCTAAACTAATAATCAAAAGCTGGTTGCTATGCGACTGTATTTCCTTTGTTTGTATGGACAGGAGTTGACAAATTACCTGACAAATAAAATGTAGGTATATCTTGAATTTTCTGAGAATAGCTTCTGAAGACTACTTAATTCTGGATGAATTTTACGAAATTTTGCATAACTGCAAAACCGTAAGAGGTAGACAAAAACTTACCACACAAAAAAAGTAGACCACGTTAAAACACACAATTTATGCTATATACATTTTTTCGTGGAGTTGGTCGTTTTTTACATATTCCATGGTATTGTTTTCAGCTTTAAAAAACATACTTTTCTCATACAGAAATTTGTCAACTCCTATCCATACAAACAAAGGAACTTCAGTCACATAGCATCCAGCTTTTGACTATCACTTTAACCTATGGTACTCCCTTATTTCACTTCTACTTACAAGGAAGCCAGTAATAGGACTATTCCTGCTAATTTTTCTCGATTGGTATGAAGTAAATAGAAGTATAAAATTTTTAACAATAATTTGTTGCAGGGATGTAGAGAAAGTCTTGTGAATGGATCTATCAGATTTTTATATTAGATTTAAAATAAAACAAAATATATATGTATATATATATTTATTTATTTATAAAATAACATGCATACTTTCAAAAGTATCGGCCAAATTAACTACAGTTGTGGTGAGAATATTGTATTATGCTATCAATACCTGGTTATAATTTTTAGATAATAGTTTAATACAATATTGTAATTTGAAATGTAGTTTAACAAAAAAAGTGTCCAGAATTAGTGTGCAGAAACCATGTTGCAGAACATGGTCAGTTGAGGTAATTACTCTAGAAACACTAAATTCAGCAACAGAAACCACATCGTAAATATGCTCACAGGACGAATTTAAGGATTAATATCTGTGTTGTTCTGGCATATTTAGTAACAAACGGCGGTTTTTGCACGCGCACAGCCTCCTAATTTTACAGCCACCCCAGAACATTAGGGAGGGCTCTCGATGGATATTTCTCAAGTGCGTTGCTAATTGATATAATCATTAGCCTTCCCTAATGGATAGGAAGAGTAGGGCCATGTTCCGGAACCTTACTCACAGGCAACCAAGAAATGCTCATTTATTAATTTTCCATTCACATCAACATTTTAACAACCTTCTATTAGCTATCTAAACACCTCATATACACTTCACTATACACGTCATCGAGTTCGGCATCACCAGGATTCCGTCTCTTGAGTTTTAATGCGATTTACGACCCTTAACACTTTCGCTTGAAAACTATTTTTGATATGTTATAACTCTAACCACAACTGATGGAACACACTGAATGCCACGTTTTCAGTCCATTTTCTCTACTTATTAAATGGTAGATAGGATATTCACGTTTTAGAATCCCCTTTAATTAAAAAATTACTTTTAGAAAAAATCTTGATATGTTCCATCCACATGACTTTCTCTACATCTCTGCAACAAATTATTGTTAAAAAGCATATGCCTCTATTTACCTCATGCTAATCGAGAAGAAACTAGCGGAAATAGTCTTATTATTTACTCCCTTGTAAGTAGAATGGAAATAAGGGAATACCATAGGTTAAAGTGATAGTCAAAAACTGGATGCTATATGACTGAAGTTCCTTTGTTTGTATGGACAGGTGTTGACTGTGTAAGTAATTCAAAGCTAAAATCAAAACAAGGAAAAGCTAAAAAACGATCGACTCCACAAAAAAAATTTTACATTACATAAATTGTGTGTTTTAACGTGCTCTAAATTTTTGTGTGGTAAATTTTTGTCCATCTCTTACGGTTTGGCAGTTATGCAAAATTCTATGAAATTAATCCAGAATAAAGTAGTCTTCATAGGTCACTCCCATAAAATTCAAGACATACACTTTATTTGCCAGGTAAATATCTTTAATATATATCTAAATCAAAATCGTTATAGCCATTTTTAAGAAAATCAAAAGTTCTATGTATGTTCTCAAAATCATCGTGTCACTTCCCTGGAAGATACTAAACTTAAATACCAAGTATGATATTTTACCGACTTTTCGTTTTTGAGTTATTGTGTTCACAATCACACGGACACACTGACACACTGAGACACACACATACGGATTTTTTTCTGAAAATGCTTTTTTTTGGATACAGGGGACCCTGAAACATATATTTCCAGTGAAATCTCGGCATAGAATTTTTGGGTGGAATGCAATACCTTCTCTATGCACTATGTACATAGTACGTGTAGAGAAAGTAAAAAGGTCCATGTGTGCATGCGTTTGTGTATGTGTCTGTGATCATGTTAACCCTAAAACGAAAAGTCGTAAAATAGCAAACTAACAATTTGTTCTGAAAATGTCACAGAAATATTTTGAGGTAAATTCCCCAGCCCAAACTACTCTTTGCATGGAAAAAAATCGAACATTTTTATTTTGTCAAAAATGGATCCGACATTATATATTACCATATATAATAGACAATTCAATAAAACATCCAATGTGTTCCATTCACATGACTTTCGCTACATCTATGCTACAAATTATTCTATTTACTTCATCTAACCAAGAAAAAATTAGCAGAAATAGTCTTATTACTTGCTTCCTTGTTAGTAGAAGCGCAATAACGGAGTACCATAGGTTAAAGTGATAGTCAAAAGCTGGTTGTTATGTGACTGAAGTTCCTTTGTTTGTATGGACAGGGGTTGACCAATTCCTGTATGAGAAAAGTATGTTTTTCAAAACTGAAACCAAAAACAAGGAATATCTCAAAAAGGGTGAACTCCACAAAAAGGTATATAACATAAATTGTGTGTTTAAACGTGCTCTACATTTTGTGTGTTTTAATTTTTCGTCCAATTCTTACGGTTTAGTAGTTATGCAAAACTCTGTAAAAATTGATCCAGAATAAAGTAATCTTCAGAGGCTATTCCCCGAAAATTCAATATATACATTTTATTTGTTAGGCAAATATCTTTAATGTATATCTAAATCAAAATCGTTATAGCCATTTTTAAGAAAATCAAAATTTTCGAAAAAAATTCAATGTAGAGAGTAGTTTGGGGTGTTTTGTTTTTCTCAAAATCATCGTGTCACACCCCTGGAAGATACTAAACTTAAATACCAAGGTTGGTATTTTACCGACCTTTCGTTTTTGAGTTAACTCGTCAAAGTCACACGGACACACTGACACATGGACTCACTGACACACGGACACACACACTCAGGGACCTTTTTCTGAAAATGCTTTATCTGGATACAGGGGACCCTAAAACATATATTTCCAATGAAATCTCGGTATCGAATTTTTGGGTGGAATACAATACCTTCTCTATTCACTATGTACATATAGTACGTGTAAAGAAAGTAAAAAGGTCCATGAGTGCATGTGTCTGTGTATGTGTCTGTGAACACGTTAACTCTAAAACGAAAAGTCGTAAAATAACAAACTAACAATACCTTCTAAGAATGCTACTGAAATATTTTGAGGCAAATTTCCCAGCCCAAACTACCCTTTACATGGAAAAACATCGAACATTTCTATTTTCTCAAAAATGGAATCAACGGTATTGTATATTACCATAGATAATAGACAATTCAAAAAAAACATCTGATGTGTTCCATTCACATGACTTTCTCTACATCTCTGCAACAAATTACTCTATTTACTTCATCTAACCAATAAAAAATGGGGTTGGCAAATTCCTGTATGAGAAAAAGTATGTTTTTCAAAGCTATAACCAAAAACAAGGAATGTCTCAAAAAGGGTGAACTCCACAAAAAAAAAATTATACAGCATAAATTGTGTGTTTAAACGTGATCTACATTTTTTGTGCTTTAAGTTTTCGTCCATCTCTTATGGTTTAGCAGTTATGCAAAATTCCGTAACATTTATCCAGAATAAAGTAGGCTTCTGAGGCTATTCTCCGAAAATTCAATATATACATTTTATTTGGCAAGTAAATAACTTAAATATATGGGATTTTAATCAAAAACTTTAATGCAACTTTTAAGAAAATCAAAATTTTCGAAACAATTTCCATGTAAAGGGTAGTTTGGGGTGGGGGAATTTTCTTGAAAATCTTCGTGTCGCATCCTTGGAAGATACCAAACTTAAATACTCTTTGGTTTTAACGGTATTTTGGTTTTTGAGCTATACTGCACACACACACACGGACATTTTTCTAAAAATGCTTTTTTAGGATTCAGGGGTCTAAAAAGATAAATTTCCGGTGAAATCTCGGTATCGAATTTTTGAGCGCAATACAATACCTTCTCTATACACAATGTACATAGCACACAGAGAGAAGTTAATAACCAATAATTTGTTGCAGAGATATGTAAAGACATGTGAATGGAACACATCAGCTTTTTTATTTTCTATTTTATTATTGTAATGCTCTAATTTTAATATTTTTTATTGTTTTAGGAATCCATAATTAAGTTTTTGTACTCTTTGTACTTGGCAGCGTAGAGTATATTGTGAAGCTTTCAAAATAAAATAGAAATGAATCAAGTCTGGGGAATAATAAAAATAATTTCCTGGGACAGTTTTAGAATGACAGTAAATGTGTTCAATCATCTAGTAAAGAGATCTTATTATATGTAGCAGACATTTGGAATAGTAAGAGTAGGCAATAACGGAAAGAACTCAGGCACCATACTTGAAATGGATCCTAGAGTTAGATAGGTACTCACCAAATTGCACCATGCATAACGAATTCAAGTATGATAACATCAAGATTGAGGCTGGAAGAAGAGAAGCAAAATTTGAAACTAAGATATGCCACAGTCACCAAATGCAATTCTCAAAGACTGCCTAAAAGAGAGAGAAAAAAGAAGTAGCAGAGACAACAGTACTACAATCGCAACACTTATCAATAGAGTAGACCAGAAGAAGGCTAGAACGAGATGAAGACGTACTGCAAGGAGACACAAAGATGTAAAGTTACAGCTGAGACAAAAAAAAAAAAAGATCTAATGTGTTCAATTCACATGACTTCTACAACTCTGCAAGAAATTATTGTTGAAAAGTTTATGCTTCTATTTACTTCATTCTAATCGAGAAAAAAATTAGCAGAAATAATCCTATTACTTTCTCCCTTGAAAGTAGAAGCGAAAGAAGGGAGTACCCTAGGCTAAATGATAGTCAAAAGCTGGTTGCTATGTGACTGCAGTTCCTTTGTTTGTATGGACAGGAGTTGACAGAGTACTGTGTGAGAAAAATATAAGCTTTTTAAAGCTGAAACCAGAAACAAGGAATATCTTAAAATCGATCAACACCACGAAGAGAATATATATATGTCGTGGAGTTGGTCGTTTTTAAATATTCCTTGCTTAAAAAACGTAATTTTCTCATTCAAGAATTTGTCAATTCCTATCTAAACAAACAAAGGAACCTCAGTCTCATAGCAACCTTTCGACTATTACTTTAACCTATGGTACTCCCTTATTTCGCCTCTACTTGCAAGGAAGGAATTGATAAGACTATTTCTGATGATTTTTTCTCGATTAGCATGAAGTAAATAGAAGCATAAGTTTTTTAACAATAATTTGTTGCAGAGATGTAGAGAAAGTCATGTAAATGGAACACATCAGGTATTTTTATTTATTCAGAGGACCTCATAACATGTATCCCGGTGAAATATTGGTATTTCATTTTTTGGGTGAAACACAATAAGTTTTCCATTATTTATAAATTGTACATAGGTGCTGGAGAAAGTAAAACGAAAGCAAGGTAGCGTGATTCCAGTGCAGCAATGAAGTCCTGGCCCATTTATACTGGAAAAAGAAGACAAAGAGAAATGCAGAATCTGCAGAGAGGGAAAAGACATTGGAGCACCTGATAGACGAATGTGATAACACTGGGGAGGCTGATCCTGTAGAACATATGTCTTCTGTGCTAGGGGTGGCAGCCAAGATTAATCCCCGAGTTTGGAAGCATGAATGTGTTACGTACATGCTCTGAGGCATAAAACCCAAAGAAACGAAATCACGTTGCAATTATATACATGTTAGCAAGGAAATGTTTCCAAGAGAAAAAAATCTGATGTGTTCCATTCCTATGACTTACTTCATACCTACTAATCGAGAAAAAATTAACAGAAACAGCCTTATTGCTTGCTTCCTTGTAAGCATAAGCAAAATAAGGGTGTAAAATAGGCCAATGTGATAATCAAAAGCTGGTTGCTATGTGAGGAAGTTCCATTCTTTGTATGGACAGGAAATGTTAAGTTCCTGTATGAGAAAACCATGTTTTTTAAAGCTGAAACCAAAAACAAGGATTCTCTCAAAAGCGATCAACTTCACGAAAAAAAGTATATAAGATAAATTGTGTGTTTTAAGGTGATAAACATTTTATCTGTTATACGTTTTTGTCCATCTCTTACGGTTTAGCAGTTATGCAAAATTACGTAAAATTCATCCATAATAAAGTAGTTTTCAGAGGCTATTCTCAGAAAATTCAAGATATGCATTTTATTTGTAAAGTAAATATCTTTCTGTAGTATACGAAATATTAATCAAAATCGTTAGAAAATCAACATTTTTTAAAAAAATTCCATGTAAAGGGTAGTTTCGGGTGAGGGAATTTGTCTCAAAATCTTCGTGTCGCATTCCTGGAAGATACTAAACCTAAATACCAGCTTTGGTATTTTACAGACTTTTCGTTTTTGAGTTATCGTGTTCACAGATACACGGACACACACGGACCTTTTTCTGAAAATGCATTTTTTGGATACACGGGACCCTAAAACATATATTTCCGGTGAAATTTCGGTATTGAATTTTTGGGTGGAGTGCAATAGCTTCTCTGTACACTATGTACATAGTACGTATAGAGAAAGTAAGAGAAGGAAAAAAAAAAAAAAAGGCTGCCCACATTGTAGTTTAAGGCAAAGTTAAATTTCAACAATTATACCTATTACCAAGGCAGTTCCATAAGGCTTTTTATTTTTCTTATAGTTTAACTTCCTTTAACCTAGTTGGTCATATCGGACGATAAATGAAATTAGTGAAATGATGCTCAAATGTTCTCGGGGTTCATGGAGCTTAAAATTACTCCACATTCGTCTTCTCAGGATAAGTGCAAATCCCGAAAAACACATTAAAATGGTGACTTGCCATAAGCGAGATTCAAACTCACGACCATTTGAATGTGAGACAGATACGCTACCACCACACTACCCAGGCGGGCCCCATTAGTCTTATAAAATCCAAGAAATGACACTTGCAGCATCGAAAAAATATGTATTTAGTAAACGTCCTCTCTTACTGGATGCCAGTTAAATTTTCAGCTACACCCATCATGTGGTTTCGGTGCCATAGTGAGATTCAATCAATAATCTTATGCTTCTTTAGAAAGTTTGGGAAAAACGAGTTTAGTGGGTCAGTAAACACTTTTATTTAAAAGAGTTAACACCGAAGGAGATATAAACCGAGATGGATAAAGTTAATGGCCTATCTGCTCCTACATTTGCAAAAACTTAATTCGATAAATGGCCGTAATTCCACAATTGATGATTATCCTTCCGGGAGTTTAATAGTAGTGACTTCATCCGAATGAATTACAAAATCCAGAATATGGATTTGAGTGATTGATAAATCAAGTTTACGAAATAGTACAGTTTTCAATTTTGCACCAAAAATAGGTCTGATAAAGGTCTCGGCAAAATGAGTTCCGCGTTTGCTTTTAACGGAGAATAAACACAATCGTATGATCGATTCGGAAACTGATTTGGCACTTTTCCGTCGCATTTCTGTTGAGTTTCTGTTGATACATGACTGTTAATGAAGCCTGGATATACTACGACACTCCAAAGACAAAAGTACAGTCGAAACAGTGGGTTTTTAAAGGCGAACCGGCTCCAAAGTAGGAAAATGAGGAGATGGCCTCGGTTTTTTGTTGCTTTTGTTTTTGTTTTTTTTTATTGAAGAGGGCATACGCGCGGATTCATCTACAGTGATTACTTGCAGAAAGGAAGAACGATAAATGGAGAGTATTATGCATCGTTATTACACTGGTTGAACGGAGAAATCAAGAAATGAAAACCCTCATCTGACAAAGAGAAAGATTCTCTTCCATCAAGACAATGTAAGAGTGCACACTTGCACTGTTTGGATGGCGAAAATTGTATAGTTAAGTTTCGAATTACTACAGCAACCACTGTAGTCTCCAGGTAGCCCCCGGTGACTTTTTTTATTTCAAAACTTAAAAGTGGGTCGACGAAAAAGGTCATCATCTCCCTAACGCATGTTATTTTAAGGACCTTCCGAAATATTACTTTTTGAAGAGAAACGCTTCTTATTGATCGCCCCTTGTACCAACAATTTATACTCTCTAACAATTCGGCTGGGTATTCGGTCATACTGTCTATAATGAATGTAACTGTTTCAAAATGTGTTAGACAGTGATGTAACCTTGTGTTATAGGCGTCGTCAGTGTGAGCGCATGTCGAATCCTTTACTTAGCTACCTGGATGTTCTTCTAAAACAAATATTAAATGGTCCGCGCCAAAAACTTTACGCGCGCCTCCCGCAGTTGTGGCAATTTCTTTTGGCTAGTTTCAACTAATTCTGCTTCAAAATCATTTCACTTTGTATGCGAGGCTACAACCGCCAAGGAAAGGCCAGTTGAGTCAAGCGGTCGAGTGCTGTTGAAAGCTAAGAAGGTAAAGTGTGACTCAGTGTCTAAACGATGAATAAACTTGTTTTATAGCAATTGGAGTTATCACTTGTTACACTTGTGGAAGAAATGGGATTGAACGCCACGATGGAGGTGATGATTTAAGACTATGCAAATTGGAATGGAAAGGATAAATGATAATCAATACTGGAGATATAATTCATTACAGGAATATGTTTCAAAAGCAACCAAACAGAATAAATGACGTTATTATAGAGTTCTCAAAAAACTTCCTTTCTTTTATTTAAATTTTTAGAATGTGGTGAAAGCTACTGAGTTATCTCATTTGAACTTACAGCTATGAAATTATTATTACTGAAGTGCTAGCTTTCTCTCAAAAGGTGAAGGCAGGGTATGAGTGAAATAATTTCAGAAAAAATGTTAGATCATTATAGTATGAACATAAATAAAATTCTTTACAAACCAATTTTCACTAGCAAAATACTTTCTTTCTTTGCAAAGTTCTCTCTTGTAAAATTGTGGTATGTAATTTCTGCGGGTACGTTCTTTACGATACAAGGAAGAGAAAGAAGAGAAAGGAAGAACAGAGAGAAGATTTCCTAAGCATTATATTTTTTAAGCCCGAGGCGCAGTTTCGGAGATTAGTTGCCCTGAGCTCTTGACCTTTTAGGGGAAGTTTACACGCGTAACAAATTTATCGCTGGATATTAGACGTTGTTCTTTGTGGAGCATAATTACTCCGCTACAATCGATATCCCGCTCCTCCCAGCAAAGTAAACATCTGGAATGTACGAGAGACCTCTCCACTCTTTACGTCCAAGTACTAGAATCTTGAGTACTACCCAACCCCGATAGTTTGTCTCGCTCCTTTTATATCTTGTGCAGGTGTTCATCAGTCTTTAGGAGTAAGTGCATAAAAGGTGGCCTTTTCCCCCACATCATGATAGTACTTATACCCGCGTAAGATTTGCCAACTTCAGAAACAACCTCAGACTTCACTAAACCCATATCAGTTCACATGTGACTCACTTGAAAAACAAAACAAGACAAAAGTTTTTGTCCAGAGTACTTTTCCAGAGACAAAAACGAACCAATAAACGATGTTTTAATAAATATGACAAGAAAGTGCGTTTCCAATATCGTCTTTATGAAAAGGTTACTCTGCAATTGGTATAAAAAGAAACGATTGGTTTTGTGCCGAAACAAATAGCTTTGTTCCGTGCATGCAGTGAGTGAACACGTGATAGCAGGGTAGTACGTCGAGATTCAGTTTAGAACGTCAGGGATAGAAATAATTCAACACGAAAGCCATCGAATCCGACGTTTATATCTGTCTAAGAGGAATATTACTTATAGAAAGTGGCGGAATAAGCGCTTAGTTTTGGTACATCTTTATACTCAGAAAACTCAATTTGCAGCATCATTTCGCAACCCACGCAAGTGAGTACGACAGTTATTAAGGATAAGAACGTTTCTTTCAAACCGTGTTCGATTCTAGTTAGTTACCAAGAGTTACCATATTCACTGCAATAAATGTGAAAGTTTTTCGTTGCATATTAACTCTCATATTGTTGGGCGATACAACAAGCTTAAATGGTATGAACCAAGATAAGGAGCTTTTGTTTTCTTATGTTAATAGTATAATAACCAACTTTTTGCAATTATCCAAATATTTATATATTCACATACTAATGCAGGAGATAACAAGAACAAATTGTTGTTCTATCAATCATGAATCTGTGTATTAACCTATGGAAGCTGGATTTACCATTTCAAACACATGCAACTGTCATAGCTTCCGCATAGTTGGTCGCGCTGTGAACAGTAGGCGATTCGCAGGAGCAATTTCGCTTTCTTTGCTCTGCTCTAAAGGAAACCAATTTCTGTCCCTTAAACTGGACCAATATAACATTTGGCCTTCTAGAGGAAGGGGCAATTTGCGTGTCAAACTGAAGGATAGCTACGACATTTGTATGAGAGTTTTTCATCAGCGACACAAAGACGAAAATATAGTTAGTGTTAATTTCTAAATTTCTGTTATACTATATTTCACTTCTGCGCTTCACTTCACTTCTTAACGAAACTCTTTAGCAGGAATGTATTGAGTGTAGTATGTATTATTTTTTGATAGTTCGACCATGTATATTTTTGATGAGTGGAAGTACCCTGTCAATCCACTGGCTATTAATTATTTTCGAAAAACAAAGTAGCTCACGCTTGAAGAGGGAAGGGTTACATTTTCTACGTTCTATTATGGGCAACTTTTAACCATGCATAAGCAGAGAGCGCAGGCGTGGTATCGATACAGGAATTGCAAGTTAACTGCCCTGCGGGCACTGACACGTCAGATACAGGGACAAGGACTTTACAGGGAGGGGTCTGTACACTCACTGTCCGCACGCGACTCATGAAGCAACTGAGTCGTTTCTGTTCAAAACCGGTTAAGAGGACATGTTGCTTGCGTTTACAGGTAATGCACCCCAAATGTGCTCCCCAACATCAGCTAACATAAAAAAGATAGAATTTATTTAAACTATTGAAACATTGCCGGTGGAAACAGCCGAAGAAGCTAGATCTGTGCTAACATTTGGGAGTCTCTGTGTTCGATTCCCGATGGGCCAAACACTCTGAACATCGGTTTCATGGTTTGCCATGTTAGACAAGTAAATTTTGGATTGGATTATACAAGGGTTATTCAATAAATGACCGGAAATGTTTTGAAATGTTAAGAATGGAATACGACAACTATTTTTTTAATGTAATCCCCCACCACCAAATTGTATGCACTTATTCCAGCCCTGGATAAGCCTCTCAATTCCACGTGAAAATAATTCTTGGGAGTGTGTGCGTAACCAGCTATGTATCGCCGCCTACACTTCATCATGTGCGAACCTTGAGGGACTAAGAGATCTTTCAGTGGGTTAAAAATGTGATAATGAGGGTGCTAGATCCGGAGAATACGGGGGTGGGGCAAGGATGCGACTTTCAGGTCTTTGATGGTATCTAAATATGACTCTAATAGCGTATGGCCTCACATTGCTATGTAGTAACGGCACGCCACTGGACATCATTGTTGGTTTAAGGCTACGTACGCTTCACTGTTCATATTTTGATTTCTTGGCATCAAATGTTCAAGAATTACTCCCTTGTGGTACCATCAGGACCTTACCAGCATTCTTTCATTTCTCCCCATCTTTGGTTTTAGAACTCATCTTTTGAACTTATGTGCCCACTCATACTCTTGTGTTCGACTCAAAACAAGTTTCACCATATTGCACGGCCATCCGACGGTAAATTTCGGTTAGTTTCAACATTTCTGCTCACAAAATAATGACACTCTGCTGGTGCAAACTGTAATTTACTGAATACCAGCATTCCGCTCGCGAGGAAGGAGTGCTAAGCCATCTGATAATACCTCTAGAGTAACACCAAAACATAACAAAGAGGCAGGCGAGTTTTGTGTTTTTTAGAAATCTTTTCCGGTTACTTATTGAATGGACCTTGTATATTGATTTCACGAACTTCCTGTCCACTATTTTATTAACTTTTTTTAAAAGGAAGGGTAAGGCGAATAGACGTCGGATTAGGTGTATAGCAGTACAGCTGGCTATCCTAGTATGCGTTGTGTGACGGGCCCTCCGAAAGATATCTCATATCTATTTTTTTTTTCTTCTTCAGTTCCGGTGCCTTGTCGGAACTCCGGCGTTTTATTCCTTTTTAGTCTATTTTGGTTTTAATACACAAATATATACACATTTACAAACACCCATACGAAAGGCGGGACTCGAAGCCACGGTCCCCTGCGCCACGAAGCACAAAAACGAGGCACTTTTGCGAGCGCGGCCACGGGAGCCGCGTTTAGGACTGTGCAGGTCCTCCAGCTTCAGAGTGCATTTACCCGTAAACGTCAGAGATTCCGGCTATTCTGAAGTGGTTGTTCTCTGTGTTCCTTGCTTTGCCTCATCCTCTTGGAACTTTCCAGAAGTACAATGTATGTCTCTGTTACTTAAGGTATGTGAAAATTGACCAAGCATCGTGAACATTTAACAAAAGAATCGTTCTTTTATTTTGAGTTTGACCAACTGGGTAGTGTGGTGGTAGCGTGTCTGCCTCAATTTTAAAAATATACAGCTTTTAAAAGCTACCTTCAACTTTAAACCACTACAAATATTATAATATTTGAAATACGACAAAAACAAAGAAAGTCACATACTGGGAATTCAGTTTGGGTTTCTTTTCTTTTTTCCCCAGATTATCGTTCCATGGTTCAGTTTTGTTGAATAAAACATTAGTACTTTTCTTCAGTAACTGTATTTTGTTTCCGGTATTTAATTTTTGGGAGGAATTATACACAGGTGTCCCAGAATTCAAACGCAGAAATTGTGGGCCCTAAATTCTTTGCTACAGTATAAAATGTATTAAGGGTTAGCACGCCACTGATCAAACCGCAGTGAACCGTGACGTGAGCACCTGAATTTTGGAAAGTGTATATATAGTGGAATTATTTAGTGCCATGGTTAGCGTGTGAGCATCGGATTACTGTCGAGGGAGTTGAGAGATCAGGCTGCCATAGATACATTTAATGTTGTCTCCTATTTTACAATTTATAATGAGATGTTCCTATTAAGCTGCATTACTCAATATAATTTATTCGTACTAACAAATAAAATAAACTGTAATGTGCGATTAGCATGTAGGTGCAACTATGCATTTAACACCTAACGGGGTACACTTTTCCGTACCCTTCGAAGCATTTATTAAAATGCAGTGTAACGCACATTGACGAGTTGTGTACATTACAATTGTAGGCACAGTTTACAATTAGCCAAACAATATTATCATTGTGTCAAATGAACTGCAAAAGAAATAAAAATGAACAAAGTACATATATTAAACGAATTAAGAACTATGTAGTAGTCAGGAATATGAACTCTACTTTTTCATCTCTGCATGAAAGGCAAACAGAACGAGACTTCGAGAAATAATACAATAACCGAAGCACAAAGTTCAACAAATACACAGAGGAACTTTTCAATGTGACGACCTGCAACATTTCTGCAGAGATAGCACCTTCGAAAATATAACCCTCGCACCCTGTCAAAGTTACAGGATTGTTGTGAGCCCCACCACAAGAAGCTAAAGTTCGTGTCGGTAATTGTTCATCTGATGCAACGGGAAATGGTAGGCGGGACTCTTAAGCATGCGCAATGGTACCACGTGGCAGCAAAGCACTTAGGCTCTGAAGTTCGCAGCTTAGTTATCTTAGCATGTTAGTCCGTTTCGTACCTGGTTGAAATAATTTATTTTCTGTCACATAAGGTGTATACATTTATAATATGAACACAATGTTTGGCAATTCATGGTTCTCATAGTAGTCATGTGGGGGCATTAGACAATATTTTCAGCACAGTTTTGCAGGATCACGGTAGCTTAAGTGGTGAAAACGGCATATTATATACATACGGACAAAAGCAAATATCCCAGAATTTGTTATTTCATTGCTAAAATCATAGTTCTGTTCTTAGGTTTCAAAGCACAGATTACATAAATATTTCCAATAAACAAAAATGTTTTATTGCATTAATCTGCGCAGATATCTTGACAATTACTGTATTTAATAGTGAATGCTACGGAGGTATTATTCACAGTCTTTTGAAAGTAATTTATACCGGAGGGTTTATCGTTTTGGTTTCAGAATTGAAAACCAAACGAATTAGAGATGCTCTAATGGTATATTCTTTGAGAAAAACAAGAAGGTTAGAAAACTAAAAAAACTGGAAAGTTCAGAAAGCGGTGTTGTTTTCTATCGTGGGACTCGACCACCAGCGTTACACCGACTCACCCGCCAAGTATGTTTTGACGGATAGTTCCAACTACACATGATCTAAAATCAACCAAACTGAATGAACACCCTCAAAGAACTAGCAACTTTGCCAATGTTATAAGTCAAATAATTTTAAAGTCGTATTGATGTATCAATACTGCATTCCTTCGACTACTGACATATAAATGAGGCATTTCTGAATGAAAATAGGACTAACACATCCACATTCTTCTAATTTTTGGTCATTGATGCGCGATCCAGAAAACATGTCATATCTTTGACATTTGGCAAAAGAGACAATAGGTTCCCTATACCAAACTGTTTATTTAAGATTCCTCTATAAGCCTGGCAATTTGTGTAGTTAAATTCTTGGAGAACCTGTACATTAAGGCAATATTTATCAACATATATGTGTCAATATCCAAACACCCTGTATAACTACTGGATGGGGAAGAACTTTCCTATAGGACAGACGACATGAATGAGAGGAACGAGCAAAAGAAAAATGAAGATAGAAGTAAAAAAAGACATTAATGAATAATGGACAGAGTAAACTTTTCCCGGCTGCCAAATATCTTCTTTTTTATCAGCGTAATAATAATATAGGAAAACAGTAGCGAAGAGAAACTGTTTGAAATTCCGTTCGTGTCTGTTGGTTTTTAAATCCAGTCGCAGCTGTGTATACCAAACATTAATGTGAGAATTAATTAACTTTTAGCAGGGTTGTAAATAAGTCGAAATCGATAAAAACAATCCCAATTTCACATTGTATTGGCATCAAACGGCTTAGCAAGCTCATTTCATTGGAATTATGGCCACGTACAAATGACTGTCCCGTTCGCTCTATTCAATATTTTAAAGGCTCCAAATCCCTAAGCGCGAAATTTCGGCGGCCATTTATCACGCTTTGTCGTCTTGTTTAAAAAACGGCCCTTTTCCATTCATATCAGTTTTTAACTCCCCTCTATGAATAATAATAATATATTACTAAGCAGATTTAAGATCATTATGAATGAGTATTTAATTCGTGTTTTCTGATTCGAGAACAATCGTGAGAAGTATGAAAAAAAAAATCTCACTACTTTCTGTATATACAATGTACGCAGTAGCTCCAGAAGGTTCTACGCACAAAATCGATGTCGAATTTCACTGGAAATATGTTTTGAGGCCCCCTGAGTCGAAAAAAATGGGATGGTTCCGGGGTTATGGGTTCACATCCCGGGTGTGGAGAGATGTGGGTGCCCTAACGCAGACCATTCCATCTATTTACAGGTGTGGTACGACAACAGTGATTTATTCATTTAGTTCGGCCCTTTTCCGCCGTCGAACACACCCGTATTTCTCTTAAATTTTCTACTGTGAAACTATGCTTTACGCGACCGAGATTATTATTTCTTATTACTTTTGCTGCAGTGATTTGGTCTGTACTCTGATCTGTATTAAAATATCTATTTCCCTCATGACTAAAGGTAGCCTGTTCGGCTCCATTACGGACCCAAAATATCACAGCTTTGTTCTGCCCACGTTCAACGACAAGAGCTCCAAAAAGTGTCGCCTGACCAGCGGGAGCATTGTTTTCTCTTTTCCTGTTATGTTCCCATCGGGTAGTGTACTCTCACCCCTTCGGTTCAATGCTCTGCCCCTAACGGTACTGTGCCAACAGCTCGTGACAACTCGGCTATTTAGACGTGTTTGAAATCGCTCTTTCCTTCCCATTTTCAATGCACATTTATATTTCCCTTCTTGGTATAATTTATATTATTAGCTATGACCAACTTCTGAATAACTCTTAGGAAAGTGACAACACGTGTACTGTCTTAAAAAGCATTTTTAGGAAAACGTCCGTGTGTAGTGTGTGTCTGTGGGCAGCAAAGTTCAAAAACGAAAAGACCGTTAAAACCAAACTTAAAATATATATTTAGTATTCTCCAAGAACACGACAAGAAATTTTTCAAAAACCTCCGCCCACCACCAACTACTCTTTACATTGAAAATTTTATGATTTTTTTTTTTAAAAATATCTCTAATTATTTTATTAAAATAACGTATATTAAATATATTAATGTAAAAATAAAACGTATATTATGAACTTTCTATGAATATCCTCTGAGGACCTCTTTTATTCTGGATAAGTTTTACACAATTTTGCATTACGGTTAAGCCGTGAGCGATAGACTTACTACAAAAATTATAGATTTCGATAAAACGAATACGTTTTATTTATACACGTTTTTCTTGTACATTTGACCATGTTGGTGATATTCCTTGTTATTGGTTTCATTTTTAGGTCATCTAATTTTTCTCAAAAGGGA
Organism: Hymenopus coronatus; assembly: GCA_030762935.1. NCBI lineage: Eukaryota > Metazoa > Arthropoda > Insecta > Mantodea > Hymenopodidae > Hymenopus > Hymenopus coronatus. The sequence continues at coordinate 85,243,429 of CM060895.1, forward strand.
CCATTCAAGGCGAGCCGAACTCCAATTGTTTCACAAAACCAACTTTTAGCGATAGCTTTAGCGGTAGTCAAATCTTACATGTAACATCTAAAGATGGTTATGTGAATGGAACACATTACTTATTTTTACTGAGCGACTTAATGTAAATTATAGAGACTTATTTTACATTAAAAAAACTAATGTTTTCCATTCACATGACTTTCTAAACCTGTTTCACAAACAAACTATTCTAACACACGATTATTACTTTATATACATCATGCTAATCAAGTTAAACATTAGCTTAAATGTCTTATTATTTGCTTCGCTTTAAGTGGAAGGGAAATAAGGAAATGGACTAAAACGATAGTTCTTTTAAAAGCTGCTCATATGTGAAACATTTGAAATTCGGTTGTCTTTGCCTGACCTGGAGTAAAACAAAGGAGAGATGAAACGAATGATGACTTCTGTTTGACAAAAGTATAAAAAAGTTTAAAATGCATAACAATAAAAATATCTTGGAAATCGTAAACTCTAAAAAAGATATGTACAGCATATAAATTTTGTGTTTTAACGGAAAGATCTTCTTTGTGCAGTATATTTTTTCTATCTCTTACAATTTACCAATTATGCAAAGGTCATTCCGAATGACGAGGACTTCATAAGGTATTTCCATATATTTGCATTATCTATAAAGTATACCGTATTTCCATTTAGGTTGTTTTCCAAGAGAACTTTTATTATAAACTCTGCGTACAGTGTTGTGAGTCTTTTCAATGTCCAGAATTGCTGCAACTAACAGGTGAGAAGAATTTTTAAAGGTTTGCAAATTGCAGTTTCTAGAGCAAGAAGGTTGTCTGTTGCGGATTGAAATTTACAAAATCCACTTTGAGTATCACTGAAAAACTTGTTTTTTTCTAAAGTCCATTGTAAGCGATTTTATATTTATTGTTTCATTTAAATAGTCACCTTTAACATCTAAAGTCATATCTGTGGCTTTGCATTAGAAACAAATTTTTGTCTGTTGTTTCTTTCGTTGGATTTAAACAGGTTTTTTCCTCAAACACACACACACACACACACATTCACTCTCATACATACTTCCAGACTTTGTGGGAGATGGGGAATAATTCTGGTTACAAAGAAATTCCCCGCCCCAGCCGGGAATCGAACCTGGAACCTCCGGTGAGATTAATAAGTTTTTCTAAAAGCTTACACATACAGCATGTTAGTGCTATAGGTCTATAACTTTGTCTTTATTGAGTTTAGGAATTGCATTATGCTATTACGTCATTCGAAAGAAAACATTTTAGCCGTCGTCGAGCAGTTGTTATAAGATTTCATAGATTAGTAATACATAGGAGAATAAGTATTTTTAACAATAACTTGTTACAGAAATGTAGAGAAAGTACAGTGAATGGAACACATCAGACTTTTTCATCACTAATGCATACTCAAATTTCTCCACACAATGCAACTTCTTATTAATTTGTTTATACATTTTTATGCTATCTCTTTAAAGTGCATTAATGAAAATGTTAAAGATAGATTTTCGAAATAATGCTGCATTTTTGAGAAAGAAAGTATTAATTTTTTAAAACTCACGAGTTTCTAAGGAGTACAAAAACTATATTTTTTTCTACAATAACTAGGGTTAATATAAACTAATATAGTATAACAATCTTTATGTTAATAATTTTAGAACTGCATCACATGCCTCATTTTATTATAACAATGCATTTAGGCAATAATAGTTATTATTTAAATAACAAAAAATTAGAAGTTTTATCAATGGGCAAAATCATAGTGTAAATAACTGGTATATATTTCAATAAGATATTTTGGATTGTGGTGGTTTTAAAAATTTCAAACACATCTCACCTTAAGAGTTACAGCTTTAGTGTGAATAGGACCCATGCACAAGCCTAAACATAGTACTGAACGTACGGAAGCTGGTGTACTATGACTGTGACGTCACCCCGTTCCACAGTGACCGCTTCTTAGCCGAACTATTCTTGGCTCATTTTACTATTGTGTAAAATTCTGTTGGTTCTATTCTGGGAGGGCTATTCAGTACTGCCACTTGTAAGTTTCAGTTTTACGTTGTCAAAAGATAGAGGCATCCAGGACGTTTCCATGGCCTCTTGTATCCAAAGTTACGTGCTACAAGCATCTTTTCTGCCTGCGGCATTCAGGTGACTTTAAATGTTGCATAATTTATAGAGGAGTAAGAGAACACATCTAGGTTCGCTTTGAAAATGTAAAGCCAGCCGAGCCGAGCTGCTAACGACGGGTTTTTGCATATCGAGCGACGCCTCTGGTGTAGCGACACCGCGAAAAGTAACATTTCCATATAATGCATGTTTATTGTCATCTGCATGCTACCTCAGCTGTGGAACACAATGCTGCTTCTTGCCACCGGTTGCTTCATCGTATGGCCTTTACATCCCTTGTAAATATATTTTACTTTCTCTAGCCCGTGTGTACGCTGTACATAGTGGTTAGAGAATGTGTTGTTTCCTTTCATAATCGGCTGACCCTCATGTATTTGTAGAACTGACACCCCCCTAATACTTACAAGCCAAAGCCTAGGGGTCAGAAGCCTGTCGGGGAGCCAACGGCACGAGACCATAGAGTGGTCGGCCCGTAGCCAGGCATGAACATGAAATGTATGATACGAAGCATAAGTAAAACTGATGATTGGAAACTAATGATGGAACAATTGTTGGAAAGAGTGGCGGAAGAAACCAGGTAACCCGGAAAAAACCCGCCCAGGTGGCCTTTCGTCCACCGCGAATCCCACATGCAGAGGTAAGCGGTCTAACTACACACCCCCGGCGCCGGAATTTATTGTATTGCAACCAAAATTTCTATGTCGAGATTTCACAGAAAATGTATGTTTTGCGGTCCGCAGACTACAAAAATAGCAGTTTTAGAAAAAGGTGTGTATGTATGTGTGTGTGTGAATAGCATAGCTCAAAAACGAAAAGACCGTTAACCGTTAATTGCATGATGTTCCACATATGCAACAAAGATGATTAATCAAAGCTTGTAGTATTTTAGTGGTTTTTTTAATTTGGTATTACACTAATCTTCATAAATAAAGTTGGGGTAGCTATAACTGTTTTACATTGTAACATTATTAATATTTTTGCAAAAAAATGGTAGTGTCATTATTGCCAAAGAGCAAACTCCATGCAACTGCAGTCAAACGTAACCCCGTCAGCATCCAAGCCTGCCATCACACTGGTTATTTTTCTTGGGCCCTCCCCATCCTTTATCAAAAGCACATTTGACTGCACTCGGTGAAACTCGAACACGTTCGGCTTTGAACGGATGGCAATTCCATTACCTATCGCACTAACGATCACGGCTATTCAAGTCGCTACAATTAACGTGCCGGTGAAAGGGTTATAAATACCTGTTGGCAAATTAGAGGAAGATTGGCATATGTAGGAAAATAAATCATATATTTAAGGATTAAATACCAAACTGAATATTTAGTTTTAAGTTCAGCATCTTCCAAGTATTTTCAAGAAGTCACTCACTCCAAACTACCATTAGCATATAAGATTTTTCAGAATGCTTTATATTCTCAGAGAAGGCTATAATGAATTTTTATTAAAATACCAATGTTTGCACATTGTATGATCAATAAAATATACATATTGAATTGTTTAGTAATACCTTCTGAAGTCCTCTTCATTCTAGATGACTTTTGTCTAATTGCTAAACCGTAACACAAAAATTTAGAATTCTTTAAGATGGGCAATTTATGACAGATAACTTTACTTGTGAGGCTAACCATGTTAGAGAAATTCATTCTAGTAGTTTACCTTTTAAAATATTTATACTGTTCTCAAGCGGGAAGTTTTATTTTGTTTTGCTTTTGGCCATGCAATGAAAATGGAATTTTAAGTCATGATATTGCGACCAGCTTATAAAGGATTTCACTATAGATTTAGCATAGTGTATTATCTATTTATCTTCTAGTTACAGGAAGTTACAGGACCATTTATTTTAATGTTTATATCGATTAGAAAAATCAAGGTTTTTACTTTCTATACACCACTATCTTAAGTACATAGTAAATAGAGAAAGTATTGTATTCCATTAAATATTACATATCGAGATTACACTAGAAATATTACACTGTTTTAGGGACTCCGTATCCAAAACAAAGCATTTTTAGAAAAACGTCTGTGTATGTGTATGTCTATGTGTCTGTATTAACTAAAATTATGTCAGTAAAACATCAAACTTGATATTAAAGTTTAGTATCCTCCAATGATTGGACACAAATATTTGGAGAGCAATTCCCCGCTACCCTTTACATTGAAAAATGTCCAATTTTTTTTTTATTTTCTCAAAAGAACTCTAACGATTTTGATCAAAATACAGCATATTAAAGATATTTACATGACCAATAATCTTGAATTATTGGGGAATCCTGAATTATTGGGAATAACCTCTGGAAACCTTCATTCTGGGTGACTTTTGATAAAAAAAAAAGCATTTTCAGAAACAGGTCCATGTGTGTGTGTGCGAGTGTGTTTGTGTTTGGACAGCATAGTTCAAAAACGAAAAGTTTGGTATCTTCAAAGGATGCGACACGAAGATTTTCAAGAAAATCCCCCCCAAGCCTAAATTTTCGATATTTTTGTTTTACTTAAAAATGGCTCTAACGATGTTGATTAAAATATCAAATATTAAAGTCATATCTATCACAAATAAAATGTAAATCTTGAATTTTCTGGGAATAGCTTCTAAAGACCTGTTTATTCTCGATGAATTTTGCATAGTTTAGTATAACTAGTAAACAGTAAGAGATAGACAAAAATTTACTTTACAAAAACTGTAGATCTTGTTAAAATACACAAGTTATGTCATACACATTTTTTGTGCAACTTACCATTTTCCAGGTATTCCTTGTTATTAGTTTCAAATGTGAAGTATCTATACCTTTCTCAGACGGAAGTGTCCGTTTTTCTTTTGTTCTACTCCTGGCCAAGTAAAGAAACGATTTGCAATGACAGTCGCTTAATGACAGCTTTTAAAACATTTGACTATTACTTTATCCAGTGCATTCCCTTAGTTCCATTATATTTATAAGGAACTATGTAATAAAATTCTGCTAATGTTTATCTCGATTAGCATGGTGTTGAAAGAAAAATTATGTTTTGTAAGAACTTTGTAGAGCAGCTAGAGAAAGTCATGTGAGTGTAACGCATCAATTTTTTTTCTCGAAAATTGAATGTTTAAAGTTTCCGAGATATTCCTTGTTTTAAAATACTTAAACTTCTCTCATATTGGAATTTGTCAACACCCGGCCATGTAAAAACAAATTTCAATCACATAGCAACCAGCTATTTAAAACATTTGACTATCGCTTTAGCTAGTGTGTTCCCTGATACAAGGATGCATGTAATAAAACTATTTCTGCTTATGTTTTTCTCGATTAACATGAAGTAAAAGACTTAACAATAATGTGTTACAAAGACGAAGAGAAAGTTATGTGAATGAAACTTTTTTAAAAATACTTTGTTCCAGAATTAGTAGCGAAAGTAATGTGAATGCTGTATTAGATTTTTCTTGGTATTCTAGGCACTATCTAACACATTTATTTCATGCATATTTATAAGTCTGAATCAATATTTCAGTACTCTTTCTGTTATCTTTCCGTTGTCATTCTACTCAGTTTTCTCTACTATATTGTCTATACGTTAGATAGCACATCATTTATCTGTATTTCTCATATGACCTCTGCAAAAAAGATGACCGCAGTGAAGACGAAGAAGGCCCCAAGCCTAAATAATGAAAGTGAAGAAGAGGAAGAGTAAGTAAGAAGAAATGATTGTAACTGTCTTCAAAGAAAGCTGAAGCTTTCAGCATCATAAGAAAACCCAACACATGTTCTGTCTTCTTCGCACTAATGATTTAATCTGAGCACGTAGTCGACCAGCAGTTTCTTATTGACGTTTTAATGGCGTCTCTCTCGAACACAATAAAGAAGCGGCTTGATTTTTTACCAGACTCTCTCTACCAGCATTGTGTCCTCCATGTTTCCTATTTTTCGACTTGCTATTGTTACAAGTCTTGGACAGCGTCCTGGAATTCTGGCAACTTGCCCTCGCTGCAATCGTTCCAGGAATTCGTGGATTTTTACTTTCTCTACACGTACAGTACACAAAGTGTATAGAGAAGGTAATGCATTCCACCCAAAAATTTAATAGCAAGGTCTCACCGAAATAAGACGTTTTAGGGTCCCCTGTATCCTAAAAAAAAATCATTTTTAGAAAAAGGTCAATGTGGGTCGTTGTGTCAGATAACACAGAAAACGAAAAGTGGGTAAAATACCAAACTTGGTATATAGGATGTGACACAAAGATTTTGAAAAAATCCCCCCACCCCCAAACTACCCTTTTCATGGAAAAATTTTCTCAAAAGTCGCTCCAACGGTTTTGATTAAAATACTGTACATTAAATATATTTAAACGCCAAATATAATGTGCATCTTTAATTTTCTGGGTATACCCTCTGATGGCATCTTAATTCTGGATGAATTTTGCTGGATTATGCATACTAGCACACCGTAAGAGAAACGCAAAAATGTAGATGTTAAAACACAAAATTATGTCATATTCGTTTTTTACTTTCTCTATACGTAATATGTACATAGGGTAAGGAGAAGGTATTGCACTCCACTATTAATTTCGATACCGAAGTTTCAACGAAAATATTTAGTTTTAGGGTCCCCTGTATCCAAAAAAGTATTTTCACAAAAAGGTCCGCGCGCGCGCGCGTGTGTGTGTGTGTGTGTGAGTGTGTGTGTGTGTGTGTGTGTCCATGGTCTGTGAACACGATAAATCAATAACGAAAATTCCGTAAAATACAAACTTGGTATTTAAATTTAGTAGCTTCCAGGAATGCGACACGAAGATTTTGAGAAACAAAATCCCCTCACCCAACCACCCTTTACATGGAACCTTTTTCGAAAATGTTGATTTTCTCAAAAATGGCTCTAACGATTGTGTTAAAATATTGTATACCTGACAAGTAAAATGTATATCTTGAATTTTCTGTGAATACCCTCTGAAGAGTACTTTATTCTGGATGAATTTTGCGAAATTTTGAATAACTGCTAAACTGTGAGAGATAGACAAAAACTTACTACACCAAAAATGCAAAGTGCGTTAAAACAAACAAATAAGTTATATACATTTTTTTCGTGGAGTTCATCGTTTTTGAGACATTCCTTGTTTTTGGTTTCATGTTTGGAAAAGTTATACTTTTTTTTTCATACAGGAATTTGTCAACTGCTGCCCATATAAACAAAGGAACTTCAGTGACATAACAACGAGCTTTTGACTCTCACTTTAACCTATGGTACTCCCTTATTTCGCTTCAACTTACAAGGAAGCAAGTAAGAAGACTATATCTGCTAATTTTTTCTGATTAGCATGAAGAGAAGAGAAATATGAGCTTTTTAAGAATAATTTGCTGCAGAAATGTAGAGAAAGTCATGTGAATGGTACACATCAGATTTTTACTTTCTCTACATGCACTATGTACATAGTGTATAGAGAAGGTATCGTATTGTTCCCAAAAATTTGATACCGAGGTTTCAACGGAAATATATTTTTGAGACTTCCTGAATCCAAAAAAACATTTTTAGAAAAATGTCCGTGTGTGTGTCTGTTTGTGTGTATGTGTATGTCTGTCTGTCTGTCCGTTGAATACCAAACTTAGTATTGAAGTTTGGTATCTTCCGGGGATGCGACACGAAGATTTTCAAGAAAATCTCCCCACCCCTAACTCCCCTTTCTATGAAATTTTTTTCAAAATTTTTCATTTTCTCAAACATGACTAACGATTTTTATTAAAATATCGTATACTAAGATATTTACCAGACAAATAAAACGTATTTATTGAATTTTCTGGAAATAGCCTCTGAAAACTGCTTTACTCTAGATGAATTTAAGGTATTTTTGCATAACTGCTAAACCGTAAGAGATGGACAAAAGCTTACTGCACAAAAAATGTAAAGCACGTTAAAACACACAATTTATGCTATATACATTTTTTTCGTGGAGTTGATCGTTTTTATATATTCTTTGGTATTGTTTTCAGCTTTAAAAAACATACTTTTCTCATACAGGAATTTGTCAACTTCTGTCCATACAAACAAAGAAACTTCAGTCACATAACAACCAGCATTTGACTATCACTTTAACCTATGGTAGTCCCTTATTTCCCTTCTACTTCTAATTTTTTCTCGATTATCATTAAGTAAATAGAAGAATAAGCTTTCTAACAACAATTTGTTGCAGAAATAAAGAGAAAGCCATGTGAATGGAACCTATCAGATTTTTTTTTCGTGGAGTTAGCCATTTCTGAGATATTCCTTTTTATTTGTTTCAGATTTAAAATATATGTTTCAACTTTTTTCTCACATGGAAATTTGCAAACTACTAGCCATGCATAGAAAGGGATTACAACCACGTGGCGACCAGCTTTTAAAAGATTCATTCGATTATCGTTTTAGCTCCTACTTACAAGGAAGCAAGTAATTAAGGCAATTTCTTCTAGTGTTCTTCTCGTTTATTATAAAGTAGATAGAGGAATAGTTTTTTTTAGTAATAACTTGTTACAATGATATAGAGAAGGTCATGTGAATGGAACACAATGCTCGCAAAAGTTTCCACTCAACACAGATGGCTGGATTCTCAATTTATCTGACACAGAACTCAATGTTCTTAGTGTGTAATCTACCTGAATTAAAGCAATATATTTAAAAAATCTGAGTGAATTATTCACATTACTTTCTCTACATATCTGTAACAATCATTGTTAATAGCTTGTTCTTCTCTCTTCTAATCGAAATAAATACTAACAAACACGGTCTTATTACTTACTTATTTATTAGAAGAGAAATAAGGGAATATACCAGACTATACTGACAATTTTTTATAAAATGTTGTTACTATGGGATTGATATCTGGTTCTTTGTTAGGTCTGGAGTTGACAAGTTCCCGTACGAGAAACATATTTTAAACCTGAAACCAATCGAAACATCTCGGAAACAGAACTGCATGAACATATATATGACATAAATTGTGTATTTTAAAGATATCTATACATCTTGTGTGGTAATGTTTTGTCTATTTCTTACGGTTTACCTGTTATGCAAAATGCAGAAAAATTCACCCAGAATAAAGATGTCTTCAGAGGCTACTGCCCGAAATTTCAGGCTAAACATTTTATTTCTCATGTGAACATATTAAAAAGAAGAGGTGTAATCAAAATCGCTAGAGAAATTTTTGAGAAGATCAATATTCTCGAAAATTTTACAATGTATAGGGTAGTTGGTGATGGGGGGATGCTCTTGAAAATCTTCGCGTTGCATCCTTAGAAAATACTGAACATAAATATAAAGTTTGATATTTAACAGATTTTTCATTTTTGAGCTATGCTGCCCACAGACACAAACATACTCACAGACAGACACACACTAGGACATTTTCTTAAAATGCTTTATTTTTTATTCAGGGAGCCCCAAAACATGAATTTCCGGTGAAAACTGGGTATCAAATTTTTCAATGCAATACAATATCTTCTCTATAGACTATGCACATGGTACTCTATGGCACGATTGTCCACAAGGGACCTTAGGCTACCGCCCGGCCGCTGCTTCCTCCATCTCGGCACGCGGCGTCATGAATGGGGTGCAGTGCTGGAGGGCGAGCCGTGATCAGCGCCTCGAATCCCTCTCGGCCGGTTGATACGGTCTTCTCAATTTGGAGACGCTCCTTCTCAATCAAGTAGCTCCTTAATTGGTCTTCCAGGGACCTCACGAGGCTGAGTGCACCCCGGACCCGGTATTCCAGCGGGGTAGAGTTACCCATGCAGGTAACGACAATCGTACCCAGGTCTCTCGCTTGGCAAGCAGCCGCGCTACCACCACGCTAAGGAGACGACTAATATAGCCTGTAGCAGAATTAAATTGAGACGACTGTCTGTTGCTGAAGAAGTCCCACGTCGTGGTGATATTTATAGCAAGAATATTATGCAGACATGTCATAGAAATTAAAGGTGGTAGTTGGTTACCTATGATGTAGTGGTTAATGGTTTCGCTCAGATTCGAAGCTGGGCCCTCTGGTGTGATTTTTTGGATCGGATGTTGTCACATGAATTTATATTTTCCAATAAATTTTCTTTCACCGTGTTTTCTTAAATTGGCGAATGTAATTGTTATGCCAGGGTTCTTACACTCTTAGTTGGAAGATAATGGCCCTTCCGTTATAAAAGATTTAACTATAGAGGTAGTTAGAGTCAGACTGAAAAATTCAATACTATAACCGGGATTTGCACCACGGAGTTCCAGATCTCTAGCCGGTTGTTCTAACCACTTAGCTACCATGGCAACATTCCGATACGGTGTTAAATTCCTCAACTGACTTGCACGTTTCCCGGTAAACCACAAGGTGACCTCAAATTATTTTGAGACAACATACTCCAATTGTGACTTACAATGTCTTAAGTACTTTATGTCCTGGACTTCATACATTTTTGAAGGCTTAAAACAGTTAGAGAAACGCTGGAAAAAGTGTATCAAGCTAAAAGCAGATTATTTTGAAAAATAAAAATTACCAAATTTGATTTAACTATTTTTATTTCCTCTCCTCGTACTATGTACATAGTATATAGAGAAGGTATTGTATTCCACCCGAAAACTCGATACTGAGATTTCACATGGAAATATACGTTTTGAGACACACTAAATCAAAAAAGAACATTTTTAGAAAATTGTCCGTGTGTGTGTGTGTGTGTGTGCCTGTGAGCAGCATAGCTAAAAAGAACCATTAAAAACCAAACTTAGTATTTAAGTTTGGTATCTTCCAAGGCTGCGAAACGAAGTTTTCAAGAAAATCCCCCCACCCCAAACTACCCTTTACATAGATAAAAGTTATAAAAAATTGATTATCTTAAAAATGGCTCTAACAATTTTAATTAAAATCTTGTATATTTAAGATATTTACTTGACGAATAAAATGTATATCTTGAATTTTCTGGAAATAGTTTCCGAAAACTATTCTGGATGAGTTTTACGGATTTTTGCATAACTGCTAAAGCATAAACTTACCACAAAAAAAAAATGTAGAGCACTTTAAAACACAATTTATGTTATATACTTTTTTTTCGTGGAGTTGATCGCTTTTTAGATATTCCTTGTTTTTGGTTGCAGCTTTGAAAAACTTACTTTTCTCATACGCTAATTTATCAACTCGGGTCCATTCAAACAAAGGAACTTCAATCACATAACAACCAGCTTGTGACTGTCACTTTAACCTATGCTACTTCCTTATTTCGCTTCTACTTACAAGGATGCAAGTAATAAGACTATTTCTGCTAAGTTGTCCTCGATTAGCATGAAGTAAATAGAAGCATAAGCTTTTTAACAATTAATTTGATGCAGAGATGTAGAGAAAGTCATGTGAATGGAACACATAAGACTTATTAAACGGCCGTCTTAGCCTTTGCTAAGATTACATCAAATCCTTCGATGTGTCGACATTTACATTGAAGTTCTTAGATGCTGCTGTGCACTAGAAGCTAAAATCTCAACAATTACCAGCTCTTTACGTAGTGTACCAACCGATAGAAAGTGAAGCGTAACAAAAGTAAGTTGCGCATCAAGGTAGAACCGAAATGCTACTTCTCCAGAGTATGAATTGTGTCGAAAATATCCTTTCTGTGCAGAATTACCTCTGGTTCTATAATTTCTATGTCAACCACTCTCAAGACCTGGAGAAGTGCTCTTTCTGAAAGAACCGAATTGAAAGACCACCAACAACTGAAGAAAAGCAGGATTGTAAAGATCTTTATAGGCTATCAGTTCGGTGTGCAATTCCAAAACTCATTTTGATCTTCATGCCATAATGCAAATATTCTCAATAAAAACTTTTAATTCAATTTTTACACGTGGATACGAAGAGTGTTGCGACCCAAGTTTTTATGTAGGTACTTTGTTTTCAAACTTCTAACTTAAACGTAGTTACAGCCGCGGAAAGCATACGGTAAAGAAGTTAATATTCATAAAAACCTTCTTAAAACTTCTCTTATAGATATAAAAGAAGCACTAAAGGTGAGAGGCTAGAGTCTAAGGACTTCTTACTCCCTTAAACATCAGCATTTATGAGAACATAAATACACTAACCAGATGAATATTAACCTCAAAACTACTTCGAAGAACTTACAACGTAGAGGAAAAACTGACGAACATAAAGGAAATACTTGAATTACCACATGAACGTATTTTAATTTTGTAGCCAACGACTGCCCATTTTTGTTTTTGTTGCCATTAGCTGTTTTTTCACAATTTTTAATATTACATTTTTTTGGCGTACTAAAATAGTTAATTTCTATTCAAACACAATTTCTGTCTAACTTGTATAACTGCGGCCAGAAGGACTAAGTGATTACTCGAATTAAAATGCATGTCGTTTGTCACTCTAGAAAGGTCAAATCTAGGGCGAGACAGTTTTACATTCTCTACTACCTACATAGTACCAATGTAGAGAGGTAGTGTATTCCAAAATCAGGATGTCACTGGACGTTACCTTGTATTAAAAATCTGATGTGTTACACTCACATGACTTTCTGTAACTGTACTACAATTTTCTTACAAAAGATTATTCTTCTTCCTACACAATGCTAACCGAGATAAACATTAGCAGAACGTTATTCTTACTTCCTTATAGGTAGAAGGGAACCAAGGGAATGCATTACGCTAAAGTGATTGTCAAATGCTTTAAATATCGTTATACGATTGTCATTGGAAATCGCTTGTTTGCTTGGCCAGCAGTCTGACAAAAGTATATGTACTTCACAATTGAAACCAATAACAAGAAATATCTTGGAAACGATTACGTCCACAACAAAAATGTAAAGAACACAAATCCTGTGTTTTGAGGAGTGCTACCTTTTTTGCGTATAAGTTTTCGGTAATATTCATCCAGAATAAAAAGGTCTTCAGAGATTATTCCCAGACAATTCAAAATATACACTTTATTTTGGATCTAAATAGCTTTAACATTCGGCATTTTAATCAATATCGTTAGAGCCATTTTTAAGAAAATAAAAATGTTCGAAAATGTTTCCATGTAAAGGGTAGTTTGTGGTCGGGAGATTTTCTTGATAACCTTTGTGTTGAATCCTTGGAGAACACTAAACCTAAATACCAAGTTTAATATTTAACGAGATTTTCGTTTTTGAGCTATATTATACACATGGACCTTTTTCTAAAAATGAGTTTTTTGGACTCAGGGACCCCCAAAAACATATATTTCCGGTGAAATCTCGGCATAACATTTTTGGCTAGAATACAATACCATCTCTATTCACTATGTAAATTGTACATGTGGGCTAGAGAAATTAAAAAGAAGAATTTTTGAAGGTTTGTGTGTGTGTGTGTGTGTGTATGTGTGTGTGTGTATGTGTGTATGTGTGTGTGTGTGTGTGCGAGCACGATAAGATAAAAACTAAAATATGGCTAAATACTAAACTTAGTAATTAAGTTCAGAATCTTCCAAGGATGCCACCTAAATTTTCAAGAAAATCCCTCTACCCCCAACTACCCTTTATATGGAAACAATTTCGAAAAGGTATATGACATAAATTAGTGCTTTAACGAGATCTGCAGATTTTGTAGATAAGTTGTTGTCTATGTGTTACAGTTTACCAGGTATGCAAAACTCCGCAAAATTCGTGCAGAATAAAAAGGTGTTCAGAGGTATTCCCAGAAAATTCAAATTGTACATTTTATTTGCCATGAAAATATATTTCATATACGAAATTTTAATGTAAGTGGCTAGAGCCATTTTTGTAGAAATCGAACTTTTTGATAAATGTTCAAAGTCAAGTTTGGTATTTAACCGACTTTTCGTTTTGAGCTATGATATCCACACACACACACACACACACACACACACACACACACACACAGGAACATTTTCCTAATTTTTTTAGGGAGTCCCTAAACATATATCCATTGAAATATCAATATCTAGCCTTGTCTATCTACTATGCATATTGTAATACGTGCTAGAGAAAGTAAAAAGGAATTCTGAGAGATTATAATGACGAATCGCCGTAAACTAATCCATGGATTGATGACTAAAGAAAAAGAGAAGAGAAGATAATAAAATATTGTATAAAAATATAGAAAATAATGCTATGTGGTATATAATATACTACTATAATATTAGAGCTTCTTTATTTGTATTTATTTGTTTATTTTAGAGTTTAACGCCCGCTTTTACTATCATGGCATCGCATACAATAACACTAATGATGGCGGGGGAAACCGGAGAATCCGGAAAAAGTCCACCCCTGCGCCACTTTGTCTAACACAAATTCCACATTCTGTTGCCAGGGATCAAACCCAGGCCTCTTCGGTGACGGCGCGGCCACATATTGGAGACAATAATACCATAGCATGCAGCGTATAATAAAAAGGTAGAACTGAAGAAAAAAGTTCTTTGTTTTGTTCTTTTAATACACTTACACCTCGTATTTTCATGCTAAGTTACCTCTTCTTATTTTCGCTTTTCTTATGGGTATCAATGACTGCAATAATTTCAACCTACCTCTTCATGTCGTGATAGAAATTTCCAATTCTAAACCCTTTCCCTACAACATCAAATTGTGTTTTATTCGTTTAACTCCCTTATATCCCATGAATCGAGCGAAACATTTTCATTGTGGCGTTCGAACATTTTACGTCGAATATAACATCATTTATTAATTGGTTTTGAGTCTCGAAATTGTTTTAAAATGTGTTTTAGGGAAATGGTCGACTTTATGCATAAGATGCACAGTCGCGAATAATAAAAATGTCAATACAAGAAGCTTTGTGCGTGCGTGCGTGCGTGTTTCTAGTAGGCTTGTGGTGAACCTATGTGTTGTTGCTGTGTACCTACCCTGGTAAGGGTTTAACCACAGGAATGAGGTGAAGGTTGAGGTTTTAAATTTTTGGAGCTTCGAGTGTTGGTTGTAAGGAGGTAGCGCTAGTAGGCTCCTCGAGCGGTTTAATTTTTCTTCAGGAGCAGCATCCTTTCCTGTGCTCCGCTGGTGTTTATTTTTATTTAATTATGTTGGTGAATTTTGATAGACCTCTCCCAATGCTTGTTCAGCTATTACGATGTTGGCTGGTTTAAAGCCGTTGTTACCGGGCCTGCCCACAAGCCATGCGGGGAACGCGGAACCGCCTCTTTCGGCGTTCAGTGGGTAAGTACTCCCCCATAGATCTGACAAGTGCGTTCTCATGTTCGCCCAATCTGGCGTAGAATTTTTGAACCCGGCGCCTAATTACATGGGAGGGACAAAGCTTCATGTAGTAGCCTCAAAGGGAAACGTCGACATACAGAATATATAAACCGGAGTCCTCTATTCTGTACCCGCTGTAACCAGAGAAGCCAGGAATCTGCTGCCATACCCCACACTTCGCAGGCATAGACCATTAGGGGGACTACAAGCGCCTTGAAAAGACGTAACTTTAAGTGAACCGGCATCTGGGAGGCCAGTACAGGGTAAAGGGAAGCTACATCCCACTTCGCTCTGTCCGACGTTCCCCGCACGTGTTCACGAAAAGTTAGGAGGTTTGTGTTAAGTTGGTAAGGTTGTACATGGCTATCGTGACTTCACCTAAACGAATTCACTTTTAAGTATCCGTGCTTAACGGACCCACGAGGTGAACCGCAGTACAACACAGTAATAATTCACGAAGAAATGCAATCCCATGCTAATGGTCTAACTTCCAGACTGAATTTGTTCTGAAATTGTATAATATTCTGTAGAAATACACTATTGTTATTTATCGCTGATTTTTACCGTTCAGCAGAACTATAAATCCTAACAGGTAACTCGTATGAGTCACCTTATATCGGGAATATTGTTTACAGCAGTTGCTGTTTGATGCTGCATAGTATCATGGAGAACGGTCGTTGTGAATTTGTTCTTGCGTCTTCGTTAAGCTACGTAAGGAATAAAGCAGGTAAACTATTGACCAGAAATGAAAATCGTTTAGAAGTTTTTTTGAGAAATATCAAATTGTTCCTATAAAAGAAGTGGTGAAACTAACTTCTGAGTTCATCGGTGTTTTGGGTACAATAACAAACAGTGCTGTTAAGAATATTTATCAAAAGTGGCCGAATAAATACTATAATACCTCTGTTCCTTTTACATTACATAACGCGTGTTTTTGCCACGTGGTTTGAAATTATGATACGTTTCTGTTACGAATGGATGTGTACTGTTGCTCCAAATCTGAGAACCGACCTCTGTTCATTGGTTAGAATTTGAGTACCAGACTTTGGACATAGAAACATTAGAATATGGACACAAGAGCTTTGCAGCTACTAGGTAACTTTCGTTTCCCACCCCTTTCTCTGGTAGCTTTGTTCTGCCCAATTAATAGGCGAGGAACAGAAATTATAAAGGATTATGCCAATCAAATAAAAATATATAGGGAACCCATCACGGGACTTTACAGGATCAGCGTTGGTGTATCTTGTGTTGGCTGTAAGCGATCACTTGGGGACATGGCTTTTGCTGTTTTTCCATTTTGCAGTTTTTGAGTTATGGTAAATTGTCGCTGTTTGTTTTCAACGCAATCTAAACTCATCGAGAATGTGGAACGTACAGGTTCAGTTTGTTTTGTGCTAGTCTAAAATGCGATTAATGCAGCGCGTTTTCGAAAGGACCGAGGCATAAATCCACCAACTCCTGACATCCCACATTGCGACAGGCAATTAAGAGAGACAGTTGGTCTTGTTTATCAAGCCGAAAAGGTGGGGAAACCACGCATTATACAGCTTAATGTTGATAGTATTCAGGCTGCTTTTGTACAAAGTCCAAAGAAATCCACCTGAATCTACCGTCCACGGCGTAATGGATTACACCTACGCAGATCAAAAATATAACTTCATCTTGTAATAAGGCCAGAGGATCGTCCAAAGCGCGGAGCAAATTCTGGAACGGATAGATAGTGATGTGGGTCGTCTCCTTAGCGCGGTGGTAGCCTTGCTGCGTACCAAGCGGGAGTCCTGGGTTCGATCCCCAGTACCGGCGTGGGGATTTTTCCCCCGCTGGGAGACCTGGCCCGGGGTGCACTCAGCCTCGTAAGGTCCCTGGGGGGGCCAATTGAGGAGCTACTTGGAGAAGTAGCGGCTGCAGGTCATGAGGACCGCATTAACCGGCCGGGGGGGGCTCGAGGCGCTGACCACGTCTCACCCTCCAATACTGCACCCCATCCATGGCTTCTGTAGTGGACCGAGATGGGGGACGCAGCGGCCGGGCGATAGGCCAAGGTTCCCCGTGAGCTGTCGTGCCATGCAGTTATAGATAGTGATGTGACGTACTTATTCAAAAGAGTTTTTTCAGGTGAAGCCACATTTTAGTATGTGACAAATCCAACAGAATTTTAGAGCTTAAAGGGTCAAAATCCTTGGCGAATGGCTACCAACATGAATGCTTGATGTTTTATACTAATACGGCGTAGTTAGTCTTTTTACTTTCTGTACATCCCCAACTATTCTTTAGTGGAATACTCTTCGCAAATTTTGATTTTCGCAAAAATGTCTTATAACGATTTTGATTAAAATTCCATAGGTTTAAATTATGTTTATAGCAAACAAAATGTACATCTTGAATTTTCTGGAAATAGGTTCTGAATAACTCTTCATTTTGAATGACTTTTATATAACTTTTTTAAAACTGGTAAACTGTAAGAGACAAAAAGTGTAGATTTCATTAAAACACACAATTTATGCCCTATACATTTTTTGTTAGAGTTAACCGTTTTTGAGATATTCTGAGATATTGGTGTACATTTTAAGCTCTTAATTGTTTCTGAAACGGGAAGACAAATTTCTCATATCACTCTAAGAGATCCGAAGTTCAATTGTTTCAGTAAGTACCGGCTTTTAAAAGATTTGACTATTGCTTTAGCCTAGTATATTTCCTTATTTTGTCTTCTACTTACAGAAATGATGGCGTATTATTTATGGACGATCTCTAAGTGCTGTGGTTCTGAGCGTCCCATTCTAAATTGGGCATGAAAGACCGCTTAATTTTGCTCAGATGCCTCTCTATCAGGCTAGAGGTTCTTTTACGTGGCGTAAATCTACGACACGGGACCAATGGCCATGCTAAGCATTTTTACACCCGGGTTTGAACCCATAAGCAATGTTTAATCTTTTGTAAGATAAGTTGTTTTGTGGAACAGTTGGCAAAAGTAATGTGAGTGGAACACATAAGATTTTCACTTATGTGTACCCTTAAGTACCAGTGCAAAAATCATTACTGAGTGCGCGAAGTCGGACAAATTCACCACTGCACCTGACTTGTAGCAAAACAAGTACTTTACTCGTCACCACTCGACAACAGAATATGGGGTGAGTAAGGCACGTTTTCTTCTTACATTGTTGGCCATCTCCATGTCTGATTTAGATTAATTGCAATCTCATCTACTCTCTTCCATTTCAATTAAGCATTCTTGCAATGGATTGTTACCAAATCTCTGTGGATGGCAAATGATGGCTTCGGGTCTAATGAAAATAGCTTGTCTCCTGTAACGCGTCTGCTTATTTGAAATGAGCCTAAGTTGAATCTTTCGGAAGACAATGCATTAATAAATGATAGGTTTATGAAATCCATCAGCGTTTCGTTTTCATTTATGAGGCAATGAGTTTTGCAACTGTGAACGGTGCGATTCGACATCTCCTGCAAGATGGCACCCCTAACTTAGTTTCCAATCTGAGTGGACTTGATTGGTTTTGGAAATAGACGACTCAAGTAATTTCAAACATGTCACGTTTGCGTAGCCCGTTATAAAGAGAGGTTAAACATTTTGCGAGCGAAAATTTCACGCGCACGTGGCGAGACGGTTACTATAGGAACGTTTGGGTTGAGGCTGTTCCAGCTTTCAGAGTAGATGTTTCATATTTTAATGGCTGTTAGCTGTTATTGGGTCAGGGTATAGGCACTTGACCTTTATCATGGGTGGCTTCTGGTGAGCCCTATAATGGCGCTATATGGCAGTTATCCAACATGTCGTGTAACTGTTATTAGCCCAACGGCTGTAACAACAGCTCTTTATGAAATTAAGGCACATCTGCGCAAGTTTTACAGATAAACTTGCGAAGTATCCTATAGGATCTGATTAAAAAGTTTGACATTCACAGCACAAATATAATGGAGTGCAGAAGTGATATTAATTCTTGACACTGGTTTACGTATTTACACATAATTAACATTGCAGCTAGAGAAGGTATTTTATTCCACTAAAAAATCCATAATCACATTTAAACGGAAATATATGTTTTGAGGTCCCTCATAAAAAGGTTCGTGTATGTGCGCCTGTGGACAGCACAGCTTAAAACGAAAAAAACCGTTAAATACTAAACCTGTTATTTATGTTTAACATCTGCCAAGGATGCTTTCTACACGAAGATTTTCAAGAAAATCTCACCACCACCTTTACATAGAAAGTTTTGGAAACAGTATTTTTCTTAAAAATGGCTCTAAAGACCCTGCTTAAAATATCTTACAATAAAAAGTTTTACATCGCAAATGAGATGTATATTTTGAAGCTTCTGGGAATAGCCTCCTAAGAGCCCTTTGTTGTGGATGAGATTTGCAGAATTTTGCTTAGTAATTAAATCACAAGAAATACATAAATACTTGCTATACAAACATGTAAATCTCGTTAAAATATACAATTTATCTCATATACGTTTTTCTTGCAGAGATGGCCGTTTCCGAGATACTCCTTGTGAGCGGTTTTAAGTTTCAACTACCTAACTTTTCTCAAACAGGACCATGTAATGCGAACCTAATTTCAATTGTTTAACTATCTTTGTAGCCTAATGTATTCCCTTATTTCTGTTTTACTTATAAGGTATAATACCAATTCTACTAATGCTGCTCTCGATTAGTATGGCATAGAAAAAGGTATATTTAGGAATTATATTTCTTATTTTATATGATCCAATATGAAATTTAATACATCATCACTCTCACATTCCCCAAAATTGGGGAAATGGGGTAACGGAAGTATTAAAAACTTTAATACTGTATGACGGTAACACATGCTGGTATAATTTAGCAAGTAAGAATAATCCTGAGAGAGTTTAATGCAATATTCAAAGTAGAACATTAATTTAAAAAAAAAGGTTTACCCAGAATTAATACCACTAATGTATATTAATGCAAGACACTTCCTCTGTTATGAAAGACAGTGACTGTTTGGCTGCTTAGATTGCAATTTTTAATGATTATTACTTATATGTCAAAAACTGTCTGGGTATGCATCCCTGACATCAAAAAAAGAAAATAGGTTCCTATAAATATATGTTCAAAAACATTTCACTTTCGCGTTATTAGTTTTTTTTTATGGAAGTCACCTTCAACGGCTTTCCTGGTCCAACCACCTTCGTTTATTTATGCACTCATTCATAGAAGGCTTTGACTCATTTTACCCTGCAAAGTTGACCGTGTTTTGCCATGGCTACTTGTTAACATTTGCCATTTGTGTTCCCCCAGTGTGGACTTCATTCAGAACACTCTCCCAGACTTGTTAAAAAATTTGTCTCAGCAAATAAGAAGAAACACGTGGTTTATGCACAACGCTCTAGCACATTTTAGTCTCTTATTCGAAACGCACTGACTGGTATCTAGCATGACAAATGGATAGAGAGAAGATGACCAGTTCCATGGCCTGCACGTTCCCTAATCCTTTGAATTTTTATCCTTTGGAGGAACCTTAAATCATTGGTTTATGAAGCAGATATCCCGGATGAAGAAACGCTTAATCTACGTGTCATGGAAGCTTAACGATACCGACTGGAAGACTTTACATTACATGTTTCGAGGAGTAAATGCATGTCTGGACGCAAAAAGAAGGACATTTGGATCATTTGCTACAAGTAGTGTTTGTGTGGAACACCTCTTAATAAGTTGAAAATGTCAAAAATAGAATAATGTGTTACTTTAATAAAATTTTGAATCTCAATAAAGCGAGAATGAAGGGTTTCAGGAGGTGTTTTATATGAACATTTATTCTTATTTTAATGTAAGGAACCTGTCCCCAAACTTCGTAAAAGTATTTTTGGATCCCCTGTACATATAGGAAAAATTGTAATGGGAAAGGTAAATATATCCGAATAAATTAAATAAGGATAATAGAGAGAATATTGTTTAGGTAAGAGCGAGTGTATGGAATCAGAAAGAGATGAGAAAAGACCTTCAACAGAATGATTGTCCAGTACGTGGAGGAAAGAAAAATATGGACCATATAGTTTCTAAATGTGAAGTGACGGAGCTTTGGAGAAAGGAATGTATAAATAGGAAACTTATTAAACATTGTAGTAAAGATAGAAACAAAATGGTCGTGTTCCTCAGCAAAGTAAAAATCCGATGTGTTCCCTTCATATGATTTTCTCTACCTGTTGTGCAAACTATTCTTGTAAAAGAGTACTGTTTACAAACATAATGCTAATTAAGCTAAATATGACCAAAATGGTTTATTTCTTAGT
This sequence comes from Hymenopus coronatus, assembly GCA_030762935.1. Classification (NCBI taxonomy): domain Eukaryota; kingdom Metazoa; phylum Arthropoda; class Insecta; order Mantodea; family Hymenopodidae; genus Hymenopus; species Hymenopus coronatus. The sequence goes on from CM060895.1 coordinate 85,265,004, forward strand.
TCCTTATAAAGTAAGGGAAATAGAGTTATAAACTACGCTAAATCTACAATAAAAGCATTTAAAAGCTCTAACGGTGTAATTTTCATTTAAATTAGGTTCTCTTTCCATCACTAGAAGTACCTATAACAAAAGATATTTGAAACGAATGAAGTCTTCCGTTTGGAAAAATTTCAACTATTTCAAAATTGAAACCAAAACAGATTATTTCCGAAATGGTTCTCTTTGTAAAAACTTGTAAATGACACAGATTGTGTGTTTTAATGACATCTCCATGTTTTGTAAAATATGCTTTTGTCTATTTCCTACGGTTTACCAGTTACGCAAAAGTCATACATAGCGAGGATGACTTCAAGGGCATTCCCAAGAAGTTAGTATATACATTTTATTTATCATGTAAATATGTTCAATATACGGTATTTTAATCAAAATCGTTACAAATATTTTTAGAACATCCATGATTCAAATTCTGGCTGCTATGGCACTGAATTTTACAATTCGACTCTACTTATCCAACTTCATACACGGCTTGTGTGAAAAAAACAATTAATATTTCTGCAAAGTTTATCTTGATTAGCATGATGTAAATAAAATAGTTTCATGAGAATAGTTCATTACCAGAAATGGGAGAGAAAGTTAATGGAACCACGTCAAATTCCTTTTTTCAGAAATAATGCAGTTGCTACTATTCCTGCGATTTATGTACTAGGATCAATTTGCGATTTCGGAGGCATTAGCATAGCAAAAGCATCACCAATATTGATGTAAATATAGTAATCCTAGGAAATACTTTGTACAAAAAACTCCAGAAGGAATTTTTACGTAAACAACTTTCCTAAAAGCCTAGGAAAAATTTCTAAGAAATCGCAAAAAACACTGTCATAGTTTCATTTATATTATATCTTCATTATATTATCTTCAGTTTGTGAATCCGCTTCACAAAGTGTACATTGGTTACAGATAAGTTACATACAATGAAATAAATGATGGTGCAAATTTAGCAATGCATTAAATGTCTGATTATCCGGAGCTAAGTTACCAAATTTTGACTCGTTGAACGTATAATATTCTCAATTTTTCCCAAGTCAAAAGAAACCTAACTTTTGCCTACATTACGCGGCTACGCAAAAAACTTCGCTGTGTTTATTGAAGAGAATAGCATCCCAGGGCAATGCTACGTGCTGAACTGGCTTGCTCTATCCCACGATGGCTTGCTAAAGGCAGCAAAGGGTGAATCATTCTGCTCTCCTGTATGAAGTGAAATAACCGAGAGTGTAAATGTACGATGGAAACGTTCCAGGTGTAGAAACAGTTGTCACTAATGAGGACTAATAAAATCTGATGTGTTCCTTTCATTTCAAATTATGTACCTATTCTGCAAACAAACTATTTCTACAATGCACTAATATTTCTAACTTCATTTTAGAGCTTCTTCGTTAACAAATTTGATCTCTAACCCAAGTAACCCATTCTTTTATCTACAATATGCTAATTGAGATAAACTTTAGCAGAAATGGTTTTATTACTTGCTTCCTTGTAATTAGAAGGGAAATAATAAATACGCCAGTTAAAGTGATATATAAGTACTTTTAAAAGGTATCGCTGTACTATTTGATTTGAAATTCGGCTTTTTTTTTCATAGCTGGGAGTAAACCAAAAATATATGAAAGGTATGAGAATTTTCCGTTATAGAAAAGCTAAACTATTTTAAAATTGAAACCAATAACAGAGTACCTTGGTAATTTTTAACTCCACAAAAAATGAATATGACATTTACTTTAACGAGATCTATATTTATTGTATAGTAAATGTTTGTTTATCTCTTACTGTTTAAAGAATATTCATAAGCCATTCAAAATAAATAGGACTTAACAGCCTGTTAAAGAAAATGCAAGACAGCTTCATGTAATTATCAGTAATTTAGAGTAATTTAATGAAAAACTTTACAGCCCTTTTTGAGAAAAATCAAACGTTTCCATAATTTTTTCTGTAAAACTTAGGGGGTTGTCCTGGATATTTTCTTACAAATCATCATGTCGCATCTTCGGTAGATAGCTAACTTAAATAGCAAGTTTGGTATTTAACAGATTTTTCTTTTCTGATTTATCATGTTCACAGACATTTCTAAAAATATTTCTGTCCGGTGAATTCACAAGACGAATTTTTTGGGTGGAATATAATACCTTTTATTCACACGGTACGTGTAGAGGAAGCATAATGGAGGAAAATAATTGCTAGAATAAAATAAAACAGCTGAATCACATAGGTCGGTACAGGCGGGATTAGATCCTTCGGTTAACGACCTCGCCCATGCGTATCGATTCAGAATTAATGGTGCAAACGTACAACAAGAGGATTCTACATGCATTGTGGGTTGAATAAATCAATTAATAAACTGGGTTTAACCTCTCTCGACACCCCAGTTTTACCCCTTGGCACCTCTCTCTAGTACGGATATACCTCTGACACTACAATACAGGCACCCGCATCACATGATGTCTCCTTTAAGTAAGAAAAGTTGTGTGTGTCTTGAAACCGCCTGACATATCAACTGCGAAAGTTTGTAAGAGACAATGAACGCTGTGCACCTAGCGAAATTATAGCGTATCATGTTCAGAGTTAAACAATGATAATAAACTCTATGATACTTCTCTAACAGTGAGCTTGAGTACTTTAAAAATGAAAGTTACGAGAAACAGGAATAAAACGAAAATGAAATCCTATGATACAACATATATAACTAATCTCTAGTTTAGTAATTCTATTGTTATTTTTCTTTCTCTATACGTACTACGTACATAGTGTATAGATAAGGTATTCCACTCCACCCAAAATTTCGATACCTAGATTTCACCGGAAATAAACGTTTTAGGGTTCCCTGTTTATAAAAAAAAAAAAAAAAAAAAGCATTTTCAGAAAAAAGTCCATGTGTGTGTGTGTGGTGTGTGTTGTGTGTCCGTGTGTCTGTGAGCACGATAACTCAAAAACGAAAAATCGGTAAAATACAAAACTTGTTATTTAAGTCTAGTATCTACCATGGGTGTGACACGAAGATTTTGAGAAAAATCCCCCATCCCAAACTACTCTTTACATGGAACTTTTTTCGAAAATTTTGATTTTATTAAAAATTGCTCTAACGATTTTGGTTAAATATCGTATATTAAACATATTTACCTATCAAAAAAATGTATATCTTGAATTTTCTGGGAATAACCTCTGAAGACTACTTTATTCTGGATGAATTTTACGGAATTTTGCATAACCGCTAAACCGTAAGAGATAGACAAAAACTTACCACACAAAAATGTAGAGCACGCTAAAACGCACCATTTATGTTATATACATTTTTTTTTCCGTTTTTAGTTATTCTTTTTTTTTTCAAACAAAGGAACTTCAGTCACATAGCAACCAGGTTTTGACTATTACTTTAACTCATGGTACTAAACAAGTAATAAGCCTATTTCTGCAAATTTTATTTCGATTAGCATGAAGTAAATAGAAGCATAAGCTTTTTAACAAAATTTTGTTGCAGAGCTATAGAGAAAGTCATGTGAATGGAACACATCAGATGTTTACAAATAAAAATCTGATGTGATCCATTCACATAACTTTCTCTGCACCGCTGTTACAAACTATTGAAAAAAACATATTCTTTTGTCTACATATGAGAATTGCTAAATATTAGCAGAAATTGTCTTAACTACTTGGTTTCTTATATGTATATAGAAGGGAACTAAGGGAATGCACTAGGCTAATGTGATAGTCAAAGCTTTTTAAAGCTGGCACTATGTGGTTTAAATCAATTTCTGTGCAGAGCCAGAAGTTTACAACTTTACGTGTGAGAAAGGTAAGTATTTTAAATTTGAAACAAATAACAAGGAATATCTCGGAAATGATCAGCGTTTTTCTCTTATCTCTTACAGTTTACCAGTTACGCAAAATTCAGCAAAATTCATTCAGAATAAGGTGGTCTTCAGAAGCTATTCCCAGAAAATTCAAGATATACATTTTATTTCCGATATAAATATTTTAATGTGTCGTATTTTAATCAAAATCGTTAGAGCCATTTTTGAGAAAATCAAAATGTTCTGAATTTTTTCCATGCAAAGAGTAGTTTAGGGTAGTGGGATTTTTGTGAAAATTTTCGTGTCGCATCCTTAGAAGACACTAAACTCAAATACCAAGTTTGGTATTTTATCGACTTTTCGTTTTTGAGTTATCGTTTTCACAGATACACGACAACACGACAACACACACACACATGGACTTTTATCTGAAAATAATGTTTTTGGATTCGGCTGACCCTAAATCGTCTATTTCCGGTGAAATCTGGATATCGAATTTTTGGGTGGAATGCAATGTTTCCTCTATACATTATGTACATAGTACGTGTAGAGAAAGTAAATGTGTAATAAATGCTTCTCCAACTAGCACGACCCAAATATCTTGTAACTCTCTTTTAAGAGAATGTTCCTCAGATCTTCTGTCTTAATATAATTCGCTAGTATTTCTTTTTATATCGGTACTTATCTATTACTTCCGAGTGTGTCACTCAAAGGACGTATTGAGAGTCAAGATTCTAAGTATCCACTCCGTCAACTAATAATTGAGATTGGTTGTGAAGGAAAATAATGTTCTGGAAATTGCGGGACTACACATTTCATTACCAACGTAATTTAGCATGTGGGTACTTTGTAGTTCCTTTATTACGTATAGTAAGTGGGCATTGTGTTCACCCTAATATTCGATGTTAAAATTTAAGTTCGTTAATAAATATCATCCTTCCTCTCTAACCTAGGAGGCCTGGGTTCGAACCAAATGTGGGATTTGTAGTGGACAAAGCGGCGTCTGGGCGAGTTCTCTCTCCAGTTTTCCCTGCCACTCATTTTATCAACTGCTGGGTAATCACCCATCGTTTTGCCAATTTCACATCATTTCATATCAGCCACTTCCTCACTTTCATACCAGGTCACCTGGTATTCGGGCCACTCTCTCTGATCCAGAATCTCTGCTCCTCAGCAGAAATCTGATCCCCTGGTGGTCGCTTGTACTGAGGTGGGTATGCCCTTTATACGAAGAGAGAACAGAGAAAGAAGAATAAAAAAGCTGATGAGTTCCATTCATATAATCTTCTTTACATCTCTGCAATAAATTATTTTTAAAAAAATTATGCTCCCATTTACTTTATGCTAATCGAGAAAAAAAAATAGTAGAAATAGTCTTTTTACTTGCTTTCTTATAAGAGAGCACCATAGGTTAAAGTGATAGTCAAAGCTGGTTGCTATGTGGCTTAAGTTGTATGGACAGGAGTTGACAAAGTCCTGTGTAAGAAAAGCATAATTTTTTAAATCTGAAACTAAAAACAAGGGATATCTCAAAAACACCAACTCCATGAAAAAACTGCATATAACATAAATTGTGTGTTTTAAAGTGATCTATATTCTTTTTAAATTCTTTTCCATATATTACGGTTTAGCAATTATGCAAAATTCCAAAAAATTCGTCCAGAATAAAGTAGTCTTCTAGATATACAGGGTTACTACAAAAGAAATAGACAACTTCAACTGCCTGTAAAACAAAAACTATTAGAGATAGCAACCTAATTATTTTGGAATTTGCTAGAACGCAATCAGCAACTGTTGTCCAACGACATTTTAGAACACGTTACCACAAAAATGAAATGATGCGCTCACAAAAACCAGCATCGTCTTATCCTGTCGCAACATGTCGATGCAAAAGTCACGCCATATGACCTTATCTTCTTCACTCAGAAACTGCAACATCTGTAATCTGTAAGGCATCATGTGCAGTCGCTTCCGCAAGATTTTCCATACAGTTTGCTGTGGAATTTGTAATTGCATGCTTGCCCTAGATGTCGATTTCTGTGGGCTTCTTATGTAGGCAGAACGAACACGCTCAACGTTTTCTTCCGAAACTCTTGGTCTTCCCGAGCTCTTCCCTTTGCACAAACATCCCGCTGTCTCGAATTTTCTATACCAGTCGTAAATTGACTGTCCAGTCAGTGGCGTTTTGTGGTAACGTGTTCTAAAATGTCGTTGGACAACAGTTGCTGATTGCGTTCTAGCAAATTCCAACACGCAATATGCCTTTTCCACAGGATTTTCCGCCATTTCAGCTTCTGCAACAACAAACAAAACACTACAGCGTTACCAATAGTATCAAACAAAACTTTGAAAGTTTCTCAATATACCTCCAAAATAATTAGGTTGCTATCTCTAATAGTTTTTGTTTTACAGGCAGTTGAAGTTGTCTATTTCTTTTGTAGTAACCCTGTACATTGTATTTGTTAGGGAAATGTCTTTAATATATAACATTTTAATATATTTTAATCAGCCACATAAATGTGATACTTTACAGTCATTTTTGAGAAAATAAAATGTTTGTAAAAAAGTTCCATGTAAAGAGTAATTTGGGGTGGGCGAATTTTTATCAAAATCTTCGTGTCGTATCCCTGGAAGATACTAAACTTAAATACCAAGTTTGGCATTTTACTGACTTTTCGTTGTTGAGTTATCATGTTCACGGACACACACAGAAAATACACATACACACACACACAAACACACGCGCGCGCGGACCTTTTTGTGAAAGTGCTTCTTTTTTTTTGATACTGGGGACCCCAAAACATATATTTCTGTTGAAATCTCTGTATCGAATTTTTGGTTGGAGTACAGTGCCTTTTGTATACACTATGTAGATAGTACGTATAGAGAAAGTTAAAATGAAAGTCTTTTGGAAAGCAAAATTTATATTTAAGTCCAGCGGCTTCCAAGGATGCGACTCACAGACCATCAAAAAAATTAACCACCTAAAACTGTCCTTTACAGAAACACTTGATAACAGAAAAAAAAAATAGCAACTTGAATTTTCTACAAATAGGCACTGAAATACTCTTAATTCTGAACGAGGTTTGAACAGTTGGTAAAAATAGAAGATAAACAAAACCTCACTACAAAATATATAGAGAACTCGCTTACCATACAATTTTACCCAACATATTTTCTTCTTAACCACTTCCAAGATATTTCTTGCTTTTTATTTCAATTGTCAATACTTATATAGTTCTCAAATGCGAAGTAGTAATTCTTTTTTTTTTTCTTCTGATCATGTAAAGAGAACGAATTTGAAAGCCATTACATAGCAACGCACTCCTAACAGATATGACTAGGGATTTAGCCAAATGTGTTCCCTTATTCCCCTGTACCTACTGCTAATAAAAGCATTTGTGCTACTGTTTACATTGGTTATAATTATATAGATTGAGGAATAAGCTTCTGCAACAATAATTCTTTGCAGAATAAATAGAGAATGTCAAGTGCGTATGTGCGTGTGTTAATGAGGGGATTACACACTACAGCCATTGGAGATCCCAGGAGTATAGGCGGAAATGCGAGTAATTTTAAATGGCGGTCAAATCCGGAGGACCATGGAAGAATCACCGTGGAGGGTCCATAGCATATTTCAATCATTTCCTCATCAAGAAGCGTGAGGGTTAGGAGCCCGCGTATCAGGACAGACCAAACTCCCAAAATATGACTTCCAAAGCCATCCCGCCACCAGAAGCAGATTTCAGAGCACAGTCACCTCCACGGAAAGACGCCACCACCGCAGTACTCGCCGACACTTACAGCTCTGTAATACACCGGTTGGATGAAATGGAAGAGAGGAAGTTCGAGGGAATAAAGAAACCTCCCTAGCATTTGCCTAATGAACCGGGAAAACCCCGAAAAAAACATGAATTAGAGAGGTTAGCCGCGGGAATCAATCCCATGATCTTCCAAAAGCCAGTCTCAAACGAAGAGCCTGAGTCTCTTGGCTCAGTGCAAGTGAAGTGAATTAACACATTGGGGTTTCACTACTTGCCATGAACTATATAGAGAAGGTATGCACTTCATTAAAAAATTCGATATCGAGATTCATCCGAAATACACGTTTTAGTGTCCCCTGTATCTAAAATAATATTTTTAGAAAAAAGTACACGCGCGCGTGTGAATGAATGTGTGTGTGTCCGTGAACATTATAGCTCAAAAATTATAGTCGTAAAACACCAAACTTGTATTTAATTTAGTATCTTCCAGGGATGCGACACGAAGATTTTGAGAAAAATCCCCCCACACAAAACTACCATTTACATGGACAAATTTCGAAAATTGTGATGTTTTCAAATTGCCTTAGCAAGTTAAAATATCGTGTACTTAAGATATTTTATGACAAAGAAAACGTGCATCCTTAATTTTCTAGGAATAGCCTCTGAAAACCTCTTTATTCTGCATGAACTTTACATAACTAGTAAACCACAAGAGCTAACCAAACGTGTATTAACAATTTATGTAGATCTCGATAAAAAATACAATTTATGCCCCATATAATTTTTTTTTGGAGTTGGCAGTTTTCGATATATACCTTTTTATTCATTTTATATTAAAATGTTTAAACTTTTCTCATACGGGTACTTTTCAACACTGGGCCACGCAAAGAAACAGATTTCAGCCCCATAGCAACCAATTTTAAAACATTTGAATGTCAGTTTAGCCTAGTGTATTCCCTTATTTTCTTTGTATGTATAAGAAACTAAATAATACGACTGTTTTTGCTAATTTTTAGCATGAAATACGCTTATTAACAATATTTTGTTACAGAGATATAGAGAAAGGCATGTTAAAGGAACATAAGATGTTTTATCCAAGTGTGCGTGTACAGATAATTGCACTCGTAAATCTCTTAAACAATAGAATGTCCAGGGTGCATTTATCGCCCGGATTTCCGTGGACCCAACATAAGAACGTTGTCAACTTTTATAGCGTCCATGATGTCTGACCCAGAGCGCTTTCCTTGCGAGAAAGTGCCAGGCCGCAAAATGTCTTCTCAACGAACGTTTACCCCGACAATATTGAACCTCTTGCTGATAATACGGTACATGCATGACGGTGCACCGGCTGCTTTAATTTTGCTACTTTGGACGTTATAACGTTTCTCATATCCACTTCGTATTACACAGCCTGCACCAAAACTTTGACTGCAAGCTATAGACCAGATCTCACATAAGAATTTGTTAACATAGGCAAGCATTATACAGCGATATTGTTTTAAATATCTGATGTATTCCATTCTCTAGCTGTTCTACAAACAAAGTTTTCTTATAAAAGATTATTCTTTTATCTACGTCATTCTTATGAACATAAAAATTAGCAGATATTGTCCTTATTACTTTGTCCCTGGTAAGCAGAAGGAAAAAAATCTTAAGTGTTCCATTCACATGACATCCTCTAGCTGTTTGGTAAACAAATCTTTTACTCAAAGCCTTAATTTGTTATCTAAATAATCCTAATCAAGATAAACATAAGCAGAATTAGTTTATTACTATCTTCCTTGTAAGTAGAGGAAAAATAAGAAAATGCACAGGTTTAGTCTTGTCCTTTAAAAGCCGGTCGCTATGTGAAGTAATTGAGGCTCGGTAAACAAAATAGAAACAAAATGTCTTCCCCTTTGAGAAAGTGTTAAGTGGCTTTAAATTGAAACCAATAATCCGGAATGTCTCGAAAGGAATGTCTTTTTAGGAAAGCTTTTATTCATGGGCATAAATTGTAATTTTTGTAAGTAATGTTTTTATTTAGGTAGGCTGAGGTAAAAAATTTTAACTGTATAAAAATGTATACAACATTAATCAAAATCATTAGAGCCATTTTTGAGAAAGTAAAACTTTTCGAAAAATATTCCATAAAAAAGGTAGTGGGAGGCTTTATTTTTAAAAGTCCTCGTGTCGCATCCTTGGAAGATCCCGAACTTAAATTCCAAGTTTGGCATTTAACGGTCTATTCGTATTTGAGCTATGCTGACCACAGACATAGATACACTAACACACACACACACACACACATACACACACGCACCAAAAGTTTTCAAAAATGTTTTTTTTTGGATTCAAGGGAACCCAAAACATGTATTTAGGGTGAAATCTTGGTATCGAATTTTTGGGCGCATTACAATACATTCTATAAACACTATGTACATAGTATCTATAGACAAAGTAAAAATCTGATGTGTTGATTCAGCTAGCTGTTCCGCAGCCAAAGTTTTCTTACAAAAGACTTTTCTTTTATCTGCGTTATGCTAATCCAGATAAACGTTAGCAGAATAGGTCTTATTACTTGTTGCCTTATAAATAGAAGGGAAATAAGGGAATACATTACCCTAAGGCGATTGTCAAATCTTCAAGATATGGCCGCGAAATGAAATAATTGAGACTTGGTTAACTTTGCAAGGTCACGTTTGAAAAAACTGGTGCCTATCCAGAAAACTGTCAAATCTAAAAGATAGTGTATTTTAACGAAATCTACATTTTTGTGTAATAAGGTGTTATCTATTTCTTATGGTTTAACCGCTATACAAAATTCTACAAAACTCATCCAGAATAAAAAGATCTTATCTCATAAAATTAAAGCTACACATTTAATTTGTCATGTGAATATATTAAATATAAGAAGTTTTAATCAAAATTATTAGAGCCGTTTTTGAAAAAACCAAAATGTTTTCTACGTAATGGGTAGTTTTGGGTGGGGGGATTTTCTGGAATATCTTCGTGTCACATCGCTGAAAGATGTTATCTCTCAGATTCGTCAATAAGGGAATCTTCTTTTATCTTACACCTAAACTTCAAAGTTCCACCGACTCATGTTTTTAGAGTTAATAATTGATCGAACATAATGGATGGTAATAGTGTATGTCAAGTGCCTGATAGTCGTAAAACTTCGTAAGACTACTTTGGAAGCATAGGTATCTTGAAATCGTATTATATTCGGACAGATATCCCAAAGGACGACTGGGTTTACATGGAGGAAACAAAATGAGAAAATTAATTTTGCAAGATATCTGCACAGGAAACTCCCAAAGCTTTGCCTACAATAAAAGGCACAAGTAAAGCAGACTTCACTTTAAGTGAGAATTTTAGAATGTTCCCAGGACACTATATAACACCATCTGGAGAACTGTATAGATTTTGAAGCATTGCTATAATTTGCAAACCAAAGAATTATCAATTTATTTCAAAGTAATATTTACGTAGCCGATTAAAGCGATGCATATGTAAATTTTGACCAAAAATTGAAACATTTTTTTTCATATTATAGTTATTTATAGTGGCTTAAATAGACTATTATTTGTATGCAGAATGTTTAGTGCAGGTGATAGCGCAGCTGCTTACCAAGCGGGAGACCCGGGTTCGTGGTACCGGCGTGGGGATTTTTCCCCCGCTGGGAGACCTGGCACGGGGTGCACTCAGCCTCGTAAGGTCCCTGGGGGACCAATTGAGGAGCTACTTGATGGAGAAGTAGCGGCTCCAGGTCATGAGGACCGCATTAACCGTCCGGGGGGCTCTAGGAGCTGACCACGTCTCACCCTCCAATACTGCACTCCATCCATGACACCTGTAGTGGACCGAGATGGGGGACGCAGCGGCCGGGCGGTAGGCCAAGGTTCCCCGTGAGCTGTCGTGACATGGAGTTATTTAATGTTTAGTACACGAGCATGTAATATTAATAATCCTAATATTAACTGAAATATTCTTATATTTATTAATATTAATATTATTAGAGTCGTCATTACGAGGAATTGAAGTTTAGTTATGACGTAGGTAGTGCTTTGTTTGTTCGTTGCTGCGTAACCCCGCCGGAATAAACAGTTTCAATTCTGGGTGTTGATCTCCACCAAATAAATAAATGAGTGAAAATGGACATTTTCGAAGAATTTTTAGATTATGCTAAAAAAGTTGTACTTAGTTTGTTACTCGGCAAGTCAAAAGACTTGTGTGGCAAGGAATTTTCGTTATTTAAAGAATGGAGAGCTACCGAAGGAGTTAAAATAATTTAAAATGAAATAAAGTACTCTTGAGATGAAATAAATACTCATGTTTGTGTTTCCAAGGATACTGAAATGGTGTCTATAAAATAGATTTAATTGTATAAATTCTAATTTTTACAAAAATATATCGTTTTCCCCATTTAGAAAATTTTAACTATCAAATACCTGAAGAATGGATGAATAAGCGCATGCTTAGTAATAGGCACCACCAACCACTTTTTCTCGCAAACATTTTCCAATACTTTTCCATACTCAAAATGTACCACACAAATCAATTGTTCGGGCGTTGCTGTACACAATCCACTTCTTATTTACAGTTACCAGCCATTCAGAAAAGGATCATGCTGTTTGCGTCTAATAAGAATACGCGCTGAATAAAATTTGCTTTACTCAGTTCTGAGAAACCCACATATCACGAATACTTTTGTAAGCTAATATTTTTTGAGTTCCTGGCTAAAGTAGCGGGAGCTAAATTGAGCTCCACTGCAATCACTTGAGTTGTCAATCGTGGATTATTGACTTTCATCTCATTAATTCCTTCTACGCAATTAACAATTGGCTGTCCAGATCGAGGTTTGTCTTTTAGGGAGAAATTCCCAGCTCGAAATAGACTAAATAACTTTTGACATGCTCGATGCCTTATTGTGTCTTCCCAGTAGACAGCACAAATTTTCTGCCGGCACTTACAATAGTAGAATAGCATAATATGTCGGAAATGGTCCTTTTTGCTTTCAATAGTTTGTAAATACAAGTTCATGATGTTCTAATAAATGTCAGACATATCCAATAGCGAGTAGTTGACCACTAAATCGTCGGGGTGTATAGGCAACTATGATAACTAGAGTTCAGGATAAATAGGATCTGAAGCTTTCCTAGCGACAAACATATTCTAGATGTTCTCGGGCTTCAAGCTAGGATGAAGAATTTGACTGATGATGTGAGAGATTCACGCTCCCGAAACGTCGATGACTCTTCATCACTATACCTGGCTTGAAGCCCGAGAACGTCTACTTAGAATAGAGTTCAGAGTTTTCAGACTCTACAGATGGACCTTGCGAGCAAAACGAACGACTTATGAGAAAAGCTTATACTATCTCTAATAATAACACTGACAATAGGTAATTTAGCTTTTACTTAAATCTGAACACGTGAAAGATTGTGAGAATACATAATATGAAGTCCAAATGCTGCGAGTTTTTATTAGCATGAATAGTTGTTTTTTACTTTACACATACCAAAACACGAAGAGGTGTAAACATAAGAAAGATAAAGTTGAATTTTGTACTCACCACCATGTTATACTGGATGTGTTTGAAATAATGACGTCAAACTTACCTGAAAACAAAAAGGAATAATATTTAATGCTAAATAAATTAGCTCTGAATAATAGAGAAAAGATATGCAGGAAAATTACTTATTTTAATTTAAAATATCTTCGTTTCCATAAATTCGCTATTAGTAACTACTGCTTCTTAAACAGGATACGTTCCTTTAATATTATATTTATTTAAAATTCAGTGTTAAAGTATATATTGTTAAATAATCCGTTTTAATGTGACATTAAAATTCTATCTTACCAATCATATATCCATTATCTAAGAAACTATTTCAGATATCACTTGGACATTTTTAAAGAAATATGCTTTCCAAATTCACTGATATCTTTTATACACATATAATAAATAAAATCAAAACATCGATTTTTTTTTTTACTATAACATTCTTTAACCTGATTGATCATTATCGAACGATGAATGAAATTAGTGAAATGATGCTCAAATGATCTCGGGTTCCATGGAGCTTAAAGTTACTCGCCATTTGTCTCCTCAGGATAAGGGAACCCCCCCCAAAAAAAAACCTTATCTGGGTAACTCATCCTAAGCGAGATTCGAACTCACGATTTTTTTAATGTGAGGCAGACACGCTACCACCACACTCCCAGGCGGGCTCTCATTGAATTCTAATCTTAATAAAGTAATTAACGTTTAGAATAAAATACCCATAATCCACAAAAATATGAAATAAGTATCATTAATATTAAATATTTATATAGTTTAAACATTTAACGCTGGTCTTGTAAACCATACTTACTTTTAAAGCTTCAAATCCAAGTTTCTCTATTAAGGAAGACAAGGTTATTTTCTTATTTCAGCACCCTTTGGTTTAAATTTACTATCAATTATTTTAAAAATATTATGATGTCTTCCATTCACATGTCTTTCTCTACATATTCTAAAATGAAATTTCATAAAAAAAGTTTATTCTTCTGTTTTAAGCCATTCGAGGTAAACTTTGATGGAATTAGCCTTATTACTCCATTTCCTTTTAAGTACAGGGGAAATGAGGGAATTCACCAGGCTATACAAGAGACGTGATGACGTGAAATTTGGTTCACTTTGCGTGGTCATTGTTCCATTTGAGAAAACTATAAGAAATTTTAAACCAATAACAAGGAATACCTCGGCAGCACATAAAAATATTATCTGACATGAATTCTCGTGTTTCAACATTTACATTTGTCGTTTAGTAACATTTTATATATCTCTTACAATGTATCATTTTGCTAAAGGTATACTGAGTAAGTATTTTAGAGACCACTACCTAGAAATTTAAGATATACATTTCATTGGTCATAAAAATATTTAAAAGATGGTATTTTATTCAAAATAAGGAGTGTTTGGCGCACGGAATTTTTTGAAAGTATTCGTATAGTATCCTTGGAATATGCTGAACTAAAATTTCAAGTTTAGTTTTTAACTGGCTTTTCGCGTTATAGTTATGCTGTTAGTTATTTAATTTGTTTCACCCCAAAACATATATTTCCGGTGAAATCTTGACTTTGAATCTTTGAATGAAATACAGTACTTACTATGCTTAGAAGAACAGTTGAAAATAATTAACCATGTTATTAAGAGATACCAAAAGCAATCCACAACAGTGTCATTTATATCAGAATCTCTCATCTCTCATTCAAAAACTGTTCAAATCAAAAATGGAGGAAATGTGCAAAGAAGAAAAACTCATAACTTGAGCACACAGAAGCTGCCATAATTAGTTGTAAAAGCAATTTGTAGACCAAAACCTTCCCTGCCCTCCGAACTGTTTAGGAGTTATCATTTTTCTTTTTGGAATGTATTAGAATTCAAAGTACAAAATAGCAAATGCAATGACATCTAATATATATATGTTTAAATGCAAATATTGCGTCTATAACTAGAAAATATACATCAAAATAAACAGGAAACTTTAATTTATGGGCAAAATGCAACACAGTTTTTGATTCAACCCTTCTGCCATTCTAATAAAAATCTAATGTGTTCAATTCCCATGGGTTTGTGCAACAAATTATTGTTAAAAAGCTTATTCTTCTATCTACTTCATGAAAATCGGGGCAAATATTACCAGAATTTATATTATTATTATTTCTTTAAGTGGAAGAAAATAAGGGAATATGCACCAAAACTTCCCTTCAACCTAAATAAATATATTTAATTGAATCTAACACATTACTAAAAGTTTCTGTCCAACTCCTATTTTATCATAAAAGTCTTGCTCCTGCCTTTGAAACTGGATCTTTATGACCTCCAAAAGAATGCTCTTCAAGTTCCCCTACTAAAGCAATAGTCATATATTTTAAAAGCCGGTCGCTAAGTGAAACCATTGCAATTTGGTTCTCTTTGCATGCCAGGAGTAAAGAGAAGAGGAACGAAAAGAAAGACTTCCCTTAAACTAAAACCAATAAATCGAAATATCGAAAACGGTTAACTCTACCAAAAGTATATATGGCATAAACTGTGTGTTTTAACGAGATCTACATTTTTTGGAAGTAAGTTTTTGTCTATCTTTTACTGTTTACCAGTTATGCAAACGTTATACTGAAGTTATCCAGAATGAAGAGATTTTCAAAGGCTATTTCCAGAAAATTCAGGATATAAACTTCGCTTGTTATAAAAATATCTTAAAAATTCGACATGTTAATGAAAAATCATTAGCCAGTTTTGAAAAATTAAAAATTTAGAAAATTTTCCATGTAAAGATTGGTTGAGAATGGAGACGCTTTTTTGAAAAACTTTGCATCATATCCTGGAAGATACTGAAGTTAAGTATCAAATTTAATATATAACTATCGTTTTCTTTTTTTAAACAGTACCGGAGTATGATCAGGACTCCGGCACTGTATCCCCATTTACATTTCTCCCCGCAGGTTTTATTGATTACTAGTTTTACCGTTTTACAAATATAGACACATTGCACAAACATATAACACCCAAGCCCAAGGCGGGACTCGAACCCACGATCCCCTGCCCACGAAGCACCAAAGCGATATGTGTTATACATACTTACAAGAAAAAGTAAAAATTGCATGTGCGACTTTTCAACCTATTGAAGGAATTTCTCAAGTAATTTGTTGTATCCTATCGATCCAAAAAATTGCTCCAGTTATTTTAATTAACCAAAAATAGAACTCTCTATAAGTTTTCGCTGTTTGGCCCCATTTAGGCCAGTTATTGCAAGTTGTATGCATCATACTTTATTTTAAGCTGGCAATAACTTACATTAAATCAGATATGTCATGCGTATGAATGCAGTGAACTGAAAGAGAAAGCAATCAAATATTTATTAGAAATGGAGGGCGACACAGGAAATAGTGACAGCTGCGGAACGGTCACATGGTCTAATGTGTGAAATGGAGAAGAAGCATTCATTGGTTGCAATTTCATGCACCACTTGGTGCCATAGATTTGCAAAACTTTCGGATAGGACTATGAATAAGAGAATAATTTTCGCCTAAATCGAGCAAGAGTTGAAAGCTTATGTATGCTAGGGTCTCTGAACGGAATAAATACATTTATGTACATGTATCTTCTGAATATTTACCATAAAGTTATTTATTTGCTTATTTATTAATTTCTGATGCTGTGACAAGTCTTATAAAATAATAAATTAAGATTAATAATTAATTTAATATTGGTGTACTGACTGGATGTGAAACTCTTACAGAATGGGAAATATTAGTAGTGGTTATTATCTGTATTATTATTATTATTATTATCTGTGTTATCATTATTATCTATATTATGAGTACTTTTATAACAATACAGATTATAATAATAGTAATAATACATGATAGTAACATTACAGATAGTAATAAGATAACAATAACAATAATAACAATAATAACAACAATAACAGTAATAACAACAATAATAATAATACATTTTGGTAATGTTTAACGCCCACTTTTGCTACTTGTCTCACCGCAAGCGATGACACTGGGGATACATGGAATGAAGATGGAGCACCGGTGGAATGCGATGGCGGGTGAAACCGGAGAACCCGAAGAAAACCCGCCCCTGCGCTGCTTGGTCCACCACAGATCTCACATGTGCTGCTTGGAATCGAACCCGTGCCGTCTAACATAACAATAATAATAATAATAAATAATAATAATAATAATAATAATAATAATCTTCCATATCATACCTTGGTGGCAGCAAATTCCTTAAACTAAAATCTAAATTACCTATTAAACCCATAATCCATATTTTTGTAATTTGTTTACAGCACTTAAAACATTTCTTACAAACATAATTTCACAGGTAAGCTTATCTAACAACATTGTGCAAGTCGAACAGAATCCAGCTTGAGATAATACGCATACGCCTGATTGTACCAAGTCAGCCCTTATAGACTAAAACCTTAAAGGGAATTACGGGCATTTCGAAATAACAGCGGATTAAAAATGAAGAGAGCGACCCAATTGATTTCAGTGTTCAATTTGTACGTGTGGAAATTCTCCCAAGGGAACGCTATTCCCAGGTTTATCTGCAGCTGCTCAATGTCCAGAGTGCCGATATGTCGCCATGCGTCCCATTAGACCTCTCAAACCTCCAGGGAATATTCCTGGTCCAACTAGATCCACAACACTCAAGAGTTCCCAGTAAATATTTGGTGTTGGAACACAAACACGGTCGTGATCACATCCAAAATGTACTAATTAGCTGCCATATGAACACCACTGCATTAAAGTAATTTAGAAAAACAGATCTCGAAAGCGGTTCAGTTATAATTCACAAGGATAAATAAAATTACCAATTAAATTTTCATTTTTTGAAATGTGTTACATATAAAGAACCCTCTTCTACAGCATAAATATAAATAGAATCATACAAAATGCTTCTAAATTAAATTGAAAATTCTCAACATAGCTACCCATTAAGAATCTCAATATTATACTAAAATAAAAAAGCTGATAGCAATGAAATGTGAATGAAAGCAGGAGGTCCTGTTTTCGATTCCAGGCTGAGACAGAGAATTTGTGTTTAACCAAAATCAATCCTTATTCCACAGTGCTACGTTCCACAGTCCCCAACGTTCAAGAACCTACAGTCAACGAGTTTGTTTCTTAAGTTAAAAGCCTGACCGATTTGATCAAAGGTGTTTGTATAAATGGAACAATGACAAAATGGTGCTGTATGTTAACGTGAGGCGCACTGAGCGAGGTGGCGCCGCGGTAAAGGTGCTACTTGCATTCCAGAGGTAACTGGTTCGTGATTCATCCTTGCCATTAGGGTGAATGATTGGGTGGTTATTCTCCACGACTTGGTTTGCCTCATTCCCTTTCATGTAATTTCCTTATCATCGTTCAGCCAAAGAAAATTAAGATAGAGTCGGATGATAGAAGAAATCTTCAGAAAAATAGGGATGGGAGACATGGAGGAAGACAGAAATAACGAAAAATGATTCAGAAATCAGTGAGAAATAATAGGAAAGAAGATACAGATAAACAGGAAATAGGGGGAGGGGGGAGATAGAAGAAATCTTCACAAAAATAGGGATGGAATACATGGAAGAAGAGAGAAATAATGAAAAATTATTCTGGAAATCAGTGTGAGATAGGATAGAAGACATAGATAAAAAGTCGCTTTCTTTATACCGTGCGATTAAAATAAAGAAGGAATAGTCAAAAAAGCATGTGTGTGTGTTTAATAAATAAAAGAGGGAACGATTAGCGTGGTTGAGAACAGGGGCAATACTTTTGAAAGATATGATGAAAGACAATGAACTAGAACGTTGTATTTTATGCGGGGAGAAATACGGTATTGTTCACTTTTAACTGAATGTAAAGAGATAAGAAATTGGAGAAAAGAAATTTGGGAACTGAAGTGGGATTCTATGACAGGAGAGATGGTAGTAATGGAAATGTTGAATGGTAGGGAAAGAGAAGAATTAAGGGAAAAGGGTAATATTTGGAAAAAGTAAAACAAACATGGATAGAGAATATGGATATAATGTGGAATATATCACCAATCAGAAGAAAAAAGTGAAGGGCTAAACAATAACAAAGATTTAATATGCTAGTTTAAAACTATATAAAAAATCCATGTGAAAAATCTGATGTGTTCCATTCTGTAAACAAACTATTCTTACAAAATATATTCTTTTCTTGCATCATGTTAATTAAGACAAACATTAGTAGAATTTGTCCTGCTTCTTGATTTTTTATAAGCGGAAGGGAAATATGATTAAAGCGATAGCCATAGCTTTTGAAAGATGGTCGCTATTTGAACAATTCAAGTTCGGTTTGCTTTACAAGGTCAGCAATAAACCAAAGTGAGATGAAGGGAAAGGTTTGAGAAAAGCTACGTAGTTTAAACTTAAAACCAATAATAGGGAATATCTTGTTAACGTCATTTCTACAATAAAAATGTATATGAAATAAATTATGTGTTTTAATGGATAATACATTTTTGGTTAAGTAAATTTTCTCTATTTCTCACGGTTTACTAGTTATGCAAAATTAAGCAAAAGTCATCAAGAATGAGCAGATGTTTAGAAGCTATTCCCAGAATAATCAAGATAGGTAGTTTAATCCAAAGTGTTTAAAAACATTCTTGATAAAAACCACAATTTTCAAAACTTTTTCCACATAAAAGGTAGCCTAGGAGGTTAGATTTTCTTGAAAGTCCTCGTGTTGCATCCAAATTTGGTATTTTACACTTTTAGTTTTTGAGTTATAGTGTACACAAATACACAGAGTTCTTTGTCAAAATGATTTTTTGTGCTCAAAACATATTTCTGATGAAATCTCGGTAATTTTTGATTACAATTCAACACTTTTATATATGTATATATAGTACTATGTATATAGTACGTGCAGAAAAACTAAAAATGAAGAAGTATCTGAAAAGCATTTGAAAAATTCTTGGAAGGAGAAGAAGTTTTCAATAATTTAAATACAGTGGTATTAATTAAATAACCATTATGTTCTTGCCTCTTAGTTTTTCATTTTTAAATTTCTCGGTTAAGCAATTTTTAGGACTACATGTATTTCAATGTCGTAAATACAATTTAGTCTACCAAAAGGATCACATAGGTTGTCTAAAATTAATGAATCCTCAACAGAAGACTTTTCTACAAGTTTGAAGTACCTTAATATTCAGCCTTCAAAGTATGACTTTACAATTTCAGTAAAGTGATCAAGGTACAGTTAAGTCTTGCAGTAAATTCAAAGTACATTCAAATATATTTCGCAATGCGTTATGGCTAAGGCATTCTCATACGAAAGTGGTACAAAATGTAGAAATGTGTCTTTGGCCGGACCTGGTATCGTATAGTATGACACGTGGATGCTTTTTCTGTCTAAAAATTCTAATGTGTTCCATTCACATTGCTTTCTCCAGCTGTTCCACACACAAACTGCGATTCAAATTCTTGGAAAAGATTATTCTTTTATTGACATCCTACATTGCTTCTTTGTATGTAGAAGGGAAATAAGAGAATGCACTAGACTAAAGCTGTAGTCAATTCTTTTAAAAGCCGGTTGCTTTGTGAATTAATTGAAATCTGCTTGTCTTTGCTTGCCAGGAGTCAAATAAACGAGAGACAAAAAGAAATATGTTTTCCCGTTTGAGAAAAGTTTAACTAGCTTAAAACTGAAACCTATAGCACGGAATATCTAAAAAATTATTATTTTTCCAAAAAATATATGACAAATTGTGTGTTTTAACGATATCTATATATTTTATGTATTAGGTTTCTATCTCTTACGGTTTAGTAGTTATACAAAAGTCATCCAGAATGAAGAGGTCTTTAGCGGCTATTTCCATAAATTTCAGTATATAGGTAAATTTTGTTTGTTGTATATATATCAAAAGCTTTAGAGCTATTTTTCAGAAAATCACAAGTTGTGAAAACTTTTCCATGTAAAGGACATTATGGAGTGAGGGTATTTTCTGGAAAATACTGAAATCTGTAGCAAGAGAGACAGATGAGCAAAAATATTCACGATTACTACATTTTTAAAATACACGTTCTTTTATTACCCCAAGTCCCAATGGCATTTTGAATCCCTATCAAAGTTTCTACGTTCTAAGCCAACAAATCTTGCACTTTATGCTAGTAAGCGAAAAATGTGTATTATTTGATTTGTTACTTTCTCGGAATAATTCACTTTGCTAGCTTTTAGAATTAGCCAAATAATTATTCACGCCTTCCTTAGATGTTTTGAGCATATTCTCAAGAAATGACCCTCGGTTGCTTATAGAGCTTTCCGGAACTTAAAATTATCTTCACGATTCTGAGTTTCTATCTAATTTCTTGGCTCCAACACCACAACTCAGTTGCTTGTCTTGGATATGAACTCTCCTGGTAGACAAAGTACTTCGTATAAGAGCTCTGCGGAAGAGCCTTAGTGATTAAAAGATTTAAAATAAAATTCAGGGTATATAAAATGGTAAACATTTGCCCTTCATAAGCATAAGGATGTTCAACTGACGAGCTCAAATTCATGTTAATAGATTAACAAATGCAACTATAAACCGAATTGAGATTGATCTTCAGTAGCAATCAAAGCATTAATTATTCTTGAACCGGTGTTTATATATTAACAGTAATGTAGGTTGCATAAAATGAGTCCTGTACCAGTGTGAAAGGTAAAGACTCAGATAAAAATACCTGTCTTATGCGACACAATTAAAATGCAGTCCTTTTTCCACGGCCGGGATAAAACAAAATATATATGAAACAATTGAAGATTTCCTTCGATTTCTGCTAATTCAATTTAGCTTGGTTGCTATCCCGTAAAATCATTTGCAATTAATTTATAATCTAATGTCTTTAATGGGCGGCATTTTAATCAAAATGATTATAGCCATTTTGACAAAATAAAACTTTTCCATAAGTTTTCCATGTAAAGGGTAGTTTGAAGTTGACATTGCTGCATGAGAAAAGATTTAGGGATTTTATAGCTGAAACCAACAGCAAGGAATGTCTCGGAAATGGTCAACTCTAGAAAAAGGTGTATATAACATAAACGTTATGTACATTTTTGTGCAGTAGTTAAGTTTTTATTTAGATTTTAAAGTTTACTGGTTATGCAAAATCAATTCGCATAGAAAGATCTTCAGAAGCTATTCCCAGAAAATTCAAGATTTCTTTGTTGTTTGAATATTTTTAACATAGATACGCTATTTTAATTAATAGTATTAGAACCATTTTTCAGAAAATCATAATTTTCAAAATGTTGTCCATGTAGTACGTTTGGATTGGAAGGACTTTCTTTAAAATCTCTGAATCACATCTCTTGAAGCTCCTAAGCTTATATACGAGGTTTGTTACTTAACCGGGTTTTCATTTACGAGCTATGCTGTTCACTGATGCGCGCGCGCAAACGCACGCGCACACACATGTATACGGAGCTGTTTCTAAAAATACATTTTTGGGTCCAGGAGGCCTTCAAATATATACATTTCCGGTGAAATATCGACATCGAAGTTTCTCTTCCTTTATGTAAATAGTACGTGTGTAGAAAAACAGGTGAGTATCAATTAGGAACATAGTGACAGATAATCAGATGGATCTCTGCCAAATGTCTTGATTAGGTCATGAACTCTAGCTTCAGTGTGTGGTCGGGCATTTTCAATGGCAATGCAACACTGCCGCTGGGAGTAATAAATGATTTGTCAACAACGATCTGATTGTCTCCAAATTGCATCTATGGATTGCTAATAGGTAAAGTGGTTGATGCGCATGCGCAATATAGGGACTGCAGTGCTGCAGAGGAAACACTTGCTAATGGTATGTCACTTTTCTTAAAAGTACTTCAAGAATAATAGCAACGTACAGAAAAAATAACATTGCGTTCATTAACATGTAAAAGCTCCAAAAAACAGTTTTGTACGTTATTTTACTGCAGCAATACTTCGCTTTATATTTCTTTATAAGTATTTTTCTCGAATTAAGCATGAGACATCTAACACTAGAAAAATGGAAACATTAAGGCCGTTTACTTTCTCTACTTAACAAATAGGTAGAGAAAGTATTTCATTCCACCCAAAATTTGATAATAAGATTTCACGTGAATAAACGTTTAGGATCCCCTGTATAGAAACACATTTTTAGGTTTGTGTGCGGGTGTAGGTCCCTATGTCTATGAATACAACTCAAAAACAAAAAGTCGACAAAACACCAAACTTGGTATCTAGGTTTAGTATCTTCCAAGGATGCTATAGGCCGCGCCAAGCGACCACATGTGAGATTTGTGGTGGACAAAGGGGTGCTGGGGCGGGTTTTCTCTGGGTTCTCCGGTTTCTCCTACCATCGCATTCCACCGGTGCTCCATCTTCATTCACATATCATCAGTGTCACCGCCTGCGATGCCATTAGTAGTTAAAGCGGGAGTTACTACCAAAAAAGAAAAAAAAAATAAAGGGATGCGATATGAAGGTTTTGAGGAAAATTCCCCCTATTCAAAACTATCCTTTCCTTATATTTTCTCAAAAATGGCTCCAAGAATTTTGATTAAAATACGTATATTAATGACATATATATGACAAATAAAATGTATGTCTTGATATTTCTGGAATTAGCCTCTAAAGCCTTTTCATTCTGGATAAATTTTGCTGAATTTTGCACAATTTGTAAACAGTAACATATAGATAAAACCTTACCACATCTGCAATGTAGATCTCATTAAAACACACACATTATTTGTAAAATATATTTTTTGTGGAATTGACCATTACGGAGATATAACAAAAATATATTAAATGGTTTACAAAGCATTATGAAATTCTGCAGAATATTAACAATATCTTCCCAAACAGAATCAAATGAAAGCTTTTCTAAATGCAGTAAATTACGTTGAACATGTTTCCATTTTCAGATCAAAATCATGTTTATGCAGTTTTAATGGGCCAAGGTTAAAGTCAATGTATTAACTGAATATTATAAAGTTATAAAGTTTTAATTATATTACATAAAATTACTGTCGTAATAAAAACATTTCAAAGGATTAAAAAAACAAAATAATATTTTATATTTTAAATGGAGATGAAACGTCTAAGAAACGTCAATGCTATTATCAGCAGCACCTTAATTTAAAAGGCGAAGGCAGTATATAGATAATATTTTGAGCAAAACATCTAAATATCGAAATATTCATGAAAGTCCTGTGTAATGCTGTACTGAAATAAACCCCAAGTTAACAATGTGCGTTTCCACTTCATTCCGCTAATCTCCGACATCACACAAATGCAACATATGCCTGAGTAACATTTCCAAAATAACAATTTCCCCACTAAATTAGCCACACAACCGTGCACCTGTAAAGCCATTGAAATCATCTATGTCGTTCCAAGCGCCACGGTGAGATAGGTTTTTCTTTTTTCACATTGATTTACTGTTTTCTGTTTACGACAAGATAAAAACGTCAAAATCTGTGTGGAGGAAGGTTGTGATGTATCGAAACATTAACTATTGCAACGTTAAAGCTCGTTAATAGCTACAAAACTATTGCGAGTATTTTAAATGAGATTCGTTAAAATAACAGCTTGCTAATTTGATTACAATTATCTATCTCAAACACAATCACCAACCAGAAAAAAACATCTGTGTTAACGAAGATCGATTGAAGATCTGTTGCAATATGGAAGTAATGTTACGAACAGCTTACACTGAAATCTGGTATTTGCGGCGGATAACTAGGCAGAAAAAAATATGTTTTGAGTTACCCAAAATCAAACAAAGAACTATTGTCGCGGGTATCAATGGCGAGAGCATTATGTTACTCTGAATTTAGTTGGCATTTCATTTTATATCTTCTTTAGGTACAGAAAATTTATTGAGCTGCGCAAGTATCAGAATAGATTCGGTTAATGCCCTCCGATGACAAAACTCCGTGGATTTTACAATTACATCAACTTCCGCAGGTTACGTGCAGAAGCTTAGCTCTTACACACGTCACTTCGAATGTTCTAGAACAATTTGAATATGTTATGTTGATTGACACTTACCAGTTAAACCTAGAGAGGAGCCATATTTGATATTAGCTGCTGCCATAATGCAAAACCTTGCTGGGCAGCTTCTTCTTCTTCTTCTTCTTCCCAGTTATTCCCTTCACCTTTTTCTGGGACGACCAACATCTCTCCTTCCTTTTGGTTCATATTCAAATGCTATTCTAGGCAGTCTTGAATCTGCCATTCTTTGAAACTGGTTTTGATATTTTTCAATTTTGGAATTGATTGGTTCTATATTAAGTACTGCTCTTATATCTTCATTTCAGATTTGATATAATTTTGTACATCCTTTTGTTTGCCTTAAATAGTTCACTTCTGCACTTTGTAAACGGTGGTGACCCATGTCTCACTTCCATATAATAGTGTAGGAACCCACATTGTAAAACTTTAACCTAGTTTCCTTTCTTGTTTTATTTCTCATTGTTCTATGTATAGTCCCACATATCATTTGGAACATTGAAATCTTTTAATTCATATCTCTTTCAGTTCTAGTCCAATAGCTGAAGTTACATCCTGGGCAGCTTCAAACTATATAAAGAGCAGCAGATCCCGAATTGAGGGTTCTTTTGTTCCTGCACCTTGGCGGTGCGCCTCACAGCCTTCTACTTACTGGTCTTGACTCATCCTCGACACATCTCTCTCAAGGTAAGAATTTAGAACACTGCCCTCTCTTCTAATTAATAATAATGTTATAAACCATGATTCATTTTAGGGAGGTTCGTTATTGTAAACCAAACAGTTGCCGCAGAGAACCTTAAGATACTGCTTAATGTATTAGCCTTATTTAAGCCGAGCTTTGGGTTATTCCTATCCTTCATTTCCTCAGTCACACTCCCACTATTAGGTCTATTAACTAAAAATGTCACATGAATCCAAAAATTTTAGCTCAAGTAACCTTTAAAAATACATTCAAAGCTGTTTTACATGAAAACTTTTCAGTTTTGTAAGTTTTGCAAAACCACTTATTAGGGAAATTAAAATATCATGTTTTGATATATAAAATGACAAAAAAATTGTAAACCGCGAATGTTTTGCCAGTCCCCATGGCCTCGCTCGCTAAGGCGTCTCGCTTTAGTGCTTCGTTGGCAGGAGATCGTGGGTTCGAGTCCTGCCTTGGGCATGGGTGTTATATGTTAGTGCAATGTGTATATGTTTGTGTTAAGGAACAGTAAAACCAGTAATCATACAGTAAACTTAGAGGGTGATGTAAACGGGGATACAGCGCCGGAGTCCTGATCAGACTCCGGTACTGTTTAAAAAAAATGTTCATAACTATTATTTGTAGTATTTGTTTAATAACTGAATTCTATAAAATAGTGAAACTTCACATTTAAGAAAACTTAATCATTATAAAGAAGGTAAACATATTCGAGTATAATAGGATTTACATAAATAAATATATTATTATGGTGAAGCTGCTCCAAAATATTGCCTTATTTCAAGTCTGAATATTTAGCGTTAAACAGGTAACTTCATTAAATAGCCAAAAATATATTTCCTGCAACCTCATGCAAAGACTATGCAAAATTTTGACACTGCTTTGCTTTCAAAATTCAAATCATCATTATACCAAGTGTCTCAAATGCCCCGTTTTTGAAGTGTCTAGATATCCTTAGCACGTCAAAAGAGTTGCAGAACTCAATGGAGTTATTTTAAATTAAAACTGGATATTATTATTCTTATTATTATTAACCGGTAAGCGGAACCGACGTGAACGACCTTCTTTTGAGTTCCTAGACGAGAGCGAGCATTTCGCGTCTCGGCTGATAAATTATATTTTCCTTTCTTTTAATGCTTCCCTTCATTGAACATTAAGCACACCTTGTGACAATACGAGTAGACCTTGTCAATAAAAAACAATTTTACAGATTAAAATGCAACCAAAAGCTCCACTAAAATAGGGTGTTAATCATAGATACTTAAGATCTTCATTAACATACTGTTTAGTTAATCCAATAATAAACGTATTACAAGACAAAACACAATAGCAACACACTGTAAAATATTAATATCAATAATTAAAATTTTATCATTGTAATAAATATATTTAAAATATAAAATCGTCAGTGGTAATATTTTCAAATTCTTTTATTCTCTCGTTTTTAGATAAGACAGTAAGACCGATTTAAATGTTATATTAGTGTCAGTTACAGCAGCTGATGGTAATTTGTTAAACTATTCTATTCCAGATATCTAAACCCCTTTTGTGACTTAATTAAGCTAACATTGTCCAATTTATACAATTTATTTGTCTGGTATAGTAGGAGTAAATGCCATTTCTCTCGTTGAAGTTCTGATAATCTTGTTTTAACATACAATAATAAAGTTAAAATATAAGGAGAGGGTACAGGCATAAAATTAAAATCTTTAAAATGTGGTTTGCAGTTTGAGTAAGGAAGACGGGTAAAGTCGCTCGTGAGTTCCTTATTGACAAGTTTTATGTTCTCCCAGTTCAATGCCAGTCCTGAAGTGAACCCTTGTTTATTAAAAATCTTGGATTTCTGATTATATACGAAATTGAACGTTTTCCTTAAATCAGGTATCACGAAGTGATCGGCTTTTGAGTAAAGCAGAGAGACAAAATTTGCTCAATGATGTTCAGAGATGTGAATGCCTGACGTGCACCGTTTGACCAACAGCACAGAAAGCAAGAGCAGACAATTTCTTCAATGCTGTGACGGTATGCAACATTTTGCATTTGAAATGCGTCCTTTTCATAATAAATCATTTTCATTATAAATACTAATGCAAAAGAATAATAGAGTAATTGTTTTAACAAACATGAACCTTGATGTATTAAGGTATGATAGATGGATTATGTATTACCAATGTATACTAATCTGTGGACTGCATAAGACAGTTAAATACCAAATTTGGGAGCAGTTTTTAAATTGTTTTATTTTTTTTTAAAAAAACTTATGATTAAAATATCATATATTTAAGATATGATTATGCTATTCCTGGGAATGTCCTCAAAATATCTCTTCATTCCGGACGTATTTTGTATAATTGGTAAATAGCAAGAGAAAGACGAAGGCCTACTACAGAAATAGGTAAGGGTCGTTAAAGCATACAATTTGTGGGATATACACTTTTTGTAAAGTAACTGCTTCTGAGATATTCACCGAGATATTCTTAGACCATGGGAGAAGCTTTACGCGAAACGTCGGCAGGGAGCAGATCAAAAAATGACTGGAAGCTGAAGTAACCCCAATGGACTATGGCCGTGAAAGCCTGCAGATATATCAACTAGCTGTTGTTGACTAAAACTGGTTTACAGGTCTTGCCTAACCACTGTCCTTGTTCAGGTTGTTCGGAAGTTGTTTAATTTCAATAACTTCTCT
The DNA here is from genome assembly GCA_030762935.1 of Hymenopus coronatus. Lineage (NCBI taxonomy): Eukaryota > Metazoa > Arthropoda > Insecta > Mantodea > Hymenopodidae > Hymenopus > Hymenopus coronatus. The sequence goes on from CM060895.1 coordinate 85,293,520, forward strand.
CCGGAGAAGATTGAGATGTCCTTTTGCGTTTACCAGCACCTCTGTATCTTGAAATTTGATTCTGTGACCTCTGTAATTCTGTTAATGTTTATCTCGATTAGAGTGATGTAAATGGAGTACACCAGATTTTGTTTGACTGCAGATCCTTGCTTAGACTTTAATAGAGTAATTAAAACGATTGACTTATTACATCGTTGAACAAAATCAGATACTCTACAAGCACAGTATACCTAAGAGTTAATAATTAGAGCTACCGTAATTCCGACGGGACACAATTACCTACATAGCTATCAGCTTGCTGCCTGTAATCTTGCGAGCCAATGAACGATAAAGATAACCCCAACATGAACATCTCCTATTTGCTGACCGCAGGACCTCACTGAGGCACCTGGTATTGGCTTCTAAAGGAAGCTAATCACAGAGCAGCTCTTCTCGCTGATTAAAAGGGAGCTACACACTACTCCCTTCACGTGATTACACGACCGGAAAATGGCTCTCACATCTTTGAATACACGTGTATCAAAAATTATCTTTGCTCTTCTTTGCTGATCTCTATCGTCATATTACTTGCAATTTGCAACGTTTCCGACAATCCGGTAGCGCTATCGTGCTCCGTGATGGAAATAAGGTAAGGATCCAAAGCTAGGTAATGTGAAAATGATTGTCACCCTCCATGGTGTAATAGTTACCATATACCCAAGGTTGTGGGTTCAAACTCGAAGGAGAACGATGGTTTTTTTCGGGCGAAGTCCTTCGGAAGCCGTTGGTCCTGTCTCGTAGATTTACGGCACGTAAAAGAACCTCAAAATTGGGACGCTTAGAACTACAGCAGTTAAATGGCCGAGTGGTTAGACCATTCAACTCTCACCTAGACATACATCTCAAGCGACCGCATATGAGATTTGTTGTGGACAAAGCGGAGTAGGGGCGAGTTTTCTCCGGGTTTTCCGATTTCCCCCGCTATTGTATTCCATCAACGCTGCATCTTCATTCCATGTATCACCAGTGTCATCGCCTGCGGTGCCACAAGTAGTAAAAGCGGACGTTAAACACTACAAAAAAAACAGCAGTTAAAGAAAACTCAAGTTCAATTTAATGAAAATGAACGTATAAAATAAATAAAACGTCACTTTAATCTTTGCTTATTCTAAACTAGTCTTTCCCAGCGCTCTGTATATAGCTCTTATACCTCGAATGACGCGTTTCCTATGACATTATTATGGAATGATTTAGACGGTTTGTAAAATGTAGAGAAAGTATTGCATTCCACCCAAAAATGTAATACCGAGATTTCACCGGAAATACACGTTTTAGGGTTCCCTGTACCCAAACGAAAAAGTATTTTAGAACAATTTCTGTGTGTGTCCGTGTACCTGTGCACAGGATAACTAAAAACAAAATAATAACTTGGATAAATAATTTAGTATCTTCCAAGGATGTGACATGAAGATTTCGAGGAAATTCCATCACCCTTTTAAACTATACTTTACATGGAAAAATTTCGAAAATATCTATTTTCTCAAAAATTGTTATAACAATTTTGATTAAAATACTGATATTAAATATATTTAAATGAAAACAAAATTTGTATCTTGAATTTTCTGGAAATAGCCTCCAAATACCTCTTTATTCCGGATTATTTTTACAAAATTTTACATAATGGTTAAACCGTAAGAGACACACAAAATATTACCTACTAGACAAAAGATTTAGATCCTGTTAAACAAATAATTTATGTCGTATTCGTTTTTCTCCTAAAGTTGACCGTTTTCAAGATATTCCTCGTTACTTTCACTATAAGTGCTATGTATATAGTGTATAGAGAAATGTATTGCACTCCACCCATGAATTCGATACCGAGATTTCACCGGAAATATATGTTTTAGGGGCCCCTGTATCAAAAAAAAAAAATATTTGCAGAAAAAGGTCCGTGTGTGTGTGTGTGTGTGTGTGTGTGATCGTGTGTCCATGTGTCTGAACAGCATAACTCAAAAACGAAAAGTCGGTAAAATACCAAACTTGGTATTTAAGTTAAGCATCTTCCAGGGATGCGACACGAAAATTTTGAGAAAAATCCCCCCTCTTCAAAATACCCTTTACATGGCAATTTTTTCGAAAATTTTGATGTTCTAAAAAATGGCCGTAACTATTTTGATTAAAATATCGTATATTAAAGATATTTATATGGCAAATAAAATGTATATCTTGAATTGTCTGGTAATAGCTTTTAAAGACCTGTTTCTTCTGGATGAATTTTGCTTAATTTGGCATAACTAGTAAACCGTAAGAGATAGACAAAACTTACTATACAAAAAACGTAGGCGTAGTTAAAATACACAACTTACATCATATACATTCTTTTCGTGGAGCTTACCGTTTTCGAGATATTCATTGTTATTAGTTTCAATTGTGAAGTACTTATACTTTTCTCAGACGGGAATGTCTGTTTTTTTTTTTTTTTTCTTCTACTCCTGGCCAAGAAAAGAAGCGATTTGTAATGTATTCCTTTATTTTCTTCCTACTTATAAGGAACTAAATAATAAGAACATTGTGCTGAATACCTCGATTAACAAGGTGCAAAAAGAAGAATAATCTTATGTAAGAAATATGTAGAACGGCTAGAGAAAGTTATGTAAGTGTAACACATCAGATTTTTTAGCCTAATGCGCCCCCTCCTTATATCTCTTCTACTTACAAGGGATTAATAAGATCAATTCTGCTAATGTATATCTCGATTAGTATAATGTGGCTAAAGATATTTGTAAGAATAGTTGTATGTAGAACAGCTAAAGTAAGTTATGTGAATGGAGCAAATTCTATTTTTATAACTGTAATATTGTAAATTCCACGTAATATTCATGATAACTAAGGCCCGGATTTTAAGGGACATAAACTCTCATTTTAGATTTCTTATGTATTTAAAATAGTTTTTTTTTTTTACTTTTTCTACATGTACCACGCACTCTTAAGTAGAGAAATTGTGTTCAACTCAAACATCCTATGTAGAACTTTTCACTGAAAGTGTATGTTTTGAAGTCTTTTTGAGTTATGTTGTTCACAAACACACCATTCTTTCTCTAAACTTTTTTACTTTCTCTGCACGTACTATGTACATAGATATTGTAATGCACCTAGAAATTCGATACCGAGATTTCACCGGAAATACATGTTTTGTATCCTCTTAATCCAAATAAAGCATTTTCTGAAAAAGGTCCGTGTGTGCGTGTGTGTGGACAACATAGCTCAAAAAATAAAAGATCGTTAAATACAAAACTTGGTATTTCAGTTTGATATCTTGCGACACTAAGATTTTCAAGAAAATCCCCATTCACAAACGACCCTTTACATAGAGAAATTGTCGAAAATTTGTATTTTCTCAAAAATAGCTGTAACAGTTTTGATTAAAATCTCACATATTAAAGATATTTGCATCCCAAATTAAATGTGCATGTTGAGTTTTCTAGGAATATCCTCTGCAAATCTCTCTATTCTGGATGCATTTTTTTGCATTTTGTTTAACTACTATACCGTAAGAAATTTACAAAGCATTAATACTAAAAAAAATGTAGATCCTGTCAAATCACACAATTTATGTCCTTTACTTTTATGTTGTGTAGGTAACCTTTCCGAGATATTCCTCGTTATTGGTTTCAACTGTAAAGTACTTATACCTTCTCAGACAGGAAGTGTCCGTTTTTTACTTTCTCTATACGCACTATGTAATAGTGCATAGAGAAGGTATTGCACTCCACCCAAAATTTTGATACCGAGATTTCACCGGAAATATATGTTTTAGGGTCCCCTGTATCCAAAAAAAAAAAGTATTTTCAGAAAAACGTCCGTGTGTGTGTGTGTCCGAACACGATAACTCAAAAACGAATAGTAGGTAAAATACCAAACTTGGTATTTAAGTTTACTATCTTCCAGGGATGCGAAACGAAGATTTTGAGAAAACTCCCCCTAGCCCAAACTACCCTTTACATGGAACTTTCTTTCGAAAATTTCGATTTTCTAAAAAAATGGCTGTAACGATTTTGATAAAATATCGTATATTAAAATTATTTACCTGTCAAATAAAATGTATATTTTGAATTTTCTGGGAATAGCCTCTGAAAACTACTTTATTCTGAGTGAATTTTACGGAATTTTGCATAACTGTCAAACCGTAAGAGGTAGACAAAAATTTACCACATAAAAATATAGAGCACATTAAAACACGCAATTTATGTTGTAAAGATATTTTTTTTTCGTGGAGTTGATCGTTTTTGAGATATTCCTTGTTTTTGTTTTCGGGTTCGAAAAACTTTTAACTTTTCTCATACAGGAATTTGTCAACTCCTGTACATACAAATAAAGAAACTTCAGTCACATAGCAACCAGCTTTTGACTATCACTTTAACATATGACGCTCTCCTATTTCTTTTCTACTTATAAGGAATCAAGTAATGAGACTATTGCTGCTAATTTTTTGTCGATTGGCATGAAATAAATAGAAACAAACTTTCTAGCAATAATTTGTTAAGAGATGTAGAGAAAGTCATGTGAATGGAATACATCAGATTTTTTTAAACTAATCCATCACCGATATCAAAAATGTAACCAAGTATTTCATTAAATACATTCTGTTTCATGTTTACTACTTTGAAGGACAATTTTAGACTTCTATCACTAATTTTCAGGAAGAAGATATTTTCCCATTTTCAGAGTCTCACAAAGTATTTGAAACTTTAAAAAACGTGATGTGTTTCATTCATACAACTTTCTCTACACCTCGGTAACAAATTACTGTGGTAAAGTTTATTCTTCCATATACTTAATGCTTATCGAGATAAACGTTAACAGCAATGATTTTAATCCTTGCTTCCTTGTAAGTAGAAGGGAAATAAGGGAATACACTAGGCAAAAGTGGTAGCCAAATCTTTTAAAAGCTATCTACCATGTGGCTGAAATCCGTTTATTGGCATTGTCAGGATTGGAAAAATTCCCGTATGTGATAAACTATTTTATAACTGAAACCAATAACAAAGAACATGTCAAAATGGTTAACTCCACGAAAAAAATGCATAAACCAATAATTGTGTGGTTTAATGTGACCTGCAATTTTTGTAGTAACTTTTTGACTATCTCTTGCGGTTTTCCAGTTATGCAAAATTCAGCGAAATTCGTGCACAATAAAGAGGTCTTCGAGGACTACTCCCAGAAAATTCAAATTATACATTTTATTTGTCATGTAAATATGTTTAATACATACATACTATTTTAATTAAAATCGATTGAAAATGTTTGAGAAAATCAACACTTTCGAAACTTTTCCATGTAAAATGTAGATGGGGATGTTATTTTTCTCTAGACATCTTCGTTTCGCATCCTTGGAAGATACTGAATTTAAATACCAAGTTACATGAACGTTTTCTTAAAAATTCCTAAGATGTAAATTTCCGGTTAAATCTTGGTCTCGGATTTTCAGGTGGAATGCATTACCTTTATATACACTATGCACATTGTACGTGTACGGAAAGTAAAAATTACTTTAAAATGTTGATATAGAAAGTAGTTTAACCTGAAAATGCTTTGCTATAGCGTTCAAAACAATTATTATATCCGTCTAAGAGAATCAAGCATTACAAATATGTACTTTAAGGTAGCATTTGTTGTACAAAACAAAATCTATTTTTTTTAACAAAATAACCGTAAAAAGTCCTTCGGGTCCCAATAATACAAACACTTAAATGTTTAGATTCAAAAATGACGTTTTAGCTAATTGTATTAAACTGTAGTAAAGGCTGCTGTTATATCACGTAAAAAATAAACAGAAACAGAAAATGTTGCAGTTGCAAAGATGTAACTACTTAGAAATATACAAAGTTAGAAGAATCAAGACTCTCACGGAACAAAACCTGATTAGACGTTTCATATATAAGAGCGAGCCGGTTGCATTTCTAGAGGGAGGTCCGAAGCTAGCATCAAATCCTTCCATACCGATTACAGAAACACTTACAATATATATAAAAAAAAAAACTTAGATGCCTTATTGTTATTTACATTAGGAAGTATGCTTGATTGACTAATTGCAAAATAATAAGTAAAAAAAATAACTTAGCTTAATATAATTGGTACCCAAGGACAAAAAAAGATATAGTTTCTTCTTTCTTTTTCACATTTAGTCATTTGGCAACGGTAATAAAAGTAAATAAATAAATAAAAAAAAGGTTGTGGGTTCAAACCCGGCGGAGGACGATGGATTTTTTTCGGGCGTAAAAATTCTTAGCATGGCTTCCTTCGGAAGGGAAGTAAAGTCGTTGATCCTGTGCCGTATATTTACGGCACGTAAAAGAACCTCAAGCTTGATAAAAAAAAAAAAAAAAAAAAAAAAAAAAAAAAAAAAAAAAAAAAGCTACAGCAGAAATCCTGAGTTATCTAGTTACCAACTGCAGCTGTACGCAGTTCAGCACAGAGAGCGTGCGCACCAGGAGACTTGTCCATTCAGGATATCTTGGCCAGGCATGGCGCTGCATGTAGCGATCATGACTTCCCTTTTATTTTTTATTTCTATTACTATGTTTACTTTCTCTACACGTACTATACCCAAGGTGTATAGGGAAGGTAATGCACCCAAAATTTTGATACCGAAAAGTTCAGCATCTTTCAAGGATGTGACACGAAGATTTTTAAGAAAATCCTCCCACACCCAACTACCCTTTATATGGAATATTTTCAAAACTTTTGATTTTCTTAAAAAAGGCGCTAAGGATTGTGATTAAAATATCGTATATTAAAGATATTTACATCACAAATAAAATGTATATTTTAAATTTTCTGGGAATTGTCTCTGAAAACTTATTCTGGATGAATTTTACGGAATTGATTTCAGTTCTAAAATACTAAAAATTTTATCACATACGGGAATTTGCCAACATCTGGTAATGTAAAGAAACGGTTTAATCCACATTGCAATCAGATTTTAAAATATCTATTGTTTCAGCCTAGTATTCCAATACTTCTTTTCTATTTATTAGAAAGAATTTTTGCCAATGTTTAACTCGATTAGCATGAAGTAGATAGAAGGACAAGCTTTTTACAAATAATTTGTTAGAGAGATGAAGAGAAAGTCATGTGAACGGAACACATCAGATTTTCTTTTGCTCCTCTCCTGGCCGTCGCAAAGTAGCGATTTGCAATGACAATTGCAGAACGACAGCTTGTAAAACATTTGGCTATCACTTTAGTATTGTGTATTCCTTTAGTTCCCATCTATTTATAAGGAACTAAGTAATAAGAGCATTCTGCTAATGTTTATCTGGATTAGATGGAGTAGAAAGAAGAAACATTTTTGTAAAAGTTTATAGGTCAGCTAGAGAAAGTCATTTGAAAGTAACACATTAGATTTTTTTTTAATTTATTCAGGTAAGGTCAAAACATATATTTTCGGTAAAATATCGACATAGAATTTCCCCTTATTCTTCTATTTACTTAACGTTAATTCAAATAAGCTTTGCTTAACCCTTAGTTGCCTGCATTAGTATACTACATATGCCGTTTTTCCTTTAACTCAAAGTTGAATTCTAGTAAAAATATATGGGAGTAAACATATATAATTATTATATACCAGAATAGAAAAAATAACAGAAATGAAAATATATGTTTATCCTTTATTAATCTTTTTATTCCCGATTAAAATTTTAAATTTTTCTAAACCAGTTTTCATAATCCTGACAAAGGCACTAACAAAAAAGTAGTTAAAATGGCTAGGAGTGTTAGGTGATGGACTGGTCATCCGTTCAAAGCCAAATGTTGCATGGTCAAATGTCAATGGTTGTGATAAAGGACGAGGAGGGCCCAAGAAAAATAATCGGTGTGATGTTTGGAAGCTAATGGGCTTACATTTGTCCCTAATAATGTGGGTTTTACTTTTATTGATTTAAAAAAAAATCACTGCAATTTTATGGCAAAAATTGTATACATTTTTACAATATAAAACAGTCCTGATTACTTGTCGGTTATGGTTGAAGGTTAGTATAACATGAAATTAATCCTAGAGTACAACCCTACTTGTATAGTTACGCTTAAAACAAGCGGAACTTATAGGTACCGACAGGCAATAAAGGGTTAAAAGCTTTTATTACATATTTTCTTGTAAATAAAAAAGATCGTGAGAATACACTAGGTTCAAACGATAGTCAAATCTTTAAGAACTGGTCCTTAACCGATTGCTTTGAAGTTCCATTATATTTACTTTTTCAGAAACAAAAACACAAATATGTCATAACATTTGAGAAATGTTGTGAATATTTTAAAACGAAACCGAAAAAATGCACTATCTCGTAAATGGTTAACTTCAGAGAAAAATATACTGTGAGTTTGCGGTAAGTTTATGTCTGTCGGTTACTATTTACCACTAAACAAAAGCGTATTCAGAATTAAGAAGACTTCAGAGGCTTTTCGCAAAATGTGCAAGATTTAATTTTATATATGATATACATGAAAATGGTGATCTTTTCATTATAATCGTTAAAACAGCTTTTGAGAAAACCAGTTTGTTTTTTAAACATTTACTTAAGGTTTTAATCTCTGTTTGCAATAAACGGAAAATGGATGAACAATACTGATGTCATGGACCACAAGGCAGGAGTGAAACCGTGGAGTCCAGAAATCTAGTTAGCAGAATTCCAGATATAGTTGTAAGGCCATTGGAGGCCAATAAATGGCGCAAATTCCTTTATAACATATGAGGGATAAATATAGATATGGAAACAAACAAGGAATCTGGAGTTAGGACCAAGTAAGGGACTCATTTTAAAGGAATTCTGAGCGGTATAGGGCCAAATGTGGAATAATGAAGGATTTGAGACTGTATAGTGTGACGATTGAGTGCAAAATCAGAGCAGTTAAATATTAGATGAGAATTGTACACAGAGAGTAATCTCGAATTAGGGCGCCATGCTACCGCGAGCAGCTAAGAATAGATGGAAATTCGCTATAAGCATCAAAATTTAAAAAACAGAGAGAGAGATCATCAGAACGGGCTTCATTTATGAGGTCGGTCAGAGAAAAAGCGAGTGGAGAAACTTGATATTGACAGTGAAACAGTGGCGCATTGCACAGAGAAAATTTAGTTGGAACTACATTAGAGTTCAAATCTTTGAGATACATACAAAAATATATCAATCAGATAAGTTTAATTGTGCAATAAAGGACATTAAAAATATGCCTGACGCTGTGATTTTGCTGAAAATGTGAACGTTTGGCGGAGAGTCGGGTCTTTCCACTGTTTTCATTGATACCACTCTGGTACAACATACCACTCGAGAAAAAAAATCTGCTGTGTTACACTCACATCACTTTCTCTATATCTCTGCGACAAATGATTGTTAAAAAGTTATGCTTCTATTTACTACACTCTAAAACAGAAAAATTAAGAGAAATAGTCTTATTATTTCCTTCCTTGTAAGTACAAGTGAAATAAAGGAGTACCATAGCTTAAAGTGATAGTCAAAAGCTGGCTGCTATGTGACTGAAGTCCTTTGTCTGTATGAACAGGAGTTCACAAATTTTGTATGAGAAAAGTATAAGTTTTTCAAAGCTGAAACTAAAAATAAGGAATATCCAAAAACATTCAAATCCACGATAAAAATGGAAATAATATAAATCGTGTGTTTTAACGTGCCCTACATTTTTTGTGTGGTTAAGTTTATGTCCATCTCTTACGGTTTAGCAGTTATGCAAAATTCCGCAAAATTCACCCAGCATAAAGTAGTCTTCAGAGGCTATTCCCAGAATATTCAAGATATACATTTTATTTATCAGGTACATATCTTTATTATAAGATATTTTAATTACAATCGTTAAGGCCATTTTTGAGAAAATAAAAAATTTCGAAATTTTTTCCATACAAAGGGTAGTTGGAATAAGGGGAACTTTTTGAAAATCCTCATGCCGCATCCTTGGAAGATATTCAACTTAACTACCAAGTTTGGTATTTAACCGACCTTTCCTTTTTGAGCTATGCAGCCAATAGACACACACACACACACACACACACACACACACAGACTCACTCGGACATTTTTTTAAAAATGTCTTTTTTGGATTCAGTGGGTCCCAAAACATGTATTTCTAGCGAAATCTTGGTACCGAATTTTTGGGTGCATTACAATACCTTCTCTACACAATATGTACATAGTACGTGTAGAGAAAGTAAATATGCACAACCGATTGAGCAGTTAGCCCCTCATCTCTCAACTCCGCTCGATACTCCCTCAGAAACGGTATAAGCAGTGTATTAATTTAGTCCACCATTTGCGCACCGTGAAATTAGAACTTCAGTTTGTAATGCAGAAGAAATATTACCTCATTTTGTATTACTCGGTGGGCGGGGTGGAGTATTGTGAAACCACAGGATTTGGGGATCACCAGTTCGCAACTCTCAACCTCATTTGTCGCAAGTTACGTTTCATATTCAACCCATTCCCTTCGGTAACGTGGCCTGTCCAATACGCTTATAAGATCATAGCAAACAGGTGAAAGACACGGGTGGAGTCAGTGAGAAGACCCCATCTTACAATAAGTATTTCAAAGCGTATTTTTAATGTATTTGAGTGTACAGCATTGAATATAAAAGTTTCTAATGAAAATACTAGATACTAAAATTGCATCTTTGTAAGTAGTAGGAATCCTAGGTGAATATCTTGGCAAACTGCCTTTATACGCAGGAAAAGAAAGAAAAAAAATTGTCGCGATCCTTTACTTCCACGAATTTGCAGTTAAGGAAATATTGGACACTACTACATGGCCCATGACTAGAAGCCTTCCTGGCGGTGACATGAAAATATCTTTTCTCGGGCTATAAGGCAGTATCAATGAAGATGTTAATAACTAATAATATACAAAATGTAAATAAATACATATAATATAGAAATGAGATCATATTATTAAAGGATGTTAGCATAATCTTAGTTATAAGAAAGACGACATAGCTGAAACTGTACATGGGTCATAAAAGGGAAATCTTTCACAAGGGTTTTGTGGAAAATAGCCAAGGATTTGGATGAAACATATAAAAGAATATCCTTAAGCTAAAAAAGACAACTTAAGCTTGAGGGAGGGTGAGATTGTGAAAGTTATTGGAAAGTTACGAGAGTTAACCGCCTAAGTGAAATAGTAGGATAGTTTCTGTGGATTCTTGAAAAGAGACGCTACTGGGAGCGGGAAAAACAAACCAATTAGAGCACATTTTTAATTCATAGAAGAGCAAGGATGTTCTGAATATGTAGTTCATTCTTATTTACTGCTTAGGTCAGTTCATCTTTAGTACGTCTCCACGTGTAAGAAACGTGACGCCGAAATTTGTGTTCCTCTTGTAAGTGAACGCATATAATACAGTCTCAGTTAATACCACAGAGAAGTATAAAGTGTATATAAATTGTGAATATTATTGGTAAAGTTTAAACAAATTACTCAAACTAAAAGCTACAAATGTGTTATCTCTGAAAAAGTTCCTTTTACCGTTCACGCCCTATTAAGAGATATTTGCTCGACCAAAGAACCCAATTATTCGGAGTAAATATGAATAATATAATATTAAAATCATAATTTACAATAAAAATAATCAGAGATAGCGAGGAGACGGTGTGATTGGCGCACTTATCAGCCAGGTGAACTATATCCACAATATCCACTCTAAAAGCAGAATTTCAAAGCCGTTTGCTATTAAACCCTTATTTTATTTTTTATTTTAAAAATTACTGCTCTAACAAAACATCTCACTTATTTTTTATTAAGAACGGCGTTTGAAAAATAAAGTAAAGGTTTAAAATTTGTAGTACTTATTTTGTGGGTTAAATTAAGATTTGATGTATTGTCGAGATATTTGGTAAAAAATTAAATCTTCAAAAAGGATATGTTATTACTAAGGGGCATTCCAATGGCGGAGACCTTTGTATGTGATGTAAATAAGGTAAATTTTAGACATAATAGGACTTTGAAACTTTGAATATATTACATCAATTATTTAGTATTTTCCCATAAAAGCATATTTGGATGAAAATAGCTGAAATTCCACCCATCACTACCTTAAAATGATTTAGCATACTTAGATGAGACAAGTAGCACCATTCGTTGAGGTTTGCCATTTAGTTTACTTGTTTCTGCCTTCATTGAAAGTTCCGATGCGCCACTGGTTACCTGGCTGCCTTCCTTCACTTCTTCACAACAGTGCTATTTCTTTCCAACGTAAACTTGTGTTTTTTAAATTGGAAGAGTTCTACGCTGCAGTGAATGAGATGTGTTATCGTGCTCTGAGTTGCCAGGTCGCAATCTCCACTCTTTTTATGTTCCTCTCACTCGCACACTGAGCATGTAAATCTGCCTGCGACATGTTTATTTATGTGTATTATGAGAACTATTTGAGCTAAAAATCTGTGGTTTTTAAGGTTCAACTGCGAACATTACTCCCCATCTTCCTCGTAAAATATTTTTTGCAAACTTTTAATATTTTTCTTAGCGCAAGTAGTATTTATGAGAGACAGGATCACTTAAGCGCGAATACAATATGTCAACACAGCACTCCGATTGGTGCCGGGGTGATGGCGCTCAAGGACAAATCTCATCCCATTTGAAAGTCACTGTAGTCACATTCTTTTCAGCTACACAGAGCTTGGTCAAATTTGTTATTTAACGGTGTTTTTGTTTTTGAGCTATGATGTCCACAGACACACACACACACACACACACATACACATACACACCTATTTATTAAAATACTTCTTTTGGTCTCAGCGGGTTTCAAAACATATATTTCTGGCGAAATCTCGATGTCGAATTTTTGGGTGGAATATAATACCTTCTCTGGCAACTATATACATTACATGTACATACGTGCTAGAAAAAGTAAAAAAAACTAATGTGTTCCACTCACATGAATTTCTCTATATCTCTGCAACAAATTATTGTTAAAAATTTATGCTTTTATTTACTTCATGCTAATCGAGAAAAATTAGTACAAATAGTCTTATTGCTTGCTTCCTTGAAAGTAGAAGTGAGAGGTTAAAGCGATAATCAAAAGCTTGTTGCTTTCTGACTGAAGTTCCTTTGTTTGATGGACAGGAGTTGACAAATTCCTGTATGAGAAAAATATGTTTTTCATAGCAGAAAACAAAAACAAGGAATATCTCAAGAACGATCAACTCTACAAAAAAATGTATGTAACATAACTTGTGTGTTTTAACGTGCTCTACATTTTCAGTGTGGTAAGCTTTTGTCCATTTCTTACGATTTAGCAGTTATGCAAAAATACGTAAAAGTCATCCAGAATAAAGTTGTCTTCATTGGCTAATCCCAGAAAACTCAAAATATACATTTTATTCGTCAGATAAATATGTTTAATACATACTTTAATCAACATTGTTAGAGCCATTTTTTGAGAAAATCAAAATTTTAGAACAAAAATTCCATGTAAATGGTAGTTGAGGGTGGAGGATTTTCTTGAAAATCTTCATTTTGCATTCTTGGAGATACTATACTTATATACCAAATTTTGGTTTTCATTTTTGAGCTATGCTGCTCACAGACACACACACGAACATTTTTTCTAAAAATGCTTTTTTTGGATTCAAGGGGTCTCAAAATATATTTACGGTGAAATCTCGGTATCGAATTTTTGGGTGCAATGCAATACCTGCTCTATACACTATGTACATAGTAGGTATAGAGAAAGTAAAAAATCGAACTCGGTAGGGAAGTAAAAGCATAGCCAGGTGTTTCTGCACTGGGTTGTTCATGCTGTTTATTTCAATTTTGATCATTTAATCTTGTACTGTATCTTCTGCCAGTATTTTTAATCCAAGTGTGGTTTGATCAAATTATACAAAATGTTGAGTGTTTGCTGGTCTTGTCAGAAGAGAGTGGCAGGGAACACCTATTTGATGAACGGTTTCCCCTCGAGATGTTTGGTTAGATAAAGCTCTTAGTGAAGCACCGGTAAGTGGATGGATTTGGGCGAGGGCCTGGTCCATTTTAGCCGTAAGGTTGTTTACGAAACCATGAGGTTGTTAGCGGCGATGTGCGATGATGAAAGCAAGAGACGGGCGGCGGATCAAAAGACCAGGTGGGGGAGGGTGTGAGAATAAGTAAACAGCTCGATATAACATGGCAAGTGCTCTACTCGATCATGATGCAACGTGCGCGTCTATCGATTGTTTCTAGATTTACTTTCTCTAAACGCACTCTATTCATAATGTATAGAGAAGGTATAGTAATGCACCCAAAAATTCGATACCGAGAGTTCACCGGAAATATATGTTTTGGATTCCCCTGAATCCAAAAACAGCATTTTTATAAAAATGTCCCTGTGTTTGTGTGTGGGGAGGGGGGCAGCTTAGCTCAAAATCGAAAAGACCGTTGAATACCAAACTTGGTGTTGAAGTTTGGTATCTTCCAAAGATTGGACACTAAGATTTTCAAAAAAATCCTCCCACCCCAAACTAATCTTTACATGGAACTTTTGTCGAAAATTTTGTATTTCTAAAAAATGGCTGTAACGATTTTGATTAGAATACCGTATATTAAAGATATTTACCTGACAAATAAAATTATCTTGATTTTTCTAGGAATAGCCTGCGAAGACCACTTTATTCTGGATAAATTTTACGGAATTTTGCATAACTGGTAAACCATAAGAGATGGACAAAAACTTAGTGCACAAAAACTTTAGAGCACATTAAAACACACAATTTATGTGATATACATTTTTTTCGTGAGTTGATAGTTTTTTTTAGGTATTCCTTGTTTTTGGTTTCAGCTTTGAAAAACATATTTTTCTCATACAGGAGTTGTCAACTCATGTCCACACAAACAAAGGAACTTTAATCAAATAGCAAGCAGTTTTGACTATTACTTTAAGCTATGGTACTCCCTTATTTCGCTTCTACTTACAAGGAAGCAAGTAGTAAGACTATTTGTGCTAATTTTTTCTCGATTAGCACGAAGTAAATAGATGCACAAGTTTTTTAACAATAATTTTTTGCAGAAATGTACAGAAAGTCATGTGAATGGAACACATCGGATTTTTTTTACTTCTGCACGTAGTATATAAATTCATTTTATAGAGATGGTCAAATTATTAATCTGAACTTCATAAGTTACGACTTCTTCCATTAACTATTGCATTTTAAAATGCAATAACTTTTTACTGCTGCGTTTAGTTGTTAAACACTTAAGTTTTGATCGCTTTGGAGAAATGCTAAAAATAGCTGTGCTTTGAACGGTGTAGTGTTATAGGAACGATTTTTACTTTCTCTGGCACGTATGTACAAACAATGCACAATTCTAGAGAAGGTGTTGTGTTTGTAAAATTCGTTGTCGTGATTTCACCGGAAATGTATATTTTAAGGTCCTCTGAATCCGAAAAACTTTTTTTAGAAAAAGGTCCGTGTGTGTTTGTGCGTAAATCCTTTAAATACCGGACTTGGTACTTAAGTTCAATATCTTCCAAGAATGCGACACAAAGGCTTTCAACTACCCTTCAACGAAAAAAATGTTTAAAAATGTTTACTCTGTAAAAAATAGCTCTTACAATTTTGATTAAAATATCGTATATTAAAAATAAACTTTATATCTTAAATTTTCTGGGAATAACCTCTTAAGAGATCTTTATTCTGAATTAATTTTGCGGAATTTTACATAACTGGTAAACCGTATAAGGTAGACAAAAGCTTACTTTATAAAAATGAAGTGCTCGTTAAAAACCACAAATTATGTTATTTACATTTTTTCGCGAAGTTGACCGTTTAGATATTCCTTGTTATTGATTTCAATTTTAAAATACTTCTACTTCTCTTATACAGATCTTGCCAACTGTTGTGCACACAAAGAAAAGGATTTTAGTCCCATGGCAACCAATTGTAAAACATTTGACTGTTGGTTTACTATTGTATGTGCCATATTTCCTTTCTACCTATAAGGAACTACCGTTTTTGCTAATGTTTACTCGATTAGCATGAAGTAGATAGTAGAATAAGCTTTTTAACAATCATTTGTTACAGAGATGTAGAGAAAGACACATGAATGGAACACACCAGATTTTTTTATTCTTTGTATGCACTATGTAAATTCATTGTTTAAAGATAGTCAAATTATTAACCTCAATCTCAGAAGTTACATGTTCCATTAGCTATTGCATTTAAAAATGAAATAACTTATTGCTGCTACGCTTAGTAGTTTAGCATTTAATTTTTGATCACTTTGGAGAACATGAAGTGGAAATGATAAAACTCTGATGTGTTCCATCCACATACTTTCTGTACACCTGCTAAGAAGATTATGCTTCTATCTACTTCCTGCTAGTCCAGGTAAGCATTAGCAGAAATGCTTTATTGTAAGTAGAAGGGAAATAACTGTTTGCCATGTGGTTGAAATCCGTTTCTATGGATGACCAGGATTTTACGAATATCCGTGTGTTAGAAGTATGCATTCTAAATTTGAAAAAAATTACAAGGAATATCTAAAAAATGGTCAACTCCATGAAAAAAAACGTATATGGTGTTTTAATGAAAGTCATCAGAGTCACTTTGTAGAAAATAAAATCTTTCGAATGTTTTTCCATGTAAAGAGTAGTTTGGGGTAGGGAGACTTTCTTCATAATTTTGGTGCTCTATTTTTAGAGGATACTGCACATAATATCAAGTTTGGTATTGTACCGACTTTTCGGATTTTGTTTATCATGTTTACAGAAACACACACACACGCGCTTTATCAAAACATACCATTTTATTTGGTTTTGAAGTATCCTAATTGTGTATTTTCGGTGAAATGTCGTATCGAAATTTTGTCAACGTTTTGTACTTACCATGTACATTGTAAATAGAAATTATAAGTAAAACGACACCATTTTCAGTGAACTATATTCTTATTAGTAGTTTTTACCTTCCTTACTTCATAATATAGGCGAAGAAGCTATTATCACCCAGAAATTTGAACCGAGATTTCATTGCAAATGCACGTTTTAGGGCCCCTGAATCTTCATTTTACACCCATGGAAGCCAGTTTACCTAAAATATGAAATTTGATATTTAGAGGACTTTAGTTTTTACTTTCTTTAGCACATATGTACAATGTACATAGTCGTTGGAGAAGACTCTGTAATCCATCTAAAATTTCGATACCATGATCTTACCTGAAATACTAATTTTGAACCCCCTGAATAAAAAAGGATTTTAGAAGCATATCCGTGGTATTGGCGTGTATATGTGTGTGTGTGTGTGTGGATAGCATACCTCAAAAACTGCCTCCATCATCAACTATCCTTTATGATTATGATTAAAATGCCATATACTTAAGATATTTTTGTGAAAACGGTTACTTTGAATATTTTGGGAATAGGTGTCATTAAATACACAATTTATACCGTGGATCTTTTTTCATTTTTTGTGGAGTTAATCTTTTTCGACATATTCCTTGTTATTGACTTTGTATTTTAAACTACTTAAGCTTTTCTCCAGCGGGAAGCTAATTTTCGTTTCATCGCTTATGTGCAAAAGAGAACCAAATTTCAATTCTTTTATATAACGACGCTTTTAAAAGATTTGACTATCGCTTTAACCCATGGTTATCCCTTATTTCCCTTCTATTTACAAGGAAGCTAATTTTGATCTCTATTAGCATAATGTAGATAAAATAATTTTTTCTGAAAAATTAGGTAAATTATATGAATAAAACAAATCATATTTCAATTATACTTCTAGCGGTACACGTAAGCACACACAGATCATTTTATAAAAATGCTTTGGAGGATCTCTAAAAATATGTTTCTGATGAATTGTTGTGAGAAGTACAAGATTTCATCTATTAGCTATATGAGTAGATAAAGTAATAAATTTAGTTAGTATACGCACTAATATGTCATAGATGGTAGAGGAAATGATATGATAGTAACAAAATAAGTATAAAATCACTTTATTCTAGAATTTAAAAAGAAGTAAATAGAATAGTACGTTTTTACTTTAAAATATTATGTTTTCGTAAGAATATTAGAAAGGAGGGTGGAGAAAGCCATGTAAATATAAAACATAGCATATTAAATGACATTATAATACGCTGCTACGGGTTTCTCAAGCATTTTTGCATGTTTAGGTATTTCACGACGTATAATTCCGCTTAAAATCACGTATCTTAGGGACTTTCATCAGATGAACTGTTAGCTCTAATTTATATGCAAAACGTACTCTTCCTAATTCGTTTTCTTACATCCCATTACATTGAGACATTTATCTGATTTATAGCCTCTCCTGCTGAAAATTCTAAGAATCGGCTGTGTCAGGAAGTCATTTCTGTCTTCTTAAAATATGTTCTTTATCCTCTAAATGACTTAAGAGCTTTTAAAAATGTATAACCGTTCAATTTAATTGATGCGCAAATCTGCTTGAGTATTGGCGTTGAAATGCTTTAGAGCCTATCAAAATGATTTATCGAGAAGAGACTCTTTGGATATTACTCAGTAGTCAAGGAATCGTGCAGCGAATTATTTCAACTTCAACTCAACTTGGGGTTGAGTTAATCCACGTGTCTTTACGACACTCAAGAGTCTCAATTAAAAGAGAGAGAACGGGAACCCCTCGTAGGGAGGGATGAGCCGAAAAGAGACACTGGATGTCTGGAACCAGGAGTGACAGAACACTAATAATACGGTGCCTACAGTTTTCAGATTGAGACGCCCTGCATTATTCACATATTGGAAAGTGCTGATCTTGAATATCAAGTTTGGTATTCAAGGTAATTTTCAGTTTTCGCTGTCTCTACAACGTAAAATAAAAAATATTTTGAAAGACAAAAACGTACTGTGTTATAGACCGAAGATAAAATTTTTAAGCGCTGTTTGCTGGAGCGCCAGTCAGTATTCTATTCCACTCAAAAATTCGATGTCGAGATTTCCTCAGGTCTGAGGTCTGAGTAAAAAAAAAAAAAAAAAAAAAAAAAAAAAAAAAGCATTTTTTGATAAAGGTCCATGTGTGTTTGTAGCTTTGGACAGCATAGCTCAAAAATGAAAAGTCTGTTAAATACCAAACTTAGTATTTAAATATAGTATCTTCCAAGAATGCGACACGACACAGGAAATGTTTTCAAAATTGTTATTTTCTCAAAAATGTTACCAGAAATTCTGATAAAAATATCGTATATTAAAGATATTTACACGACAAATAAAATGTATATTTTGAATTTTCTCGGAATAGCTTCGAAATACCTCTTTATTCTGGAGACGTTTTGTAAAATTTTGCATAACGGTTAAACTGTTAACTGTTAAGATAGGTAAAAGCGTCATACACAAAAACGTATATCTCGTTAAAACACACAGTTTATGTCATGTGTGTTTTTCTTATAGACTTGACCGTGTTTTAGATTCCTTTCAGTTATTGGTTACAGCTTTAAACTACCTAAAATTTTACTTCCTCTAGCATACTATTACATAGTGTATAGAGAAGGTATTGTAATGCATACAAAAGTTCGATACCGAGATTTCACCAGAAATACATGTTTTGGGTCCCCCTGAATCCAGAAATAGTCTTATAATTTTCTGATGTAAGAAGAAGCGAAATAAGGGAGTACAATAGGCTAAAGTGATAGTCAAAAGCTGGTTGCAATGTGACTGAATTCCATTGTTTGAAATAGTCGACAAATTCCAGTATGAGAAAGGTATATTTTTCAAAGCTGAAACAAAAACAAGGAATATCTTAAAAACGATCAACTCCACGAAAAAAAAAGTATATAACATAAATTGTTTATTTTAATGTGCTCTACATTTTCTGTGTAGGTTGTTCTCTCTTACGGATTAGCAGTTATGCAAAAATCCGTAAAATTCATCCAGAATAAAGTAGTCTTCAGAGGCTATTCAAGATGTACATTTTACATGTCAATTAAATCTTAAATATGCGATATTTTAATCAAAATCGTTAGTCATTTTTAAGAACATCAAAATTTTCTATGTTTTTCCCATGTAAAGGGTATTTTTGGGTGGGGAGATTTTCTTGAAAAACTTCGTGTCGCATCCTTGGAAGATACCAAACTTAAATACCAAGTTTGGTATTTAACGGTCTTTTCGTTTTTGAGCTATGCTGCCCACAGACACACAGCCAGATATAGACACACACCGACATTTTTCTAAAAATGCTTCTTTTTTTTTGGATTCAGGGGGTCTCAAAACATACAATTCCGGTGAAATTTCGGTATCGAATTTTTGGGTGCAATACAATATCTTCTCTTTACACTATGTACATAGTACGATTAGAGAAATAATAAAGTGACTGACGAGAAAGCAAAAACGCAACGTAACTATCCAAGTAACCAATGAGTAATAAAATAAATTAACACAAAATTGACGGAAAAAGACGTGTTCCTAAAAAGAAGGCTATCAATAACCCAAATAAAACATGGATTAACAAGACCATTGCTCTGCAATTGTTAGATATTGCTTCATACTCCAGAAGTTCGGATCTGGTTTCTTTATTTATGTTAGTTTAAGGATAAACACCGACGCAACAAGTCCCCTAAGAACTGCAGCATCAAGAATCTCAAGTGCTCACGACTTAGCTAGACCCAGGTAAATAAAACATCAATGAGATGTCGTGTAAGACAATAAAGATAAATATTATACAACGTTTTTAAAGACTGTACAAAAGAAACGCACTGTATTATAAACGGAGGATAAACTAGCTGTTTTCTGCAGTTAGTCAGGTGGTTTTTCCTTTAGCGTCCTATGGGTGCGATATGGAGACAAATGATCTTAATCAGGTTTTTAGTAACAAACGCGGAACGTCAATTAGAAAAACCCTCTTCCGCCTCATCCTATTTTGGCAACAACTAAGAACCGACAAATTTATTTTCCTCCGGTACCTTCAGCTCAGCTTTAGTTGCACACAAATTACCCTCAAGGAGAACGCACGGAATTGCAAGAGGTGGGGAAGAGGGTAGGGGAGGTGCGCCACACTCCGCAAACACCAAGAGAAAACTTTGTTCCTGTGTTTTTTATTTTATTTTTGCTCCTCTAATGCTTCTCCAAAACGAATTAAACCGCTTTATTCCCTTATGCAACCAGCGGCTGAAATTGGAAAGAAAGTTTATTTGTACTCTTGTTACTTATTTTAGGTGCGTTGAAGGTTGAAGAGGGTAGGAGAAATTGATTAGAAAAGCTTTTGATCTCGATAGGTTAGGTACCAGAGTTCGAGTCCTCAAAAGGACCTCTAGATTATGTGTGTTTAATTTACCGGGCAAGATGGCTCAAGCGGTTTCGTCTGTAACTGGCATTCGGGAGATCTGGGTTCGCTCCCTCAGCTGGCACTCTGGCCCTGGGCTTTTCCGTGTTTTTTCTGGGGCCGCTTTGGTGAAATCTGGTCTGCTGTATATCTACCACGGCTGCTTTCACTTCATATCCATTCTTCATCTTTTAGGTCTACAGTAGGTGTGGCTCGAGGCTTTGCACACAGATGGCATGGTTGCTTGCTCGGAGTAAAACGTTTCCACCTGGTTGCGCTGATTGAGGCTAGGCGCCTTTGTAGTGACACTCTTCCGACGGCCTCTCGGCGCCTGTATGAGCTCCATGACGTACCAGGTCTACCAACTAGTAAACTGTTAGAGACTTCCGTTCGTCTCTACGCTTGGCTTCCTGTGTGTTGGCCTATGCTTTCTCCTCTTCTCAAGCCTTCCCCGG
The DNA here is from genome assembly GCA_030762935.1 of Hymenopus coronatus. Taxonomy (NCBI): domain Eukaryota; kingdom Metazoa; phylum Arthropoda; class Insecta; order Mantodea; family Hymenopodidae; genus Hymenopus; species Hymenopus coronatus. Next base: position 85,315,211 of record CM060895.1, read on the forward strand.
GGGGAGGGGGGAGGTCGCAATAAATCAATACTTGTTCATGGTTGTCGAGGTGTCCCCCGCCGCTAACATACTAAATTTAATAAAAGCTTACTTTAATTTCAGGACGTGTAAATATTGGACGAAGTAAATAACAGAAACAGGTGATTAAGTTTAAAAAATAACGTTTTCTGAAATATATATTATTAACTCTAATTTTTAAGGCATTAAAATCTTCATTTATATTTCTTTCGCCATTATTGGTGGTTATTTATAACTCAATTTAAAACAATTTATTATTGTTCAGTTCTAAGGGCATCATTTGCTCGTAACATTAGCTGTTTACTAGGCGTAGGTAAGCCTTTACTTAAATATTTTATCGTTAATATATTTTTTGACAAGTCATAACTCCAGACCGCCAAAATTGCATTTTTATAAAAATGTCTATGCCTTTGTGTGATCAACATATATAAAAAATCTAATGTATTCCATTCATGCAATAGCAGAAATTGTTATATTAACTAGCTCCTTCACATTAAAGGGAAATAGGGGAATTCATTAGGCTAAAGTGCTAGTCGAATCTTTTAAACGCTGGTCACTACGCAATTAAATTCCTTTTTCATTCGATGACTATATATAATATTAATTTTGTGTTTTAGAGAGATCGTTATGTTTTATCTGTCTCTTAGGGTTTTTGCTAAAGTACTCCAGAATAGAAGACTTCAGAGGTTACACAAGAAACCTCAAGCTATACATATTATTTGGTATATAGATATCTTTAACATATTGGATTTTAATCAAAATCCTCAGAGCCACGTTTTAGAAAAAAGAAACTTTCGAAAATGTTTTTTTTTTTTTATAAAGGGTAGTTTGAAGTGGAGAAATTTTTCTTAATATGCTGTTTCGCATTCTTGGAAGGTACTTAACATATAGTCCCCAATTTTCTACTCAAGTCATAACACAATTTCTACTATCATCTTGATGAGAAAGAATTAGAAAGAAGGACAAGTGATTGTAGGAGTAATTTGTTGCAGAATAGGAGAGAAAGTCATGCGAATGAAGCAAATAGATTCTCTCTATTTGTTAGAAATCCAATTCAATGCTTTTTCACTAAAATATTTCTGGTTGAAGTGTAATAAAATCCAAGAATACTTATGCATTTATAAAAGAAATAAACGGCACTCAACAAAGGAATACATAAAAATATCTTTTGTGTTCCATTCGCATGCCTTTCTCTAGCTATTCCGCCAACAAAGTTTTCGCTAAACGATAATATCATTAAGAGAATTGGTTCTTATTAGTTATTTCTGTGTAAGAAGTAAATAAGGTAACACACTATGCTAAAGTGACTGTCAAATCTTTTTAAAGCTGGTCGCTATGTGGAACAATTGAAATTCAGTTTTCTTTTCCAGAAGTAAACCAAAGAGAGGCCAAAAGAAATGCGTGAGGGTCCGCATACGAGAATTGTGGTGGACAAAGAGGCGCAGGGGCGGGTTTTCTCATAGTTCTCCGGTTTTCCCCGCCAGCGCACTCCACCGGTGCTCCATCTTCATTCCATGTATCATCAGTGTCATCGCCTGCGGTGCCACATGTAGTTAAAGCGGGCGCTAAACACTATCACTAGCTGTTTGAGAAAATTTCAAGTAGCTTAAAACTGAAACCAATAACACGGAATATCTGCAAGACGAATAACTGTACAAAAAATGTATATGACATACATTCTGTATTTTAAAGAGATCTACATTTTTGTGCAGTTTCGTCTATCTCTTACGGTTTACTAGATTTAGAACAAATACACAAATGTGATCCAGAATAAAGAGGTCTTTGGAGCCTATTCCCAGATAAATCATTATATACATTTTGTCGTAAAACTGTTAAAAGAAGTGGTATTTTAACACAAAATTGTTAAAGCCATATTTGAGAAAATAAATATTTTCGGGAAAATGTACCACGTAAAGGATAGCTGCGGTCGAAGGGGATTTTCTTGAAAATATTCGTGTCGCATCCTTCATCCTTGGAAAATACTGAATTTAAATACCAATTTTTGTATTTAACTGTGTTTTCGTTTTTGAGCTATGAAATAAATACACACACACACAATAAAGAGATGTTTTTAAAAATGTTTTTATTTCAATTCAGGAGGTCTAAAATCATGTACTTACAGTGAAATATCGGTACTGAATTTTGGGTGAAATACAACACCTCTCAATCTATATACACAGTATACTATCGTGCTAAAAAATGAAAAATATTCATATATAAGTAGGTAGGTGTAGGCGTGAAATACCGAAAGAGGGAAATAACTTAATTGAAGTATAATTTCCCTATGAAGTCCTGAGGGTAGAGTGTATTAAACAAATCAGTTTCTTTATTTAGCAATTAACTCAGTAAATCATTCCCCATGCTGAAGTTTATTGCATCAGATTTCACAAACGTTTGGAAATTCGAATTGCTACCATTACATTTGCACAAAACATTTAATCACGACATTCAGAGTTGAAACACTAAATTTTACGAGCAAATAGTTTCAGCTTTCAAGTGAATGACTGTAATTTTGTTTATGATTTCACAAATTATTGGCAGGATTTGGAAATAGATACAGGTTATTGCATCCTAACATAACAATATTGTATTTTATAAATTAGTGACTGAAAAAAGCTGATATGTACATCGTAACAGCATCTACATGACTTTTCCAACAAACTATTATTAAAAATATTATTTTAACTACATCGTGCTAGTCGAGATAAACCTTAGCGCGAATTGTGTTATTACTTGCTTCCTTGTTAGTGGAAAAGAATAAGGGACTAAAGTGATAGTAAAATTACTATGTGAAACAATTGAAATATGGATTTCTTTTGCATTTACGGGAGTAAAACAAAAGAACTGTGAAACGATATTTGACTTCTCGCTTGAGAAAAGTTTTAGACGTTTAAAATTGAAACTCATAACTAGGTATATTTGGGAAATGGTTAACCCTACAAAAATGTAGAACATAATTGTGTGTTTTAACAAATCTATATTTTTGTGCAGTAAGCTTTTTGTCTATCTTTTAAGACTTACGAGTTTTATAAATGTTGTCCAGAATGAAAACGCCTTCAGAGGCTATTCTCAGACATTCAAAATATATTTGGTTTGTGATGAAAACATCTTAAGCCTATGATATTTTAATTAAAATCGTTAGACCCATTTGGAGAAAAATTAACATTTTCGAAATATTTTCCATCTAAAGGGTAGTTTTGTGTATTTTAAAGATACTGAATCAAAATACCAAGTTTGGTATTTACCCGACTTTTCGTTTTTGAGTTAAGCTGTTCACAGACACGAACATGTATACACACCTGACGTTTTTCTATCTTTTTTAATCAGGGGTCCCCAAAATGTATTTCCTCGGATATCTCGGTAGCGGATTTTTGGGTAGAATAAAATGTGTTCTGTATCTACTATATACAATGTAGGCACGTGATGGAGAAAGCATTAGATTTACGAGCTAGGTGATGTCGCAGTATCGTGTGCTGCTCTCTTTTGTGATGTCCCAAGTTTGATCCTCAGTAATCGCCTGCTCTGTCGGTGGATATTTTTCGTGCTTTACCGCTGTTAGAGTTAATGCTGTAGTGGTGTATTTTACCACAAGTTCCTGTCCGCGTTCCCTTCATTCTAAATTTATAATGCATGACAATTGTCACGGATTTATGCTTAATGGAACGAGTAATTCAAGTAGACACTAGAGGGCTGCCAGGTTTACAGGTCGCTTGGTCGTCCTCTCTAGCAGCTCCAGTAGTGCGACGGGTCGTCAGAGTTGAACTTTTTTGCGCTTCTCTGTGACACTGCCTGTTATCTGTAGCCTCCTGAAGTTTTGTTACTTCATTCATACCTCCTGGGGTAAGTGGGTGTTGACCACATTAGATCTGCGTAGCTTGAATTACGCAATCAGTTCCTCTAAGTTGTGTACTCTACCATTTATATCGAGTGATCAACGAGCTGACTTATCATCCGGAGGTCCCTGGTTCGTTTCCCGGCTGGGGCTGCACATTGTTCTATAACCAGAATAATTCCCTATCTCCCACAGAGTTGGAAGTATGTATGTAAGAATTAATGTGTGTGTGTTTAAGAAAAAATAGCTGATATGTTCCATTCACATGAATTTCTCTACATCTCTGCAACAAATTGTTAAAAAGCTTATGCTTCTATTTACTTCATGTTAATCGAGAAAGTAATTAGCAGAAAAAGTTTTAATACTTGTTTCCTTATAAGTAGAAGCGAAATAAGGGAGTACCATAGGTTAAAGTGATAGTCAAAAGCTGGTTGCTATGTGACTGAAGTTCCTTTGTTTGTATGGACAGGAGTTGACAAATTTCGTATGAGAAAAGTTTTCAAAGCTGAAACCAAAAAGAAGGAATATCTCAAAGGCGACCAACTCCACGAAAAAAGTACATAACATTATTTGAGTGTTTAACGTGCCCTAAATTTTTTGTGTGGTAAGCTTTTGTCCATCTCGTACGGTTCAACAGTTATGCAAAATTCCGTAAAATTCATCCGAAGTAAAGTAGTCTTCAGAGTCTGTTACCAGAAAATTCGAGATATACATTTTATTCGGCATGCAAAAATCTTAAATATAAGAGGTTTTAATCCAAATCGTTACAGCCATTTTTGAGAAAATCAAATTCTTTTAAAAAAGTTCCAGTAAAGTGTAGTTGGGGATGGGGGGATTTTGTTGAAAATAATCTTGTCGCACGAAAGTCGAAAAGTATGTTAAATACCAAATTTAATATTTATGTTCATTTTTCAAGGATGTGACAGGAAGATTTTTAAGAAAATTGTCCCACCTAAAAATACTCTTTACATAGAAGACTTTTCTAAAACTTTTATTTTCTCAAAAATGGCACTTTGGATTTGATTCAAATAAGATATGTTTAAGATTTTCTAAGGTAAATGAAATGTGTAACTTAATTTTTCAACAAAAGCTTATTCATTCCGGATGGCTTTGTTTAACTGGTAAACTGTAGGAGATAGACAAAACTTACTCCACAAAAAATGTAAACCTCATCAACACAAATACTTTATGTCAATTAAAGTTTTGTTTTGGAGTTAACCATTTCCTTATTCTTGTTATTCGTTTACATTTTCTAATACATATACTTTTCTCAAACGGGAGGTTGTCATTGGTTTGTTATTGTCTATTTGTTTTTGATTCCACTCTTAGCCATTCAAATAGAACCGATTTCATTCAGATCACATAGCAACCAGCTTTATAAAAGATGTGATTTATGCTTTAGGTAGTGCTTTCTCTTATTTCCTTACCCCTACAAGGAAATACGTAATAAGACAATTCCTGCTGGTGTTCGTCTCCAAAAGATAGAAGAATTATGGTTCTGTAAAAAGTATTTATTAAAATTGATATAGAAAGTCATGGGAATGGGACACATTAGATTTTAATACCATTTAAAAGTTTAATAAAATAAAAATGCTGCTGATTTATTTAACTCCTTGGTGACATGTCAATATCGATTCTACTTTACTCCCTGTTTTTGTTTTCTTTAAACGTACTGTGTACATAATGTATAGAGAAGGTATGGTAATGCATCCAAAAATTCGATACCGAGATTTCACCGGAAATACATGTTTTGTGTCCCCCTGAATCCAAAAAAAATCCAGAAAAAGGTCCGTGCGTATATGGCTGTGAACTGCATAGCTCAAAAACGAAAAGACCGTTAAATACCAAACTTGGCATTTAACTTTTTCTTTCAAGGTACGGCACAAAGATTTTCAAGAAAATCTCCCCACCACGAATTACTCTTTACATGGAAAAATGTTCGAAAATTATCATTTTCTAAAAAATGAATCTGAATGATTTTGATAAAAATCTCGTATACTTAAAGATATTTATATCCCAAATAAAATGTACATCTTGAATTTTCTGGGAATAACTTCTGAAGACGTCTTTATTCTGAATGAATTTTGCCTAATTTTGCTTAACTGCTAAACCGTAAGAGATAGAAAAAAACTTATTGCACAAAAAGTGTACATCTCGTCAAAACATGCAATAATTTATGTCTTTTACGTATTTGTAGCAGATATTCCTTGTTATTGGCTTCAATTGTATAGTAGTTATACTTTTCTCAGACAGGAAGTGTCCGTTTTTCTTTTGTTCTACTCCTGGCCAAACAAAGAAGCGATTTGCAATGACAGTGCCATAATGACGGCTTTTAAAACATTTGACTATCACTAGAGCATAGCGCATTCCTTTATTTCGCCTCTAGTTATAAAGAACTAAGTAAGAAGTACATTCTGCAAATGTTTGTCCCGATTAGCATTGTGCAGAAGGAAGAAAAAGCTTTAATAAAAAGTTTGTTGGTAGACTAGCTAGAGAAAGTCATGTGAGTGTAACAACACATTTTTTAGTGTATATAAAGTCTACCTTTACTGAGGCTAATTGTCTGAAACATCCATAGAGTTACTTTAGAATTACGACTAGAGCTAATAGGAAAGCTAGATTTAGTAAAGGACATTAGAACATTATAGCATTGTAGCAGATGTTAACATCCAACATAAGAGATATATAGATAATGCACAACCACCTTCGTCTGGCATTTTCTAACTCGCCTTCTAATTCACTTAACCAATCTTGTATAGCAATATACAATTATTTAACTAAACGGTAATTACAGCTATTATCACCTTGCTCTGCCTCGGTCGTAAATTCTGTTTAGGAATCTAATTTTCATTTCCTTTCCGGAACATCTGCGAAGTGGAATATTTGCAAATCAGCATCTACTAAGTCAATTTTAGATAGACATTGTGTACAGCCCGCCCCAGTTAGGACAATTTAGTTTGACGTCATCCAGGGTTGTGTTGTTTGTTTAGCTCCACAAACACACTCCATTCCACTTGGCAGTGTTCCTGTCGACTCCAGCAGGGCACTCATAAGAAGCCGGCTAGCCTTTCACAAAGAAAAGTGTTAAACGCTGCCTGTTTCACAGAGATAGCATTTATGTTTTAAGGCAAGAAACTTAGAATCAAATGCTTCTGTTGCAAAATAACCGATTGCTCCTCTATTGCAATTTCCTCCTTTCCATACTTCAGTCGAATACATATTTTGATTTTTACTTTCTCTAGATTAGATTAGAAAGCATTCTGTAGGTTCATTTAGGCCAGGATGCCACTGAGCATAGAATTTGTCAAGGCATGGGCTACAAAAACAACAGAATAGACATATAATCACACCATTTGCTTTTGAGGTCTATACGCCACTGCGCTATACTTATGCGCTCTATAATAGAATATACACTTCTTTTTTATTTTTATTTATTTATTTTTTGCATGGAGATGAAAACAAAGAGTATCAAAATTAATGTTAAAAGTATAAATAAATATAATTTCATTATATGTATCAGCATACTTACTATGAAAGTACATAATAGAGAAGGTTTATATTCCGTCCAAATAATAATAATAATATTTATTTCATCCAATTTATCATGCATATGATTTTGGACATGCCAAGATTATACACTTACATGTTTATATTTACAATACAATTACAATATTTACATTAACATTAATTAGTTTCAGAGTTCCTTTAAATAGTATAAACATTATTTATAAGATACATCCTTAGCTTTCTTTCAAATAGTTGTTTAGAAACATCTGTTACAGGTTTAATTTCTGGTGGTAGTTTGTTATACAGTGGAATTCCAGAAATATGTATATATTTTAGAGATACACTTTTATTCACGCTATGCCTAAAGTAGTCCATGTTACCTCTTGTATAGTGATTATACATGTGGTTGTTTTTAATTGGTTTGAGCTTGTCTATTACATACATTATTGCTTTGAGTACATAGAGAGAGTAGATGGTAAGAAATTTGTTGTGTATAAAAGTTTCTTTACACGATTCCCTTGCTTGTAAGTTAACATTATTCTTATGTTGTTCAAATAATTTCATACATCCAATTATTAGTGGTGTTTGTTTTATTCGTATATAGTAAAATTAAGTGGATGTGAAGTTAATTGAAAAAATCGCTCCTAAACATGAAGTGCATATTATTGAGTTAAATAACGTAGATTTAATTTTTTTTCTTTAATGAATTAAAAGTTGTGAAATGTAGGATAACGTATGAAAATAATATAATTATATTGATGGTGTAGACAGGAAAATATATCAACTAAAAGCGTTATCCTGTATTTATATAGTTACCAATCTTCATCCAATGTAATTGATTGGTGAGAATCAAGTATGTTACAAGGAGAATGTTGATTAAGAGCACCAATGCTAGCAATAAAAGCAGATGAAATAATTATGAATTAAACAAAGTAATTATTAATTAGTATGCAGGAAATTAATATTGGAGGGATAACTTTTTGGATCACCATACTTATGAAATCATTTACTCATAAAAAACCTTCAACTATAGAAGGTCGAGATTTCATTAGAAATATATTTTGTGATCCCCTTAATCCAATTTGAGAAAATCGACATTTTTTAAATTTTTTCCACGTAAAGGGTAGAACGAGGTGGGGGATTTTATAGAAAATCTTCGTGCCTCATCCTTGGAGATTATTGAACTTAATTATTAAGTTTGGTATTTTGCGGATTTTTCGTTTTTGAGTTATGCTGTCCACAGACACACGGAAATGTTTATAAAAATTTTTCTTTTGGATTCTGGGGGTCCCAAAACAAGTATTTACGGTGAATTCTCGGTATTCAGCTTTTGGGTGCAATACAAAACCTTCTTTCTCTATACACTATGTATATAGTACGTGTAGATAAAGTAAATATCTGATGTGTTCCATTCACACGACTTTCTCTAAAACTCTGTAACAAAATATTGTTAAAAAGCTTATTCTAAAATATTTGTATCGTTATCAAAAGTGAATTCATTACTCGGTTTTCTTATTCTCGTCAAACAAAGAGAGTGGCATTTTTAAGAAATGACATAGTGGCTAACTCTTAAAAAGTATGAATGTCGATTAAGTGTTCTGTATTCCTTGTTCCCGTTTTACCTACAAGGAAATATAATAATAAAACTGTTTGTGCAAATGTTTGTTTCTTTTGATTAAAATGAAGTAGATATAGCATTGAGGTTTTGTAAGAATAATAAGGTGAAGAGCGCAGAAAGTTGTGTGAAAATAATTCATCAGATTTTATTAAACAACCTGTGAGTTCTATATTATCAGGAAACCATACAAGATCACAAAAGCTTACTACACAAAAACTATAATTATAAAAAGACTATTCTTTCTTTGTCAATATATTTTGGTAGCGTTAGCTGTTTCCAAAGTATTCCTCATCTTTTTAAGAGTTGAAATGTCTTATGTTATCAAAGTTGACTGATTCTCTGTAACTTAAGATAATTAGCTTAATTTTTCATGGTATGTCGCGTAATAATTTTGCATTTGACCTGAAGACGCTTCATTTTACTTTATGAGAAGCACAAATAAGATTTCGTAATATTATAATGCCTAAGGTATTATTGAAAATAATGTCTTTAAATATTAAAATAACAATACTTTATGCTATTGCGCTAATTTGTCTACACATCATATGTATATAATGCAAAGAGGAGATATTTCATTCCACCAAAAAATTCGATGCCAATATTTCACCTGAAATGTATGTTGAGAGGTCCCCCGAGTTCAACATGAGGATTTTTAGAAAAATAACCGTGGTATGTGTGTGTCCATGAGTATGTGAACACACTAGCACAAAAACAAAAACTCCGTTAAATACCTAACTCTATATTCAAGTTCAGCATCTCCCAAGGATGTGACACGAAGATTTTTAGGCAAAATTTCCCACTCCAAATTATACTTTCGGGAAAATGTTGGAAATGTTTGATTTTCTAAAAATAACTAATAGGTAGTGTTTATTAAAATACCATTATGTTGAAGACATTTTCGTGACAATTAAGATGTATATCTTGAATGTTTTGGGAATAGGCTCCTAAGTCCTTTTCATCTCTACGAGTTTTGCATAAGGCATAGACGAAATCTTACTAGAGAAAAAACTTAGAGACCATTAAAATAAGCAAATTGTGTCAAACTTTCTCGCAGAGTTAGCCGTTTTAAGATTTTCCTAATCGTTGTCTAACTGACATGCTTGAAATTTATCAATAATTCTTTATTTTTTTAAATTTCCAAGGTGCCATTTTACTTAAATATGGACACGATGTTTATTTATTTGAACCAACAGCTCATGATAAACCACAATCTCTTCTATAAAGACATTTATCGAATATCGTGAATAATAATAATAAAAATAATAATAATAATAGTGGTGTAGGATCCGTATCAAAGGCTAATGCATCTACATACACCAGCTCTGATATATTTTAAGGAAACGACACGACATAATGAGGATTCTTTGACTCTATCTTGTTGGTTATAAACAACTGACTGTCATATTTTTACCTGGAGATATCAATTTGCAGCTCTGTGATTTTATAAACAAACGTAAATATATATTTAACTCTATTAGCAGTTCATTTTGTGAACTTACTTCCACTGTCCTTTGCCCCAGACGAGTTTTTATTGAACATATTTTGTAAAATTATTTCATTTAAAGTTTAGTTAAACAGCTTCAATATTAATGTTAAGAACTCTATTTTCGTTAAATCAACTATAGTGATTGTTGGTTTGCTTAGCCAAAATAATTATAATGGTAGATCTTCAGAAATTGCACTTAAATAAGAAAACTGTTTGAAGTAATAGTTTAAATAATATCTTTAAAGTAAATACAATTAGCGCATCTCTATTAAAGGCTATACTGAAATGGAGACAGATGTATAATTAAAAAAAAGGATCACAAAAATAAAAATATCACTCCTTTGAGGTTTGGTAAACTATATAATAGACGATTTCTCTTTGCTTCCATCTTTCCTTCTTTCCTTCCTTCCTTCGTATTATCTAACAGATAAGCACGCGCAAATCTGCCCGTACATTTCTTACTTTCTCTATACGTACTATGTACAGAGCATATAGAGAAGGTATTGCACTCCACCCAAAAATTCAATACCGAGATTTCACCAGAAATATATGTTTTAGGGTCCTCTTTATCTATAAAAAGGATTTTGGGAAAAATGTTCGTGTTCGTGTGTGTGTATGTGTGTGTCTGTGAACATAATAACTCAAAAACGAAAAGTCGGTAAAACACCAAACTTGGTATTTAGGTTTTGTATCTTTCAAGGATGTGACACGAAGATTTTGAGAAAAATTCCCCTACCCCCAACTAACCTTTACATGGAATTTTTTCGAAAATTTTGATTTTTTGAAAAAATGTTTAACAATTTTGATTAAAATATCGTATATTAAAGCTATTTACCTGACAAATAAAATGTATATCTTGAATTTTCTGGGAATAGTCTAAAGAGTACTTTATTCCGGATGAATTTTAGGGAATTTTGAATAACTGCTAAACCGTAAGAGATGGACAAAAACTTACTTCACGAAAAATGTAGAGCACGCTAAAACACATAATTAGTGTTATATACATTTTTTACGTGGAGTTCATCGTTTTTGAGACATTCTTTGTTTTTGGTTTCTGCTTTGAAAAACATACTTTTCTCATTCAGGAATTTGTCAAATGCTGGCCATGCAAACAAAAGAACTTCAGTCACATAGATACAGCTTTTGACTACCAGATTAGCCTATTGGTCTCCCTTATTTCGCTTCTTCTTACATGGAAGCAATTAGTAAGGCTATTTCAGCTAATTTTTCTGATTAGCATGAAGTAAATAGAAGTATAATCTTTTTAAGAATAATTTGTTCCAGAGATGTAGAGAAAGTCATGTGAATGTAACACATCCGATTTTTATTAACAAATCTTAACAAATGCGTTCTTTATGAACCTTTTTTATTTTCCCCCCCACCTTATAAAATACTATACTGTCCATTTATCTGGTTAAATGTTTTAAAAAAATGGAAATAAAAATAATACGATTTTTCCCCAAGGACATAATTTGCCCTGGGTTGGCACTAGCTGTGACAATAAATCCAATTGTGTCAAATTTCATATGTTTCAAACTTTACGTTTTATTTATATTACTTAGCACTTTAATACAATTATTTAAAATAAATACGGATATTAAAATGTTGAAGTTCATTGCAACACGGCCAAACTTTGCATTTGGTAGGTGCTCCATGTAATCTTAATAACTTGGTTCTTCTAGGATTAAAAGGAACTCGCCATTCATATAACTCTCTGCACAGGAATATGTATTAATATTTTATAGTTTTAGAACACTTTAAGAACGAATGTTTTAAATACTAGCACGATTATGAACCCTGTATCAGTTTAAAACTTTTCAATAAATACTTGCCTGAAAATAGATTTAATTTTGAAAATAATCTTTAATCGAAAAGTGCATTTATGACTTAAATATTTTGTTCGAATACATTTTGTTGTAATGCTTGTGGTTTTTGATAAAGCCTATTAGAAATTGCATTTGTGCTATTGGTAATAAAATGTCTGTCTACATGCCTACCTATCTTAAGAAAAATGAAGACAGAATTTATGTGTTGTATTCCATGAAAACGTGACAGATGTCACAGAGTAAAACATGTAGGTAGGTATATAAACTCTATTGATGATATCCCTGAAGTATGAATAGAGAAAATGTTTTATAATAGAACGGACAGATCAAAAGCACCTTTATGGAATCTCAAATTCAGTTTTAATTAAAATGCAAAGCCGGTTTAATATCTCGAGTTGTTGTGGTTGCAGGAAATTCATTTGATATCCCACGTATAGCCTCAGGTAGCTTGTATATGGAGGTGGACACAACGAAGCTAATATCTGTAACAAAACTGTTATTGCAGGTTTTCAAAACAATTACAGAAACACATGTTTTGTACAGCGTTTTATTTACTCTGTAAACAAGGCGGGTGTAATGTAAAACCCGTACTTAAATACGAGAACTTATGTTACAAATCCATATTTTATTGTACCTCGACAGCGCTTCAGTGCGTCACAGTTCGGATATTTAACGCAATGAATTCTCTTTTATGCGTTACAGGTTCTCCACATTTGAACATTTTTCAACCCAAACAACTTTGCTGAAATTCAATGAAAACAAAATGCGTTTTACTTGAGGGAAATTTAACATCAATGCTCACATTTTTAGTATTCACACCGTCATTTATAGCCATCTGGCAACTTGAAGTTTCAAGTCTGGCTATTATAATAATATTTATCATCATCCTCATCCATCTTCTTCTCTCCTCCTCACCTTTTCTCCTTATTATTATTATTATTACTATTATTATTGCTATTATTATTATTGCTATTATTATTATTGTTATTGCTATTATTATTACTATTTATTGCTATTGCTATTATTATTATTATTATTATTATTATTATTATTATTATTATTGGAGCTGAAGTTTTCCTGATGACAACTCTAAAGAAAATTATACCGCATATTTTTACATTTGTTCGTCTTCAGTAGGTTTAAATGCATTACTTCATCGTTATTTCAGCGAGCTCCTTGTCTCAAAAGGAAGGTGCGGAATTGAACCATGCACTGCATGTATTACCGACTTTGTAAACAGTTGATGTACTGGGTGGTACAGAACATTGTTATGTTAAATGTCATTGTTATATTGCAGGCATATCCAAATTAAAGAAACAGCGTAGATTGCTAATCTACGGCGATGTTTATTTTTAATACAATTCATTTTAGAGAATCTTTTCTGGCAAATGATGTGAAGCCAAACATTTCATTAAATGTGATATAAATAATTGCAATTTGAAAAATGAATCTTTAGACTATTACTTCAATAACTCTCTACTTCTTTTTTAGAATTTTTCATTAACGTATAATTTTATAGAGCAAGTAAATGCATTTTCAGTTTGTATAAATCTTCTGAAATTGTTATGAAAAGTGTATTTCCCGCGTTTCAAAGCCGTAATACTATTTATGTCTACTTAAAAACAGCACCAACACGTTACCGAGCATTGTACGTATATTGACAATATATGTGACTCATCATTTTACCACTTTGTTTTGGAAATGAGCTTTGACAGGAATTACGTATGGACATGTCTGTTAGTAACTCTCTTATATAGTTCAACATGAAAGATTGGGATTATTCGGAAAGAGGCTTATCATGCCTCATCTAATGTAAAATGGCTTCTAGTCCCATTTTTTATCAGGAATGTATTTTGACTTTATGTTTTGGGCTTTAGTACCTATAAATTGTCAGACTGACATAGTAATTGAAGACTCAAAGAGTCGTTACAAGAATTAAATTATTTGGACAAAGCTAACAATGAATTAAAGTACAGCTTGAAATTCTGTTGAGGGAATTTGTTCTATCATTTTCTCCCCCGTTTGTTGCTCTTCTTTAGGTTGGTTCGATTATTATTGTTATTAAATCTTAATGAAATTTTGCCACTACTGCACAGTTCTTAATAAAGCGGGCCAAGGAGCACCTACAGAAACAGTTGAAGGATGAGCGGCAAGGGAGCGGCGTCGAGATTTATTCCTCAAAAGCTTCCGACGGAGATACCAGAAAGGACGACAGTCTGACGGCTGTTTCCCCTCCAGATATTTGACAAACCATTTTCTTCTTCGCCGTGCAAGATGAGTGATGAGCTCTGCGTGACGTCACTGATCAAGGGACACCGCGGCTGTGTACGGATGTGTGCACTTGTGTACCTCTGGTGTTTACATTACACTAAATGGTTACGAACGCTCTTACGGATTCTGATTTATGTTTTTTACTTTTTCTACTGCTTACCTACGTAGTACAAGTAGAGTAGAGGAGGTGTATATTCTAACCATATATTTTGATCAAGATTTAACAGGAAATACACGTTTGGAGAATCACTAAATTAAAAAAAAATAGAAAAAGGTCCCACGTGTGTATCTGTCTGCTGGTGCCTTTGAGCAGCACAACTCAAAAACTAAATCCGGTTGAAGGTTTAGTAAAGATCGCGAGCTGCCCTTTACATAGGCCTTTTAAAATATTTGAATTTCTCAAAAATGGCGGTAGCGACTTTGAATAAAATATCATGCACTAAATATTTTAAGTGAAAAATAAAACATATATCCTGAAATTTCTGGGATGAGCCTTTGAAGTCCTTGTTGAATAACCTTGTGTAACTGGTAAATGTTAAACGATGGACTAAGATGTATAATTTGATGGACGACATAATAATATACAACTTACTTTAAATGCATTTTTAACCATAAGCCATTTCTGAATTTCCCGCTATTAATGGTTAGAGTTTTTAAATAATTTCGATATTAAATTGTTTTTTGTGGTTACATACCACAATTAAGAGAAGTGAATGGTCCAGTTCTTAAAGATTTAAATATCGGCATTCCTTTTATATCCATAACGTAATACGTAACGTAGATACTTCCACAAAACTACATTAAACGAAGTGAACACAAAAATAAACTTTCGTTGAATGCCCAATAATAAACAATTGAGGACAGATCAATTCATGTAGTTGTAACTCATCTGATGTAAGCAACTTTTATTGAGAGACCAAGAAATTGAGTCGAACAAAACAGCGGTAGAGAGGAGTGATATCTTCTACTGACAGTGAATCATTCAGTGTGGTAACAATACATTGATAAAGAATCATCAAGCTAACAGTTGGAAGTAAAATCAGAATGGAAAATAGAACATTCGGGAAATAGAGTAAGCTGAAAATGTCCTGATTTGCTGAGATGGACAGCGGTAAAATTTGTTAACGAAGAAGGCATAACATTTAATTGCAATTCATTTTGGGAAAATCCTAAACATGGGGGTAGACCACCTAGATATAATATTAAAATGAATAATGTAAATTTAATGATTGTTTTGTGGTTTAATGAATTAAATCTTTATGAAATGTAGGATAAATTACTTATGTTTGTTAAGAAAATAATATATCCCTAATGTAGAGATAAAAGAAATGTGTATGTATATGCTAAGGTACCGTAACAAAACAGAAGGGCTAAGGAAAAGTACCTCACAGATTCCTATATTAGCTTATGAATAGAGTTGGAAGTTAAATGGACCTTGCTGCCTGTGAAGGAGAAAGAAGGAGACTTAGTACTTTTTACCTTCTCTAGCCCGTATGTGCAATTTACATTGTGCATAAATATGGTATTGTATTGTAATCTACCCAACATTCGATACCAAGTTTTCACAGTAAATACATGTTTTGAGGTCCCTGAGTACAAACATAATTTGTATGAGGGGCTCCGTGTGTGTATGTGGACAGCATAACTCAAAAAAGAAAAACCCATTAAAAACCCCTAAACTAAGTTACTATCTGGCAAGAATGTGGCGCGAACACTTTAAAGAAACCCCACCCAACTACCCTTTACCTGGAAAAAGTTCGCAAATGTTGATTTTCTCAAAAATGGTTCTAACGATTTCAATTACAATATCGCATATTAAAGACATTTACATCAAAAATAATATACTTAACTTGAATTTTCTGGAAATAGCCGCTGAAGACCTCTTAGTTTGGATGAATATTTAACTGGTAAATCATAAGAGAGAGACAAACTTTCTAAACACAAAAATGTAGATCTCGTTAATTCGCATAATTCATGACCTACAGGATTTATTGTAGAACTGACACTTTCTGAGATATTACTTGTTTTTGGTTAGTTTTAAAAACCTTATAATGTTCTCAAACAAACCTTTTTAATTTAATTAGTGCAAAGAACCACTAAAGCAAAGCTACAAATCACAGGTTTTTGTCTCTCCTATCCTGGGAGGACCTTCTTACAGACAACCATCAATTCTCTTCGAATGCAATTCTTCTTCGTTCTCCAAGCGTCTGATATCTTTTGATGGATCTTTTCGGGAGCTAGAGGATGTCTACAAATGTGATAGTTTTGGTACGCAGGACTACTTCTTAAGTTACCGGCAGCAGAGTGAAATGGGTCAGCGATTACTGTTAATTTCGCTTTCAGGAGATCCCGTTTCGACCCTTGTCCCTGTTGCGGTTCAGTTTATACCCTAATTCCCTACCGAAACAGGTGGCTCAGGTGTTTCCTCTGGAACTGGCATTCAGAAGGTCCGGATTCGCTCCCCCTTGACCGCACACTCCGTGGTTTTCCTGGGGTCGCTCTGCATCTTTCAGTTCGGTGGCTTTGAGACTTTGCTGGCAGATGACACGGTCGCTAGCTCTGGGTAAAACTCTGAACCACCCGGTCATGCTGGTTGAGGCTAGGTGCCGTTGTAGAGGCCTCCCGGTACCTATATAGCTTTCGTGACGTGTCATCTAGTGAAACTGTTAGGGACTTCCGTTCCTCTCTGGGCTTTGTGTGCTGCCCTGTAGTTTCTCCTGCTCTCATCCCTTCCCCCGGAGGGTGATAGGCCCTAATAGATCAGTACTTGGTTTCAGTTGCCAATTGTTTCCACCCTTTAATATGCTCATATCTGATATATCATACTCTAATTCCCTCAGTCTAACTAAATCTAAGCTCAGGAGTGCGTTGCCACACCTCTTTACGTAATATATATAGTAAATAAGCATTTTATCAGTGTACACCTACCTGGTCTAGGGCTAACATGCTGTTTTCTAATTCCCAAGGTTGCGGGTTCAAATCGGGCGGAGGGCGATGCATTTCTTTTGGCTTTAAAATATTTAGTATGGCTTTCTTCGGAAGGGTAGTGAAACCGTTGTTACACTAAGTCTGATGAAGAGGCCTCTGAGAAAAATTAATCGGTCTTTCACGCCCAATGTAAAATGGGACAAGGAGAAGCACAGAAGTTAAAGAGCGTCCATAAATGAAACTCAATTTTCTACGTAGTAATATCTTATTTATTTTTCTTCTTCGACCTGGACACTCTGATACCCTTGTTTATTCCATTCATTTCAGTGTGTTTCATTTGTTGACCCTCCAGCATACTCCAACTTTCTGCTCCAGAAGTATTTTACGTTTAATCGGTCCATCTTTTTTTACTTTCTGTAATACGAATGTACAATACCTATACATAGCAATACCTATACCGAGATTTCACTGGAAATGCATGATTAGAAGACTCCTAAATAACATGTTTAGAGGAATAGAACATTTTGTTAAATACCAAACTTAGTATTTAAGTTTAGTTTCTCTCAGGGATGCAACACGAGGCCTTTCAGAAAAATCTTTACACGGACAATTTTCAAAATGTTTCATTTTCTAAAGAATGGTTCTAAAGATCTTTATTAAAAAGCCGTATATTGACGATGCTAACATGGCAAATAAAGTATACATTCTGGTTTTCTTGGGAATAGTGTATGAAAACCACCTCATTTGGGATGACTTTTGAGTAACTATTAAACGCAAGAGATAGATAAAAGGGTACTACACTTAATGTAGATTTCGTTTCAGTCCAAAAATTATATCATATACAGTTTTTGTAGAGCTAAATATTTCTTGCTATTGGCTTTAATTTTAAACTACTTAAACTTTTCCCAAACAGGGAATTGTTCTCCATGGTCTGGGGCCTCTGGTACCCAAGTTCGCGAATTCAAATCCGGGAAAGGCGACAGAAGGGAAGGGAAGTAAAACCGTTGATTGTAAATGTACGACATGTAAACGAACCTCAAGCATAATAAAGAGGCCTCTGAGCAAAATTAGGCGATCTTTTACGCCCAACATAGAATGGGACGCTGAGAATCATAATCGCTAAAAGCGTCCAGAAATAAAAATGGGCGTGGTCTTTAGTTTTACTTCTCAAAAATATATACTTACATATATGGATACTTATTATGTTCTACTAAATATGAAATGATTTGCACTTATTCATCTTCCACCTGTATATACCCCTAAAGGGATTTTATGATAACTTTTGACTTTAAGGTTAATCTGAAATCCAAATTTATATTTTAAACACATGTATACATGCATGTGTCTGGTGGGTTTACATTTTCATGCAAGATTGGCCGTAAAAACTGCTAAATAATATCCAATTATATCCCAATTAAAAAGTACGGTATAATATTATTTACTCTTAATTTTCCAAAGAGAGTGGTATTCAAAATACCTATAATTAAATGTTTAAATATTGCATAATATAAGCAGAATACTTCTGAAAATTTATATTTTTATAAAATTTCGGTGGTATGAATGTTTAAGAGACATGCAAATATCTCGTTACGTAAACAAGTTAGCATGAGAAACAGTTTAGTTCCAATCGTGTTGTAAGCACATCGAAAGGATAAAGTTTATGGACCATTAAACCTTTTACTAATATTTTAATTTTTATACATATCTTAAATGAAGCAGTTTTATTGCCGGTTATCAAAACGCAAGATTAGATGTAACCTGCAGAGTGAAAAAGGGGGGGGGTGAGAAGGAACAAGAGTGCTAGATCGTAAAGGAAGTGTAAAGAGAGGTATGGAGGTAGGATTACTGTGAAAGGGAGGAAGATTATATTGGAGGAGGAAGGAGAGACATTTAGGTATGGAGATTTAGGAGAGAAATCTCCAGATATTACACAATAAAAAAGCAGTTCTGTTTACTAATATAATAAAATAAATGCTCATTAAATATGTGTATAAGAAAACTGTGTATACCACTTCCTTGTCATACCTAATTATGGTAATTTTCATTCATAGGTTTGAGGAAGGTTTAAAATTTGACATATTAAAAATACTTTTATGTTTCATAATTACTTTCTTTATATTGTATTGCACCCAAAAATTCGATACTGAGATTTCACCGAAAATATATATGTTTTGAGATACCCTGAGTAAAAAAAAAAATATCCGTTTAAGTAAGTCTGTCAGTCTGGATGTCAGTTTGTGTAGGTGTGTTGTCTGTGTGTGTGTGTGTGTGTGTGTGTGTATTCGGACAGCATAACTCAAAAACGAAAAGTCCATTAAATATCAAACTTGGTATGAAAGTTCAGAATCTTCCAAGGATGTGACACGAAGGTTTTCAAGAAAATCTCCCCAACCCCAATTACCCTTTACATGGCACTTTTTTCGAAAGATTTGATTTTCTCAAAAATGGCTATCAATTTTTATTAAAAGGTCATATATTAAAGATATTTACATGACAAATAAAATGTATATATTGCATTTTTGGGAATAGCCTCTGAAGACGTCTTTATTCTGGATGAATTTTGCGGAAATTGCATAATTGGTAAACGTAAGAGATAGACAAAAACTTACTGTGTAGAAAACATGAACTCGTTAAAACACAGTTGAGGCTATATAATTTTTACTTTCTCTATACGCACTATGTACATTTTGAGAAAAATCTCCCCCACCCCCAACTACCCTTTACATGGAACTTTTTTCGAACATTTTGATTTTCTCAAAAATGGCTGTCACAATTTTGATTAATATATGCTATATTAAAGCTATTTCCCTGACAAATAAAATGTATATCTTGCATTTTCTGGGAACAACCTCTGAAGAGTACTTCGTTCTGTATGAAATTTACGGAATTTTGAATAACTATTAAACCATAAGAGATGGAAAAAAACTTACTACACGAAAAATGTATGACACGTTAAAACACAAAATTTATGTTACACACATTTTTTCATGGAGTTCATCGTTTTTGAGACATTCCTTGTTTTTGATTTCTGCTTTGAAAAAGTTATACTTTTCTCATACAGGAATTTGTAAACTGCTGTCCATATAAACAAGGGAACTTCAGTGGCATAGCAAACGGTGTTTGACTATCACTTTAACCTATGGCACACCCTTATTTCACTTCTACTTACAAGGAAGCAAGTAATAAGACCATTTCTACTAATTTTTTTTTCTGATTAGCATTAAGTAAATAGAAATATAAGCTCTTTAAGAATAATTTGTTGTAGGGATGTAGAGAAAGTCATGTAAATGGTACACATCAGATTTTTTTTCTCGTGGAGTTGATCGTTTATGACATTAATTTTATTGGTTTTAGCTATAAAATACTTATACATTTCTCATTCGGAAATTTGTCAACTCCTGTTTATACAAACAAAGGAACTTCAGTAACATAGCAACCAGCCTTTGAATACCACTTTAGCCTATGGTAGTCCCTTATTTCCCTTCTACTTACAAGGAAACAAGTAACAAGTCGATTTCTGCTATTTTTTTTTCTCGATTAGTATGAACTAAATAGAAGAATAAGCTTTTTAGCAATAATTTATTGTTAATTACTTCCGAACATTTATCAATTATCCCAAATATGAAAAGACAGCTCTTTTGGATTATTTTAATGCTGAAGCGAATACTTCAAAACATTTCGCTTTCATCAAGACCGCTTCCATCGCTTCCAATTTTTTATTTAATTGATTTATGGGCAAAAAGCAATCTGTCTGAAGCAGGTTACAATAGTTCTTGAAAGTTAAAATGTTGCAAACAAATTAAAGTTAGGAAAGTATTACAGTTTGTTTTGATGCACGTTATTCGCATTTTGATTAATGATGGTATTGATGAAACAATATGACAGGAACCTAATCCATCAATGATCGTTAATCTTCCGACAAAACAATACATGACGTTGAGTTTCGAAACAATTCGAAATGTTTTTGACAAGCATTGTTTAAGAAACAATACCGTTGTATCTTGTGTTCTTGATGTAGGAAATAGCCAGAAATTTCCTGTTTTGATAAGTTGTGAAAAGCAGCGAAAAACAATCTCGAATACATGCTAGCGTTTGTGTCTGTTAACTAAACAGTGCTACTAGGGACTGCATTTAATGTCTCTTGCCTAATTAATACAATAAACATATATTAGAAACCTAAAGTAAATAAAGGATTATTTACCTACGAAGTAGTTTGCATTATACATTAACGTAATATAGGGATTTCAAAATTAAACCTGCTATTAATATTTAAGATAGAATAAAACAAAAAAGTAACATACTGGGCAAGCAATTGAGTATGATTTTCTTTTGTTTTATTTTTTCATTCCACCGATACCATGGGTATAGTTTTGTTGAATAAAACATTAATAATTTTATTCACACTGCTATAAAAATTTATGGCTTAAAAATCATCGCTCTATCACTAAAAATAAGGTTTTAATCATGTTCCATTTGTAAAGTCGCAAAAGTGGTCGCCGCAATCTCCAGATTTAAGTCCGACTTATTTTTGGTTAAGAGGTTATCTTAAGGAACAGTTCTCCTGACCGTTCCAAAAACACGATAGCAACTGAAAGACTCTATCTCGCAAGAAAATGCTAATATTTCCAAGACTTCTGCAAAATGATGTCAATGGTGTCGCAATGGTGTACGTTGAACAAAAGAATGGTGGACATCTTCCCAAACTTGTATAAAACCTAATTGTTTGCCCCGTATATGACTTTTTTCTTCCTATTGCAAATATTATATTTATAACGGTTTATAGTTTGAAGTTAATTTTGAACGACTCTATATATGTCATTAAAGTTCGAAGGCTTTCACGGCCGGTGTTAGAATCACTTATAGAAAACAAAACCGGGCTTGTAGGCCGTGGTCCACTGGGCTTCTCCCTTCGTTCCCCAGACGTTTCGCCTGCGTCTGCGGCAGGCATCATCAGTGGCGTGTACATCTCCGTGGTCTCTCAGTAGCGACTTTTTCATTACTTATTTGCATAATAAAAGTCACAATAGTGTAAACACAGGTTCATTTTGTGCAGCTACATCAGAAAATCCTTTATAGATTTTTCAAAGCATGGTGGCCCTCAAACGGGACCGCTTCCCCCTACTACTGGACAATAACCATTAGAAATAAAAGTCTGCCCTATACTGGGTGCTAGAGGCAATGTAAAAAATCTGTTTCCTGGAGAAACTGCTTGCAAGTCGAGAATCGCGCCTCAGTTGAAAGACCAGTAAGTGGAAGAGGAATGGTTTCCAACCGCAGATAACCAATTCTCAAACTTTAGAAGAAGAGTGCAGTTGGGTCATCATGTTCTGAAAAATACTATAATATTCAACATATTGTGCATTTGCTTTAACTTGAAACGTGGTAAGTAGAAAGAGATAGCAATTTATTTCACATGGAGGTTGACAATCCTAACCTTAATCTCAAAACCTGGGATGGATTACACATAAAATTAGAAAAACAATGTGACTCACATCCCGGTTTCCCAACATCCGCTGGAACAATACGAAAGCCTGTGAATCACTAACGGCAAAAGGTAACACATTTTCCATAAATAAAAAACCTGACGTGTTCCATTCACATGACTTTCTCTACATCTCGGCAACAAATTATTCTTAAAAAGCTTACATTTCTATTTATTTCATCCTAATCGACAAAAAATTAACAGAAATAGTCTTATTACTTGCTTCCTTGCAAGCAGAAGAGAGATAAGGGAGTATCATAGGTTAAAATGATAGTCAAAAGCTGGTTGTTTTATGACTGAAGTTCCTTTATTTGTATGGACAGGAGTTGAAAAATTCCTGAATGAGAAAAGTTAAGTTTTTCAAAGCTAAAACCAAAAACAAGGAATATTTAAAAAACGATCAGCTCCACGAAAAAAATGTATGCAACATAAATTGTGTGTTTTAATGTGCTCTACATTTTTGTGTGGTAAGTTTACGGTTTAGCAGTTATACAAACTTCCGTAAAATTGATTCTGAATAAAGTAGTCTTCAGGGGCTATTCCCAGAAAATTGAAGTTATACATTTTATTTGTCAGGAAAATATCTTTAATATACGATATTTTAATCAAAATCGTCAGAGCCATTTTTAAGAAAATCAAAATTTTCGAAAAAAATTCCATGTAAGAGGTAATTGGGGGTGGGGGATTATCTTGAAAATCTTCATATCGCATCCTGGGAAAATACCAATCTTAAATACCAAGTTTGGTATTTAACGGTCTTTTCGTTTTTGAGTTATGCTGTCCACAGACAAACAGACAGACCCACACGCACAGACAGACACACACGCATATATATACATCCGGACCTTTTTCTGAAAACGCTTTTTGGGGGTTCAAAACATGCATTTCCGGTGAAATCTTGGTATCGAATTTTTGGATGGAATGCAATACCTTTTCTATATACTATATATAGTACGTGTAGAGAAAGTAACAAGTACAACTAGTAACAAAACATCTATTACAAGAGTAGTAGCAATGAAGGGTGACTGATCTTTTTTCAACCCCCTGTCCGCCATTATTGCACCCCATCTCCTAGATCGGTCAAATAGCAGAAGCATCTGATGTGCTCCATTCCTATGACTTTCTCTGTATCTCTGTAACAAATTATTGTTAATACGCTTATTCTTCTATCTATTTAATGCTAAAACATTCGCAGAAATGTCTTATTACTTAGTTCCTTGTAAGTAGAAGGTAAAAATGATAGTCAAATCTTTTAAAAGCCGTTTGCCCACGTCGATGAAATTCGTTTCTATGCAGGGCTAAGAGTTTACAACCAGTTACACCAAATTCAGTTCAATTCATTCAGAATAAAGAGATCTTTAAAGGCTATTCCCTGAAAATTCAAGATATACATTTTATTTGACATATACTCATCTTTAATACACGGTATTTTAATCTAAATCGTTAGTTTTTTTAATAAAATCAACATTTTCGAAAAAATGTCCATATAAATGGTAGTTTGGTGCGTGGGGATTTTTCTCAAAATCTTGGTGTCGCATCCCCAGAAGATTCCCCAGTTTGGTAATTTACCGACCTTTCGTTTTTGAGTTATCGTGTTTACAGAAGCACGGACACACGCACATGGACCCTTTTCTGAAAATACCTTTTTTTGGACACAGGGAGCCCTAAATCGTATATTTCCACTGAAATCTCGGCATCAAATGTTTGGGTGGAATGCAATATTTTCTCTATATACTATGTACATAGTAAGGGTAGAGAAAGTAAAAATGGATAATAGAGCTTATGCTTACATTTTACACTGAATACTAGCCAGGAGCAATTTGTGCAGCAACGGTAGTTCTCGGTGTTCTTTCTCCTCTATAATGCTAACGATGGTTTAAATCGAGGATGGAGAGCTGATTCATTTTCCTTCCGCTATAACCAGTTGTCAGTCGTTTTGGCATTCATTGTCAGCACACCAATTCAACTTGTAAACTACACACTAGCGAATAAATGTAGTTTAACTCCGAGTGCTGTAGAAGGGTGAATAATGAAGCTTTGACATATATTTTTTCTATATTAGGCTGGTTAGCAGTCGTAGAGTGACGTAACAGTGAAGCAAGGCTGTCATAGTTTAATCAGGATTACATATACATTTAGACTATTTATTCAAACGTATATTTTGAACCAAACATTGTCATAATGCGGCCTAGAAGTGCACAAGTTGGCATATAAATCCATTGGGAACATCCGGTAGAACTCCAAACTTTGTTTTCCCTTGATTTTATACCGGTACTGGTTTTTGACACAATTCCAATTTCAAAAAATTACAAAAACAGCCGTAGGTCTTGGTCCACAACAATTCTTAAATTATCTGTAATGGTTGATTAGAATTACACATGTGCGAGGGACACGTGTGCTGTGGGCAAGTTCTTTTAACGTCGGAAGCCTTAAAAGTTTGCGACACCTGCGGTAGGATGCCCGTCCGGCTGCTTTTGGAAATCTCCTGCCACGTGATCGACAGGTATAAAAAGAGAACGAGCCATGCCTAGAGGCTAACTTCAACTGGGAATGCACAACAAGCAGCAGTTGATTGAGTTCGTTGGGAAATTCGGAGCGTGCAATAGTAGTTGCAGCCGCCGAGCTATGAGAGGGAATTGTTGAGAAAGGATCAGAGAAAGACATTCACTTTTGAACACATTTTAATTATAATCAGTAGACAAAGTAAATAGTTGTTTGTTTGTTTTTTTGTTTTTTTTTGGACAAATTAAAATAGTATTTTTATTATAAAGTAGAACGTGACATTTTGTGCAAATTGGTGATGCCAAAGAGGTAATTATTTGCATGTGAAGGTTGTATTGCTCTCATGAAAAACAAATAAGCTGCTTCGTTGCTTCCTTAATACAAAAGTAATACTTTTCCCTAGTTTTATTGAAGTGCTATCGCTGTTCTGCACCACACCGGCCGAATACTGTGTATATTTTCTCAGTTGTGGTGACATGTGAACAGGTATAGGTGACAGAGACAGGTATATGGAAGGGGTATTTGGAAGGGTGGGCTCGTTATGGTCCCTCAGAGCTCAAGCTCTCCATGTCTCGTATAGATAGTGTATTACCTACATTAATACACGGTTTCGTTTCAGGAATCTTCGGGTACGGAACCATAGGTAGCGACTGCACACAAGATACATTTCATCGTGGAGTTCCAGCGCAGCTGTCTACAATTCAGGTATACGCTACCATTGGTTACAAGAGTAATGCCATTGGACAAACACTAAATGAAATCACTGACGGCTTCCCCAACTTTTCTCAACTTCTGAAACGGTAGCAGAGTCTAACTGCACATGGAGTCGTAATGCAGCTGTCTCATAACAGTTAGGCTACCATTGGTTAAAAGAGACTGACCATTGGACAAACATAATATGAGGTTGCTGTAACCATCGCCTAGCTCCTTAGAACTTAACGACTAACGAAACTGTGGTTGAGCCGGTATGGCTTTGGTCTCCCCTTTTTTTACAAACTATAACAATATAAATGTGCTTCGTTAGCTGTTTTATGAAAGTTTCTTTTTTGAAATAAGGCCCCTGTGCGGCTGTACAAGACTGGCACCTATTCAACACATTATTGAAGATACGAATGTCTACAATCAAAAGCACCCCCAAAACTATCTGTTTTGTCGAATGTATGTGGATTTGTTGCATTAATAAGCTTTTTCTTCAGATGAACATCAGTGGTTTTATATCTGGAAACTGGAGGCCAGTCGATTTTTTCTCACTTGAAACTGTTGGCTGTAATATATGTTTCTAATGTGGGCTCCGTCTGTTTGAAGTTCTGGATGTATTATGGAGGTTACTAGGAAATACCTAGGTAAATTCAGGTTGACAGTTCACATATGACTCTGTTGGAACAACACTCACTACAAACTGCATCCTGTTCTTTGGCATACACCGCGATAACTATACATAGTAAACACTATCAAGAGATAACCTTACGTAACATTACTCCCACTGTATACCACACCAAACAACGATAGAGTAAATTGCAAATGCAATTAACCTTCGCTGGAGCGTCAGCTAGGCTACCGCTGTGCAAGGTCATTCAACCTGATAACTGCTACAGGTCAGACCCGGCGATTACCGTCGCATCATTCAAGATAAACCCCCAAGAGCTTACTACCTTCAACTACCCATCACACTCAGCATCACTGCTGTGCACTGGCAACATTCCTCTAATATGTTATACCTCAAAAAACATCTAAGGGCATCAGACTATTTGGAGTCAGGAAACCCGTAGCTGTACTTTTGAATTGTCAGTGTAATTTGTGCTTTCAGATGTTGCGAGAGTGCTCAGGCTATATAAATCACATAACATTTCATATAAGAAAGTGGTATCTATTAGGAGCTCAATGGGATGTTGTCTCAGAAAATTACAAGAGTCATGACTAAAAGAAGCAATCCTGACAGGTTAATACCACACTGTCCACGAAAGTTGTACTCCTTATTGGATGTACACTTTAGTAAAGCTTTGTACGCATAAATAAATCACTAAAATTTATGCGATGTCATTGTCATTCCTTGTCAAAAGACATTAAATTAACATTCTAACTCTTTACCGCCGTGCGTGTTTATATGGTACACGGTCTTTCTCGCTCTTTCAAAGTTTTGGCTTTCATTGTTGACCGTTAAGATCTATATACATCCAAGATGTTCATTTTATTTGCCATGTAAATATCTTTAACTCACAGTACTTTACACAAAATCATTAGAGCTATTTTTGAGAAAAATATTTTCGAACCTTTTTCCATGTAAAGGATAGTCTAGTATTGGTATACTCTTTAAAATCTTCGTTTCACATTCTACTAAACCTAAATACGTAGTTTGGTGTTTTCTGACTTTTCGTTTTTGAGTTTTTGTGTCCATAAACACATGCGAACCTTTTTCCCAGAAATGCGTGTATTTATGGTAAAATCTTGGTATCGAACTTCTGAATTGAAAGCAATACCTTCTCTATTTACTATATACCTACATTCTGCATACATGCTAGAGAGAGCAATAGAAAACATAATGGTCATAATTTCATCATTCAACTGTGATTGTCACAGATAAGTCGCCCTCCGTGGTGTAATGGTTACCCTGCTCACTTCATATACCCAAGGTTGCGGATTCAAACCCAGCGGAGGACGATGGATTTTTTCGAGCGTAAAAATCCTTAGCATGGCTTCCTTCGGAAGGGAAGTAAAGTCGTTGGTCCCGTGTCGTATATTTATGACACGTAAAAGAACCTCAAGCCTGATAGAGAGGTCTCTGAGGCCTTGGTCTTTCACGCCCAATTTAGAATGGGACGCTGATAACCACAGTAGTTAAAGAGCGTTTAAAAATAACACGCCATTTTCATTTTTACAGACTGAAAGAGAGAATATGTAAATGAAAAATATCTGATGTGTTCCATTCACATGACTTTCTCTACAAATGTGCTATAAATTATTGTTAAAAAGCTTATGCTTCTATTTACTTCCTAGTAATCGAGAAAAAATTAGCAGAAATATTCTTATTATTGCTTCCTTATAAGTAGAAGCGAAATAAGGGAGTACCATAGGTTAAAGTGATGGTCAAAAGCTGGTTTCTATGTGACTGAAGTCCCTTTGTTTGTATGGACTCGAGTTCTCAAAGTCCTGTATGAGAAAAGTATGTTTTTATAGCTGAAACCAAAGACAAGGAATATCTCAAAAACAATCAACTCCACGAGAAAAATGTATGTAACATAAATTGTGTGTTTTAAAGTGCTCTACATTTATTATGCGGTAAGGTTTTGTCCGTCTCTTACGGTTTAGCAGTTATGCAAAATACCGTAAAATTGACCCAGAATAAAGTAGTTTTCAGAGGCTATTCCCAGAAAATTCAAAATATTTGTGAGGTAAATATCTTTAATATACGATATTTTAATCAACATCGTTAGAGCCATTTTTTAGAAACTCAAAATTTTCAAAAAAATTTCCATGTAAAGGGTAGTATGGGGTGGGGGATTTTTCTCAAAATCTTCGTGTCGCATCCCTGGAAGATACTAAACTTAAATACCAAGTTTGGTATTTTACCGACTTTTCGTTTTTGAGTTAACGTATTCACAGACACAAGGACACACGGACACACACACGGACACACACGGACCTTTTTTCTGAAAATACTTTTTTTGGATACAGGACCCTAAAACATATATTTTCGGTGAAATCTCGGTATCGAATTTTTTGGTGGAGTGCAATACCTTCTCTGTACACTATGTACATAGTGCATATAGAGAAAATAAAAAAAAGGAAGTTAATGGGGAAGTGGTAAGAATGGGCGATTCAGAGAGACAGGAAGTAGGA
Organism: Hymenopus coronatus; assembly: GCA_030762935.1. NCBI lineage: Eukaryota > Metazoa > Arthropoda > Insecta > Mantodea > Hymenopodidae > Hymenopus > Hymenopus coronatus. The sequence goes on from CM060895.1 coordinate 85,344,518, forward strand.
AATGGAGGGAGAGAAAGTGAGAGAGGCGGAGTAGTATCTCCACATTTAACACAATAACTCGAACAGAAAACGGATTCTAATAGTCCCAAATGGTACAAAGCTTGGTATAGAAATTTCGTGCACGAAGCACGAAATGTTGCAATTGTGTGGAGATCTTTATTTACCAGCATATTACTAACAACTGGTGGCTTTCTATCGATTCACTCTAGTAGTCTGAAAGCACAATGGTAATTAATTACCCAGCATTACTGTTAGACACGAAACGCGGATATGCAAATATTGAACTGTTAATTAATTGTTTAAATTGTGACGAAGAACAGTTATCACATTAAGTCTTCAGCACAGGAACACAAAACGTTGATACGTTCCGCTCAGGTGGGAACATTATGCAAAGAATAAACATATTTAACTAATTAAGCAATGGACTTTCTAAACAGGCTTGTAATTATGTAATTGAACCACTGTTTACCAACGAAAGCAAAACATTGCCATAAAATTGGGATGGACCGCTTTTAATGTCGTGTTTCGAAATACAGAAGTGTTCCGTCCAATTTTTACTACCAAGCGATTCTAAAATTAAAAAAAAGCTGATGTGTTCCATTCACATGACTTTTACAATCTATTCTGCAAACAAACTGTTCTTGAAAAAAATTATTCAGGAAGTGACAGACGATTTGGTAGAACTAAATAATACCGAAAGTTATCAACACAAACTTTATTTAGAAACTTTATTTACTCTACTTTTCAACGTAATAGTCATTGCCATCAAGATATTTATTGTCACGTGGTACCGATTCTTCAGATTGTTAAATATGAACCAAGAAGTCAATGTCACTTTCATTGGTTGGGAAATATTTTCCATCCAAAAAGTCATGTATGGTGTGCAAAGTGAAAAACCCAGTTTTACTCAATTCTTTTACCAATATTTGCTTTCAACTCCTCCACAACGTTTGAGAAATTTCCACTCCGGTCTTTTTCGCACATACTGGTTCATCCTTGATTACTCGTAAATATGCGCCATTTCCTCACTGAAGACTCGTGCATTGCATTATTGTTATGCACTTGGCTTCTTTACCTATAAAATGCAATAGGGGGTGCATTAAAAAATCTGATGTGTTCCATTCACATGACTTTCTCTACATCTCTACAATAATTATTGTTGAAAAGCTTATGCTTCTGTTTACTTCAATCTAATCGAGAAAACAATTATCAGTATTAGTCTTATTACTTGCTTTCTTATAAGTAGAAGCGAAATAAGACAGTACCATTGGTTAAGGTGATAGTCAAAAAGCTGGTTGCTATGTAACTTACGTTGCTTTGTTGACAAATTCTTGTATGAGAAAAGTATGATTTTTTTAAAGTTGAAACCAAAAACAAGGAATATCTAAAAAACGATCGAAAACACGATATATAAATTCTGTGTTTTAACATGCCTCTACATTTTTTGTGCGTAAGTTTTTGTCCATCCCTTATGCAGTTTAGCATAACTTGCAAAATTCCACAAAGTTCATACAGAATAAGGTGGCTTTCAGAAGCTATTCCCAGAAAATTCAAGATATATATTTTATTTGTCAGGTAAAGGTATTTATTGTGTGATATTTTAATCAAAATCTTTAGAGCCATTTTTGAAAAAATCAAAATTGTCGACAAAAGTTCCATGTAAAGTTAAATGTGGGGGATTTTTTCAAAATCTTCGTGTCGTATCCCAGCAAGATATTAAACTTAAATACCAAGTTTGGTATTTTACCGAGTTTTCGTTTTTAAGTTATCGTGCTCACAGACGCAGGTATACACACACACGGACCTTTTTCTGAAAATGTTTTTTTTTGGATACAAGTGGCGTGTTATTTATGGATGTTCTTTAACTACTCTGGTCCTCAGCGTCCCATTCTAAATTGGCCGAGAAAGAGCGCTTAATTTTGCTCAGAGGCTTCTCTATCAGGCTTGAAGTTCTTTTACGTGCCGTAAATCTACAAAACGGGACCAACGACTTCACTTCCCTTCCGAAAGAAGCCACGTTAAGGATTTTTACACCATCGTCCTCCACCGGGTTTGAACCCGCGAACTTTGGTATATGAAATCAGCATGGTAACCGTTAGACCACGGAGGCCGACTTTTTTTGGATACGGGGGACCCTAAAACATATATGTATTTCCGGTGAAATCTTGGTATCGAATTTTTAAGTGGTATGCAATACCTTCTCTATACACTATGTACATCGTTACGTGTAGAGAAAGTAAAAAAGTCTTTTGGCGATAGAAAAGTACAACATTGGCATTGAAAAACTGGTACCACGTGACAATAAATGCCTTGGCAGAATGGAGATTACGTTGATAAATAGAGTAAGATACTGTAACTTGGTAAATTAAGTTTTGTGTTATATATTTCATTATTATTTAGTTATGCCAAACCGTCTGTCATTTTCTGGATGTACCTCGTATATTAAGGGAACAAAGTTCTTAACGTCTGTCACAAAGACGCTGATGAACTGTAACTCATTGCTCAGTCAATTTCAACTCTCACATCAGTTCACTTTTGCAGAGAAGCAGAAAGAGCAAGAGTAATCTATCTATTCCAGCGTGGGCGTCCAAAGAATATCTAACGTTCAAACTGACTCCTAACGACGGGACCTATGGCCTTAATTTTCTTGCAAACTAAGGCGCACTTCAAAACGCGCCTCTCTCCAAGCTTACTTTATATTTTAACATTTTCTTCCTTACTTTCCCATCTTCTTCCAAGTGAAAATGTGACAGCAATTTTCCTTTTTTTCGAATTGTCTCAATCGGTTTCCTATATCTGTTCACTTCTTTGTAAATCATCTGTCTTCTTTTCTTTTCTAGTGCCTGTAGCGCTGCGTCAAGTAGCAGACGATGGTGAAATAACACGAACAAATGGGATGTAAATAAAACGAACTTTGTAATCCTCAGTTTATACGCTATTCAATTTTTACTTTGTTTACACGTACTACGTACATATTGTATAGAGAAGGTATTGCATTCCATCCAAAAATTCAATACCGAAATTTCACCGGTAGTAGAAGTTTTAAGATCCCCTGAATCCAAGAAAAGCGTTTTTAGACAAAGGTTTTTGTGTATGTGTCCATGTGCCTGTGAACATGAGAATTTAGAAACGAAAATTATGTGTAATACCAAACTGGGTATTTAAGTTTAACGTCTTCCAGGGATGCGACACGAAGATTTTGAGAAACCTCCTCCCCCTACCAAAAACTACACTTTACATAGGAAAAAAATCGAAGATTTTGACCTTCTCAAAAACGGCTGAAAAAGATTTTGTTTAAAATACCGTATATTAAAGATATTTATATGGTAAATAAAATGTATATTTTGACCTTCTAAAGACCTCTTTATTCTGAACGATTTTTGCTGAAGTTTGCGTAACTGGTAAACTGTAAGAGAAAGAGAGAGAGAGAGAGAGAGAGAGAGAGAGAGGGAGACAAAAACTTATTGCATAAAAAGTGTAGATTATATTAAAACACACAATTTATGTCATATAGTTTGTTTTCGTGGAATTGAACATTTCTGAGATATTTCTTGTTATTTGTTTCATATTTCATACCTAAACTTTTCTCTGTCCATTTTGATTAAAATGCCGTATATTATATATATTTACATTTTTAGCTTGAATTTTTGGGCGTCTAAAGATCTGATCATTCTGGATGAATTTCAGAATTTTGAATAAATGATAAATCGTAAGAAATAGACAAAAACTTAATATACAAAAAATGTGGGTCTCCTTAAAACACAAAATTTATGTCACATACATTTTTGTTGTAGAGTTGACCGATTTCAAGATATTTCTTGTTATTAGTTTCAATTTTTGGCTATGTAATTTTCCTCAAATGCGGCTATTTTTTCCTTCATCTCTTTTGTTTACGCTGGCTTTGCAAAGCGAACCGAACTTAAATTGTTCACATAGTGACGAGCTTTAAAAGATATGACTATTGCTTTAGCCTAGCGTATCCCCTTCTGCTTACAGGGAAGTAGTAACGCCATTTTTGCTAATGTTTATCTGAATTAGCTGATGTAGATAAAAGAGTACTACTTTGTAGGAACAGGTTGTGCATAAGGGGTAGAGAAGGTTATGTGAATGGAACAAACTTTATTTGTATATATGTATAAATGGATAATTGTATTTATTTAAATACCTTTATATATGCACTGATCTCCATTAATCATTTACTTTCATGTAAGTAGAAGGTAAATAACGGTGTACAATTGGTTGATACGATGGTCAAATCTTTTCAAAGTAGGTTGCTCTGTGATTGAGATTCGTTTCTTTGCATAAGTTGACTAATTCCCGTATGAGAAACGTAATAGTATTTTTAAACTTACTCCAGTAACAAGGTATGTCACAGAAATGGTCAGCTCCACGAAAAAATGTAGTGAACTAAATTGTGTGTTTAATCGTGATCTATATTTTTTGTGTTTTAAGTTTTTGCCTGTTTCTTTCGATTTAACAATTATGCAAAATCATCCAGAATGATTAGGTCTTCCGAGGCTACTCCCTGAAAATTCAATATTTACATTTTATTAATCAGTTAAATATTTTTAACATACCGTATTTTAATCAAAACGTTAGAGCCGTTTAAAAAAAAAAAAAATCAAAAGCTTGGAAATGTTTTCAATGTAAAGGGTAGTTTGGGCATCTTCGTGATGCATCCTTAAAATACCAAATTTGGTACTGTATTACTCGTTTCTATTTCTTCTTTTCTTTCTTCAAAAAAAAAATGGAGGCGCACACATATAAACACGGGTCTTTTTTGTAAACATGCTTTTTTGATACAGCGCACACTAAAACGTGTATTTCCGCTAAGATCTCGTATCGATGCTTTCGGTGGAGTACAACTTCTCTACCAATATACTACGTATTAAAATTCAGAAAGTAAAAAGAGAAACAAAATCAAATATAAAAGCTTTAATTTACAACCTACAAACAACACCTAACTGTATACCGCTGTTTTAGAGTGTTCTCTTAAGGTAAACAAATACCCTTCAGAGAAATACATAAACACAGCGCTAACAATGACCAAAAAAGATGACATAAAATTATATAAAGCACTATTATCACTTTTCAATTGTTCCTAACATCCCCCCTCTCTTTTCTACCCACAGTTTTCTCAGACCTCAACTACCTCGCTTTAAGCAAAATTTACCTAACCCCTCCGAAGCTTCTTGCCAGTAACGTCCAACATGCCCCTAACTGTCCGTTCAGGTGGTAAAGGATCGCAGTAAATATTTTTCCCTCCATTCCTTGGTATCACATCAGGACAAGTTATATACCCACGCCTCTTCCTCACCACAAATGACATTCTCATACACTTCCACCAGTAATGTTTATTCTCCGCCATGTTCCTAGTCTAATCTAGAAGAGCCTGTCTATAATGCGTTTGGTAGCTATTTTGATGTATTACTCTATACCAGACACCGATTTTAGCCCAGATTGTATCCAATGAAACCTTTTACGTGAATTCTGTCATTATTTGCTGTCTGTCAATGCCGCAGAGTAGATTCTTAATCTTTCTGCAAACACTCCGTCTGCTTACCTGCCCCGCTATCCAAATGTATTTCATCCCACTGGTTTTCATCTATTTCTTTAAGCTTATGTCCACGTCAAATTACCTTCCATTCTCAGGTGATCGCAGAATAAAGCAATAGTACTTGAAGCATTCCTAACTAAATAATACGGGAATGTTCTCAATTAGTATAGCAATTTTAGTTTCCTATGCGACCTTCTAAATTGGTAGTTCTTATTAAAGTTGATATTTACTTAATCTGTATTCGAACCTGCACAAATGTATTGCCGGCATTAATAGTATTGTTACCTTAGTTAGCCTAGATCCCTGGCCTTGTGCCTTAACAAGGCATCTACCTAAATTCTACTCCCTTTCAGATGATTTTTCTCCACTTCTTTTGTTTCCTTTAATTTCCTAATCCATTTCTTTTATACCCTGATCAGAAATTTCCCTACCCTTTTATTTATTGTCACTATTTATTGTTAATTTTTATTGTTACTATTTTTCTGTTCATTGTCTCGCATTTATTTTACCTTATTTCTCCCCTCCAGCTTGCTATTCTGCACATGTTTAGATAATGCGACGTGATCCCCTTTCCTCCCTAAAAATTCGAATAGTTCTTTTGCCTTCAATCCTTTCATATATACTACTCACGGGATGGAATACTTTACTTCCTATATACTCTGTGTACAAGTACGTTTAGAGAAAGCAATATGAATTTTATGTTTGATAATATTTTTTTTTTTTTTTTTTCGCTCTACAACCTTCAAATGTTAACTGAACAGAATGCGGGTAGTTATGAAAGAGGTCATGGAAAGCGTTACCGCATATTAGTGGGGGACACGGGTTATTTTGCGGCTGGTATTCGTATGAAACAACGGCTTCATCAGTTGCACGCCGCAGGTTTGATATACCGCTTTTTTCCCCCCACCTCACCTTTCATACTCCCATATGTGCTACGTCGCACTTCATGTCCGTTCCTGGAAATTAATTGGACCGAAAATAGATTGTCTTTTAAACCATAGCGTCACCGGTACGTAATGACAAGCAGGAAGATCTAAAACACTGGATCACCCAACACGGATCGGTGGATTTGTACCAGGCCCGGCAGGCAAAGCGCAAGAGGTGTGAATTTACACTCCCTCTCGACCCGCTACACTCTTTTAACAGTCACGTAGAGCCAAAGAAACCGGTTCATTCCGATATTAGCCCCATGACAGCTTTTAAGTACAGTGGTGTCTTACATGTGCAATATGAGGGAAAGGCAAATGTTTAGTCTGGACTGGATAACAAATATTTTGTTGTTCAAGAACAAATCAAAACTGTTGTACACGTAATTTACCCTCTTCTCTGCCAGGTGGAAGAAAAATGAAAGGACGGTTGTATGGGTAGACCACTAGGGGGGCTTATCTTACCGGCCCTAATTTGAATCCTTCCAACCCCCTTCTTAGCTTGATGTCACCTACAATATTAACACTTTTGAATCATATTTTGAATTCTATACCTATATCGGAAATTCGTGTCCAAATTATGGGCTACAGTGATAAAGAGTCTATCACATTTTTCACTAATTTAAAATGTTTACTTTCTCCAGCACGTATAATGTACATCCAACAATTTTTTATACATGTTCTAAGACCACCTGAATTAAAAAGAACGTTTTTAAAATATAGTGTACAAGAGTGTCCGTGGACAGCATAACTCAAACCCAAAACATGTTTAAAGACCAAGTTTTGTATTTAAGTTCGGTATCTTCGAAGTATGTGACACAAAGATGCTCAGGAAAATCTACCCACCCCGAACTACCCTTTACACGGACATTTTTTCGAACATTTTTATTTTCTCTAAAATGGCTTTAACGATTTTGATTAAAATTTATTTAATATGTTTTTATAACAAACGAAATGCATTACCTGAGTTTTCTGGAACAACGAAATCAATTTTTATCGAATAGCGTAAATAAAGTAAAACTTAATGTTTTAAAAAGAAACAAATCCTTAAGATACACGGAATTGTAGGTAAAATAATTGTGGGAACTAGGAAGAATCCTTGAAGGCATCATCCTCATGGGACTGTAGTAGCTGCATTGGGAGCACATTATCAATGTTTATATTCTTTGTAACAGCCATCGGTTGTTACGTTAAGTTATGATTGTGTGAATGAAAATAACACCACACTCTGTGTTATTATTTGTGTTAATATATAACACCAAAATAATCTTATTGTTTTATACCAAGCGCTGAGAGATCAAGGAAGCAATGAGTCTACATGTTTCTGCGCTGTAACTATGCTGAGGAAACAAACCGCTATATTTGTAATAAAAAAGGTTACAAATTGGCGTATCAATCAATGAAATGAAAATACTGTTACAGACATTAAGGGTGACATCTTTAATCAAGTTTGGATGGATGAGAAATCACAATAATTTTATTCGGAGTGAAAAATCATTCAGATAGTAACACTATCAAACAAACCATAACAATGAAACATCCTGAACTCCTACCGCGTACACATTGCAAAGTTGAAGGTTTTATGGGAGTTTTATGTACGTCGAGAAAACCATATAGAAAACAAAATTCCCTTGCGTGAAATTTCACTAAAAGCAACTTTGAGGGTTGAGGAGGGAATAAGGAAACATGTAGATATTGCAACTTCTAAACTATATGCTTGATGAAAAAGATTATCATTATCATCATCATCATTATTATTAACTTTTTGTAGCGGTGTACAGCAGTGAAAGAAAGCATCTCATTTAACTACTCCCGATATATAGTTTGCTTTATTCTTTCCGTTCTTTTTTATACTCCAGGCCGGGAATATCCAAATTAAGGAGTAGAGGGAGTCACTCCACTCCACGTGAAGCATTGCGGCATGCCGCTATGCGACACAATGAAGTGTAAGCATAAGCCCTCGCTCGTCTGCAACTAGTGTTATCTTCACTTTCTTTATTTATTTTTTCACTTTCTCTAGAACACATATACAATGCACATAGTAGATAGAGCAGGTATTGTATCGCACCCAAAAATTCGATACCAATGTTTCTTTGGAAATACATGTTTTAAAGCCCCTGAATTAAAAAACAGACCAGTGAGTGTGTGTGTGTGTGTGTGGACAGCATATCTAAAAAACGAAATGTCTAGTAAATACCAAATTTGGTAATATATTCAGGGTCTTCCAAGGATGCGACACAAATTTTTTTAGGAAAATCCCACATTGCAAACTACGCTTTTCATGGAACATTTTTCGAAATTTATCTCAAAATGGCTCACGATTTTGATTAAATTACCACTGAATTTTCTAAAAATAGCCTCTGAAACCTACTTCGTTCTGGATGACTTCTGTGTAACTCGTTAAGGCGTAAGAAATAGAGAAAACTTAGTACACAAAAATATGTACCTCGTTACATCACACAATTTATGGCTATTTTTTTTTTTTCATTTATATAGCCCCCCTTTAACATCTAAGGTCATATCGGAGGCTTTCCACTTGAAACAACTCATTGTCTGTAGGTTCTTTTACGTTGGTTTAAACAATTTTGTTTTACTCAAACACGCACACATTCACACTCACATACAAACTTCCAGACTCTGTGGGGGATAGGGAATAATTCAGGCTAGAGAAAAATTCCCCGCCCCAGCCGGGAATCGAACCCGGGACCCCTGGTTTTATGGCTATTTTTGTGAAGTTAGCATTTCCGAGATATTCCCTGTTCTTTGTTTCAGTTTTAACTACTTAACTTTCAAAATTTGTTGCTAAGGATGATATTCAGAGATTTAGTCGATCAATTAAACGATCGTCACGTAGTCAAATGCGATGTTGGATTTGAATATAATCAAATTTAAAGAAACTGCAGTTGCAAATGTATATGAAGCCAAACTTTGCCATTATAGGTGATGAAAATAAACGCAATTTGGATAATGAATCCTTAGGCGATGATTTAAATAACTCCCAACATTTTCTTTCAAACGTTTTTCGCTCGTAGAATTCTGTGGAGCAGCAAGTAATTCCATTAGGTGCTGAGCCTCTGAAAAACTAATCAAAATAATCTCGCATTTCGAAGGACACATTTTGTTTACGTTTGCTTAAAAATATCACATTCGCTACTGATCACTGTACGCATGGCAGCATTGTTACTCTCTAACATTTATTCATCTTGATTGAGTTGGGGGAAATGAGGTTAAATGTAAGGATCTCTCAAGAACTACATTTGTACATGTCTGTTCTAGACAGTTTAGTGCGTTTTTTTATTTATTTATTTATTTATTTTTATATTCGCCAGTCCACTCCAGGTAATTTTCCCCAGCTTTGTAACCGTTACCCCAGGCTCAAACTACAAATCCTAGAAATACAATAGTTGATATAGCTCAAATTATACCATAATTTCCGAATGTTCTCTTTTACTCTCCACTCAGTTCCACTCTGGTGGTTCTGGTGGTGGTGGTGGTGGTGGTGGTGGTGGTGGTGGTGGTGGTGGTAGTGGTATTCTTGTAATTCTGACCTCAGACAATCAGGAGTAGTAAACAGAGATGCACTAAATATATAGTAGAAGGATTTATTGCCAAACAGTATATATTTGGAAATATACAACAATTGCATATGGTTCTCATGGCCGTCCATATTTTTTATCCTTGGTTATTTACAGTAATAATGTTGTTAAACATTAAATATATTATTATTACGAAATAACAGTAGACAAGTGAGAAAATACCATGCAAAAGCATGAGAAAGCAGCGTTAAATAGAAATTCAGCCATAAACTTAGCATTACATAGCACACATACACACATATACTTAGAGTAGGTGAGTCATCGCAGTTGAAGATTTTGCGAAAAAAGACCATCTGTAAACAACACGGAAGAATGGCGCGAAAGAACAGGAGACCTCTGAACATGATACATCGACATCTGGTAAACTTGATGTTTAAAAGGGTCCAATCTCTTTGACCGGTTTCCAGGCAGTTCGGTAATGTCATTTCCTGGCTATGAAAGGAGGAAGAATTGCAGTGGGACGTTGTGTTGCGAGTTTTACTGAGGCATGAGTGACTGGAGTGATATCGCGTAGTGTCGCGTGAGCCACGGATGACGTGCAGCCATAAGCTGTAACTTAATTGTTTATTTGTAAATAATTGTTGAGTCAATAAAGACATTTGTTACTATATATAATCCCTTTTTACCTTATTTGCGCACTTTTTCCCTCTCTTTTTACATATCACATTTGCATCTAACAATCATAATTCTGGTTATTACACAACTAAATGAGGTTACCTGAGAGTGAAGAAAACTATAGTGTACTAACCAGGGTTAGGGTTTTTATGTGCAAATTTCAAATAAAAAGAAACAAGGAAAAATGTGCTCAAATAAGGTAAAAAGGAGAAAAAATGTGCTAGTTTATTCAACCAACTAAACCATTTTCCCAGTATTATAGATTATTGAATAATACACAAGTACATCAAATAATCACTCGTCAAAACAAGGAAGAACTGAAGTTGTTTTACTTCAATACACTAAGCATCTCTACGTTTTTAAAAATAAGACTGTTTCTATTAGTAGATGTAGATGTACATTTTGTAGATGCCTTCTTTGACATTTAAGAAACTAGTGGGGCAAACCTTGTATTCACTTGGAATGGCAACTTTACCGATGTGGCGAGTTCGTCGATGTCTGGATTCTTCTAAAGACTAGTTTCAAGTCTAGACATCTACCTGCTCCCTCACGGAAGTAAAAATATTCCTTTGTTTTTCCTTTTCCAGATCTTGTTCTTCTAATCATTTAATAGCTGCATCAGGTACTTGTAACTGTGGACACAATATAGTTCTGTCTGCAAATTATGTATTTTTTTCCGGTAACAGAATTTGCTGAACCTTGGAAATTGCACCTGTGCTGGCTGAATCCAAAGAAAGCACAAACTCGAATTTTGCCAAAACTGCATACAACAAAACAGCACACTCAATCCAAGATCCCCAGTGAGTAAAGATCGGGAAGTTGGGAAGGAGCAGGCCAGTGGCTTCCTTGTAGGCAACAACATGAGCTTTCAGTAGAATCTTCTTCAGGGCAGAGATGAATTGATTTGCGATGTCGTATTAGTTACTTATGAATTCAGAAGAGCTATGAAGGGCATGGACCAAGCATGTTGCATGCTTCAACTTAGGAAATAAAGGTTTCAATTGGTTAACAGCTGAAACCATATAGTGTATAACCACAAGAAGAAGAGTTTCAAATTCGATACCAGTAAGCTAGAATTTTAGGCTGGAGTCAATAACAGATTGCACTACTGTACTAGCATTCGCTTTATGCAGCTTATACCTTTTTAACAAATGGGCTTAACTTTCTCTCCTGCTGCGAGTAAAACTAAAATGTTCAAAATATATCGTTCCATTGAGTCTGTGGTTTCATTTACAATGATTTCCACATTGTAATCAGATATGTTCTCCTTGATTCTTTGTATGGTTTCTTGGTAAACCTTCTCCATGTAATTTTACTATGGTTACATTGATTTTGTATTAATATCAATATTAAATTTAATACAAATTGGATAAATAATTTATATAATGCAATGTATTAATTTATATTTTTAAACATATTGCATAATCAAAATATTACACGGGCCCCAAAATTTGAGAAAATTGGCAAGCAGTTTATGAATTGGATCTTTCAGTTACACAATAAACCTTGAGAAGAGGCATTAAAATAATTTTTGTTATTCAATTGTTACAAGTTATAAATATTACTCATAATTCTCTAAAAGAAACATTTTTTCATAAAATATATTTTAAAACATTATCAGTGTTTGGATAATTTTGTCCTTTGTAATGCTACAATAGGTACTTTAGGGTATTCTGGAAAAATTTAGTTTTATTTGAACGAAAAGTGAGATGCGTTGAACATTTTGAATGTGTGAACATGTTTCATAAAATAGGCTATTCTATGAAATAAAATTATAGAAAATGGTGCATTATACATTCTTGAAATTACTGGAGCCCAAAGATAAATTTGAATTCCATGGGTGTCCAAAGATTCCAAACTATTTGCTATAAAAAGCAATTGTCGACTTTTGACCGATTGTATTCAAAAGTTTAAGGTGATGCATCCCTGAAGTTTGGAAAATTATAATATGTAAGATATCTTATTGAAATTTATACCAATTATTATGCAAAATAAGTGATAGTTTTGAATGTATGAAAACTATAAGTTGTTTGGTTGTCAAATAATTTTATCTTCTAAATATATTGTTTTTTTAAAAATGAGGCATGTGATGCATTTTAAAACATATTGTGATAATAAAATCAAACAGTAAACGATCTGTCATTTCATTTTTATATTAGCTTTAATTATCTCTTAAAATTGTTATTTTTGAACTCACCAAAACTTTAATTGTTCAATATAATAATTTATTTCTCCCTATTGGAGAATTATGTCCAAAAACTATACGAACAGTTTCTTTAATGCACTTTTCAGAGGAAGTATAAAACTTAAAATAAATAAGCAAAAACTTGCGTCATCTGGATCCTTTTAAGTATGGAAAAGCGTTGAATAAAAGTTTGCAAATATTCAAAATTTGAAGTTGGGAGTGTATTAATAAACATGCATTAATTATCAATTGGAAAAAAGTATATTTCCTTAAAGCTTAGAATTCATATTATATTTTATTACGAATAAAATTACTTTGTTTTAATTATTCACAATTTGTAATAAAATATCACAGATATACAGGGTGTTAATAAACTATATCGAAAGATTTTCACAAAATATGTAGATTACTTAAATAAGTAATTTGAGATAGGAGACTTATGGCCTGTTTATTGAAATTTCGAAGTAACGGCTATAAGTTTCTGAAGAGCCAGTACGCCACTGGCTAATTTATCAACCATTCGAGAGCATAACTAGAAAAACGAAGGGACACACACATATTACAGCGTACCTCTCTAGCGCAGTGGTTATGATATTGGCTTTCCAGTGAAAGATAGTTTCCAAGTTTGGGTCTCGTTCCCGTATCGCGGCACTTCGTCTAGAATGAAAAAAATAATAATAAAAAACGCCAGAGCAGTTAAAAACGCCTCCAGAGTAGGCTACATAACTCCAGAATATAGTTTATGAATGCTCAGTGCCACACTGTCAAGTGATTAGTTCGAGATTTTATAGATTTTTGCGACATTAAATCTTGAGAAAACTAGTAACGAGCTGCTAAAAATCGATATTTCTATACTCGGGCAGCAGTTTTAAAGACATGCTAAGCCATTTTTCCAACCTGCTTTGTTTTAACAACGACTTATCAGTACCTGATACCCACACGTTTAACGCTATGTAGCTGCGTTATGTTTATCCGGGGGCCATGCATCGCCGATCTCAAATTAATTTTACCAGTCACGTGCACAATCTCGCAAATTATTTCGGCGTAGTTCAACATCCTGTATATAAACTTAAAGACCACTAATGCGACCTATATGACAGGGGGGGCCTCTTTTGTCCAAAAGTGTAGAACAAAGTTCTAGCATCTATCTTACATGCAGAACTTTATCAAATGCTAATGATTCTGTCCATCGAGTGGAGGATATAGAGAAGTATATGTTCCGAAGAGCTATCGAAACGTAAGATAATCTGACTGTAAAGTTATTGCTTTCAAATGTGCGCATTAATTAGTGTAAATCGCTGAGGCAGCGTCTAGAGACCTCAAGTTGCAGATGTCGGTTGTGTCACATGCGTATCTTTACTCAATTTTGCATGCAAAACATACTTAGCTCGTTTTTACATCTACAGTTTAATTGCAGGCAGCTAAGTCTTGAAATGAACATGGCTTGCTAAATGTGAAACATTACAACCGTTTTTCTGAGGGATATCCATATTAATGTCTCTCAAGCCATACGCTTCCCTTCTAATTACAGAGCAAGTGTCGAGTTCTACTCAACATTGAGATGCAGAACGTGAGCGTGAAAACATACAGCTGAAATTAGATACCTTTTCTCAGCCGGATTGGTCCAGCCCTCCTAATTAACAAGATGATCCTTCACTGCAAACAGCTCCCTCTGGGATGTAAGTTATGTATGACGGAGGAGTGGTTTGTTTCTGCATCGCACGTCAACTAGGAAAATGGAGCTAAGAAACCCCATTCTTGTTTTACTTGCCTGCAGCCATATGCAAAGCCCAGCTTTAATGTATCTCGTGAATCTATTCAAGTGCTAGCAGTCTGTACACTGAGGCACATACAAGGTGGGAGATGAATAACTGCAATATTTGTATCAACGTTTGAAGACGATGTGATAATCCAGTATTTGCAGCTTTTTCGCTGTTTTCTAAAGTTTTGTTAATGAGGAAATTTTAGAAATATTTTGGAAGTGTCTGTCATTTCATATTTCAGATGTTTGATGATTGTCTATGCAGCAGCTCTCGTGAGAGTTTGTGTAGGAAGAATATCGCTCTCACTGAAATTTCAATCTACCATTATCTGATTAGAATTTACAATGTATTCAGGATTCAACTTAAAGGTATTAAATACAATGGCATTATTATACTTTATTTAAAACCAGCATATAAGTATTTGCACTTTTGTTCTTTAAACTACAGAATCCCCCCAATGCTCTTAAAAGGCGAGAAATAATAATAAAATCTCAACACTTAATAATGTTCAAATCCGGAATTAACAGAACTTGTCCCACAGATCCTTAACACATGTCAGTTATCGTTCGTCTTTTGGGAAGATGACGATTTAGTAATCGCTAATGATATAGTCCTTCACAGCATTGGCTAATCCCTAGTGAGTGGTGGCATAAATTATGGGTCGTTTTGTGCTTACAGTTGTTGGTGATCGTTCAAATTATTTAAGACATTCCCTCCTACTGTGAAATGCGTACCGTAATACGGGTTTTTAATACAAGGAGTGTTAAGCCAACTTGTAGAGGTTTAAAGTGAATGTGTAATGACAGATGGAATGGTGAGAAAGTGGGTCACACAATTTAATGATGGACGAAGGTCCAATGGTCATGACGAAGCACGGAGTGGGTGACCTTCTGTTGTCACTGATGGTTTGGTTGAACAAGTGATTGCGGCGATTGTTGAAAACAAGACGATTCAAAATAAGAATGCTCTGTGGTATATTTCAACATAACGCGGTGTTCCGCAGTGGCTACTTTCCCTGGTAGCATCTTTCTTTGAAAAGGACATACAACAGCTAATTCTCCCTATGACAAATACCTAAACATTGGTGGCAGCTCTGTAGAAAAATTTGGCTAAGAAATGTTCTTTTATGTACAAATAAATGTTGATGTGAAAACAATATATTATGCGTTTTTTTTCCAAATCGGTACTTACTTTCCGATCCCGCCTTGTAAATGAATCTCTGTTAATTCAGAGTATGTGAGGCAATTCATCGTGTAAAAGACAGTTTCCAACTGAATCGGTCCCTCAAATCCTCACCATGAGTCACAAGATTACAGGTCGGTGGTGTGCGAGTTGTATTAAACACAGGTGCTTGCTTGTAAACCCTGAAGAGCCAAAGTGGAGCGTTCAAGTCAAAATGTGTGCTTCATTTATGGCAATGCTATTATTGTTACACGAATTCTATTCTAATAAGTATAAAACCGTTTGCACTTATTCACCTCCTATCCTGTATAAAAGGTGACCCATTTCCCTGGGTCGCAACAGTGTACTTGTCTCCTTAAGATTCCCAGCTTGAGGCAATAAACCTACGACTCCACCCAGCTGATACAAATTTTCTATGTTACTATCCTGAAAACAAAACAGGTACATAACAACCATAACATAATGACGTTATATTTTATGTGAAACGAAGGTATGGTTTGAATGTCATCTGTATAGAAGAGTTTTGCAACGATTGGAATGGCTAAACCAATACAGCATATTTGGTATTCTAGAAAAAGGAGTAAAGAAAGCGTAGTTACCGAGCTAGATAACTCTGCGGTAACATGTTAGGCTCGCATTCGGGAGATCAAGCGTTCAAATCATCATCCCCTGTAATAGGAATTTACATCCTCTGTACTATCCTGTCTTACCTTTGGATTTTTGTCTTTCTCCAGAAGGGTAAGCGAATACTCGGGTCTTTTCCGTCTATCTCTATCTCTTTTCTATCACTTACCTTTCATTCCGTTTCCTTCTCATATTTTCAGTATATTTTTAGATTCCGAGACGTATGGTACTCCTCGGATGCTTGCACAAACGAAAAAGTGCTCCCCATGGATTTTAGGGGCTGCCTGGTAGGTGGGTTGCTCGTCACCCACTCTAGGCACTCCAGCAGCGAGATGCGTTTTCGAGCCTGGAACCGATAAGGACTTCTGCATGGCTCTGTTGTCTGCCTGCGTTTTTCATGCCTTCCTCCTAAAGGGCGGTAATCAAAATATATCTATGAAGACCACAGTGCACGATGTTCCCTCTCCATTGTATAGAATATGTGTTGTTAAACTAGACAGCTAAGGCATTTATATAACTTTCATCAGTGAAATGGAGACGAATGTTAAAGCTACAACCGTTATAGAACGGCAAAAACTAAACTGGCATTAAGAAATTAATCATGGAAATGCAAGGTTCTATGCCTTCAATCAATTGGTAGATACAAGTGTGCCAGGTGGAGAAAACGATGTATTATCTTAAAGTTTAGGTTTCATAATACTATTTTATCGTGAAAGAGTATTTTTTAAATATTTTCAAAGCTTTTGGTTATATTTCACAGATGCATCAACTTAAGCAAAAAAGTACTTTGCTTGCCTTCGCTCAGTAAGTGATGAGTCGTGATGAGTTGTTTATTGTCACTCCATATAGCTGTCAATTGTCCTGTAGTAATGCATCATGCTAATTGCATAGAGGTGGCAAATTACATTAACAAGACTTCACTGAAGAAAGAGCTGCTAGGGCGAGTGCATTCCAGCAAGCAGGATATTCGATTATAACACTTAACTCTCATTTGCCTAAGGTTCAGAAATGCATGCTAAGCACATGAAGTTACCCACTAATATACACCACGTTCCTACGCTACACATTATCCACTTAAAAACTGCATAGAAAGATAGAAATAAACAGTGCTGTGTTTGTTAAACAGAAGTAAAGACGTGAGAACACATTTTCTACGTTAAAGGCCTTCTTCAGAACCAGGTCAGGGCTACCTTTAAAAGGATGCCAGAACCCTGAAGCATTCCTGGGTTAGGGAAACGGTGAAAGTAAGAATTTAAGGGAAATACAATACTTTGTTGCCTACTCACTTGGAGCCGCGAAATCTGGAAAAATTTCAAAAAAACACCAATTGAAATAGCTGGATGCTCTTAATTAATGTAACACTGCAAATCAATACACTGAGAAAAACTTTTAGGACATATGTGAATACAAATGCAAGATAATAAAATTCATTCCGAGTTGCACCGCCTCAAAATGCAAGATTTAATAAAATAAGGCTTCGAACCAAGAGTACGTTAGATTTTACATGCTTCAGGCAATCATTGTTAGGACTCTGAAATTACCAGTGATTATTTGTCTTCGTTTCTGGAAAGTATTTACATTCCCCACAGTAATTCTCGGGTTCGTTAGGGCCATGTACCGATACAATTTAAAAATCCACAGCAACTAAAATATTTCATTTAAATTTAGTGCGGTTAATACAATATCAATTACACGTCCATGAAAGCTAGGGTTTTTAAACATGGGAAAAATAAGTTTTATTGTTTAAATTCAGTGTTTTAATAAAAAAGTTCCACACGGCATATTTTTTAAAAATATTTAATCTACATCAAGTTTTCTATTTTTACCTCTAACGTGTTTAGAACATTTTTAATACTTCCCAAAACTCTCTTATTTTTCACGAGTTACTAATCTATTTCTCAAAATTGGAACATTATTTCCAAATCGTATACGCTAATTTTCTTGAAGAGGCAGTACTAAAACTTGACACAAGTTAGTAAAAAGTAAAAATGACTTGTAGGGTTCGTATGGAGCATTCAGAGTAATGTTGGGACAAGTTCACGAGTAAATAAGGTTTAAATTTTGGAAAGATTGTTAATAAGCTTGCGCCTGTTTATAACTTCAGTTTATTTTAAATATGCTAATTGGAAAGGAAATTTATAATTTCTATTATTTTCTTATGAAGAAAACATTATTTGAAATGTTTTAAAATCCTTTTTATCAAATTTCACAAACACATCTTCTTGACTGCAACGTTCCTAGTCAACCATTTTCAAACTCCATTCACAATGAAAACACAAGACTGTATTATCTACCGGGATGGCTCATACAGCCATTTGGGAGTTCAGAGTTCAAATCTTGGGCCGAGCATTCTGACTGTGATCTATTGGTTGTTTCTCTCAGTTACTAAGGTAAATACTGTACTGAATATTTAATACGACGATCCAAAACTTCCGTTAAGTTAAGACAATATTAAAAAATGGAAGCAGATGGCAATCCTAACGCGGCGCATTATCGCATATGTACATAAAATGAATGCGGTAGTTCGGAGGGATCCTAATGGCATCTGCCCGTCATATGTAGAAGCAACGATACAGTTGTCTGGCACTAAGGTCTCTGTGAGCACACTAAGGTGTCTGTGGACACGTGAATAAACAAGATTTTAGGTATAGTGACGAGACCTTTAAACATATAAACGCAATAAATTATAAGAGAAAAAGATTGCATTCTTGTTATTAAATGCAGGAGCTGCTTAACGCAAGCGTGCGTTGTGTGCATAGAGGAACATTTATTTTTTTTCTTTTTCCGTGAATCGCCACGTGATCAACATTTTTATTGCATCTACCGTACGATCATAGAGCTTTTGCATTTGGATTTTTCTGGACATCCTCAAGTCTATATTTTAATTCTTCTAGGACTTTGAATAATTTCCCAAGTAATCTCTCATGAAAGAGGTACACTGGAAGCATTTGGAAATTATGGCATAAATTGAGCTATTTTCAATATACATAGATGACAGACGCTCTGCTATTACTTCCTGTGTTATACTTATTTATAAAAACTGTATAAATGTTTATATTTCACACACATTTAGCTATATTATTCATTATACATTTACAATATTTTTTGTAAGATTTCCGGGTGTGATTTATAGAATTAGAAACCTAAAGCCCATATGCTTGCATTTAATTAACTTAGCTCATGCCTGCTCTTATGCCGCGTTATGTTAGCATTACGTTTTAATTGTGAATATACTCAAGATTAACTGAATTTGTTAGGCATAGCTTTTAAATATCTCATTGAGTCTTTTTTAACAAATTAAAATCGCCGTTTAATTCTCTTTTGGGATTAACATCTAATACAGTGAACATCACAAACCTATGTTGGATCTAAAGGAAAAATCATTACACAGGTCTTGGAAATTAGTCCTGAATTTTGACATGCGAATGTAACTAACGTGCAAAAAGGTGGCCTATTCCTCTAGATCTGTGTGCTTTCCCTTCATTAGGTAGCCAATTTATATGTGACTGGCCTGAATAAGTATTCCAGACACAAAAACCAACCAATAAATAAATTTATAGTCGTGAAATGAATGGGTGCGCGCTAAATAAAACGACAGCAACCAAATGTATAAGAGTTTTCATGAGTAACATGTAAACAAAGACTTAGGTTTGTCGTGCTTAAAGCACCGTTTTTATATAATATTGTATATTTGTGCATACATTTAATAAGATATTGCCTTAACGATACTCTGCTAGTGAGAACATGTAGCGTGTAATGTTACTATACAGTTCGTCAATTTTTGGAGGAGTGAATAGAAATTATGCTCGAGGAATTAGAGGAGCTTTCGCTGGCAGAGGGACGAGCTATGTTTACCTTTATCAACATAATCGGCTGCGTTGCATTATTCGCCACATTTTATGCACGATAGTGTACTCTACATACAAGGTATTTTTTGTTATATTCTTGGTTTTATGGTTGATTAATACCTTTACCTTATAGACTCACAAAAATAGTTCACATCTACATAAACACAAAACTATTTTTGTACCACGAAAACAGCCACCAAAAATCTTACCGAAGGCATAAAAAGGGCCCTCAAACCTGCAGTAATCTCCCACACCCTACCTTTCGAGAACTGCATTCTTGCTCTGGACATCAATTCCTCTGTTAACTAATTGGAGAGTATACCGAAAGCCATAAAGTGTGTTCAGATTAGTTCAAGTGAAACTACGGATAAATTTTATCATCTTGCATAGAACACTAATTAAAAATGGAATTTGAAGACTTCAGTACAGACATTATACCTCCGTAAATTAATTCCAGTTTATTTTTTTGAGAAAATTATTAATTACAACGAACAATAGTTGCTTATTATTTTAAGTTACTAGCATCTTGCAGAAAATTTGTATAATTGAATATCCTATAACTGCATGTCAGAAAATGTGTTCTCGAAAATTAAAGTTTAATTTGAAGAAATGATTAGTAGGTATTAATAATTGTTAAGTATTACAGTTAGTAGCAATTTTAAGACGATTATTTAGTAAAAACATATTCTTATATGTTACTTTCAGATGACCATAACTACCCGCTATTATTTTTACTGCATATATTAACTATTTATATGAAAGTTGATTTCTTCATCTACTTCGTTTTAATCGAGCTATAAACCTTGACAGAAATAGCTGGATACATAAAAATATTTTGCTACGGCCCAAATGGAAACGGCAGGCAAATTTATAAGAAGTGTACCTTGTAAATTGACCTTAACTCTCCATACTGCTACTCGCAAAGGCAAGAAACAACTGAATATACAAAGGACTTAAATAAATAACAAGTATGGAACTTGTTCTCATAGTTCAGTTAGTGGCGTACCTCCCTGGATGTGTTTGGTGTACCGGGTTCGATTGCCGGCTGGTGGGTGGAAATTTTTTCTCTAGCCAGGAACATTCCCTATCCTTTTCAGAGTCTGAAAGTATGAAGGTGTATTATCTAATGAATAAAATTAAAAAAAGCAACAACATAGACACTGAACGACATCAGTATGACAGTTAAGCAGCATTGCTGATAGGTCCAAGAGCTAAAGGTGGGAACCATAAAAAGTATCCGCAACCATAAGCATTATAGAACAAAAGGTATCTGCGTAAGCTTTCACGGCCGGTGTCCATGGTTTTAAAATTTAAAATTTTCGGGCTGTTTTGCCTTAGTCTGTAGGTTAAAATATGTTCAGTTAAAATATTTCTACCTAACGTTTCGTCCCTGTCTGTGGGGGACATCTTCAGAGGTACTGCACTCACGTCGCTAACTCGGAAAGAATGGCGAGTTAGCGACGTGAGTGGAGTGCCTCTGAAGATGTCCCCCACAGACAGGGACGAAACGCTAGGTAGAAATATTTTAACTGAACATATTTTAACCTACAGACCACGGCAAAACAGCCCGAAAAGTTTATATTTTAAAACAAAAGGTATCTATTTGAAATACAAAAAGTGCAGATATCTTTAAAAGACAAGGTGTATGTTTGTATTAAAAATATACTACATAGTTGAAGAAATTATACATAATTGCCTTCTTTTAAAGAGACTTCACAGGCTATCCTAGAAAACTCATGACATGTTCATAAATAACCGTATTATGGTTTTTATCAAAATTGTTACAAAACTGCTAGTAAATTGAACATTTTGCTAAACCTTTTCACGTAAAGAATAGTTTGGGCTGGAGATAATTTCTTGAAATCCATCATGACGCATCTTTGAAAGATTTAAAACTTAAATAGCTTTTCTTTTTTAGTTAGGTTGCTTTCTAAATATCTGCCTTTAGGTTCAAGGACCTCAAAACATGTAGTTCCGTTGAAATTTCACTATAGAATATGTTAGTAATGCAGTGCCTGTTCGGCTGCGCCGTGATTCGACCACTCGCCTCTCACCTAGACGGCCGGTTCGATCCCAAGCGACAGCATGTGGGATTTGTGGTGGACAGAGCGGCGTTAGAGCGGGTTTTCTCCGGGTACTCCGGTTTCTTCCACCATCGCATTCCACCGGTGCTTCATCATCATTCATGTATCATCAGTGTCACCGCCTGCGGTGCCATAAGTAGTTAAAGCGGGTGTTCAACACTACCAAACAAAAAGTGCCTGTTCTATCTACTACGTACACTGCCGTAAATAGAGGAGGCCCATTCCCTAGACAGCAACAGTGTTTTTCTCTCTACCTTTAGATAACCAAACTGCTACTCACAGGCAGTATCGTTCTGTATGCGACTGTCCTGAAAAACAACCCGGGGACAAACATAACTAATGAAATATAAGTTGATTAGGACCAATTGAAAAATTCAATGCCACAGCCGGAAATTGAACACGGTTCTCCCACTCCCAATGCGGTTGCTCTAACCATTGAGCTACTGTGACAACTCGCCGGTATGGGATTCAATCTTCTGATTAGGCGTGTTTTACCCGGTTCAACCAACCAGTATGTCTCACTCCAGAGAACCATCAGAATGGTGACTCACCATCCTAAGTACTTAGTATCCGGGTAATATTTACTATGTTCCTGCCAACATATAAGCTATTCTATTATAAGTGTAATACTCCTCTCCTAATCAACTAATTGTATATCATTGTACCTTTCAATAAAATGTAGGAGAGAAGAGTATTACAGTTATAATAATGAACGAAGTATAAGCATTTTAAAATTAAAGAATGTGTCGCAAGCCGTCTCTTTGAAAGAGTTTCTCTACGTTTGAAAGGCTAAGTTAAGTCCAACAAGATTCTGCATTTTAGAGAGAAGAGTATTACAGTTATAATAATGAACGAAGTATAAGCATTTTAAAATTAAAGAATGTGTCGCAAGCCGTCTCTTTGAAAGGGTTTCTCTACGTTTGAAAGGCTAAGTTAAGTCCAACAAGATTCTGCATTTTAGAGGAAGGAGTGTAACATTATTTGCATGAGTTGCTTAACTGAATAAAAGCTTTGACATTTACATATATGCAGGCTGTAGTCAGCAGAATGTAGACAAAAGGCAATAACCAAACCGATATTAAGAAAACGGTAGTGGACTACCTTCGGCAGTTCGGCCATATTTTAGGTGGGCAGTAGTCAAGTTTGTACAGAGTGCGGAGAGAATTTTGTCAGCACCAACATAAACAGCTCCGTTCCATAGCGTCACATTATTTAAAATTTAAGTCAATATAAAGCATTCCAGTTCTATTAAACATTGAGTCTCCTAAACTATTATACCATTATATCATAAAATACTTAAGATGTACTGCATTTTTACGAGATGCAAATTAATGCCTTCCACGTTCATCGATCTGGTTTTATGATATAAGTTTGTTTAATAAAGAGGAATCGATTACTTTATGAGCACTGCCATTTTTATTATAAATTATAATTATTTTTTTAAATACAAACCAACACTACAACTTAACTTATATGTAGTCAATACTTTCTGAAAAAACGCTGTGAAAACAAACAAGCAAAAAACAAACGAGAAAATATCTTCAAAAGCTAAGGTGAAGAAAATGAAACTGACATGCCCTTGCAAAAGATATGAAGCTTCAATGCTGTAGAGCAGTACCAATTTGTGATAATCCCCCTAAATGATGGGATTACATTTACCTCTCTAGTTCAAATGTGTTAGTTATCATTTTAATTTCTCTAGCAAGTAGGTATAATAAATAGTAGTTAGCTAAGATATTATATTTCACCCAAAAATTGGATACCGAGAGTTCACAGGAAATACATATTTTAGGGTCCGCTGGATTAAAAAAAATTCTAATGTGTTTCATGACTTTCTCTACATCTTTGCAACCAATTATTGAATAAGAGATAATCGAGAAACAAAATAACAGAAATAGTCTTATTACTTGCTTCCATGCAAGTAGAGGCGAAATTAGGGCGGATCTTGGGTCAATGTGATAGTCAAAAGCTGGTTGCCCTGTGACTGAAGTTCTTTTGTTTGTATGGACAGGAAATGACAAATTCCTGTATGAGAAAAGTATGAAATCAAAAACAAGGAATATCTCAAAAAACGATCAACTCCAAGAAAAAGATGTATACAACATAAATTAGGTGTTTTAACGTGCTCTATATTTTTTGTGTTTTAAGTTTCCGTCCATCTCTTACGGTTTACCTATTATGCAAAATTCCGTCAAGTTCATCCAGAATAAAGTAGTCTTCAGAGGCTATTCCCAGAAAATTCAAGATATACATTTTATTTGTCAGCTAATATCTTTAATATATCATATTTTAATAAAAGTCGTTAGAGCCATTTTTCAGAAAATCAAAATTTTGGAAAAAAAGTCCCATGTAAAGGGTAGTTTGTGGTGAAGGACTTTTTTTGAAAATCTTCGTTTCGCATGCTTGGACAATACCAAAATTAAATACCAAGTTTGGTGTTTAACGGTCTTTTCGTTTTTGAGCTATGCTGCCTATAGGCGCACACACACACAGACAAAGAAAGACAGGCACACAGACACGCACACGACATTTTTCTAAAAATGTTTTTTTTTTGATACAGGAGAACTCAAAACATGTATTTCCTGAAATCTCGATATCTATACACCATGTACATAGTACGCATAGAGAATATAAAATATTTATCAATAAATTATTACAGAGATATAGAGAAAGAATAAGTGAATGCAACACATCAAATTTATTATCTTATCCTGTTTTGACGTGTGCTTGTACTTGAGACGGTTTGTAATGTTCGCCCTGTATAACTATAAATGCAGTTTATTTCAGTGATGTTTATTACACTCATAAAACCAAATAGAATGGATGGACTCCAATAATACCTCTTTCTGCTTGTGAAATCCTTCCTCCTTTAAAGCCGAAAGGGGAAATGGTCCATTTAACGTCAATACCACGACTGTTCGTATATTCGAATCCTTATTGCTGCCTCAGTGATTCTATCCCCCCTACTCTGTTTATCGTTACGGATTGGTTTAAGAGCTAGGGGTGGACTGTAATTATTTTGGTCGTTAAAATCCTCTCAGCTCCCGGTGCTTGCATTCTAATCTTAAGCACCTATTGAGATCAACGTAGACGAAATAAATAAATGAATAGCATATTATAAAATAATAAAAGCCTATATACAGCAGCCACACGATTTTCTTTGTTCACAAGTATATATTCACTACACATTAGCCAAAATGTATGAGCGGTGCGATATCATGATCGTTCTAATTATTGTTTTGTCATACATATTGAAGTTCCAAATGTAGACTTGGAATCCATCGCCGCGAACTGAACCACAGACCCTGCTATTGATCTATCATGGTAACATGCTGTTAATGTGATGCATCTGTGACTTTGGAAAAGACACAGGAGTGCAAGATATCTTATTGAAATTTATACTAGTTACTATATACGAGGGCAGTTTTTTTTTCAACTTCCGATAGGCTATAAATAAAAGACAAGCTCATAGAAAACAATTTACTACTAAAAGTTTTGTACACTTATGGTTACTTTTCAACATAATCACCGAAAAGATTGAGACATTTATCGCACCTGTGCACAAGCTTTACTATACCCGGTTCAAAAAATGTTGCTGGCAATGATTTCAAATGAGCATTGACGTTGTTTTGAAGATCTACATTGGTTTGAAAGTGTTGCCCTTCTAGCCACGTCTTCAGTTCAAGGAAAAGGTGAAAGGCGCTGGGTGCCAGGCCAGAACAGTACGGCTGATGATTGAACATGTCTTATTGAGCCGATGAGTTATGCCAGCAGTGTGTGGGTGAGCGTTGTCATAGATCAACACAATTTCTAAGTCAGCATTCCTCGTTTGTTTTGAATGACTCTCCGCAAATGTAAAGTTCAAAACAACTTCGATGCTCATTTGAATTATTAGCGGCAACATTTTTTGAAGCGGGTATTACAAAGCTTGTGCACAGGTAAGATAAATATCTCAGTTTTCTATGAACTTGTCTTATTTATAGCCTATCGGAGGTTGAAGAAGAAGAAAAAAATACCCTCGTACAATTGTATTTTTGCCATATATAAAAATTCTAGGGTCGTTTCCTCAGCGCTTACATACATGGGTCTCCCGTTACTCAGCGGGAGACGTATGTTCGATTCCCAGATTTTCCCCCGCTGGGAAATCTGGTCTCAGCTTCAAGAGGTCCCTGGGAGGGGGCGGCAATTGAGGAGCTACTTGATGAAAACGTAGCGGCTCCAGGTCGAGAGGATCGCATTAACCGGCCGGGAGGGATTGAGGTGCTGATCACGTCTCACCCTCCAATACTGCACCCTATCCATGATGTGACATGGGCCAAGATGGGGGGCGTAGCGGCCGGGTGGTTGACCAAGATTCCTTGTGAGCTGTCGTGCCATGGAGTTATCAAAATTCTAGCTTGAATGGTTATTACTTTCTCTACACGTACTCTGTACATAGTGTATAGAGAAGGTATAGTGTTACACCCAAAAAATAGATACCGAGAACCCGAAAATACATTTTTTGAGATTCCCCGAGTTCAATAATAGCATTTTTAGAAAAAAGATCCACGTGTCTGTGGAACTCAAAAATTAACCCACTGTTAGTTATCAAATTTGGTATTAAAGTCAAAGATCTTCTAAGAATTTTACAAATATTTTCAATAAAATTCTTCTATTTCAAACTACTCTTTGCACGGAACATTTTTTGAATATTTAGTTTTCCTCAGAAATGTCCCTAACAATTTTGGTTAAAACCTATATTAAAATACTTATATCACAAATAAAATGTATATCTTGAATTTTCTGGGAACAGCTTCTGAAAAATGTTCATTCTGGATGAACTTTGCTGAAATTTGCATAACTGGTAAACTGTAAAAAAATAGCTTACAACACGAAAAATTTAGACTTCATTAAAATACACAATTTATATCACATACATTTTATTGTAGGGTTCTTGTTTACGAGATATTCCTTGTTATTGGTTTCAATTTTAAACTTCTTAAATGTTCTCCAACGGGATCATATTTCGCTTCATCTGTTTTACTTAACTACTAATATGCAAAGGGAACCGAACTTCAATTGTTCACATATCTACCAGCTTTTAAAAGCCAAACGTAAACTCTTATTTCTGTTTGCTTAGAAGGAATCAAGTGTTATTCAATTTCTGCCAATGTTTAGCTCCATTTGATGATGTAGATAAAGAATACTCTTTTTTGAGAAATGTTTATTAGTAGAACAGATAGAGAAAGGCATATGAATGGAACACAATACTTTTTAATAATATATTTTATTGTCTAAATTCCTTGTTTTAATAAAAGTGAGCCACGAATATTTAAACATATGTATTCACATACCAAAATCTAGATTTTCACACAGTGAGTTTACGGATAGATCTGCCATATATATCTGTACTAATTAGTGTATAAAAATGAATACTTCCATAATCCCCAACAATTCTCGATTTTTAAAAGTTTAATAATTTTCTATCAAAATTGGGGTATTATGACCGTTTTAATGTACTTTTGTCAACAGTATAAAAATATAGAGACAAATTAGTGCAAAATTGTTTCCTGTGGAATGTTATGAAGGAGAAACATTTGTGAGAAAATAAAGTTTAAAGATGGGAGTGCCTATCGTAACAGTACCGTCTTCGGAAGCGATTCTCACGTTCACCTTGGTGTATAAGGCATCACATTTGGAGACATTGGGAAATAAGATCTTGCTTAAACAAGAACTGAAAGTGCGCCGGGACTATAACCGACTCTGTATCCTTCTCGAATGGTCGGCTTCTAGAAGCTTACAGGAAGTTCTGTGACGTCACTTTCTAGCTATAAAAGGAGAAATAATTGCAGTTGCTTTTGTGAATTTTCGCTTAATTCGTAATCAAAATACGTGGACATTTCGTGGCGAGTGGTTAGGCCCTCGTCTCTCACCTAGCCGGCTCTTGATCGATCCCAAGCAACGGATGTGAGATTTGTGGTGGACAAAGCGGCGCAGGGCGGGTTTTCTCCGTGTTTTCCGGTTTCCTCCGCTATCGCATTCCACCGGTAACCCATCTTCATTCCATGAATCACCAGTGTCATAGCCTGCGGTGCCATGGTAGTAAAAGCGGGCGTTAAATACTTATAAAAATAATCAAAACACACTAATGAAGAAAAACAAACATTTTCTTAAAGTTTAGAATTCAATTCATTTTATTCTGAAAATATTGTTTTTTTAAATTTGTACTATGGTTGGTCAAATTTCATAGATGCTTCACTTTAAGAGACTAAACTTTTCAAATAACTCAGAAGTGGCCTCTAATTGGGGATATAAATATTTATATTTTATATTTTTTATCTTATTAATTATTTTCTATAATCACAGCAGTTAGAGCTGCTTTTCAGAAAATTAATTACGAAATATGTGTTTTTCTTTAAAATACTTATATTACATTCTAGGAATACACAAAACTTGGTATGCATCCGGCAGTTTATTTTGGGGTAGTCTGGCGAGCCTTCTCACGTTTGTGCGCAAACTTAACCACCTCTTCTTTACCCACCCCAGTTTACCTGCTTAGCTGTTTACATGACGAATAACAACAGATAGTGACGTTTCGTTCACGATGCGCATCTCACTATCTAGCCGCAACGCGCCGAACCACGTTACCTGGTCCTTAGAAAATGGAGGACCGAGAAATTCGGGGGATGTAATGCCCAGTACTCTCCTGGCGAACCGAGGAAACCCCTGGAAAAATTCATGGCTGAGTTAGGCTGGTCATAGATATCGAACCCACTATCTCCCAAACGCAGGCCACAGTTGTAAGCCGCCCGAGCTATTCCGTCGATTGTAGCTGCTCTTATGACAAAAATATATTTTTTTTTGCATTCTATCCTATCATTTTAAAGATAACATTTGAAGATAAGTAATCAGTGAAGTATGTAATGGATGTTTTCTTTTCTTTTAGTTTGTCATTCCCAGTAGCTTTAAGTGATGCATGGACTTGCACAGTTTCCTTTACAGCCTTGCTCCTGCGCAACGGATAGGTCATGAGAGACCTATTACAGATAACCCAGTATCTTGAAAGTAGTAGATGTATTATGATGCATTGTACACATGTGTTTCAGCAGATATATGTATACGTAACACGCTCCCATTAGAGG
This sequence comes from Hymenopus coronatus, assembly GCA_030762935.1. Taxonomy (NCBI): domain Eukaryota; kingdom Metazoa; phylum Arthropoda; class Insecta; order Mantodea; family Hymenopodidae; genus Hymenopus; species Hymenopus coronatus. The sequence continues at coordinate 85,374,019 of CM060895.1, forward strand.
TATATAATTTTGATATCTTTACGATTTCAGCGGTGCGTCTTACCAGCATAGACTAAAGTGCAGATCTTAAGCTCGCCGGGCTTCCAGTACCTTAATGAGAATATAAGTCTGAGTGCCTTTTCTAGTCATAACCAAAGAAAGGCACAACATACATCCCTATAATATGTTGAATTATAGTATCACATTTTATATCGTTTCGTTCAGGCATTTGGGAAGTCATGAGTTGATTTCTGTCGCCGATCTCTCTGACCCATGGCTTTTTGGTATTTTCCCATGTCACTAGATGACGCTGGGAATTTTTCTTCATTCCCCGAACCTTCTGCCCCTTTATTTCGTCGCCATTTCATACAATGATCTCTTTCAAGGTTGTAAGTGTCGCGAGGACTGTGGTGGTAGCGCCCTTCCGTGTTGATGAATGCACTTTAGAAATGGATGGCATTGGAGTTGTCTATAGGTCCGAGGGGTTTCAGTCAGAGCTGGAGCGTGAACTGCTAGCGTTCACATGTACAGATGAAGAACTGCTTGGATGGTGTTAGGGACCTTCACGGTGGCTTATTCCCTGCGGTCCGGTTTCAGCCGCCCGTCGATAGTACTGTCATCCTAGGGTCTGATGTAGAATAAGCCCATGGTGCCTGCAGTGTGGAACCCCTTCCGGAATGACACACACACACCCAACTTTATAAAATGTTTTATCACGTGTTTGTTACCTAGTTATTACATGAGGATGTGACCAACATAATAAAAGCACCTTTGTGGTAACACCCACTCATATATACTCTCTGGTATACGATTTATTAATGCAAATTAAATAATTTTCGAGCTGATAATAGAATGTGGAATATAAGCGGAGGAAATTATTTTGTATGATACAAATCCAGTTTTGGTTCAGTTTAAGCTATTTAGCTGAAAAGTGATAAATGAACAGAAAAATGAGTTACACAAATGTAAATAGTAACAATAATGTCAAATAAATCTGGTTTGCACGAACCATTTGATCCTGCGTTCAGTCATCTCATCTAAATTAAATAATGAGGTCCAATCGACTGCAAGTCAGGCAGAAAAGGAGCTGGCCTATCATCACCCATCATCACATCACGATATCCACTAACCAGATGCTCAAGCCAGCAGACACCGGTACTGCTAACAACAGACAGCAAACTGTTGAGTACAGTGCTTCTGTGAGTTAAGTAATGTCACTATAATTCTGTTAAATTTTGAAAACACGAATTTATACATCGAAAATGTACAAAAGAAAATAAAAGAGGAATTTCTCGATAATTTCTACTCAGAGCAGCTTGACTTGACTGTCGTAGTGGTGAAGTTGGGTTGTAATGTATCTTAGGATTAGGAGTAATGTTAATGGCGGACGGGGTCCTCAATACTCTGGGGCTTAACACTGCCCACAGGCCTACGTAGCCTTTTGTCACTTACGTGACCTTAAGGGTAGAGGAATGAGAGGAAAAACCTATAGGGCAACCAAATTCCGATGACGATCACCATCCAGACGCAACGCGCCGAACCACGTCACCTGGTCCTTCAATCCAGAAAGAGGTGATTAGAAAGTGGTGGACCGGAAAATTCGGGGGATGTAATGAACCCATCCAGCACTCGCCTGGGTGACAGGGAAAAAAATCCATGGGTCAGGTAGGCCAGTCACATATATGCCATCCCGCCGTTTGTAGTCACTCATGACAATTGGAGGGTGTCTTGTGTTCTGTATCATTTTTTTAGCTAATCGATCCTGCCCCATTAATTAAGAACAATGACTAAGTTTTCTTTAGGAAAACCACATTTGGGTTTATTTAATCAAAGGTTCTTAAAATTTGGAACACTTGATAGGAAAATCAAAGAATACATGAAAGCAGTTTCATCCTCTATATTACACAGCCTGCATACTGCTTCTTTTCTAAAAATTCCCGTTGTAATCTAAATGTCCTTTCAAGAACCGGTTATAATATGTATCTAAAACTATTGAGAATAAGGGAACACCCAAGTGATAAAGGTGATTTTCTAAAGTCTTACAGACTCAGCTTTACATTTTTGCTTTCAATAGCGCGTATGTATAGTTTACAAAGTAGGTAGAGAAGATATAGTATTTCACCCATAAGGATCCTATATTTAAAAAATCATTTTTGGAAAATAACAGAAATATGTGTATGTATAGCTCAAAAACGAAAAATACGTTAAATAGCAAACTCATAGTATATTTCAAGGATGCGTCAATAAGGTTTTAGAAGCGTTTCCCAACTCCAAATTGCCTTTACATCGAACTAATTTCGAAGTTTTTGATTATCTCAAAATGGGTTTAACTCACGGATTTTTTTCTTAAAATGCTTTTTTGGATTCAGGGGACCTCGAAAATATATTTCCCGTGAAATCTTGACATCGAATGTTGGGTGGAATACAATACCTTCGATACCTACTATATACACTCGGACAGTAAAAATACGTCTAGCGCTGCGATTTTGCTGAAAATGTGAGCGTTTGACTGTAGACGTACTACGATTTTCATTGGTGTCATTCTGGTACAACATACTATTTGAGTAAGAAAAGGAAAAACCGACTGGGCAATTCACCCCTTCATTCCTCAACCCCGCTCGACGATCTCTCAGAACATGTTGACTTCTATAAACAGTGTATTAATTTTGTCCACCGCGAGCGCGAATTAGCTTGGCATTAGAACTTCAGTGTGTAGTAGAGAGAAAAAGTTAATCTAATTCTGTATCACCCGGTGAGAGGGGTCGAGTACTATCCAACCAGTTCGCAACTCAGAACTCATTTGTCGCAAGTTAGCTTTCATGCATATCCGGGTCTCATCGGGAACGTAGTCTGTCTAATACGCTTTTTAAGAGCATAGTAAAGGTGAAAGACACGGCGTAGTCAGCGAAAACATCCCGTCTTACAATAAGCATTTCCTGGCGTATTTTAATGTCTTTGAGTGTACAGGTGTAGAGAAAGTAAAATTGCTTTCTTTGGACTCAGGGGACTTATATATTTTTGATATAATCTTGACATTGAATATTTGGGTGGGATACAAGGTGTACACAAAATAAATGTACATTTTAAAATATATCCAACATGAATTGTATGGTTTTAACATGATTTATATTTTTGTATTGTAGGCTATTTTTTCTGTTTCTTACTTATGAAAATTCATCTAGATAAATTAAAATATATAAAATATATGAATTTTAATCAAAAACGTTGGAGCAAATTAGTTACGAGAAGGGCAGTTTGGTGTAGACGAATTTTGTTCAAATTCTCCGTATCGCCTCTTTAGAAATGCTTAATTGAAAATCTTGTATTCCATTCACATGCCTTCCTGTATATCTCCTCATCTCTGATTGTTAAAAGGCTCATTCTACCTACTTTACGCTAGTCAAGATAAATATTAGCAGAAAGTGTTTTATTAGTAACTTTCTTGTAAGAGAAATGACAAATTATTGTGTCTTGTAGCAAGATCTATATTTTTGTGCAGTAAGTTTTTGCCTTCTCTTATGGTTTACCAGTTATGCAATATTCGAAAAAAAAAATCATTCAGAATGAGGATCTCTTCAGAGGCTATTTACAGAAAATTCCAGACATATATTTTATTTTTATGTAATTATATGTAATATACGGCATGTTAAACATCGTTAGACACATTTTTATAAAATCTAAATTTTTGAAATATTTTTCATATAATGGGTAGTTATGAGTGGGGGGGGGATTTTCCTCAAACTCTTCGTGTCGTATTCTTGGAAGATCATAAACTTAAATACCAAATGTAGTATTTTACCAACTTTTCGTTTTTGAGTTATGGTGTTCACAGAATCACGGACACATGGACCTTTTTCTAAAAAGGCTTTTTTGGGATAAGGGGATACTAAAACGTGTATTTCCGGTGAAGTCGCGGTATCGAATTTTTTTAGTGGAGTGTAAACAAAACGTTCTCTAACTATGTACTATAAAGAGAAAGTAAAAATGAAGGTCGATGCTTAACTGACTTTGTTTTTCAGTTACTTTGCTCACACACACACACACACACACACACACACACACATACACATAAACGAGATAATTATAATGCTTTTAAGATTCCAATAGGAATTATATGAAGGACTTTTTGACGTCTAAAGCACTTGGTGTCGATTTTTGTGCATTTTAAATTTGATGTCTTCTGTTTATGAACACACCTGTTTATAAGTACAGTTTTATTAGTTCACTAACTTGAACTATCATTTTTATGACTTTGAAGAGGTAATTGATTCTTATATAGAATGTTTTTAACCAACATATAATCATGGACATGCATTTAAAATTCGATACACCATATCCAATTATAAGAAGTGTTATTGCAGTTAATGTACATTTTTAGCGTGTATATTTATAAGTAGTTTATAAGTCTCAATAACAAATATAAATGCAATAATGCCACTTAGAACAAAAGCTACGAATTAGATTTGCTGTTTTATTAAGGGTTTGCTCTCAGGCTTTTCCTGTTACGAAATTAGCACTTGAGGCTCAGTTTAGAATATTTATTTTTGAAACAAAAATACACTTCATATTCTCATTAAAAAGAACAAATAAGATCAAAAAATATTAGCAAAACATATTTACTAAGAATAAACATGCAAAGTGAGGCGCACCCTTATTAAAACTGAAGTTAATTTTAGCATTAGTTTTAGTTAGTGACAAAGTTAATAAATATTGCATTCTATTGATTCAACATGACCTTAAATGGCTTTTATTTTATTTTCATAGCTTCCTTTATCGTAAGGTTGCTTCATGGACAAATACAAACCTTAACAAGAGCAGATATAAATGGTTGAATGTAGCAATAAGAAATATCGTAATAAACAATATACAACATCAAAATTTAGTTATAAATTTAAAAGTGAAACAGTGGTAGGGCATGAAATACTTATCGAATAAGAATGTCATTGATGAAGACTATAAACATGAGTCCTTAAAATATATATTAGGCTATTCAAAGCAGATGTATTAATTGATCTATTATCTGTGAATTGTAAACCTTGCATCTTGCACATGCCGGCGAAGAGTCTTATAGCAATATTTCATATTTTAGGATAAAAATTATGGGAATGAGAGACATTTAGTTTGGTAATTTTTCTTATGATTAAAATCATTTTGATCCTAACGAGTTGAAAGCTAATATTGTATTTGCGGAGACATTTAATGCATTTGCTTATGAATAAGAACTTGCCTTTTACAGACACGTATACTCCTAATACAAGAACGTTCAAAATAAAAACTTATTTGTGTTAATTGTGCTATAAATGTTTATTTGACTAGTCATATCATGTATACCACAAGTAAATGCAGGGTGCATGCACAATTTACATTGTAATTTAATATGATATAAAATAAATACTTATTTAATATAGCTCTATAGATTAGTTCTTCAGCTCTACACGCAAAGAATGCACTTATCACCTTACCTCATTCCTAGAGCATAGATACACACTAACACTGACTTTCCCACTCGCATAATAAGAGAGATAGAGGTCTATGTTTCTTGTGTTTTGAATGTGATATGCAGTCGCTACCGCTTTTACCATTTCTCATTTCTTCTCTTCTGCGCATATGGAGTGTCACGACCTTTTACACAAGCTGTACACAGCAAGTAGAGAAGGCATTGTGCACTCCACGTGAAAATTTGATATCGAAATTTCATTGTAAATGCAAGATTTAATACTACCTGAATAAAATAGAATTATAACGCGCCGTGTATGCTTTTGTGTGTATCTGTGATCGCAGATAACATTTTGATATATAAGTTTAACGTCCCTAAAGTGTGCGACGGAATTTTTAAGGTTAAATCACTCCCCAGTAACTAGATTTATGTGGAAACCTCTTCAATAATTGATTTTGTTAAAAATGGCTAATGACTTTGATTAACATACATGTTTAAGACACTTTAAAGACAAATAAAATGTATCTTTTGAATATGTATCTGGGAATATCTTTTGAGGTTCTAAATGATATTTGCATACCTAGTAAAGCATAAGAAATAGACAAAATCTCACTACACAGAAGTATATATCTTGTTAAATAGTTTATATTGAATGAATCACGTTTGTGAGGTTACACATTTTTAAGAAGTTTCCTTGATATTTTTTAAATTTGAAAATAATTATGTTTTTCTAAAATCGGAAGTCATTATTTATTCCACTCCCCCAAACGGAGAAAACTGATTTTTAAAGACAACTAATAGCGACTAACACTTAAAAAAATTTGACTTTTGTCTTAAGCCACTATATTTCCGTACTGGCATAGCTTTTTAAGGAAATATGTAATAAAACCACCTTCATTAAATTTCTATTTAAATTAATGTATTATAGGTACAGGAATGGCTTATTAAACAAGGTATAAAAAATGTAATATTGATATAACATATATACTCCTCCTGTCCTCTTATGTGGTTTCAAACCAAAAGTAAAACAAAAGTAGCAAAATCCGACTTTTCTCCCCCATTTTGGTTCGATTCTAAATAGGTGTAATACTGAATATCACACCTGTGTGTAGATTCTGAGATATGGATATCAATTTCATTGCTTCATTAAACTTTGCCTACTTATCGTTATTTATAGTCTCATTAAGTTTATTACACGTGTACCCTAGGGTACATAAAACACACTTTAATGGATATCATTCGAGTAAGCACCAAATTATGCTTCCAATTATTGATACTGCACTAGCGAAACCAAATTAGATATTGTTATCAGTCAGAAAGGAAGCAAGGGTTTATTTCATCCGCATGGAAAAAAATCTGCATTGCAGATCTCTAATAATAATATGCGTGTCTGAACTGGCAAGATAAGACACTGTATAATACAATCGCAATGCACTTTCGTGTGTGTGTGTGTGTGTGTGTGTGTGTGTGTGTGTGTGTGTGTGTGTGTGTGTGTTTACAGTCATTAAGGTAAATATCGGATTGGATATTTAATACCACGATTTCAGTGGTATTAATGTGGCTATCAGTCTAAAACAATTGTTTTTTACTTTTTCTATACGCACTCCACCAAAAAATTCGATACCGAGATTTCACCGGAAATATATGTTTTAGGGTCCCCTTTATCTGAAAAAAAAGAAAAGCATTTTCCGAAAAAGGTCCGTGTGTGTGTGTGTGTGTGTGTGTGTGTGTGTGTGTGTCCGTGTGTCAGTGTGTCTGTGAACATGATAACTCAAAAACGAAAAGTAGATCAAATACCAAACTTGGTACTTAAGTTTAGTATCCTCCAGGGATGCGACATGAAGATTTTGAGAAAAATCCCCCCACCCCCAACTATCCTTTACATGGAACTTTTTTCGAAAATTTTGATTTTCTCAAAAATGGTCCTAACGATTTTGATTAAAATTTTGTATATTAAAGATATTTACCTGACAAATAAAATGTATATCTTGAATTTTCTGGAAATAGCCTCCGAAGAGTAGGTTATTCTGGATGAATTTTACTGAATTTTAAATAACTGCTAAACCATAACAGATGCACAAAAACTTACTACACAAAAACTGTAGAGCACGATAAAACACACAATTTATGTTATATACATTTTTTTTCGTTGAGTTCAACATTTTTGTGACATTCCTTATTTTTGGTTTCTGCTATGAAAAACTTACGCATTTTTCATACAGGAATTGGTCTACTACTTCCATACAAACAAAGGAACTTCAGTGACATAGCAACCAGCTTTTGACTATCATTTTAACCTATGGTACTCCCTTATTTCACCTCTACTTACAAGGAAGCAAGTAATATGGTTATTTCTGCTAATGTTTTACTGATTAGCATGGAGTAAATAGAAGTACAAGCTTTTTAAGAATAATTTGTTGCAGGGATATAGAGAAAGTCATGTGAATGGTACACATCAGATTTTTTGTAGTGTTTAGCGTCCGCTTTTCATACATAGACGCAGCAGGCGATAACATTAATGATGTATAAAATAAAGATTGAGCACCGGTGGAATGCGATAGGGGAAAAAAACCGTCGCTTTGTCCAGCGCAAAAACACACTAACACTGAAAATAGATGGTATTACGATTGCGCTGCCACCTGACTAGAAATAGTAAAGACAACCGGCTAAATGGCACCCTAGCCCCAACTGTTCATCACGGAGCTAAATTGTATGGTGTAAAGAGATGAGACCTAAAAGCTAGCTGCACTTTACCATCTGACTATGGATGGCATCTCTTACTGCGGATGTTGGAAGCAGCCAGACTTGACGGCACTCTGATATCATCTGCTTGGCGCTAGGTGAAGTTCGTTTTCCAGCCATGCTATTCACAGACACACACATACGCGGACCTTTTTCTAAAAATTCTTTTTTTTATTCAGGGGGTCTCAAAATATGTTTCCGGTGAAATCGTGGTATCTAAAACGTTGATTTCCCGAGAAATATCTACATCAAGTTTTTGGAAGTAATACAATACATTCTTTATCTGCCATGTTCGCAGGACATGTTAGAGAAAGAAATATGTCTTCGTAATAATTGTTTTTATAGACACTAAACTACAGAGAATTGAGAAAATCAAGCGAATGAATCAAATCAGGGTTTTAAGGATACCACAAGTGAAATTTCTAAATCCTGTGTTAATAAACTTATAATTTTTATATTTATACAGCAGTTTACCAAAAGATCCTAAGCAAGTATAACATTTTCGTTGCAGTATCTGTCATTAAGTAAAAGTTTATTTTAATGACAAACAAAAGCTACTCCACAGGATATACATTTTAAAATGTTCTTGCTTTATTTATACTTTCTGGTTCTACGATATATTTTAAAACAAATGTTGATATTTTAGTTTTCAAGCAAAAATTGATTAACTTATGACAAACTTATTTTTCCATTAATTAGTGTATTATAAATATGCTAATTGTTATTCTTCCAATGATAGCCGATAATAAAATCACTCCCAATATTTTAATACCTCTAGTACAAGGTGCACCTCTGCAGAATTTAAATAAAATTTAACAAAAATGTAATGTGTGGAACATTGCTCGTAAAATTGCAGAAAAACAAAAAGCGAGAAAACAGCTTTGAAGTTATAAAGAGCAATCTGGTCTTGTGCGCAGGAACGTTTAAAAACTCGTGCAGAATTATTTCTAGTGATCAGTAATACACATAAAATACAATTCATGAATCTAGATGATTCAATAATGAAGCTATAAACAAAAAAACCGTTGTGTTCCATTCACACGATTTTCTCTGTAATAAAGCTCTGTTAAAGTTCATTCTGCTATCTACTACATGCAAATCGAGATAAACATCAACAGAAATGGTCTTATTACTTGCTTTCTTGTAAGTAAAGGGAAATAAGGGAGTACACTAGGCTAAAGTGACAGTCTTATCTTTTGAAATCTGGTTGCTATGTTTCTTTGCAATACCAATCCGTACGAGAAAAGGTTAAAACTGAAACCAACAAAAAGGAATATCTTGGAAATGGTGAACTCCACGAAAAAAAAAATCTGTGTTTTAATGAGATCTCCATGTTGTGTGTGTAAGTTTTAGTTTGTCTCTTTCGGTTTACCAAAAAGGCACGAGTCATCTAGAATGAAGAGGTCTTCAGAGGCTATTCCCAAAAAATCCAAGAGATACATTTTATTAGTCACTTAAATATCCTTAATATTTCGTTTCTTAATCGGCTTACCCCGTTTTTGAAGGACTGACACCCCTCTGGACTTACAGGCCAATGTCTAGGGATCAGAAGCCTGTCGGGCAGCCAACGACACGAAACCACAGAATGGAGAACCTGTTAGGAAGGATCGGCCCATAGGCAGGCATGAACACGAGGAAGTGGAAGACATGGAATTTAAGCGAAATTGATGATTAGAAAGGTAATAATGGAGGAATTGGTGGAATGAGTGGCCGGGGTAACCGGAGGACCCGGAGAAAACCCGCAGACCACGAATCCCACATGCGGGCGCTTTGGAATCGAACCCGTGCAGCCTAGTTGAGAGGCGGGAGGTCTAACCTCTCATTCACGGCGCCGCTATCTTTAATATATGGCATTTTAATCCAAATCGTTTGAGGCATTTTTGAGAAATTAAAAATTTTAGAAACTTTTTTCATGTAAATGGTAATTTGGGGTGGGGGATTTTCTTCAAAGGTTTTTTGTCACATACTTGGAAGATAAACTTAAATATTAAGTTTGGTATTTTAACGACTTTTCGTTTTTCAGCTATGTTGCGTAGACTTATTACTATTTTTTTTTCGATTCAGCGGGTCTCAAAACATGAATTTTCGGTGAAATCTTGGTAAGAGATTTTGGGCGAGTACAATGCATGTTGTACATACGATTCAAATGCCTATGTGTCTTCTTGAATTAATGCTTCTTAAAAGTTTGAAATAAAAAATGGCGTGTTATTTATGGACGCTCTTTAACTGCTGTGGTTCTCAGCGTCCCATTCTATATTGGGTGTGAAAGACCGCTTAATTTTGCTCAGAGGCCTCTCTAGGCTTGAGGTTCTTTTACGTGCCGTAAATCTACGACACGGGACCATCGGCTTTACTTCCCTTCCGAAGGAAGCCATGCTAAGGATTTTTACGCCGGAAAAAATCCATCGTCCTCCGCCGGGTTTTAAGTCAGCATGGTAACCATTACACCACGGAGGGCGACTAAAAAAGGTTTGAAAATGACTATATCCTTTCTGCCTCCTGCCATAAGCACTGTCTAATGTCTATGTTTGAAGCGAGGTTATCGTATGCAGAGGTAAGCGTAACTAATGTTCAATGATACAATGCGCACAAAGCCATACATTTGAATACCACTGATCTACTGGAATCACAGTAATGCAATATTCAACTGTTGCAGAAATTTGTCTTTCCACAAGCCATATACAGGTTAGCAAAGCTCAGGTGTTTGGTGCAGTGGAAATAATTTACAGCCGTTGCCAACAATGCTAGTACTGATCACCAATATCTGATATGCAGGCGAGGGTAATTGCTTAGGCTTAGAAATGTGATTAGTGTGGCTCATCTTTCATTCCCTCGGACCACAGAGTGTAATATAGGCAGCCGATGTAGGGGAAGAGTTATATCGACATTTTAATTAAAACAGAATATCCTCCTTATTATGAGGTTCAGAAAGAGAACGAGAGAAGTGTGGATTACAACCATCTTAACCCTTTGTTGCCTGTCGGTACCTATAAGTTCCGCTTATTTTAAGCGTAACTATACGAATACGGTTGTACTCTAGGATTAACGCCATGTTACACTAACCTTCAGTCATAAACAAATAATCAAGACTGTTTTATATTGTAGAAATATATACAATATATAATTGCAGTAATTTTTAAATAAATAAAAGAGAAACCCGACATAACTACAGCCAAATGTAACCCCATTAACTTTCAAGCATCACACCGATTATTTTACTTGGGCTCTCCCCGTATTTAACACAGTCACTGGGATTTGAACTTGCAACATTTGGCTTTCATTGGATGGGCAGTCCTTTACCTATCATCTAACACTCATGGCCATTTGAACTACTTTTTTGGTAGTGCCTTTGGCGGGATTATGAAAACTGATTTAGAAGAATTTAAACTTTTAATTGGGAAGAAAAATGTTAATAAAGGATCTACATGCATTTTCATTTCCAATTCCTCTATTATTTTATACAATAATTTTATATTTTCAAATATTTTTACTATAACTCCAGTGTTAAACTTGAATTAAAGGAAAACCGGCATATGTTACTACAGTTACTACTAAGAGTTAAATAATGACGTTCGTTGAAGCGTTTAATAAATAGTTAAAACATAATAGAATTTAATAATTGCCTGTGAGGAAAACATTCATACCTACAGTATATACTAAGTAGAGATTTTCGAGAAAATAAGATCTAAATTTGAGCCTATTAATAAGCATGCCCCTCACACATTTATAACTTTAATTAATATTTTTTTACCACCGTGACATATACATCCCGCTTTCTTTAAATGCAACTATATAAATGGGTTTCATACTTCAAGGTCAATTTCATATTTAACTAACCTTCAGGTATAACATATAATGATTTAATACTGTTTTATATTTCAGAAATATAAACATTTTGCAATAATATACTTATTTTTTAAAGAAATATAGTTAAATTTAATACCGTCAGATTTCAAGCGTGCTATTACACCGCTTATTTTACTTGGATCTTCCCTTCCTTTACCACAGCCAGTTGCTGGGATTCAAACTCGTGATGTTTGGCTTCGAATGACCTTAACATTCAGGACCATTCGAACCACTTTGGTGAAACGTCTTCGGAAGAAATATGAAAGTGTATATAAACTTTAGGTCGCCAGGGTATTTGGTTGGTCAAATACACAAATAAGGGCAAAGGCTATGATAGTAACGTCGCTGAAAACCAATGAGTGCAAGCAACAGTAGCAAAATTGAAAAGGTATTTTGTGCAATCACCTCGCGTAGGTAGTAGGCTTCGACACTTAAAGAGCCTGTTTGCAACCTCATTAGCATTGCATAGGTAACACGCGTTGGTGAGATTAATAAAGCGCGATGTTGCCAATTGTGTAGCAATTTAAACTTTTTTTTCTTCTAAAACTAAGAATACTGAGAAAACACTCACATTAACCATTTTAACCGGCTTACGCATATGTATTTATACCTTTAAATGTGTGTATCAAGCACTCTTCACCCTGTACTGCAAGAATTTGGACCGATATGGAGCTGTGTGAAACATCAAATGGGGAAAAGAGAATAAATGTACCTACCTATGTAGCTACCCGTTGAAGTTAAACTTGCTACGTATTCCAGGCAAACCACCTGTACTATGAGATACCTGGATCATATTCGCTACATTTTATTGGATATTGGAGGTGAACCGTGATGTTGGAGGATGGGGATAACAGCATTGTCGTCTTCCTTCATACATGTCGATAGACGGTTCCACTACGTGGGTTAGCGCAGAAGATTAGTATTTGTGGCGTAACAATTTGAGATCAGCCAATTATAAACAATAAAATTGTCTTCTAAAACGTTATATAATGTTCAAATTATAAAACACAAAATACAAATAAAAAATCCGATGTTTTCCAACCGAATGACCTTCTTCCTATTCTGCAACAAAGGATTCTTACAAAACCTTATATCTATTTCGTGCTATTTCACATGAATACTAATAGAAACGGTCTTATTACTTGTTTGCAGTTGGTACGACGGAAATAAGGCTAAAGAAAAATTATTAAATGCTAGTCTCTATATATCTTTAAATTCGGTTCTCTTAGCATTGTCTAGCTCCGTATGTAAAATGTACATCGGGATAGAGAAGGAAATATGTCTTGTGGTCCGAAAAAATCATTTTACAAAAGATCCGTGTGTGCGTCTGAGTGTGTGTGTGTGTGTGTGTGTGAGTGTGTGTGTGAGTGTGTGTGTGAGTGTGTGTGAGTGTGTGTGTGGACAGTATTGCTCAAAAATGAAAATACTTGGTATTTAGGTTTAGTATCTTTCAAGGATGCGACACGAAGGTTTTCAAGAAAATCCTCCCACCACATACTACTCTTTACATGGAAAAAATTTTGAAAAGTTTGATTTTCTTAAAACTCATTTGACTAAAATCCCATATATTAAAACTATTTCCATCCCAAATGAAATGTATATCCTAATATTGTTGAAAACAGCCTCTGAAGATCTCTTTATTCTGGATGAATTTTGCTTAACCTTAAACCGTAAGAGGTAGACAAAAACGTACTACACCAACAATGTGGATCTCGTCAAAACACAATTGATGCCCTTAGGTTTTTGTCGAGTTTTTTTTTTCGAAATATGCCTTGTTATTAGTTTCAAATGTAAGGTACTTATACTTTTCTCGGACAAGAAGAGTCTGTTTTTCTTTTGTTCTACTCGTGGTCAAGCAAAGAAACGATTTGCATTGACAATCACTTAACGATAGCTTAAAACATTTCACTGTCTCAAGAGCATTCTCTAATGGTTATCTCGATTATCATTGTGTGGGAAGAGGAATAATCTTTTATAAGAAACTTGCAGAGCAGCTAGGGAAAGCCATGTGTGTGTAACATAAAAGATTTGTTTTTATTTAATATAATGCATATATTGGAAATCTTTCACTCCAAACAAAGCTGCATTTGACATACATCGTGTTCTTTAAGGATATATGTTTTTTCCGTAATAAGATTTTATCTCTCAGTTTATCGGTTATTAAAGCATCATTTAAAATGAAGAGGAATTCAGGGGCTATTCCCAGAAACTTAAAAAGATTTTCAATGACAAATGAGATGTATATTTTGAACATATTGTATTGTAATCAAAATTGTTAGAGCCTATTTTGAGAAAATCAAACTGATTTGAAAAATATACGTATTGCATCCTAGAGAAATGCTGAGCTTAAATATGAAGTTTTGTATTTAACGGAATTTTAATTTTGATTTATGATTTTCATAGACACACACGGTCCTTTTTTCTAAATACCTTCTTCCTGGATTCAAGAGACCTAGAAACATACTTCCGATGCTATCTCGACATGGAATTTTTTGGTGGAATAAAAACTTCAACCTTCTTATTTTACGTTAGCGAAAGTAAACGGAACTATAATAAATATAAGGTAAAATATTTACATTCTGTGGATCATTTAAATAACAACGTTATTACTGTGACAATGCGAATTTGGAGTTCTCAATGCATAAATAAACCGTTGTGTATAAAAAAAAAGTGAGTGCCAATATCTCGGGTGATGTGTCCACCTCTGCTTACTATAAAAGCATTAAACTCACTACACATCCACATCGTGTCTTTATTGACCCAAAATATAGTTATATATAAAGTCTTATTTTCACTGCCACAAATGACACATGACAGACACAACTCTGCATCTTCCTCTTTTTATAGCTAGAAAATGACATCACAAAATTTCTGAAAACTTGTCGAACACATTGGAAGCTGAAGCTTGGAGAAACATCTGAATATCAAGATGAATCATGATGCCGCGACAAGAGTCCCACGTTCCGAAGGATCCTGTTACGTAACGCACTCTTCCGTGTTGTTTATGTATCACAGCTACGAGGACTCCTACACCGAGACGAACATGAAGGCGGTCACAGACACGGACGGCAGCGTTACAGTAATTTTAATACCAAGTGACCTACCTGTCCCATTTTTGACGTGTGCAGATATGTTTTCGGGCGTTAAGAGAATTGTAGAATTCAACGGAATATTTAAAGCTAAAATGGGTAAGTGGGAAACTGGTTGATGACCTTGACTTTACCCTCCTTGCTTATCAGCCAATACGGTAAGCGGGTACACGAGGGATAAAACGAAGCCCCTATCGCTAGTTATTCCCTAATTATAATGATACTTTAGAAGTTTCCTCACCGTGATTAATATACTATAGTAAAAATAATTGTTTTAATTCAGTATACAATAGCTTTAATTTACTTGATATCGTATTTATATATATTTGTAAAAATATTAAATTAGAAAACATCATTAATTTCAGATTAACTCGAATCGCACGATATATTAACTTGAAGAGAGTAAAATTAGTCAGTCAAAACAGTGCCACATGTGCCTGTTCGCATCCAGCACGGAATATTAATCACTTAATCTTTTTTTTTTTTTTTTTTTTTTTTTTTTTTTTACTGCCGCACCGTAGCCATGTGGTTAGACCTAGACAGCCCAGGTTCGATCCTAAGTAGCCGCATTTGAGATCTGAGGAGGGCAAAGTGGCGCAGGGGCCACGGTGTTCCATCTATATTCCAAGTAGCTTCAGTTCATCGCCTGTGGTGCCACAAGTTGTAAAATCGGGCTTTAAACATAGCTTTACTCTTTGACTGTCCATTACAGGAAAGGAAACGTCTCAGATTAATAATGTATTTCGACTTCTGCAGTAAATCCTTCACTCCACCATTACATCAAGTTATCAGAAAATAGTGTTGCTACATGGAATTTAATATACTTGTCAATGGTATATTCAATTCATTATAAATATACTTAAATTACTTAATTCTAACAGCTATTAAAATAACTACTTTATATCTTCGTATTTTATTATTATTAATTGGAAATTTTGCATTAATTGTTGCGAAATTTACACTTAATATTAAATGTCTTATATAGTTTTATACATTGTAACTTTAGCCCTATATACAACTGTAAACAAAGACTGCAACATTTTGGAAATTCATATAAATAAATCTAACTTGAAATAGGCTTGTTGAGTTCAACTCTTTTAATACTTAAAGGGATATCTGCATCACCAGATTTGTTTATAGTGTTTAATGCCCACCTTTACTACTTGTGGCACCGCAGATGATGTTAGATATAAAAATTCTAGGAGCTCTCATAGGGTTCATATTAGGACAAGAATCCAAATATTTTCAATGGTATGCCAACATGTTGCCATGGTAGCTCAGTGGCAGAGCAACCGGCTAAGAGCGGGAGATCCGGCTATGTTATTGAATTTTTCCAGTCTGACTCTACATATCCAACTCCTGTCCTACGCACGGCTTGTGTGAAAAAACAAACCAATACCAGTTGACCAAAATAGTTGGCTATACTATGAATCCTGGGACTTAAGTATTTACAACATTGTAAATCGCCATTGGGGTTGTCATCTCAAAATACTTTGAGAACACCTTGTGCTTTACCGGGAAACATGCGAGTCAGTTGAGAAATTCAATGCATGTTGCCATGGTGGCTCAGTGGCAGAGCAACCGGCTAGAGATGGGGGGCACCATGCTTCAAATCCCAATTATGGCAATGAATTTTTCAGTCTGACTCTACGTATCCAACTCCTGTCCTACACACAGCTTGTATGAAAAAACAATTAATCCAATCTAAAAATATGTTTATAACAATATTTCTTGTGGTTGCCTTGCCATGGTGGAAATTCTTGAAATCTTTCTCATGGCAATACATGGAATGAAGACGGAGCACTGGTGGAATGTGATGGCGGGAAATAACTGGAGAATCTGGAGAAAACCCGCCTCTACGCCGCTTTGTCCATCACAAATCTCACATTAGGTCGCTTGGAATCGAACCCGGTTCGTCTAGGTGAGTAGACAGCAGTCTAACCACTCACCCACAGCTAGATAGGGAAGTTAGGCCACATGTTACACTTTATTTAGTTTGCTTATAATATAGTACATGTGTGTTTCTCTCCTCATTATAATGCACCCTAGCTGCGTAGTGCCAAGATATATGTATTATTCTGCTTCCTACATTCAAAACGTTGCTGAAAGTGATGCAAATGTTGAATGTGCTAGAATCATCAATTAAATCTGCATTTCTCATGTCTCTGGAGACATTTGAATGCATGAAACTTTGCACTATCGATTACACCTGCATAATTGGAGGTGTTACGAGTGACAAGGAAATGTTAGCTATTGCATGATCACCACAACCTTTCATGCTAATTACCTTCGGAAATGTAGAGAATTTCACTTGAAACAAGGAAATAGGTGATGAACGAGGATCTTAATATACAAAAATCTGATGTGTTGCACTCACATGACTTTCCCCATATATTTGCAACAAATTATTGTTACAAATGTTCTTCTTCTATGTTCTTATTCTAATCGAAGTAAGCATTAGCATAAATGATATTATTACTTGTTTACTTGCAAGTAGAAGGGAAATAAGGGAGTACCTCAGTCTAAAGAGATTTTTAAATGTTTTAAACGCTGGTTGCTATGTGACTTAAATCGTATCTTTGTATGGCCAGGACTGGTCAACTACACGAACAAAATACGTCACAAAGGATATATTTTGACGAGATCTACATTTTTTGGTCAGTAAGTCTTTGCTTATCTCTCACGGTTCACAAGTTATATGAAAGCTATCCAGAATGAAGAGGGCTTCAGAGTCTACTCCAAGACACATGGTTTATTTGTCACATAAATATATTTAATATACGGTATTTAAAACATCGTTAAAAGTCATTTGTGAGTGAATCATCATATTCTAATTTGTTTTCATGTAAAGGGTATTCTGGAGTTTTGGGATTTTCCTCAAAATATTAGCGACGAATTCATAGAACACAAACCTTTTTCTAATAATTCTTCTTTTAGAGATAAAAGGGATAAATTAATAAATAGGATAATGAGCACCAACATGTCTCTTTTTAGGATACAGGGACCCTAAAACGTGCATTTTAGTGAAATTTTGGTATCGATAGTTGTTAATTGTAATAAGCCGTGAGTGACTGGAGTGTTCGTACGTAGTGGAGCGTGCAGTTGTAAACTGTCAGTTGTCTTATGTTGTCTATTTAGAGCAGTGAATTTGAAGCTTTATTTGTGACTAAGTGTTAAACGAATGTAGATATTTGTTACAATATACTGTGACATCCCTGCAGGCATCCGAACTGTTCTCTAATGGCAAACTGTAAATGAATTCTTTCCAGGATAGGAAACAGATTATTTTGCGAAGAGCGAGATGCGAGGGGCGAACAATAAGTCCTTAGAAAAAGTCAAACAAAATAATACCAAATATAATGTGTTTTTCCGTTTATCAACATAATCTCCTGTTAGCTCGATACACATTTCCCAGCGTTTCTCTAACTGTTTTAAGCCTTTCAAAATGTAGGATTTCGTTAGATCTGCAAAATATGTATCTCTTTGTGAGATGACCTCTTGTTATACGTGAATCACTTTCCGCAGAGCAATTTTTTATTTTTTCAAGTTTGGAAATAAATCAAGCCACTGGGGGCCACAATCTGGTGAATACGGTGGAGGTTGTAGTAATTCGAACCTTAATTCTACAGTTTTCACCATCAAAACTGCGCAGGTGTGCAGCCTTACATTGTCTTGGTGAAAGATAATTCTTTTTTTTTGCCAGATGAGGATGTTTTTTCTTGATTTCTCCGTTCAACCTGTGTAATAAAAATGCAGAATACTCTTCTTTTATCTTTCTTCCTTTCTGCAAGTAATCCACGTGGATGATTCCGCGTGCATCCCAAAAAACCGAGGCCATCACCTTGTCTGCAGATTACAGGACCTTTACCTTCTTCGAGCCACCCCTTTAAGAAATCCACTGTTTAAACTATACCTTTGTCTCTGGAGTGCATTAGTGTATCCATATTTCATCTATAGTTATGTATCGACGCAGAAACTCGTCAGGATTGCGAGGGAAAAGTGTCGATACATCTTCCGAATCGATCACACGATTGCGTATAGAGCAAATATGGCACCCATCTTGCTGTAAGACCTAATTTTTGTGCAAAATCGAGAACACTGTATTATTTCGTGAGCTTTGAATCGTCGATTACTCAAAACAATACCCTGGATTTTGTCAATAATTTTGGAGGAAGTTGCTTCTACTAGAAGCCGGGAACAGTGCTCATCATTTGTGGATGTACGGCTACGTTCATAGTCATTTATCCAACTGTAAACCGTTGTAAACGCAAGAGAAGATATCCGTGAACTTCATCCAATTCAACATTTATTTTGGTGTTAAGTGTTTTTAACAGAAGAGTATATTCACCGCACGAAACTCGTTCTTTTTCCCCCATCTTTCTAAATAAGCACAAAATTGTTTATTCAATCGCCTATTGCAATGAAACTACGTGAAACTTTAACTGCCATCTAGTAAGACACGACGGTTACTAAATTTTTTTTTCGATGCTGCAATTGTAATTTCTTGTATTTTCTAACGACTTATGAAAGTCTCTACTATTATTTACATAGTTGAAAATCGGAAAATACGGAAAATTCTTGGAGCACATACTGTAGAATGCACATACAATAAATAATTCTTGCACTGTCCTTTATAATTTCTGCAGGCATAATGACCGTAACAGATGTATCCACAAGACTCTATTGAATATCCATTTTCCAAGCATTGGACTCCATAACACGTCGAAACGTGGTATATGGGGGTAGCAGATGCAAGCGCATAAAAGTGAAATTTCCATTATAATGATTTAAGTGAACTTGGATACAGAAACGTGGCCAATTCTCCTAAATCGAAATGGGTTTTTTTCTGCTGCAAGTACCCATTATTAGTTTAACTCATCCCTAACTCAAATATTGGCTTATTATTATTTCCATTAAAAATTCGAATGTATAGGCAATATCAAATTCAGAGTGACAAAATATGATGTATTACATTCACAATAACTTCGCTTTGGCGTATTTTTACTTTCTTTAGCACGTATAAGCTCCATAGTCGAGAGATGAGGTATTGTACTCCACTCAAAAATTGTAAACGAGATTTCACGAGAAATGTATGCATTGAGACCCCATAAATGATAAAAATAAATAAAAAAAACAAAGAAACTGTGTGATACATTCAGCTGTTTTCTAGCTGTTCCAAATACAAACTATTCTTACAAAGGATTTTTATTTTATCTACAGATGCTTATCAGGATAAACTTTAGCAGAATTGGACTTATTGCTTCATTGTAAGAAGGGAGAAAAAAGGACTTTATTTTGGTAAAGCGAGTCAAATCTTTTAAAAGCTGGTCGCTATGTGAAACAATTGAGGTTTGGTTCGCTTTGTGACATCCCATTTACCAAAATTAAGCAGTTTAAAACTGGAACCAATAACAACCAACTCTTCAAGAAAAGCCGCCAAATTATAGCTGGATCTACATTTTTGTTCATTAAGTTTTTGTCTATAGTTTTAAAATTTAAAATTTTCGGGCTATTTTGCCGTGGTCTGTAGGTTAAAATATGTTTAGTTAAAATATTTCTACCTAACGTTTCGTCCCTGTCTTTGAGGGACATCTTCAGAGTCTTTTCGAGTTAGCGACGTGAGCACATTTCCTCTGAAGATGTCCCTCACAGACAGGGACGAAACATTAGGTAGAAATATTTTAACTAAACATATTTTAACCTACAGACCACGGCAAAATAGCCCGAAAATTTTAAATTTTAAAACTATGGACAACGGCCGTGAAAGCTTACGCATATATTTAAGTTTTTGTCTATCTCTTAATTTTCATTGCTATGTAAATGTCTAATATATAGATTTTATTCAAGTTCGTTAAGAGCCCATTTTTTTAAAAAAAATAACGTCCGTTCAGAGAACGTCGTTGAAAGTTTGAAACTTAATCCAACACTTATCTGGCTGACATCCCGAGGAGAAATCATTAATAACCAGCGTGGGGAAAGTTTCAAGTCCTTGCTCTATGCTTTTATGTTCTAATATTATTTTGGACCAAACTGAATGAGTGCGTTTAAATGCCATGACTTTTGTTTTCTCAACAGAAGTTTCCCTATTACATGTTTTTGAAATTAAGTTTAACTTGTGTGTCATTCTTTCAAGCTAATTGTAGTATTTGGTCGTCTGTTCTCTTTAATATTTTCGTCCCCGAATTAATTTCTCTAGCTGTTTATTGCTTGCATGATCTGATTATGCTGCCAAAGTATAAAGGAGTGATTGACATTTGGCAACCTTGTCTAACATTTCAGAATCATAACAGATTTTTTCTTGCTTTTATAATTTTATATAATTAAGTTTCTAATCACATTTATTTAGTGCAATTCTTTGCCTACAAATCTTTCCCATAACTTTTTGCTTCGCATCTTGTCAAAGGCTTTCTCATAATCTATAAAGAAAATATGTAAATCTTAACTGCGTCGTATTAAATTTGTTGACTCGTAGAGTATTAAAAACCTCCGGTTGTAGGCAAAATAGTCAAGTAATGATTTAAATAACCGTCAACTGCTATACGGCGAATCCTCTAATGATCACCGTGAACGAGTAGTGAGCCCCAGTGTTTCACTATCGATTGCAGTAATACTTCGGAAACTTTTAAAAACTGTAGCAAGAGCAGCTTGAAGCCAAAACCTAAAAACGTAGCAAGAATACATTGCAGCCAAAACGCGTAGAATACTATGACGATGTACAAGAAGTGCTAGAGAGTGTAACTACAGTTTACTATGCATATACTTTAATTAACCTAAGTCCCACCTACAGCTGTCTACACCACCATAGTTATTATGTTCTATGTTGGCAAGGTTTTTATTTCGTATTAGAATTTGAGATATTCTTTTCATTCCTTTAACCGCTCAATAGTAAGTATCATTTTCCTTTGTTATTTTTCAGCAATGGTTTACTATCACGTTCCCCATAGTTGCTTAGGTTTTACAATGTATTCATTTCGGAAGAAATGAGGCTTGTGGTTACCGAAGTTCTTACTTGCAGATGTTCCTGGAACTTAATTACCTACATAATTGTTTGCCCCAATATAACTTGCCTTTGATAATGGCTCTTACCTAGCAACAGATTTGTAACTTTGCTCTTTTAATGTTAAGTCTCACTAATGAGTTTCCTATAACAGAATTGCAACGTTTGATTTTTTAATTATTCTTTTATTTTAATTATGAAATTATTTTTCTAAATTGTTCCTCTATTTTAAAATTACTTATTTATGACATAACTATTAATGCAATCATAATTTCTGTACCATCTAACACCTTATCACCAGTTTCCATCACTAACATCTATAGTTTGTCCTGTCTTTTAAACCAGTCCCTGTCGGATACTACATTTACAGAATCTATGGTATTACGGAATGGTCGCCAAAAAGGTCAATAAGCTAACGTGCCGTGAAATTGGCATAACAATTCCACATTTATTTTGATTATTTGAATACCAAATACAGTTTGTCAGAGTAATTTGTAACCAAGATAAATTGTAAACAGAACTTCATTTGTTTACGTAAGTCCGGACAGCTGCTACTAGGGATGAAATGTAAGCACTACATTATGAACTGCAGTTCCCCCGCATACGAGAGAAAGAGAAAACTCCCATCCTATATGCAGTCGCTTCGAGCAAGAGATGACGTAGCCAGTGGCGGCTGGTGTATTGAGAGTACACTGGTAACAAAAGCCAAAGAGGCAAATGGAGCTTAATCTTTCACTTAGTCTTGACTTGACTTAGTTCTGGAAGCATGATTACGGTATTAATATCCCTTAAGGGTATTAAAAATAACATTATGCATGTCTATACATCTACATGTGTATATAGTATAGATATATACACATAAAATAATTATTATCAAATTCAATTTCCACCAAATGCAGGTTGCCAAAAACAAAACATAGTAAACAATAAAATTATATAAATATATAACTAATATTGCAAGGATTGCACTTCTCGCTCTCTTCCTGCGTCTAGGAATTGTTTGCTTCATCTTCTTAGTGGCCTTCCCACCTCTACACTTTGGATTATAGTTAAATTTATTCTGGGTTTTCTTCTCTGGAACATTTTTAATAAATGGTTTGTCCATTTTTACTTTCTCTCTACACGTACTATGTGCATAGTGAATATTTTATTGCACCCAAAAATTACATGCCGAGATTTCATTGGATATACACGTTTTGGGACACCTTGAATCAAAAAAAAAAAAAACATTTTTAGAAAAATGTCCGTGAGTATCTGTGTGTGCAACATAGCTCAAAACGCAAAGTCCGTTAACTACCAAACTTGATATTTAAGTTCAGTATCTTACAAGGATGTGAAACGAAGATTTTGAAGATACCCTTTACGTTGAAAATTTTTCGAAGATATTGATTTTCTCAAAAATTGTTCTAACCTTTTGATTAAAATCTCATATATTTAAGATATGCACATGACAATCTGAATATCTTGTATTTTTGGGAATAGCCTTTGAAGACCTCTTTATTCTGGGTGATTTTTTTTTTTAGTTTTGCATAGCTAGTAAACCGTAAGAGATAGATAAAAACTTAGTACACAAAACATTTAGATCTGGTTAAAACACAATTTATGACAAAATTTTTTCGTGGACTGACTGTGGGTTTAGCCTAGTGCATTCCCAAATTTCCCTTCTACTCGTAAGGAACTAAGTGATAAGAATGTTTCTGCTACCGTTTATCTCGATTAGCTTGAAGTGGATAGAAGAATGTACTTATTAACAATAATTTGTAACAGAGATGTGGAAAATGTTACGTGAATGGAACACATTAGATTTTTCTGTTTACTTTTTAACAGTTCAAATTAGACTTAAAGCTAATAATTTTATCCTTTTTATTTCTTAATTTCTGAAGCAGTCAAGAAATGTCTATCTAGGCATAATTCCAAGAAAAGTAATTTATGTTGACTCTATCCTTCTCGTTTTATCTTTGATTAATGCCTAGCGTTCATTTACGTATAGCAAGCCCGACAAAATCATTAATTTATATAACAAAGCTTCTTTGCTAACTTTGTCATTGCACCCACTACTGTATCAGAGTAGTGGCTATGTTTGCTTGTTTGTACTTCCAGATCATTATTTTGTTTGGATTATTTTTTAGTCGTATGTCATAACATGCCAAGTTAAATGCCTTTTAATTTGCTGTTTACACACACAAAATAAGTGTTCCACCTAGTGGCGGAACACTGTTGTGCGCAATTACAAGATGCTTTCCACAAAGTTGGTCGAACATTCAGGGAAAAATGGGCTCTTTTGTATTTTGTAGCATACAAAGGTGCCGCAATTATGCATGTCTATACATCTACATGTGTATATAGTATAGATATATACACATAAAATAATTATTAACAAATTCAGTTTCCACCAAATGCGGGTTGCCAAAAACAAAACATAGTAAACAATAAAATTATATAAATATATAACTAATATTGCAAAAGATTCATATAACTTTGTTAGCAAAGTTATAATATAAAACTCAGCCTGAAGCATGTATATATGACCATTGTTTAAATACTGAAATTTATATTAGAATAGATTACCTTACATAAAACACAAACAATTTTGAATACAGACAACCCTTTTAGTACATTAATGGTGTCACTGCTTTAATAAATGAATTTTAAATGTATACTTACTGCACAAACATACTAAGATGAAATAGAACGTAAAATAATATTTATTTCATGTAAAACTAGAAGTATAGCTCATATTTCCTGCAAGATTATAAATGATATTATATAATCTGATAACAAAAATAATATATTTTGAATTTGAAATCTGAATTGTATGATAAAATTTTGTCTTTACGTTTTATGCATTTCTTGTAATTTAATAAATAGGAATTTATAATTTTTCAAAACTTAGTATCACATTACGTCACTGCTCCGTTTGAGGGATAGCCATACTAGATCATACTGTCCTCCCTCCTAGATAACACCCTCGTTTGCACATATTCGACCCAGGTAATTGAATAGATTAATCTGGTTGATCTTATTTTCATGGACCATTTGTTTGCTGCAATAGGTTCATTTATTTTGGAAACCATGATCCTTGTTTTCTCTATGGAAATTTTTAGTATGCAAGTCAGTTATTTATTATGAATTATATGGATCTGTATTTATCAGATATATTTATCAGTATCACAGCTTTGGATAAGTATGGTTTTATCTTTTGTGGTATATTTAATATAACAGATACAGAATAATCACCAAAAATAACAGATTTAGAATACAGACACTACAAAAATGCTACACAGGGCACAGAAAAAAATCCGATGTTCATTCATATGAATTTCTCTACCTATTCTGCAACAAACTGTCTTTGAAAAGCTTATTATTATCCATACTTCATGCTAATCAAGTTAAATATTAGCAGACATGGCTTTATTACTTATTTCATTCTAATTAGGTCACCAGAGGAATAACCTAGGCTAAAACGATGGTAACACTATTTAAAACTAATCGCAGTGTATACAATTAAAATTCCGTTTTGAGCAAGAAGGAAAAAGCTAATATTGATTTACCATTTTAAAACATCTAAGCAATATCAATAACAAGAAATATATTGGAAATGGTTAGCACTACTAAAAATACAAATGAAATATTATCAGTCTTATTATCTATTATTATTTACTTCTTTGTAAATAGAAGGAAAATAAGGAATACACTAGGCTAAAGATATAGTTAAATCTTTGAAAGTAGCAGGAATTTTATTTAAATATAGATTTAGTAAATTTAATATATATTAAAGCTGATTGCTATGTGAATAATTGGACTAAAACAGGAGAGTTGAAATGAAAGGGTTGTGAGAAGTAGTTTACAATTGAAACTAATAATATGGAATATATTCGAAACGGTCAACTCTACCAAAAATATACATGTAAATTATGTGTTTTAACGAATTCCATATTTTTGTGTACTAAGTTTTTTTGTGTCTCTTACGATTTACTAGTTGTCCAAATTAAGCAACATTCATGAGATGAGTTATTATTCCCACAAAATTCAAGATATACAGTTTATTTGTGATGCAAACATCTTTAATATATGGTATTTAATCAAACATTTCCCTAATTTCTCAGTATAAAGAGTAGTTATGGGAGGGGGTATTTTCCACAAAATCTTTGTGTCCAATCCTTGAAAGATACTAAGCTTAAATGCCAAGTTTGATGCCTAACAGTTTATTCTTTATAGAGCAATACTGTCCAGAGATACACAGATGCTCATATATACGGACTTTTTCTAAAATTATTTTTGAACTCAAGGTGCTTCAAAACATATTTTACGGTAAAATCTCAATAGCGAATGTTTGGAGGAAAACAAAATCTCCTCTGCCTGCAATGTGCTTAGTACGTGTAGAGAAAATAAAAAGGGGCTCAAACAGTTGAAGGCCGCGGTAGAGACAGATGCACATTGCTAAACACCTGGGTGCGGCTGTGTGCTCAGTATTGAGTTTGTACAATAAGGTCCTCCTGTGATATTACAAGGGTAGCATGCCATAGTGATCAATGGTACTCAACTGAAAATACATTAGATGTATAAGATCAGGTGAACTTGGTGTTCATGGCAAAGTCCCCCTCTGCAAAGCTATCTACTGGCATATGTGGAAATAGTAAATATACAGTGAAGCTATAACACAATTTCTCCATCCACCTTACGTTATGGGACAAAGCTTTACGTAACTATGTAGGTACATATTTGTACATTGACATTCATTATTTGCAGGATTATGCCTTAATACTCACAGATTAAAATTTCAATTTTTAGCAATATTCCACAAATATTCCAATGAAATTTTCTCAGCCAACAGCGTCTAGTATTTTTGGGCATGGGTTCCCTCATGAAAAATCTGACGTGTTCTATTCACAGCATTTTTACTTTCTCTACACGCACTATGTACATAGTATATAGATAAGGTATTGTAATGTACCCATCGGACATACATGTTTTGGGTTCCATTGAATTCAAATAAAACATTTTTAGAAAAACGTCCATTGGTGTACAAGTTTGGTATCTTCCAAGAATGCGACACGAAGATTTTTAAGAAAATCCTCCAACTACCCTTTAAATGGATCTATCGTTTTCGAAAATGTTATTTTCTTAAAAATGGCTCTAACAATTTATGACTAAAATATCGTATATTAAAGGTGTTTACCAGAAAATTAAAATGTACATCTTGAATTTGTGTAGTAAGGTTTTGTGCACCTCTTACGATTTAGCAGTTACGCAAAATTCCGTAAAATTCATCCAGAATAAAGTAGTTTTCAGAGTGTATTCTCAGAAAATTCAAATTATACGTTTTATTTGTCAGGTAAATATGTTCAATATACGATATTTTAACCAGAATTGTCAGAATCATTTTAGAGAAAATAAAAATGTTCCAAAAAAAGTTATATGTAAAGGGTAGTTAGGGGGGATTTCCTTGAAAAATCTTCGTGTCGCATTCTTGTAAGATACCAAATTTAACTACCAAGTTTGGTATTTAACCGACCTTTCGTTTTTGAGCTATGCTGTCCACAGACAAACATACACGAACACACACATGGACCTTTTTCCAAAAATGCTTTTTTTTATTTTTGGGGGACCCAAAACATTATTTCCGGTGAAATTTCGGTATCCAATGTTTGGATGGAATGCAATACCGTCTCTATACACTACGTACATAGTACGTGTAGAGAAAGTAAAAAGAGATATGGAACGAAAGATAAACTTTTCTCAAACGGGAAGTTAAGTTTTTAAAATGGAAATAAATAACAGCGAATATCTCGGAAATGGTAGGCTATACAAGAAAACTTTATATGACAAATTGCGTGTTTTAAAACGATTTATATTTTTTGTGCAGTAAGATTTCCTCTAGCTCTTATGGTTTACCAGTCATGAAAAAGTCATTAAGGCTGAAGAGGACCTCGGGTACTATTCCCAAGAATTTCAGGATACACCTTTTATTAGTCTTATAAATTTCGTTATACGCTTTTGAGAACATCAAACTTTCGAAAAATGTTCTATGTTAAGGGTAGTTTGAAGTAAGAGAATTTTCCTGAAATTCTTCCTGTCGCTTCCTTGGAAAATATGTGCTTAACCCAAATAGCAAAGTTTATAGTTAACCGAATTTTCCTTTTTGAGTTATATTGTCCACAGATACACACCACAAATGTTTCGTTTGACTTGGGGACCTCAATACCTACATTAAGAGAGAAATATCGACATAAAATTTTGGGTGGAATACAATACCTTCTCCTCCTACCTACTATGTACTTACATTATACGTAGAGAATTTAAAAATGCAATGTGAGCTAGAAAAGCAAAAGATTACCAAGTACTCCCCATAGCATAAGTAAAATAAGGGAATACAATATGGAGAAATGGACATCTTAAAAATATAAAGAGGAATTTGCTTCCCGGACAGGGAGGGAACATCAAAAAGAGAAAATACGAAGCTAATAAATTTTTTATGATATGGGACTTTATACAGAGAGAGAAATGCTGGCTGATTCAAAAGTCTCTCGACATTTTCGTCAAAACAATTTTTTATGTCAAACCTTTTATTACCTGTGGAAAGTAATGACTACTATATGATAAACTCAGTGCATTTAAATATGGTGGTCATCTAAGTCATGGCACAGACTCCATCTTTGTTCGTAGCATAGTTGGTGTGATTCCAGCTACCGCTGCAGGTTTCGGTTTCTCAATTAATGTAACGTGTTGATCTTCATACATACACTTTGCACTTGACGAAATCCCAAACAAAGAAGTCTAGTGGTGTCAGATCTGGAGAGAGGGCCGCCCAAATTCTCTGTGATCCACAACCGATCCACCTACAAGGGAAGACTTCGTTGAGGTGATCACGAATAATGATGGCAAAATAGGGTGGTGCACCATCTTGTTGGAAAACCACAGTATCTTGTACTGCATCGTGTGCCAGCTACGGTTCCAGGAGTTGTTGTAGGATGTTGAAGATACGTAATTCCAGTTACCGTTGTTTCTGCGAACATGAAAGCTTGTAAAGTTTTGGTTTGGATATTCCCAGGCACATATTTACCTTTGGTGTGTCTCTTTGCAACTCTTGTATAGCGTTTGGCTGCTCCTCTACCAAAATCCCATAATTATGCTTATTGACATGTCCACGTGTGCGGAATGTTGCCTCATCTCTGAACAACCCATTGTCCTGAGATCTTCAAAGGAATTTAACAGGCTATTGCACATAGCATTTCGAGCAGCATAGTCTTGTGGCTCAAACTGATGCATTATCTGGAAGATATAAGGGCGTTTGTGCAGTTTGAAGCGCAAGGTATGCCATACAGGGCTTTGAGATATACCCAGTTTCTCTGCTGAGTCTTCTGGTTAATGCACCGGGACTCCGCGAGACGGCACCCGATATGCTTTACGTGTCCTATGGCCTCCCATTGCGCGCTTCATCAGCAACAGATCCGATCCGTTTCAGTTTCAGATCGCTAAGAGCCTGCCTGCTAGGACCTGGCTTCCTGAAATCTATATTGAATTTTTCTTGGACCTGCTCGTAAGTCAATTCTAGTATACGAGCGAAAACGACACCTAACGTTTCCTCTATTGTAAACATGGTTTCCAATTACCTATATGACACATGCATAAATTAACGATGTAAAGAGCCTTTTCAATCACATTGTGTTCCTAAAGGAGAAGGTAGCTTACGAAGATATTCGACGACAGTACGAGATAAGGGAAATAAAAAATTAAAAATCTGATGTGTTTTATTCACATAAGTTTCTCTAGCTGTTCCAAATATAAACCATTCTTACAACATATTATTTTTATCTACATAATGCTAATCGAGGTAAACATTAGCAGTATTGATCTTATTACTTGCTTCAGAAGGTAAATAAGGGAATACATTAGGTTAAAGCGAGTTGAATATTTTAAAAACTGGTCGTAATGAGGTTCGGTTCACTTTGCGTGATCCGTTTAAGAAAACTTAAGTAGTTTAAAACTGAAACCCTTAACAAGGAATATCTCAAACATGGTCAACTCTACAACCAAAATGTACCTGACACAGTGTGTGTTTTAACGTGTTCTACATTTTTGGTGTATTAACTTTTTTGTCTCTCTTACGGTTTAACTGTTATGCAAGATTCTTCAAAACTCATCCAGAAAACAGTGTTCTTCAGAGAGACTTTCCAGAAAGTTCAAGATATTAATGTTTTATTTGTCATATAGATATCTTTAATATACGGTATTTTAATCAAAATTATCAGAGCCATTTTTGAGAAAAACATTTTCAATTTTTTGCCAGGTAAAAGGAATTTGTGTCAGGGGGGTCTATTTTTGAAAATATATGTGCCGCATCTTTGATTTTAATGATATTTTCGTTTTTGAGCTACGCTGTCCACACACACATGAACCTTTTCTAATATTTTAACGTAAATAGGGGATCTCAAAACATATTTCAGTTGAAATCTCAACATCGAATTTTTGGTTACAATAAATACCTTCTTTAGCTACTATGTATATTGCATGTACATACGTGCTAGAGAAAGTAAGGAATCTGAAAAGGTACATTGGCATGCATTTTTCAACGCACTTAGCTTTATTTATTTGTAACTTTTACAATTTATTATTTACGAAAGGTAATTATTTTCTCTACTACGTGCGTAGTATTTACAAAAGCTATTCTATTCCACCCAAAAATTCGATACCGATATTTTACTATAAGTGTACCCTTTGATGTCACTTGCTGTATAAAGTCCTCTTCTATGTATGTGAAGTCATAAATTACCTTATTTCATTTACAATTACTTCTGCCGCTTTCATTGGAACTATTGGTGGTCTTAAATTTCTCTTCGTAAAATCGTTCGTAAGTGTCAAAAAATAAAATTCGGTTAAACGCAAAACCTGAACTTAGGTCCAACTTCTTCAGTGATGTGATAGAAACATTTTCAAGAAACTCATCTACTCTAAGCTACCCTTTAATGTAGGTTTTTGAAATTTTGGAATTATCAAAAATTACCAAGACACTTTTGATTAAAATAAGATACGTTTAGGATATTTCCGTGACAAAAATCTACTTTTTTTAAATATCCTCAGATGTTCCCTTCATTTTGAGTTACTTTAACATAACTGGTATTCCGTAAACGATAAACAAAATCTTATTTAAAAAATCTAGATCGTTTTAAAGTACACAATTTATAATCATATTTTTTATGTAGAGTTAATCATTTTCATATCACTTTTTGGTTTCAATGTCAAAATAAATTTAAAAGAAATTTAAAATTAAAGTTACATTAAACATTTACAAATATTAAAATATTTGAAATAGGTAAAATTGACAAGTGTTGGGAAAATATTGGCGTTTAAAAAATGGAAGAATGACCGCCGTTGCCTTGTTCAAAGTATAGCATTTTGTAGATAACATATTGGCAATTTCTTGCTGGAAAGCATGTTTTGGTTGCAGTAGGTTGAATGTGTTAGGAAAATTCCTTCTTTATGGTAACCCCACAAGCAAAAGTCAGCAGAATTCAGATCTGGAGATCGCGGAGACCACATTTTTGGAAAGTGTCTACTGATAACACGATCACCAAACATAATTGTTTTGCAGGGGTATAGATGTGAGGTGAAGCTCCAGCTTATATAAATATTATGTTTTTCATATCGTGTTAACTACTATTATCCTCTAAAAAAACAAGCATGATACCTAAGAATATGAGAAAAGTAGCGAAGCACGAAATTGGCTTCTGTTTGGTACAGATGTACCGTAAATTTAATATTAGCTTCTGTAAACAAGCCAAATTGACAAATACAAGTAGTCGAATTAAAATTTGCTGTTGCGCCTTGAAGAAACCACTGGTATTTTGGTGATGTGCTTTGTTTGGAAAATCGCTATGTATTAGACTAAGTGTGTATGTTGTGACGAAGCGAAGAAAAATTATTTGAAGTAGTGAATATGGAGCATATAAAATGAGCAGGGAAAGCTCAAAGAAAATCGCGTTTATAAACAACGGGAGAAGGTAACATCTCACGTGACTTTCTCTACTTATCCTTGTACATACCTTTCTTAAAAACCTTTATCTACTTCATGTTAATATAAAGATTTACATATCATCTTGCTGCATATTTTCTTGTAAGTACAGCAAGATTAGTGGAATAGAGAAGAATTTAAACGATAGAGAGCAATATTTTGAAATTCGTTTCTCTTTGGTAGTCAGAGATGGAGAGAGAGTTAGAGATACGAATAGAGGCTTTCCATTTGAGAAAAGTATACATTTTGGGAAACTCAAATAGCTAGGAACATCTCTGAACCGTTTTTTCCCAAAATTGTGTGCTTTAACGAGATCTATATTTTCTCGTAATAAGATTTTGTCCATTTATTATGGTTTACCAGCTATGCAAATGTCAGCCAGAATGAAGCGTACTTCAGAGACAAAAAATTCCACTGGGGGACACCTTCCCAAATCCGTATTTCCATATAAACAATATTACAAAATGACAGTTTTACAAACGAACACTCTTCCCGAAGGCAAATATTTCCCAACAATATTCTTCCCATATTTATCCACAATTTACTATTGGCCACAATAAGTGACTAATAGTTCGGAGGTATCTTGCGATCTTCTTATTAGCTTTTAATTTTCTCTACACATACTACGAATATAGTAGGTAGAGAAGGATTTTATTTTATTTAAAAATGTAGAGATTTCACTGGAAATATATGTCTGAAGGTCCCCCGAATAATAATAATAATAATAATAATAATAATAATAATAATAATAATAATAATAATAATAATAATAATAATAATAATAATAATAATAATTGTGTCAGCATAGCTCAAAAACGAAAATGCCCTCAAATTCGGAATTTAAGTTTAGTATATTCGAAGGATGCGAAACAAATTTCAAGATTTTCAAGAAAATCTCCCCAGAAAAAACTAACATTTACACGGAACATTTTCCAGCTTTTGATTTAATTAATCGTCCTGGAGTAGCATCAGCATTTACTCCAATGACTCCTTGGCATAACTCGCTAAGAGCTTCTGCATCCCCCATCTTGGTCCATTACAGACGTCATGGATGAGGTGCACTATTGAGGGGTAAGACGTGATCAGCGCTGCAATCCCCCCCGGCCAGTTAATGCGGCGTTCACGACCTGGAGCCCCTACTTCTCTATCAAGTAACTCCTTAATTGGTCCTCCAAAGACCTCATCTAAGTGCACCCCAGTCCAGGTCTCTCAGCGGGGGAAAAATCCCCACGCCGATACTGGGAATCGAACCCAGGTCTCCCGCTTGGCAAGCAGCAACGCTACCACTGCGCTAACAAGACGGCCTTTTACTCCAATACTAGGG
Source organism: Hymenopus coronatus (assembly GCA_030762935.1). Classification (NCBI taxonomy): domain Eukaryota; kingdom Metazoa; phylum Arthropoda; class Insecta; order Mantodea; family Hymenopodidae; genus Hymenopus; species Hymenopus coronatus. Next base: position 85,407,445 of record CM060895.1, read on the forward strand.
ATTATTCATGAATTCATCACATCTTTAGATGTAATTAAAATTACCTTTATTGGTAAACTTATTCGTTTATCAACTTTAAGTAATCGAATATTATAAAGATCTGATTCATTTTGATTTCCTAAAATGGCTCTAACAATTTTGATTAAAATACCGTATATGAAAGATATTTACATTAAAAATAAAATAACGTTGAATACCTCTTTAATTTGGATGAAATATGCCTCAGCGGTTAACGTAAGAGATAGAGCAAAAACTGTAGAACGACATAAAAAATAGATCTCGTTAAAACACACAATTAATGAAATGTACACTTTTTGTAGAGCTAACACAGAGAGATACTTCTTGTTAGTGGTTTCAAATTTGATCTACTTAAATTTTTCTCAGGTGGTAAGTCAGCGCTCGTTGCTCCTCTTCTGTTTTACTCCCGGAAATGTAAAAGAGAACCGAATTTCAACTGTTTCACACAGTAATAATAGCCTTTAAAAGATTTGACTGAAGGAAGCAAGTTATAAGACTATTTCTGTTAATGTTTATCTCAATTAGCATAACATAGATAAAAGGATAATCTTTCTAAGGAAAGTTTGTTTGAGTAACAGAGAAAGGACACGTGAATGAAAACTTTAGATTTTTAGTGTTCATATTTTGAAACAATATGAAAATTGTTGTTATTGGACCTAAAGTTAGTTACACATCCATTTTTACTTTCTCTACACGCACTATGTAGGTACGTAGTGTGTAGAGGTGTTGTAATGCACTCAAAAATTTGATACAGAAATTTCACTGGAGATACATATTTTGGGTCCCTTGAATAAAAAAAAAAACATTTCTGGAAAAGGGTAGTGTGAGCACGCGCGCGCGCGCGTGTGTGTGTATTTGTGTGTAAGTGTGTGGAAAGCACAGCTCAAAAACGAAAAGACCGTTAAATACCATTCTTGGTATCTTCCAAGGATGCGACACGAAGATTTAAAAGAAAATCCCCCCCTCACCCCCAACTAACCTTTACATGGAACCTTTTTTTAAAAAAAGTTGTTCTTAAAAATGGCTCTAATGGTTTTGATTCAAATATCGTATATTAAACATATTTATCTGACAAATAATATGTAATATCTTGAATTTTCTGGGAACAGTCTCTGAAGGCTACTTTATTCTGGATGAATTTTACGGAACTTTGCATAACTGCTAAACCGTAAGAGATAGACAAAACCTTACCTCAAAAATATGTATAGCACATTAAAACACACAATTTATGTTATGTACATTTTTCGTGGAGTTGATCGTTTTTGAGATATTCCTTGTTTTTGGTTTCAGCATTAAAAAACTTATACTTTCTCATATAGGAATTTGTCAATTCCTGTCCACACAAACAAAGGAACTTCAGTCATATAGCAACCAGCTTTTGACTATCACTTTATGGTAATCTCTTATTTCGCTTCTACTTACAAGGAAGCAAGTAATGGGCCTATTTCTGCTAAGTAAACACTGAGTATTGAGTAAACAAAAGCATTAGCTTTTTAAGAATAATTTGTTACATGTGAATGGAATACATCAGATTTTTTGAATTATCTGATCCGTCTTTAGCTTGTTAATCATAGATTCAGTATCTGACTCTTCTTTTTGAGGTTCATTTACGAGTATGTAAAAGCTTATATGTTGGCATCCGACTACTCCAAGCATTTGGAAGAGTTCGGTTGAATTGGTCGTTCTCGGCGATTTCTCTCGTCTAAATTCATACTAATTCCACTTGTATGTAGGTAGGTATGCAAGAAATTGAGAAATCTCCGCTAAACGCTTGCTTTTCTGTCCCTATTGTAATTTAATGCAAAATATTCAGCTATGGCTGAAATTCTTCAGTAAAATTTTCAAATCAATGTTCAATCTGTTACTTTACGTCTTTGGTTGGTACTAAAGCAAGTGCTATTACTATCTTAATGCTATGATCTTCAGGATTGACATATTGCTGTAGTCTCTCAGACTGCATTCGCCGAAACACATTTTGCTTTAAATGAAAATGGCAACCTCGCATTTTTCAACAGAATTACCTTCTTCTTCAACCGTGGTTACACCATTCACAGCTGTTCCAACTTCAAGAGTTGAACTAGCCTTGCTATTTTAAAAACGGTCTACTTCTGTTTATGTAACCTTTGGGCTCAAAACTGAGTAAGATTTTCGGGAATCTAGCCTTTCCATTAGTTTAATTTACTATTTTTTTTTCACACAAGCTGTGTATTACTCAGGAGTTGGATAGGTAGAGTCAGATTGAAAAATGCAATGCCATAGCCGAAATTTGAACCACGGATCTCCCGGTCTCTAGCCGGTTGCAGTTACCAATGAGCTACTATAGCAAATGCCGGTACGGTATTAAATTCTCCAACTGACTCGCATGTTTCTGGGTAAACTAAAAGGTGATCCTAAATTATTTTGAGATGACATACCCTCAAAGGGACTTGCATTGTTTTAATTTCTTTAAATTCCGGGCATCATAGCTTAGCCAAATATAATGGTCAATTAGTGTTCAGTTAATGACGTGACGGTATGTTGCTATGGTAGGTCAGTGGTTAGAACAACCGGCAAGAGACCGAGAGCTGTGATTAAAATCCCAGCTGTTGCATTCAATTTTGCAAAGTAACTCTACCTATCCCATTATGTGTTGATGCATTATTATTTGCTGCATCATTAATTGTCAAATCTAAATGTATGATTGCTATTTCTGGAAATATTGTTTATAAACCAAATTTCTTCCGGCTTGTAAAACAACGTTGAAAACTATTATATGCCACCTCCTGCGTATTCTCAAAATGTGTAAACACCAACAGAAGTGCCAGTTGCCTGATAGGCTGAATAAAAAAGGCGAGAATATTGAAGTCAATACCTCCTCTATGCACTTGTATGTTACACATGTGTGCTAGAGAATATAAAAAGATACAATGGAAAGTTTTGTAATTCAACGAAACGGACTTGGTAATAAACTTCTTTGGGATATATGAATTGGCAACAACAGTACTTTGAAATAAAGTCTTTAGAAATTTTAATTGTTGAGGAAGTTGTATTGGAAAAAACGGAAATGCAAAACTTGCCTACAATCACCCGAAAGTTCGATACCGATATTGCACTGGAAATACACATTTTATAGGCCTATGAATTTCAAAAAAGCCCATGTGCTTACGTTATATCCATTACATACAAACTTGGTATATAAGTTCATTTTCAAAGAATAGGACAGGAAGGTTTACAAGAAAATTCCTCCACTCCAAATTATCCTTTACATGGGATATTTTTCAAAAATGTTGATCTTCTCTAAAGAAGCTCTAAATATATTGATTAAAATACCGGTGTTTGAGATATGTTTATAGAAAATGAACTTTATTTCTAGAATGTTATAGGAATAGCCTCGGAATCCTATTAATTCTGGATAACTTTTTAAGACAGAGACAAAAACTTACTTTACAAAAACTGTAGATCTTGTCAAAACACAATTAAATCAAACATTGTTTTTATGAAGTTAAGAACTTCAAGTAATAACTTTCTCAAATGGAAAGTAGATATTCATCTTAGTCAAACAAAGAGAACGGAATTTCAATACCATCACATAGCAGCCGAATTTTAACAACTTATTGTACATCCTTATTCCTCCTATACAGGGAAAGAAGACTACAATAAAGCACTTTTACCTGTGTTTATATGGGTAAGCATTAAAATGGAGAGAAGAATAATATTTTGAAAGAACATTTGTTGAAGTATAAGTAGAGAAATTTATGTAATAGTAATATCACTCTTTTGTTTTTCAGAGGCGCATATAAGAAAACCTTTATAGAATCTGATGTTTTCCATTCACATGACTTTGTCTACATCTCTGGAGCAAATTATTGTTAAAAAACTTATGCTTCCATTTATTTCATTCTAATCAAAAAATTGGTAGAAAGAGTCTTATTACTTGCTTCCTTGCAAATAGAAACAAACTAAGGGAGTACCATAGGCTAAAGTGATACAACCGGTTGCTATGTGGCTTAAGTTCCTTTGTTTGTATGGTCGTGAGTTGACAAATTCCTGTATGTAAGTTTTTCAAAGCGGAAACTAAAAACAAGAAATATCTAAAAAATGATCAACTCCACGAAAAAATGTATAAAACATAAATTGTATGTTTTAACATGCTCTTAATTTTTTGTGCGGTAAGTTTTTGTCCATCTCTTATGGTTTGGCAATTATGCAAAATTCTGTAAAATTCATCCAGAATAAAGTAGTCTTCAGAGGCTATTCCCAGAAAACTCAAGATATACATTTCATTTGTCATGTAAATACATTGAATATACGATATTTTAATCAAATTCTTCAGACCCATTTTTGAGAAAATTAAAATTTTCGAAAAATTTCTTAGTAAAGGTTACTTGGGGGTGGGAGGATCTTCTTGAAAATCTTCGTGTGGCATCCTTGAGAGATACCAAACTTAAATATCAAGTATTTTCGTTTTTGAGCAATGTTATCCATGGACACACACACACACAATGGACCTTTTTCCAAAAATACTTTTTCTAGATATAGGGGGACCCAAACATGTATTTCTGGTAAAATATTGGTATCAAAATTTTGGGTGTATTAAAATACCTTCTCTATACACCATGTACATAGTACGTGTAGAGAAAGTAGAAATGCTGTATCTGAATTCAGGAAATCTCAAAAGATATTTTTCCAGTGAAATTTTTATATGGAAATTTTTGGGTGAAGAACAATATTCTACTACTTACTCCACGTAGTACAGGAAGCAAAATGAATGCTGAGCTAATCAGGAAGAGGATACAGAGATTGCTTAAGCAATTGAGTGGCTCAAGTTGAGATGCTTCTGTTCGATTATTCCTCAGCAAGAACCGCCTCTGAACACAGCTGTGACGTCAGATGGTGTCGGAAGTGGGCCGGCAGAAGCTTTCCATTTCTGAGAGATGACGATTTTTCTGTTCAGTGGACCAACGTTGCTACAATGCTTCGCTCTAATGGAACCTGCCACTCAAAAAGCGTTTTCTTTTCCACCATTTGCCATATATCTTTCCATCTGTGGCCTAGAAAGGGCGTGCATTGTTGTGGGTCATACTGACGTTAGTGGGTTATGTATGTCTCTTGCTTACAAACCTCTTGTTGACAAAGTGCATGCGCACCAAAGAGTGAATGGATACTCGGCGTATCATATGAAGTAAGGTTAAGCAGTTTATAAGGAATCTAGAAAAATCCGCAGCTTTGTTCGCGTTGGTTCTTCCTCTTTCCTACTTCCTCTAATTCCATCTCGTCCTCCTTTCTCTATATTAACTCATATTTCGATTGCCTTTTTCCCGCTGCTTATCCCTCCCTTTCTGTGCAGTGTACTCTTGGGAGCAGGAAAAATGGCCCACATAAGAAGGAAGAAATTTAAGAAGAGTCCATCTGCCTCATGCTGAAATAAGGAAATTATATTCGCTCCGTCGTAGGCAACTCTGGACTGCCTAATCCCAAGCTGTACCACTTCCATGTAACTTTCTGAGAGACTCCCTGTGACGATATTGTGGCTGTTTCGTTTATTTTCCCTATACAAATAGTGGGTATAGAGAAAATAGCATTCGCGCACCGATTTTTGATCGCTAGTTTTATGGGAAAGCGCAGTGTTGTCTATTAAAAATGTTTTTCTTTGAGATCCTCAACCATGATGGTGAATTTGTTGTCTAATTTACTGTGTATGGCTAAATTATTAAACAGAACTCAGCAAACGTGCAGGTGCGTGAGCTCTGGAATCTACAGACAGAATGAACTTTAGTTAGCAGGATATATATATGTATATATATATATATATATATATATATATATATATATTTTATTAAAATCTGGACATCTATTTCCAACATGTGCTTCACTTGGTCATGGTGTAGATGGAGTACCCTGGACGCGCGTTTCTACAACTTTCGTTGTCATCCTCTTGCAGGTTTGCAGACGTCCGAGGAAGTTGAACAATATCGGCATCTAATATAGGCGTCTGACCGACAGTAGTGGCTTCTGGTGGTAGAAGTCTGACATCATCGACAACTGCCTTCTTCTTTCTAGTCCTTGGTGACCTCTGGTGGGACATCTCGGAACTGTTTGTTGGTTTTGAATCTACAGCTTGACTTTAAATTGTTTTTTGTAAAAACTTTAAAATGACATCTGCTCGTGGTATTTCGAAATTAACCACATTACTACAATTACTATGGATGAAAAATGTTTCCCAAATATCTAACTCTGAAGGACAATTAATGTCTTCCAGTAATTTTATTTCTTGTCCAATTTCATGGTTGGTACTCCAAAAGTGGTTGGCTACTGCTGATGTGTCCAACTGCTTTAATTTAATATTTCTCTGATGTTCTTTAAGACGAACTTTTAAGCTTCTCTTTGTTCTACCAATGTAAACTTTTTCACAATCATTGCAGTTAGTTTCATAGATACCAGATTTGTTTAACTTATTCACTGTTTTATCAAACGGTTTATTTAACATCTTCTTTTAATTAAATCTGTTGCAAGGGGCAAGTATTATATTGCATATATCAAATAATTTTTTACATTTTGGAAACAATTTTGGATGATAATTGAATCTCCTATACTTCAAATCATCCATTATTGGTTTTAATAAGCTAACTTCTTTCTTCTTATTTTTATTTTCTTGTCTTTACAATACTTTCTCAATGCACCATGTGCATACAAGAGTAGAGAAAGTGTGTGTGTGTGTGTGTGTGTGTGTGTGTGTGTGGACAGTGTAAGTCAAGAAACAACAAGTCCGTACATACATACATTTTTAAAACAGATTTTTATTTTTTTTTTATTTATTTATTTTAATTTTTTTTTCTATCAGGCGGTCTCAAAAGCATGTATTTCCGGTCAAATCTCGATATCGTGTTTTTGGGTGGAATACTGTAACTACTATCTACCTATATATGGTACATGAATTCTAGAGAAAGTAGAAAAGAAGATGATATTAACTTTTTAAGATTTTGATTTTCCATGTTTTGATTCTATTTTATTTAGGAGGTAAATTACTAAAGTTCATAATTTATTTTAACATATTCTGATACACAAGATACAATTAATAAAATTAAATTTAATTAATTATACATAACATTTAAAACTTCCATTATAGTATTTATATGCTATAGTAAAAATAATATTATCGATTTAGCTAGAATTATTTCCGATTTCTCTGCCCTAAAATTTATGGCTGTGTGTATGCTCATATAGGCTGTTTACCACCTTCAGCATATATATTTAATACTAAGATAACTTAATATATTGTGAGTTTGTGGCCGTAATCACCGTACGTGTGTTTAAGGCTTGGCTTTGTAAGTTATAACGGACATTCATTGTTGCATGCGCGTTAGTGGACACCGGTGCCGGTGGGCAGTTTTTTTGGACGTCACAGCTGTGATTGTTACAGTTGTGTGAATGGAATGTTTTTTCGGAAAGTTCTTTAACGTTAAGTCCGAATGAGTTTGTGAACACATGTGGTGTAATGCACTTGCGGCTTCTTGAATTTTCAGTAACGTGACCAACAGATTTAGAGAGCAATGAAGCCCTGCCCAGCGTGCAGTTTTTGCATCGCGTGCAACAGTTGAGCGAGTTCGACCGCAATTTCATAGCAAACTATTTTGTCGGTACAGCAAACGTCGAAAAGAATCTAAATTGATTTGCAAGATAGTTATTTGCGAGTAGATTGTAACCAGTTTGTGGAAAAAATCTGGTGTGTTCCATTCATATAATTTTTCCTAATTGTTCCAAATACAAACTATTCGCACAAAAGATTAGTATTCTTTTATCTACGTATGCTAATTGAGGTATGCATTAAATAAAATGGTATTATACTTGCTTCCCTCTAAGTGGAAGGGAAATGAGGAAATCCGTTACGCTAAAGCGATAGTCAAAGCTTTTAAAACTGGTCGCTATGTGAAACAATTAAGGTTCAGTTCGCTTTGTATGGTTCCGTTTAAGAACGATGTTTATGTTTTTGAGCTTTGCTTTCCACATACACACATACTCAAACACAAAACCTTTTTCCGCAAATGGTTTTCTCCGACACAGGGGACTTTAAAGCATATTAACGGTGAAAGCTCGACATTGAATTTTTGGGTGGAATAAAATACCTTCTCTAGCTACTATGTACATTGTATGTACATATATGCTAGAGTAAGTTATAGACTTTTGTTTCTATATTGAGAAGAAGGAAAGGAAACTAAGGAAACACATTTTTTCTTCTTTTTTTTGTGGTTTAACGTCCTTTAAGCTGGTTGGTCATGTCGGACAATGAATGAAATTGTTGAAATGATGCTCAAATGATTTCGGGGTCCATGGAGCTTAAAGTTACTCGACATTCGTCTTCTCAGGAAACCCCCGAAAAAAAACCTTATGCGGGTCACTCACCCTAAGCGAGATTCGAGCTCATGACCTTTTGAATGTGAGGCACACGCTACCACCACACTACCAAGGCGGGCAACACGTATCTTAAAATTGGATAGAAAGAGGATTTAGGAACCCTAGGTGAAAATTTGATAGTGCAATTGTGTTTACAGCGGCATTCAAAAGTAAAATTGTTTGAAAACCACGAGAGGGCGTCGAAGAGCCAAGAGCAGTTCAAGTGCAGTATCAAGATATATAGAAGGGTGGAATACAGCCACTTACTGTGAATCAATAGCCATTCGAAATACTGCATCGACAGCACTTGAGTACAAGAGGATGATTCTTGCTTTCAATTCTTTCAAAAAACATCTGGGCCTCTAATGTCGCATACCCTCAAGTGCATGCAATTGATCGCTCGTGTTTATTCAAGAGCGAAACGGCTGCTTTAGCAAAAAGCACCGCACTACTGTCATTTGTTTGCACCCTTATTCTATATGCTCTTCGCAAACAAGTCGTCAAGTTTCAAAGGCTCGTCTTTTCTTTTCTGTGCCCCGCGACATTAAATTTTATTTTCACTTGACAGTGCTTTGTTCAAAAATTACAATGCATTAAAGAATGAAATTCTTATTACAAATAAATTCAATAATATTCACACAGAACTCTCCTGAGCAAATCCTCGTCCTCTATTTTCTTGAATGCCTATAATATACGTTTAAAAATCTCTGATGTGTACCATTCACATGACTTTCTCTACATCTCTGCAACAAATTACTCTTAAAAAACGTATACATCTATTTACTTCATGTTAATCAGACTAAAATAGCAGAAATATTCCTATTACTTGGTTCCTTGATGCTATGTTTGCTTTGTTCCTTGCTGGTTGCTATGTCATTAAAGTTCCTTTGTATGGAAGCAGTTGACAAATTCCTATATGAGAAAAATATAAGTCCTCATAGCAGAAATCGAAAATAAGGAATGACTCAAAAACGACGACTCCACGAAAAAAATGTATATAACAAATTGCTTTAACGTGCTCTACATTTTTCGTGTGGTAAGTTTTTGTCCATCTCTTACGGTTTAGCAGTTATTCAAAATTCCGTAAAATTCATCCAGAATAAAGTAGTCTTCAGAGGCTATTCCCAGAAAATTAAAGATATACATTTTATTTGATACCAAATTTTAATCAAAATCGTTAGAGCCATTTTTAAGAAAATCAACATTTTCGAAAAGAGTTCCATGTAAAGGGTAGCTTGGGGTGGGGGATTTTTTTCAAAATCTTCGTGTCGCATCCCTGGAAGATACTAAACTTAAATAAGAAGTTTGGTATTTTACCGACTTTTCGTTTTTGAGTTATCGTGTTCACTGACACACACACACACACACACACACACACACACACACACACACAGACCTTTTTGTGAAAATGTTTTTTTTTCTTTTTTTTTTTCTTTTTTTTTATACAGGGGACCCTTAAACATATTTCCGTTGAAATCTCTGTATCGAATTTTTGGGTGGAGTGTAATACCTTCTCTGTACACTATGTACATAGTGCGTATAGAGAAAGTAAAAATGTAGTCCATTCATATGCCTTTCTCTGTGTTTTGAAAAAACGCTATTCCAGCGAAATATTATTGCCATAAATAGTCTTATAACATAGTTCTTTGTAAGTAGAATGGAAATGAAAGATTACACTAGACTAAGCGACGGTCAAAGTTTTTAAAAGCTGCTGCTTTGCAATCGACTGGAATTCTCTTCTCAGGATGCCAGGAGTAAAGCTAAAAAAACACGAATGTCTTCTTGTTTGTGAAAAGTGCAAGTATTTTAAAATTTAAACCAATAATAGTGCATAGCTTCAAAATAGCTAGCTCTACAGAATACTATACATCACATAAATAATGCGTTTTAACGAGATATTCTTTTTTGAGTGATCTACTTTTGTCTATCTCTTGCGGTTTACCAGTATTGCAAGTGTCGGAGGGTATTCTCAGGAAATTCAGGATATTCATTTTGTGTGCAATGTAAATCTCTTCCTGTAAAGGTTAGCTGAGAGTGGTGTTTTTTTCTTTAAAGTCTTCGTGAGGCATCCTTAGAATATAATGATCTTAAATACCCAGTTTGGTATTTAACTATGTTTTTGTTTTTGAGCTATGCTACCCACAGATACACAAACACATTAACACGGAGATTTTTAAAAATGTTCTTTTAGATTCAGGGGTCTCAAAGCAGATATTATCGGTGAAATCTTTCTATGGAATTATTGGAATTTAATACCTTCTCTATTTAATACTTACTTGGTACATACGTGCTGGAGAATATAATACATTAATATGCTGGCTATTAGTACTCGTATTACAGATAAGAGGAAGTATCCTGTTCAACCCAAGAGCTCCATAAACACTAGTTTCTTTTCAAAACTTTCCAGTTGAAATAGGCTTTCCTTTTTAACGTAATTTAAAGAAAAAGAAGGCAATTTTATTTTTTAGGGGGAAGTTTTAAATCGCTCTTAATTGAATTTTAGGTTTCATCCCCTTACTTCCACCTTATCTTTGAAATTTCAAATTACATTCTTATATGTTTACACTTGTAAATAAAGATCATTTAATCATTTACTCACCTCGTTCATTTATTTTACATCATTTGTGCTAAATCTTGTCTAGCAACCTGGATAAAGTTATTGAAATCCACCTGTAAATTCAATATTGAGATTTCACCGGAAATAGACTTTTAGGGCCTCTGTATCCCACAAAAAGTATTTTTAGAAATAGTTCCATGTGCCTGTGAATATGAAGCGAATAGTCGGTAAACTACCAAACTTGGCAGATAATTTTAGTATCTTCCAAGGATAAAACACGAAAACTTTGAGGGAAATCCCCTACCTCAAACTACCCTTTATATGGAAAAAATGATTGAAAATATTAATTTTCTCAAAAATGGCTCTAAAGGTTTTGATTAAAATACTGCACTTAAATTACCAGTGCATAGTATATTCACTGTATGTTCCTTTACAACAAGATTTGAGAAGGGATTAAATTCAGAGGAAAGAACATATTTTTCAAGCAACCACCACTCTCCAAGTATTGGTTTGGAGTTATTGATCATTATTGGGCAACACTTGCTCACTGTGCTTCATTTAATAGCTCAAGCTATCACAAACAGAGGACAGTTCAATATGGAAGATATTCACAAAGGATCTATCTTGAATACGATTACATTCATTGTACCGTCGTAGCAGTGATTGTCGAAACGTTCAAACAACTCAGATATGTGTCGAAATTTCCTCAAAAGCAGCAACAATTCGCGAACAATCTATGTCTCCAGGGTTTTAGCTGGAGTGACATACACAACACCCTTGTTAGCTTAGATCAGGTTATCATGTTGACCACGCAACAGCTCACCCGCTTCATATCCACTGTTCCTCGAAGCTGTTGTTCAGTTGACTTCGTACAACTTGGCTGAAGTGCGCTGGAGCGCCATCATGTGGAAACCAGATGGATGTTCCTTCGAACCGTAAGAGGAACGTTCTCCATGAGCAACGGAAGCGCGCTTTGTATAACATTAAGATCTCAGTCCATAACACATTATCATGCCGGTAAGCGCAGGTAAATCAAAGTCAGGCAAGTCCAAGGGTTGGTTGTTAATTACTGCTTATGGCTTCGATGTAGGGTAGACAACGGGAAGAACCCGTTCAAGGTAGTTTTTAAACAATCACTGTGTTAAATTGGGCCGTGACTTTTAGACCTACTAAACCTAAGCAGACGCCTTGAAAACCAACAGGCGTTTGAAAACAACAGAGAATCAAAGTGTGCTGGCTGTATCTCTCAAACCTATCCTACCGTGTGTGCTTAAAATTGGGTGAATCACTCCATAACTTTGCTTAGGAGGATGCTAGCTGCATGACAACAACAGTATTTTCCTTTGGAGATCTAACGTTTATCAGACATTGTCTCAGATGTCCCGGAACACATTTTCGATATTAAATTTTATAATAAACTATTTATAATTGTAATATTATTAATTATATTTTACTTTTTGTAGATTACATATACTTTATTTTTATTTTTGAAGGAGTTTAATTTTTAATTTCTCTATACGCACTATGTACATAGTTTATAGAGAAGGTATTGCACTCCACCCATAAATTCGATACCGAGATTTCAGCGGAAATATGTGTTTTAGGGTACCCTTTATCTAAAATAAGTATTTTCGGAAAAAGGTCCGTGTGTGTGTGTGTGTGTGTCCGGGCGTCTGTGAACACGATAACTCAAAAACGAAAAGTAGGTAAAGTATCAAACTTGGTATTTAAGTTTAGTATCTTTCAAGGATGGGACACGAATATTTTGAGAAAAATCTCCCCACCCCAACTACCCTTTACATGGAGCTTTTTTCGAAAATTTTGATTTTTTTAAAAAATGACTAACAATTTCATTAAAATTTCGAATATTAAAGATGTTTACCTGACAAATAAAATGCATATCTGGAATTTTCTAGGAATAGCCTCTGAAGAGAAATTTATCCTGAATGAATTTTACTGAATTTTGAATAACTGCTAAACCGTAAGAGATGGACAAAAACTTACTGCACAAAAAATGTAGAGCACGTTAAAACACACAATTTATATTATATACATGTTTTTCGTGGAGTTCGTAGTTTTTGAGACATTCCTTATTTTTGGTTTTGGCTATGAAAAACTTATACTTTTCTTGTACAGGAATTTGTCAACTGCTGTCCATACAAACAAAGGAACTTCAGTGACATAGCAACCAGCTTTTGATTACCACTTTAACCTATGGTACTCCCTTATTTCGCTTCTACTTACAAGGAAGCAAGTTATAAGCTATTTCTGTTAATTGTTTACTGATTAGCATGAAGTAAATAGAAGCATAAGCTTTCTAACAATAATTTGTTGCAGAGATGTAGAAAATCCCTGTGAATAGAACACGTTAGATTTTTATTTTTCACTTTCTTCGAGTACATAATTATCTATTACACGTGCTGTTAATTATTTGCACAAACTCAGACGTGAAAGTGCTGGATTGCGGCAAGCATTTTCAAATTGAGTCTGCAAAGATGCACCTTGTATCGCAGCACGCTGTTTCCGGAAAGTTCATATAAAAGCTAATATTTCAGGAGTCATTTATCAATGTTCAAAGTATCCCCGAGTTCCTTTGTTGTACACTTTCTCACTCTGAAGTCTTACGAACAAAGAAATTAGTAGCAGGTCTAGGAGCGGTTTCGATAGTAACGGAAATCAATAGAGAGCATAATGATGTTGTATACTCTTTGGATTTGTTCCGACCCTTTTTCGCTGCTGAAGGCTTTCTCATGTAATGCTTCAAACCTGCTCGCTTCCTTTTCCATGTAGTCATGGATAAGGGGAAATTTATTCTTCCCGAAATGCAAACTAATACAAGACTCGACCTTTGAGGAATACAGACAAGGGAAAACATTATCGATACCTATAGCAAAAAATCTGATGTGTTCCATTCACATGACTTTCTCTACATTGCTGTAACAAATTATTGTTAAAAAGCATATTCTTCTATCTATTTCATGGTAATCAAAATGAAAATGAGTATACACAACCTTAATTGCTTGCTTTCTTATTAGTAGAAAGAATATAAAGGAATATACTAGCTAAAACGTTAGTCAAATATTTTAAAATCTGGTTTCCAGGTGTATGAAAAGCATTTCTTTGTGGAGCCAGGAGTTTACAATTTCCCGTGTGAGAAGTGCAAGTATTTTACATCTGAAATAAATAACAATGGATATCTTAAAAACTGTCAATTCGATGAAAAAACGTATATCACATAAATTGTGTATTTTAACGTGATCTAAGTTTTGTGAAGCACGTTTTTGTCTATTTCTTACGGTTTCCCAGTTACGCCACATTCAGCTATTCATTCAGAATAAAGAGGTCATTAAATGCTATTCCTAGGAAATTCAAAATATATATTTTTTTCCATATAAATATATTTAATATGCTGTATTTTAGTCAAAATCTTTTGCCCATTATTGAGAAAAGCAAAATTCTCGAAATTTGTTCTATGTAAAGAGTAGTTTAGTTTGGGAAGATTTTTCTCAAAATATTCGTGTTGCATCTATAGAAAATACTAAACTTAAATACAAAGTTTGGTATTTTACCGACTTTTCGTTTTTGAGTTATCATGTTCACAGACACACACACATACATGGACCTTTTTCTGAAAATACATTTTTTGGATACAGGGAGCTTTAATAGAAATGTCGGAATCTAATTTTTGGGTGAAATACACTGCCTTCTCAATACACTATTGCATACTTAGTGTAGAGAAAGTAAAAATATGACGCACTTCAGATACATAAATTTCTCTAGTTACTCTTTTGCAAATTATTTTTACGAAATCTTATTAAATTTATCTACAGATTAACTTAAATTACAACTTTTATTTCGTTATCGGATACAGCAAGTAAACCGATACGCTAATTTTTAAAGAGCATGCTCCAATGTGATGACTTTACTACAATTTACTACTTGAGAATAGTATTTGAAATGGTTAACTAAAAAAAAAAAAAAAAAATCAGATGTGTTCCATTCATATGACTTTCTCTACTTCTCTGCAACAAGTCATTGTTAGAAATCTTATGCTTCTATTTACTTCATGCTAATCGAGACAAAATTAGCAGAAATAGTATTTTTACTTCATTCCTTGCAAGCATAAGCGAAACAAGGGAGTACCACAAGTTAAAGCGATAGTCAAAAGCTGGTTGCTATGTGAATGCAGTTCGTTTGTTTGTATGGGCAGGAGTTGATCAATCCCTGTATGCGAAAACAACTAAGTTTTTCAAAGCTGAAACCAAACACAAGGAGTACTTAAAATAATCAAATCCACGAAAAAACATTATATAACAAATTATGTGCTTTAACGTGCTCTATATGTTTGTGTGGTATGTTCTTGTCCACTGTTACTGTTTGGCAGTTATGAAAAATTCCGTAAAACTCATCCAGAATAAAGTAGTCCTCAGAGACTATTCAGTTTATTTATCAGGTAAATATCTATTATATACGATGTTCTAATCAAAATCATTATAGCCATTTTTGAGAAAGTCAAAATTTTCGAAAGTTTTTCCATGTAAATGGTAGTTTGTGGTGGGGGGATTTTCTTGGAAATCTTTGTGTCGCATGCAAGGAAATTAAACTTAAATAAACCAAGTTTGGTATGTAATGATCTCTTCGTTTTTGAGCTATGTTGGTCACACACACACCTTTTTCCAGAAATATTTTTTTTTGATTCAAGGGGACCCAAAACATGTATTTTCTTTGAAATCTCGACATCGAATTTTTGGGTGCAATACAACAATTTCTCTATACACTACATAGTACGTATATAGAAAGTAAAGATCTGATGAGTTCCAGCATATTCTTCTATCTACTTTATGATAGTCGAGATAAACATTAGCAGACATTGTCTTAATTACTTGCTTCCTTGTAAGTAGAGGGTTGCCATGTGGTTGAAAACCGTTTCTATGCAGGGCTAGGAGTTTACAGCCTTCCGGGATTTCAAAGCAGGAACAAATAACAAGGAATATCTCTGAAATGGTCAATTCCATGAAAAAACGTATATGACATAAATTGTGTGTTTTAACGTTATCTACATTTTTGTGACGTAAACTTTTGTCTAACTCATACGTTTTCCCAGTTACGCAAACTTCTGCAAAATTCATTCCGAATAAAGTGGTCTTTAGAGGCTATTCCCAGAAAATTCATGATATACGTTTTATTTGGGATGTAAATAGTTTTAATATACGGGATTTTAATCAAATTCCTAAGAGCCATTTTTAAATAAATGGCAATTTTCAACAATTTTTCCATGTAAATGGTAGTTTGTTGTGGGGGGATTTTCTTGAAACTCTTTGTGTCACATATATGGAAGATACTAAACCTAAGTACCAAGTTTGGTATTTAATGGTCTTTTCGTTTTTGAGCTATGCTGTCCACAGACACACACAAAGACAGACAGATACACACACACACGACCTTCTCTATACACTATGTACATAGTATATGCAGACAAAGTAAAAAGAATGGCACTACGAATATATAAGAGAGGAGGTTTTGTGGAACATTTTCTGTTCCACCAGTTAGATACATTTATTCGTCTTACTTCCGCATATAAATCAACAAGGAATGAAAACGCTGTATTTGGATGGTACAGTAATGCGATTTTAAGGGCTCAGCAGAGAGGACAATACTTTGTGTAGATAGCTAATCTCTGCCAGAGTACCGGATTTGTTATGCCATTTCTGCTTTGCATATCTACCTACTTACAAATTCTTCTTTGTTACTTTTCAGCCTATTCGTATTTTCTGCCTGGTATTATTCAGAATTTTATTTTACGTTTGAAGTACGTTTTAATTTGAGAGTTGACAAAATCTTGCTCCCTGCTAAGCCCGAAGACAAAAGGAAAATCTGCAACATGGCATCTTAAAGCATGGAAGGATACCTTATCTGTAATCAAGTTAAAAAGACTATATTTTGAAAGTTCGACGTTACTAATTTGTCAATGAAGGAGAAAGCTTTAACCCTTAAGAGCATAATCCATTTCCCCTTTGTGACTGGCACACCCTTTTGTTGTTAGAGAATACACCAACGTGGTATGAGACTGTCTTTGAGTATATACGAGGTATACAGCTATAACACTGTTTTTATTCCTGACGTTCTCTAGCACGTATATACAAAAACCTGATGTGTTCAATTCACATGATTTTCTCTACATCTCAGCAAAAAATTGTTAAAAAGCTTATGTTTTATTTACTTCATTCTAATCGAGAAAAAATTAGCAGAAATAGTCTTATTACTTGCTTCTTTGTAAGTAGAAGCGGAATAAGTGAGTACCATAGGTTAAACTGATAGACTGATTGATATGTGGCTGAACTTCCTTTGTTTGCATGGACAAATTCCTGCATGAGAAAAGTATGTTTTTCAAAGCTGCAAAAAGACAAGGAATATCTTTAAAACGATCAATTCGTCAAACAAAATGTATATAACATAAATTGTGTGTTTTAATGTGCTCTACATTTTGTGTGTGGTAAGCTTTTGTCCATCTCTTATGGTTTAGCAGTTATGCAAAATTCCATAAAGTTCATCCAGAATAAAGTAGTCTTCAGAGGCTATTCCCAGAAAATTCAAGATATACATTTTATTTGTTAGGTAAATATCTTTAATTTACGAAATTTTAATCAAAATCTTTGGAGCCATTTTTGAGAAAATCAAAATTTTCGATAAAAGTTTCATGTAAAGGATAGTTTGGGGTGGGGGAATTTTTCTCAAAATCTTCGTGTCGCATCCCTGGAGGATACTAAACTTAAATACCAAGTCTGGTATTTTACCGACTTGTCGTTTTTTTGAGTTATCGTATTCACAGTCACAGTGACACACGGACACACACATACAAACACACACGCGGACCTTTTTCTGAAAATATTTTTTTTTGATACAGGTGACACTAAAACGTATGTTTCCGGTGAAATCTCGGTATCAAATGTTCTCTATACACTATGTACATAGTACGTGTAGAGAAAGTAAAAAAAAATAAAATCTGTGATACAGCATCCTAACATCTATTCCTCTATACCAGGCCATATATTGCAAACTTTATCATGTATTTCCCGCTTTTAAATTCATTCATACATAATTATTTTACAGATATTACATATATACTAATAACTAAAACGGAATGAAATAAATTAACATAAAATAGAGTAAGTAAAGATAATTCCAATCATAAAACAATTTTCACTCACACTAAAGCACCTATTATTAATTACTGGAGTTCAGCAACACAATTAACTGGTAACCAGTTATTTGCCTATAATCTATTGCTGTAAACTATTAAAAAAACTAATCCTACACTATTGATAACCAGCATAATTTATTTAATATATATCTGATTCCATTTATTTATTCTATTATCCCTTAATCCGTTTCTTATATATAATTCATACAACGCTTAGTAAAAAAACTTAAATCATTTATGTATAATGTTCATATTAGATATTCCACTTAACAATTCGATATTAAGACTTCACAGGAAATATATTTTTGAGGTCCCCTGTACACAGAGAAAAGTATTTTTAGAACAACGTTCGAGTGTGTGTTTGGTGTGTGTATGTATGTGTGTAAACAGCATTGCTCAAAAACGAAAGTCCATTAAGTACCAAATTTTGGTATTTGAGCTTAGTATCTTCCGAGGATGCGACGCGTAAATTTTGAAGAAAACCCCCTTACCCCCAGTTATCATTTGCATTGACTATTTTTCGTAAATTTGATATGCTCACAAATGGGGTTACATTTTGATTAAAATACCTTATCTTTAAGATATTTTTATAATAAGCGAAATGTACATCCTGAATTTATGAGAATTGTCTCTGCCAATATCCTCAGTCTGGATAACTTTTGTATAAATGGTAGATCATAAGAGATAGACAAAACCTCACAAGTGTAGATCTCGTTTAAAACACAATCTATGTCATACTTTGTTTTACAATTAACCGATTTCGAGATATTCCTTTTTGTTGATTTCAATTTTAAAATACCGTTAGTTCCAACGATAGTTTTTACTCCGGCCTTGAAACAAAAACCGAAATTCAATGCCAATTGCAGTTCTTAAAATACGTGTCTTCTTTATTTTCTTTATTTCCCCCTTCTACTCATTAATGATCATCTTTGGTAATGTTTATTTTCTTTGTTAATATATATTTATTATGTAGATAAGAGAATAATGTTTGGAAGATTAGTTCGCAGAATAGAAAAAGTTTTTTGAATAGAACAAACTAGATTTTTTTACTTTCGTATCAAACGTGAGAGATTTTAATCCAACTGCTAGTACTCTTAGTAAAGTAAGAATAATGAAATATTTTTCAATTAAAGTTTTGTTTGGAAGGGCTGTATATCCTGAGAATCTTCTACTTGAATCCTTTAATTATCAGGTGGCCTAACTGCCCCGTATTTGACGTGCGCAAATGTCCCTTCGTGCGTTAAAAGAGTTGCAGAACTTTACGGGACTATTTCAAGTAAAACCCCATCAGCGGGAAACTGACCTGGGTGACTTTCCTTTTACCCATCTCAACTAACGTGACGAGATCGTCTTCGTTGATAAGCAAGAGCGGCAAAACGAAGATCGCTCAGGCCAGGACCTCTCTGGCTCGTTTTAACTTGAAATAGCCCCGTAGATTTCTGCAACTTTTCTAAAGCACGAAGAGATATCTGCATATGTCAAAACATCTGATGTGTTACAGTAACATTTAACAAGCTATTGTTATACAACTTATTTTTCTATCTACGTCATCATAAGATAAACATTAGAAGAAATTGCCCTTATTACTTTGTCCTTTGTAAGTAGAAGGGAAAAAATCTAATGTGTTCCATTCAAATGGTGTCCTCTACCTGTTTGGTACACAAACATTTTATTCAAAAGATTAATATTTTATCTACATCATGCTAATCAAGATAAACATTTAATCTTAATTCTAGCTTCCTTGTAAGTAGGAGGGAAATAAGAAAAAGCACAGGTTAAAGCACTACTATCATACTTTAAAAGCCGGTCGCTATGTGAAACAATTGAAATTTCAATTGCTTCCCGTTTCAGAAAATTTTCAGTGGCTTAAAATTGAAACCTATAGTCCAGAATATCTCGCAAACGATTAATACTACAAAAAATATATGACAAACTCCGTGTTTAATGAGATCTACATTTTTGTATCGTAAGTTTTTTTATATTTCTTACGGTTTGCCAGTTATACAAAATTCATCCTGAATGAAGAAGGCTTCAGAGGCTATTCCGCAATAATTCAAGATATGCATTTCGTTTGTAATAACATATATTAAACATAAGCTATTTGAATAAAAATTATAAGAGCCATTTATAAGAACAATTTCGAAAATGTTCCATGTAAAGGGCCGCCGATATTCTTGAAAATCGTGTCACATCCTTGGAAGATACTGAACCTAAATAAGTTTAGTATCTATCGGCTTTTCGTTTTTGGGCTATACTATGTTTCCACAGACACATACACACATAGACCTTTTTCTAAAAGTGCTTTTTAGGACTAGATGACTTCAAAAGATATACTTCCGGTGCAATTTTGGTATCGAATTTTTAGGTGCAATATAATACCTTCTCTATACACTATGTACACAGTACGTGAAGATGAAGTAAATACACACATACACACATTCTATAACTCTAGCTCCTATCTTTCTTGGTACAAATGGAATCTTATAGTTCTGCTTTAGGTACCTAAGGGATATACAAAGTAAAATTTCAGCACTTAGCCTGTTGGTGCAATCTTTCCAATATTGGAATCGAGATAATGTTTGTCAGGAACACATCAAACTACAAAAACGTGGACTTGAAGAATAATCACTACGTATTATCGCTCTAAAATAACTCGGCTTTCACTCGATGGAAAATAAAGCTACTGAATATTTACGAAGGTTTGACGCCGTCATTAGAATGTTTGCCACCATCCGCCCAAACTTTCTGCATTAGATATAAATAAAGGACAACAAAGGCTTTGGCGAACAAATGCGCTGCATATAAAATATTCCCTTTCATTGTTGCCTTTGAACAAAAGTGGGAAAGAGGTGGGGAGATGCCGATACGATGGGAGACGATGGATCATATTGCCTTGTAAAAACAGGGGTATTATCAATTTCTATGAAACAAAGAGTAGGCAGATCGGACTATGGGCAAACAAAAAGCTCTACTTGTTGTTGGTAAATCAGTTCCACTACTACGAGGTGCAGTTTTTTAGAAACGTTTTCATGATGAAACTTTTATGAAGCGGACAGTGGTTGTTCCAGCAATCAGCGATTTCAATTTTCTGAAGCGCTATAGAGCGAATAGATTCAAGAAAAGAAGATGGTCCTGTAATCTTGCCCTATTGTTACTTTCTATTGCCCCTTTGTTCATTGTACATAGTGGAAAAAGAAGGTATTGTATTTCACCAACATTTTGATGTCGAGATTTAACCGGAAATATATGTTTTCAAGTCCCATGATTCCGAAAAAAGCACTGTTTGAAAAAAGACCGTTAAATATAAAACTTGGTATTGTTCTTTAGTATCTTCCAAGTATGTGACACGAGGATTTTCAAGAAAATGCCCCCAACAAACTACTCTTCACATGAATTTGTTTTTAAAAATTTTGGTTATGTCAAAAAAAGGTCCAATGATTCTGATTAAAATGCCATATAATCGACATATTCACATCACAAATTAAATATATATTTTTATTTTTTTGGGAATAGCCTCAACAGACATCTTTATTCTAGACGAGTTTTGCAGAATTTTACATAATGGTTAAACCGTACGAGATATACAAAAAGTTTCTACATAAGAAATGTAAACCTCGTTAAAACTATAATTTATGTCATACGTTTAAATGTAGAGCTGATGTGGTTTGTTTCAATTTTATAACTTAAACTTTTCTCAAACCGGAAGTGACCTTTAGTTTTATCTCCCTTGTTTACTGTAGGTTATGCAAGGCGAACCGAACTTCAATTATTTCACATTGGTCCAAATTTTAAAGCGTTTGAATATCGATTTAGCCTAGCGTATCCCCTGATATCCCTTCTGTTTACAAGGAAGCATTGGTTAGTTTTAAAATATTCTATATTGATAAACATTTTGATTAAAATATTATTCTGAATTTTTAACTTGTGAGTCAATCTTTATATTTGGACTATGTCTATAGCCTCTCATTTCAGATTTTAATTAAGAAAATTGATTGATTGATTGATTAATTAATTAACTGAGGGACTATGAAGATTTATCTGGATTTGGTATGCAATTCATATAGTAGTCTTTGCATACCATGACGCAGGACTTAATGCTAAGCAAACCAAGTCGAGAGAAAATGGAACAATACTGCCCTAAAAGAATGTTATAAAATAGAATATATTGTTTCGCAAAATAAGCTAAAGAATTGTACGTATAAAATGGCAGCGTGACGTCATCGCCTCACTATACGCACGAAATTAGCCTGAAATGGCGTGCTTTTAGGAAAATAACATAGTCAAGGTTATGTAATGTATACAACATATTATAATTCATAATATATAGTTATGAAATGGTGCTTAGAAAAGCATAATTATAATAAAATATAATTAAAGCAGTAATATGGGAGAAGGAGAATAATAATAAAAGTGAACAGATATCGGATGCCATAAATTTTTTATATCGGTAACAAAGCATAAGAATAGAGTGAAACAAATGTTTTTTCTGAAAGATTAGCTATATATAACGTTTTCATGCAAATTATATAAATGCATTAATTTTAGATCATTATAGATGTATAAAATGTATTATAAATTAATATTTCAGGAAATGTAAATAAGGAAATCTGTTGTTCTCACGGAGATGGACAGATCACACTGTATAAAACATTGACCCTCAACTATTGTGTATATTTGTAAAATTTAATATGCTTCCGGGACGCAGTCCATGAGATAGATGCCAGGAATAAGGACGCAACGAGTTAATCTCGCCAATCGAGACCTTTTATGTGACGATTCAGTATAAATTATAACATTATATTATTTAACAAGAAGATATTGATTGTAAGTACACATTATATTGTATATGTGACACAGTTGGCTAAACAGAGGATTCTGTTCAAATCACGTGGTTGAACGCAACATATTATTTCGAACAGTTAACAAATAAAAGTTCAAGTATTTCCAGAAATCTTTTAAACTCAATTTATTATCATATCCTACCATCCAAGCATGGAGGAAGAGAATTTCGTACTCACCGATTGAAGCTAGCTAAAATAACTGGAAACGTGGTCAAGCTCTGTACACTTAAGTAATTCGCTGCCGATAATAAAACCTTAACGGCTCTAACAATTAAGTCTGGTGCAACTAACTAATAACTGTTTCGCCAACAGCAACAGCTACCAACGCCTTATACAGCGGCAAAATTCAAACCAGTTAAACAGATTTAACATAACATTGCACAGCAACCGTGCAGCAGCCCTGAGAACCACCCTACATCACCATCGAGGACTTCCTAACCCCCAACCATCATCACCATAGAGGACTTCGTAACCCCCAACAATCATCAACATCCTGAGGATAATAATGAGGCTGACTTGAAAAAATTACAGTATAAATTCCATCTCAGCTATCAACTTAACTAAACAAATTAAATCCATTATCATATGTAAATTCCCGTTGAAACGCAAATTGGAGTCTTAGGAAACAGGGATTAAGCTTATGTGGAAATTGAGATACGTTGATACAAAAAAAAAAAAAATGAAATCTAATGGCTGTATTAGATAAGCATCCTAATGAAAATTCTACACAAAACAAGGGGATGGGCGGTCTTCTAGAAGAACTGGAAGAACCTTTCTGGTTCTAAAATGCTGTTACTCTAGATACGAGTAAGACAATGCAGATAATAGGTAAAAGGTGAAAATATTTCCTTGAAATTGCTCGTATCATAACTTTAAAAGATGCCAAACTCAAATACAGAGTTTTGTATTTGACTTTTCGTTTTTAGTTACGCTGTTCACAAACACACTCACAGACATATTTTTAAAATATCTACTTTGTATTCATCACCTCCTAAATCATATATTTCTAGTAAAGTCTTAAAATGGAAACTTTGGATGCAATACAATAAGTCCTTTACCTACTATAGCTGTTAGTATTACCTGCCTAAAGAATGAATGCAGACGGCTTCAAGTGGAAGCCTGCGTAAACAAACAGATAAGCATTATTACATCATTTCCGGTGCATGTCCTGTACAGTTCTGCAATACTGAAATGTAGCAATTGAGTCTGTTATAGTGGGCGTATTTGAATCTAGTCAAAATGCAAACCCCACCGCGCTTAGTCATACACTCACAAAGTAAAAAATTAATATTCACTATGATAAAGAAAACATACGTTTTACCTATTGTGGATCGTTTAGTTTATTCCTATTTACGTACGCTGTGCTGATTTTTTGATGGTCAGACTGTATCACACTGTATTCCAGCCTTCTCTGACCGTGCCATGCTACACCAGCGACCTCCCCTAACAACAGCATATTTCGTCAAACAGTTAATAGATAGAGAAATTCATTTAATAATACAGTAGTAACAATTTCATCTAGAACATTCAGTAATTTCATGTTTTCAAAAACTCTTATCCCTCAGACCTTAAATACGAGCAGATGTTGCATACAGTATTGAATTTAAAAAGTACTTCACGGTAGATCTTATCACCCGGTGCGTAGGCACTTGTGTCAAGGAAAACACGGTGTCGTATTCGAATTATGTTTGTCGACTGTCACTGTTACCGAAGTTTGCTTTATAGAGCGAGGCAAGCTACGTTCGTGCGACTTTACCCCCGATTACTGGAAGTACTGAACATTTATTATTTTATATAAGGGGCATTCAAAAAGAAACGAGCTGGAGTCTGGAATGCGCAAACCGGTGAGAGGATGACAATATCGTGGCATGTGTAACGACGCATGGTTCCGACCAGAGCGTGGAAGATCACAGCCCGTCGCTAGAGGGCACGCGTGCATGTCATGTGACTATACACATCTAGCAGCAGCATCCATCAATCGTCCAACGTTGCCAGTCACGTTGCAACAGTGAAATGGAGGCATCAAAAGAAGAGCAAAGAGATGTTCGTTTTCTGACAGCGGAAGGAGTAGGGGGAACGGACATTCATCGACGTATGTCACAAGTGTAGAGCGAACCCTGCATGTCCCTTGCAAGGGTCAAGAGGTGGTACAAGCGCTTCAGGGAAGGACGGGTGTCGTTAGCCGATGATGCACGGCCTGGAGCATCACACTGTAGTACCGATGACATCGTCCAGCTGGTTGATGCACTCGTTACACAGAACCGCCGAGTAACAGTGAAAGCCATAGCCGCCGAGGTCAAATTGTTTGCCGGAGTGTTCACGCCACATGAAGGAACGACTGCACTTGCGCAATGTGTGTGCCCAACGGGTACCCCTAAGTCTTCAAACACACCAGGAAGCATGTCGAATGTCTGGGTCATCTACAGCGCTATACTAGGGAGGGGAATGAGTTCCTGCCCGAGTGGTGGATCAAAATAGTCTCCAAAATCGTAGAACAAATCCAAGTCTCCAGTAGAAGCATCCAGGGTCACTACCACCAAAAAAGCCAAGACCATCCGAGTGCAGGAAAGGATATGCTGACGTTATTCTTTGACAAAGATGACACCCTTCTGATACACTTCCTGCAGCACGGGACAACAGTGAATGCCCAGTGTTACTCGCAAACCTTGACCAAGTGATCAAATCAAAACGACCAGGCAATCTCACCCGTGGGGTCATTCAGCTCCACGACAGTACAAATCCTCATATGGCCAACACTGTCGCGGCACTCCTGCAGAAATTCAAATGGAAGGTTCTCGGCGGCCACCCTCCATAGAGTCCAGCTCTCTCTCTCTCTCTCTCTCTCTCTCTCTCTCTCTCTCTCTCTCTCTCTCTCTCTCTCTCTCTCTCCCCTGTGATTACGCCATATTTGGTCCCTTAAAAAGGCTCTGAGTGGCAAACGATTCACCTCGGACGACGATGTCCATTGTACGAGGGGAACTGGTTCACATCACAGCCCCGGGAATTTTATGAGACAGCCATTCACTTGTCACAGTGGGAAAAGTGTCTCAACAGCCTGGACCAATACTTCTAACATACAAGTACTGGTTTCGGTACTGATACCTCAGGCTCGTTTCTTTTTGAACGCACCTTATACTTTATTTGCTACTTTACCATCATTGTTAAATAAAGAGTTAAATTTTGTTAATTTAACTACGTAGGTAGTATTGTTCATTTAATTGCCAACAGTTTTCAGTATCTGCCGGGAAATATATAACAATCGCATGACCCTTATCACCATATGTGTTTTCTTGTCCTTGGATATTTAGAGTTAGATTTTTATAAAGTAGTAAGTTTATAAACATTTAATTATTGCATATTGATTATGTGTTGATAAAAAAGTGTTGACTGTCGGTGTTAAAACAATCCATAATTCTTATGCACCAACAATTCTGGACCCTTGCTATATTTTGTAAACAATGATTTACTGAGCTCTGAATGAACTACATCGTTTGGAACGTCAATAAATCAAGCAAGGTCATCCATCCCAGTCAATAAATATTGCTCGAACACGCCCCTTCAAACGAATTCGACCGCGTTCGCGCATTTTATATTACACACGCAATTTAATTGTTGTGGTGGCTGCATATACAGCAAGGCTTATGTAGTCCCGTCTTTCAACTTCGAACATTGAACAAGACTGATTCAACCTAATTTGTAATAATTACATCTTCTTTCTTCATGTAAATGTTGTTAATAGTACAGACTCATTTTTCAACTCCTATTTTACAAACTAGTTACTATTATTTTTATTTTAATTTTTGAGTTTACCTGAAATTTGTATGTCTAAGCTTAAATAAACTTCATCGAAGTCATTGTAATTTCTTTTAATCTCTATACTTTTCAGACAATGTATATATGTTATTGGTGTAATATAACCCATATCAATGTTATTTACTAGTTCTTTTATGTTAAATTGTTATAAATGGCCTGTATAGCTTTTAGCTGGTGGTTAAAATAAATAATTAAAGAAAAAGTTCTAACAGTGCGCGATACTAATAGATACTGTGTGGTGGTGGCTAGATGTAAACAAACTTAGGTAATATATGATAGAATTTTGGTGAATAATTAAGAATTTCAGGGTTTTATTGTTTTGTCATTTACAAATAATTTAGAGTCTATTAGTATTATACCAGTGAAAGGTAATGGTAAACCCCGGTATTTACGTAGCTGCGTGGTAGGATTGTGGTCTCTCCCACGATTTTGTCATGGTGCATTGTTCACAACTCATCATCGTATCTTAAGAAGATTGAGGGTACCGCATAAGCAGCAGGAGAGTGCTGATTCTGGTCCAGAAACCCAAAATAGTGGCATGTGAATTTAAAGTTGACTTTCTAAGAAACAAAATTCTCCATATTCTTTTTATGTAAAACATCTCTCACGGTGTAATTTATCACAAACCTTTCTAAAACTTGCAAACAGATATACAAAAGAAAGACAATAAGTTTCAAAATGTCTGTTTTACTTTCGTTACACGTACTATGTACTTGCTTATCGCGGAGACGAATTGGGTTTTGCTCATTGGGAGGGGTTAAACGAAGGTGACTCTCGGCAGTTCTCTATTTTAACTTCTCTCAAACGGGAAGTAATGTATATTTTTATTTTTTTTTTTACTCCTGACAAGCAAACAGAACTGGACATTATCTGTTTCACATAGCGATCAGTTTTTAAAAGATTTGACTATCGCTTTAGCTTAGGATTTCCTTGTTTCCCCTTCTACTTATATAGAATAAGACCATTTCTAGTAATGCTTAATGCCTATCTCGATTAGCTTTTTAGTTTGTTTGTGGAACATCTAGGGAAAATCATGTGAATGGAACTTATCACATTTTATTTGATAATATTGGCAATTATTTATATAATTTTATTACATTACGTTCATACTGAAAAATTGAATTTTTCAGCCTGGCTCTACCTATCCAACTCCTGTCCTACACACGGCTTCTGTGAAAAAACAATTAATCCAATATTAGTATATTGTTTACAAGAGTTTTAATTTATTCAACATACTAATAAATAAATTAAAAATATTCTAATTTGTTTAGCTTTGTGTGCTGTGATCCATAACGAGAGGCCGGTGTATAGTTACGCGTTTGAACACAGGTGAAAGAATACATGTTTTTTTCGAAGCGGGGACTGCTCACAGGCCGGAAACCCTGCGCATAATTACAAGTTGCCATTAGAGCATCGATCTCGTGGCTTGCTCGACATTTTCACCCCGCGCCAACTAATTACACTAGCACAGAAATTTAAGGTGTCGCTACAGTTCCAGTTTCAACACCCAGCCACAGGTGACGTCAGCGCCTGGCGTCGATACAGACAAACCAACACTTTCCTCTTTGTTACGCTAAGCGAGAGAGACAGCTGATGGAGCATTTTCCTTCGTACTATGTGGTTACAATTTCAGCGTCTAGGCATCTCCGAGAAATTTCATATTCACTCCACTAATGCATCCAAGCTATATCTAATCTAAAGGGGCTCCTTACATTTTGTGCACAGTATCAGAGCGTGTATACAAGAGCTTACAGCTTTAAGGATTATATTCTCTTCGTAGAGTTTTACTAACGCTCTAACTTCACACTAACTATCCAAAGGACTTGAAAATAAATGAAATGACAAGTATTTAACAATTGGAAACGTTAATTAAGGATACTTGAAAATTGTTTATATCACAAAAAATATGATGTGTTCCATTCATATAACTTTCTCTATATCTCTGCAACAAGTTATTGTTAAAAAGACTATGCTTCTATTTACTTCATGCCATTCGAGAAAAAATTAGCAGAAATAATCTCAATACTTGCATCCTTGTAAGTAGAACCGAAATAAAGGAGTACCATAGGTTAAACTAATAGTCAAAAGCTGGTTGCTATGTGACTGAAGTTGCTTTATTTGTATGGAAAGGAGTTGACAAATTCCTGTATGAGAAAGGTGTAAGTTTTAAAATGTGAAAAAAATAACGAGGAATATCTAAAAACACAATAAACTGCACATAAATTGTGTGCTTTAACGTGCTCTACATTTTTTTTTTTTTTTTTTTTTTTTTTTTTTTTTTTGGTGTGGTAACTTTTTGCTCATCTCTTGTGGTTTAGCAGTTATGCAAAATTCCGAAAATCCATTCAGAATAAAATAGTCTTTGGAGACTATTCCCAGAAAATTCAAGATACACATTTTATTTGTCAGGTAAATATCTTTAATATACCATATTTTAATTAAAATCGTTAGAGCCATTTTTGAGAAAATCAACATTTTCGAAAATAATTATCTATAAAGGGAAGTTAGTGGTGGGGGATTTTTCTCAAAATCTTCGTGTCACGTCTCTAGAAGATACTAAACTTAAATACCAAGTTTGATATGTTACCGACTTTTCGTTTTTGAGTTATCGTGTTCACAGACACACTGACCTTTTTTTTCTGAAAATACTCATTTTGGATACATTTGTTTCTCGTGAAATTTCGGTATCGAATTTTTGGGTGGAGTACAATACCTTCTCTATAAACTATGTACATAGTACGTTTAGATAAAATAAAAACTATTTGAATTCATTGTTTTAAAGATCCGTACTTTTTTTTATAGTGCTTAATGCCCGCTTTTACTTCGTATGCCATCGTAGGCTTTAACAGTGGTGATTCAAGGAAAGAAAATGGAGCAACGGTGGAATTCAATGGTGAGGAAACCGGATAACTCTGTAAAAAAACCCGCCCCTGTGCCGCTTTGTCCAACACAAATCATACACGCGTTCGCTTGGGATCGAACTCGGACCGTCTAGGTGAGAGGTGAATGGTCTAACCGCTCATTCACGGTGCGGACACGTCCCATAGGTGTAATTGCTAAAGTCTATATTAATGGACATGTGCTTTTGATAGTTATACTTCAAATAAGACACTGTCACAATCTTCTACACATCTTTTCGTTGCAATGTTTTTAGTGATTTTTAAGGTATTAATTGTATAATTGATTATTTTATTGGCAAACAGAAACACTCCAGACTATGAAAAAAGTGTAAGTTAGTGATATAAATTTGACTCTACAAAATATTTAGGAAAACATGTTAAAAATATATTTCGTTTTAAGTAGTGACAGATTTTCTTTATGGATCTCAAACATTGAGAAAACTGACAAAAGCAAGATACAGGCTTTCGAAATTATATTATTGTGGACAGTAAAAGGATATGCCCTATTAGACAAAATTTCAAACGAAAAAGATAAAGTAAGCGCTAGAAATACATTCTTTAGAAGAACTAATTATAAGCAATAGAAATGAATGGAAACAGCATGTTGATAGAATGCCAAGATAGAGGATCTCAAAAAGAGAGTTGTACTATAGGCCTAGGATATAAAGATATCCGGGAAGGCCACGAAAATGAAGCCAGAACATAACCTAATCTTTTGAGTGCAGTAGAAGAGAATACATAAATATGTTTAATGTATGGTACTTTAATCAAAATCGCTTGTACTTTCTTGAAAATCTTCGTGTCGCGTCCTTGGAAGATGCCTACTTTTCGCTTTTGTGTTATGCTGTTCACAGACAGACTTTTTCAAAAACTGATTCTCTTTAATTCATCTCTGAATGCCGGAGATTTTATATAATGTATGTTAATTACATGTTGGTTGATACCAGAAGTAAAATTCGTATAAATGTTCAATATATGTTCTTTTGCCCCCTCTTCTCCTTTTCGTGAAGCATGATTTAAGACACTGACATACGGGTTCAAGATAAACAGTGCTAACTAATGTAATTATTGCTATTGAGATTATTTACTGTTTGTTTAATCATTAAGTTTCATGTTAAATTTTCTCTTCTGCTAAACATTAAATCATACACTCAAATCAACACTTTCATTCATACTTCAAAAATCTAGGGAGAATAGGAGTACTTCTAGCTAGAGAATCAGGAACTAACAGCCTAGTTCGTACTCGACTCATCTAAGTCGGAATATATGCGCGTACTCCTTAAAACTCGTAACATAGCTGGAGGGCAATATGCCAATGTACAACGTCATATAATGATATACACTTGCGCCCTACCAATGCTTTTCCAACACATGTTTCAGCCGCAAGGATAGCTGCACCCTTTGCATTTGCAGGTAGACTCCTGTGAATAGCAAGTTACTCGCTATCTTTTTGGCTCGCATTCAAGCTAGAACGGCATGGTTTAGAAGTGAGGTTATCATAATAACTTCTAGCTCAAAGGGGCGTTTTATGCATAATTTGCGCAGCTATTTACAAAGCGTTGAACTCTGAAATGAGAAAAACATCATATATAATTTGCACACCAATAAAGGCATTATGACAAACAGGTGACAGAAAATACTTATACAGTACTTAGAAAGCCAAATGGCGCCGAATAAACTTTTAAGGCGCAATTAAAATGGCAAACTATACACAAATGGCAACCCGATTTGAAGAACAATAAAGAGAAGTTAACTGACGAACACAATTTTCAAGAGCTGCAATACGAGTATCTTGAAGCACATTGCATCACTTTATAAGCGTACTTCTGGTAAATTTCATGAACCATAAGCTTGGATGCAGTCGATATATTCTCACCAGCACAAAACATGATGCCGCCGCTGTCCACCATGTTCCCGGAAATGAAAACAAAAGTGGTGACAAATGACTGATAAACCCACCAATTGTGTACGCTCTGTGGTTCTACTCTTGCATGCTTGGTGTTGTCTACACGAATTAGTGTAACTGTTAGCCTCTGTGTTATATCTGTTTAGGTAGGGTTTAACAAATTTGCTTTTTCAGTGTAGCGAGTATTTCAAATTGGCTTGATCTTTAGAATAATATGACAGAAAGTAAGTGAGAGGAAGTATCTGATGTGCTTTTGTACGACTTTCTCTACCCGCGCTGTTTTATAAATTATGTTGCAAGAGCTTATTCTTCAGTTGTTTAATGTAAATCAACATAAGTGTTTGTAGCATGTGTTTATTACATATATTGTTCTTGCAGTAGACAAACTGATGCATCTGTAAAATTTGGAAATTCCACAGCATGTAAAGATATCTTTGTCATGTATCATAGTTCTAACTTTCTTGGTTATTTAAATAATTAACTTTGTCTAAATTTATTGTTATAATAAAATGAGCTATCTGAGACATTTTTAAAAATATTTACATAAAAAAATCCACTTTTACAGCAAATGAGCTTAGATTAGATTAGAATGTTAATATTAGCTCTAATTAGAGAAGAAAATTACTTTTTATACTCTCCAAAATTCTTAAAATTTAAAATTTAATAATTTATCAAAGCTGGAGCATATCTTCGAAAAAAGTAATATGACCGGTTTCTTTAATGTGCTTTTCAGAAAGTCAAATAGCATTTTGAAACAAATTAGTGAAAATTGCATTGTATGGAATAGTTTGAGTGAGGAAAAATGTTGGGAAACATGAATTATATTCTTACAGTTTAAAATCTTATTTATTATGAAATAAAATTAATTTTAAAATGTTCACAATTTTGGTTAAATTTCACAGATGCATTCTCATAAGTGAAAGTCACTGCATGGCTATGAGACAAATAAATGAAACACTGATGACGACTTCCTGTTTGTGAAAAATATAACAATTTTAAAACTAAAACCAATGTCAAATATCTCGGAGATATTTGCCCTAGAAAATTATATATGTAATACATTGTGGTTGTTAACGAGATCTGCATTTTTTGTGTAGTTAGGACTTGCTAACTCTTATGGCTTACCATTTACATAAGGCATTCAGAATTATGAGCACTTTTGAGACTATTCCCAGAAAATTTAATTTATACATTTTATTTTTCATATACCTAACTTAAATATACGGAATATTTTTCCATATAAAGAATAGTTTGAGGTGGGGGTTTTCTCAAAAAGCTTTGAATTACATCCTTGGAATATGCTGAGCTTACCTATCAACTATGGTATTTAGCCACTTTTCGTTTTTGAGTTATGTTCACGGACAAATGCACATGCACACACACTTACCCACATATTCGTCCGGACCTTCTTTAAAAATACTTTTTTATCCAAGCGACATTTAAACGTGTATTTTCTGCGAAATTTCGATATTAATTTTTGGGTGGAATGTAATACCTTCTCTGTCTATATATTATGTATGAAGTAGACAAAGTTTAAAAAAAACAAAACAAAAAAACTCTATAGTTCAAACCAATTACAAATGACAATTGAAAAGTAATAATGCGCAAAATAT
The DNA here is from genome assembly GCA_030762935.1 of Hymenopus coronatus. NCBI lineage: Eukaryota > Metazoa > Arthropoda > Insecta > Mantodea > Hymenopodidae > Hymenopus > Hymenopus coronatus. The sequence continues at coordinate 85,440,664 of CM060895.1, forward strand.
TTTAAATTAATTATGCTTTAATAACACATAGTTTTACTCTCTCTATACGCATTATGTACATAGTGTATAGAGAAGGTATTGCCCTCCATCAAAAAATTCAATATCGAAATTTCACCGGAAATATATGTTTTAGGGTTCCCAATATCCAAAAAAAGCATTTTCACAAAAAAGGTCCGTGTGTGTGTGTGTGTCCGTGTCAGTGTGACTGTGAACACGATAACTCAAAAACGAAAATTCGGTAAACTACCAAACTTGGTATTTAAGTTTAGTATCTTCCAGGAATGTGACACGAAGATTTTGAGCAAAATCCCCCCAGCCCAAGCTACCCTTTACATGGAACATTTTTCGAAAATTTTGATTTTCTCAAAAATGGCTCTAACGATTTTGTTTAAAATTTCGTATATTAAAGATATTTACCTGACAAATAAAATATATATCTTGAATTTTCTGATAATAGCCTCTGAAGAGTAGTTTATTCTGGGTGAATTTTACTGAATTTTAAATAACAACTAAACCGTGAGAGATGGAAAAACACTTACTACACCAAGGTGTACATCAGATTAAAACACACAATTTATGTTATATACATTTTTTTCGTGGAGTTCCTGCTATGAAAAACGCATACTTTTCTCATACAGGAACTTGTCAACTCCTATCCATATAAACAAAGGAACTTCATTAACATAGCAACCAGCTTTTGATTATCACTTTAACCTATAGCAGTCCCTTATTTCGCTTCAACTAACAAGGAAGCAAGTAATAATACTATTTCTGCTAATTTTTTCTGATTAGCATAAAGTAAATAGAAGTATAAGCTTTTTAAAAATAATTTGTTGCAGGTATATAGAGAAAGCCATTTGAATAGTACACATCAGATTTTTGTGGTTAAGTTTTTATCTATTTATTTCGGTTTTACAGATAAAAATCTCATTCACAATGAAGGAGACTTCACAGGCTATTTGCAAAATTTCCAAGATATTTGACACACAAAGACATTGAACATGTATTTTTACCAAACTGAAAAAATGAATAATAATGACTCCATATAGAAAGATGTTAGCATTCTTGGACATTTCGTCTCATGCTATTATGAACCTATGCCATATCTTCTCATGTGTGCAAAATTTAAATGCCAAGAATTTTGAGATGTAGTATTATGCATCTGTGGCAGATTTAAATATATGTACAAAATAATATACTAAAGCATAATAACAAAAACAATAATTTAATGAACAACACATAAGGTCTACTATGAATAATTACATTAAGTTTATAAAGAATTAATATTAATTGGAAGCGTCCCGTTCAAGTGACTTCCTTTCTCTAACAAATTGTTATTAAAAATCATTTTCTTCTATCTAATTCATGCTGATCGAGATAATCGTTAGCATAAATTGACTTATCATTTTGTCTCCTTGTAAGGAGAAGTAATATATGGGCACACACACTAGTTATAGCCACTAAATTGATAGTAAAATGTTTTTAAAATCTGATGTGTTACACTCGCATGACTTTCTCTAGCTCCTCTACAAACTTCTTACATAAGATTATTCTTCTTTCTGCACCTTGCTAATCGAGGTACTCATTAGCACAATGTTCTTATTACTTAGTTTCGTAGAAAATAAGGGAATACACTTGGCTAAACCAATAGTCAAATGTTTTAAAAGCTGTCTTTAGGGGATTGTCATTACAAATCGCTTTTCTTGGTCAGGAGTAGAACAAAAGAAAAACGGATACTCCCGTCTGAGAAAAGTATAAGTACTTCACAACTGAAACTAATAACAATGAGTACCTCGAAAACGGTAAGCTCCACGAGAAAAATGTATATGACATAAGTTGTGTATTTTAAAAAAAAAAAATCTACATTTTTTGTATAGAAAGTTTTTGTCTATCTCTTATGGTTTACTAGTTATGGCAAATTAAGCAAAATTCATCCAGAATAAACAGGTATTCAGAAGCTATTCCCAGAAAATTCAAGATATACATTTTATTTGACAGGTAAATATCTACAATAAACGATATTTTAATCAAAATCGTTACAGCCATTTTTAAGAAAATTAAATTTTTCGAAAAAAGTTCCATGTAAAGGGTAGTTTGGGTGGGGGGATTTTTCTCAAAATCTTCGTGGCGCATCCCTGGAAGATACTAAACTTAAATGCCAGGTTTGGTATTTTAGCTACTATTCTTTTTTGAGTTATCATGTTCACAGACACACGGACACACACACACACACACACACACACACACACACACACACACACACAGACCTTTTCCTGAAAATGCTTTTTATGAATTCAGGGGGTCCTAAAACATGTATTTCCGGTGAAATCTCGGCATCGAATTTTTGGGTGGAATGCAATACTTCTCTGTCCCTATGTACATTGTACATACGGGGATAGAAAAAATAAAAACTGGTTATGTGGATGATCTTAGTTTGTTTTCATGACCAGGACTTTAAAATTCCCGTATGAGATAAATATTTGAAAATCCATATCAATTACAAGGAATATCTCGTAAAAGTTGAGCTCCAAAAAACATGTACAGATTACATACATTTGCGTATTAATAAGATATACGTTTTTTTAGTGTAGCAAGTTATTGTCCACCTCTTACAGGTTCTAGTTATGCAAAATTAATCCAGAGTAAAGAGATGTTCAGAGACTATTCCCAGAAAATTCAAGATATACATTTTTATTTGCTATTAAAATGCGTTTAATGTATGGATGGTATTTTAATCAAAATCGTTAGAGCCATTTTTGAAAAGATCAAGAATGTTTAAGTTTTCTTTTCCATGTAAAGCGTAGCTTTAGCTGAAAGAATGTTTATTTTGTATCCCATCCTTGAACTTTAATGCCAAGTTGTCATGTTCACACAGGGATTTTTCTAAAAACGCTTTTTTGGATACAGAGGACACCAAAAGTATATTTCCGGTATCAATCTTTATGGTGAAGTGCAATACTTCAGTAACCTTGTACCATATACTGAGTAGAGAAAGTAAAATTAATATGAACAGACAGTTTCAAACAGATTATTATAGCTACCAGTTTATGGGTTAGCACAACTAGATACAATAGCAACCAATTTTGAAGTCTCTAATTAGTTTGCTAGTTCCATTCATTATCTAATCAGTATAATCGATGTGGAGTAAAAAAATATACCCACTTAAAGATAATTGATGAAATGTCCCCCAATCCTGAAGCATTAGCCTTATCACTAAGACATTCAGGCCTATAGTACAATACTTGGTGTCGATTATAATGTTTATTTTAGAGTAATAGCGTAGAAACCACACACACGCACAGGCTCGCGAACATACATACAGCCAGGATGTTTTATACAAATTTGACGTGTTCCATTCACTTGACTTTCTTTACATAGCTGAAACAAATTATTGTTAAAATCGTATTCTTCTATCTACTTTACATTAATCAAGATAAATATTAGCAGAAGTTGTCTTATTTACTTGCTTCCTTGTTATTAGAAGGAAAATACAGGAACATACTAGGCTAAAACGATAGTCAAATCTCTTAGAATCCGTTTCTATGCAGAACCCGTAAATAACAAAAAACCCTGTGAGATAAGTTTAAGTATTTTAAATCTGAATAAAATAGGAAGGCATATCTCAGAAACGGTGAATTCCACGAAAAAAACATGTAGGGTATAAATTGTGTAGTAAGTTTATGTCTATCTCTTACGTTTACCAGTTGCAAGATTCAGCAACATTAATTCAGAATAAAGGTCTTTAGCGACTATTTCCAAAAAATTCAAGATATATTTTTTTTTCTCTACATATATATATATATATATATCTTTAATATACGGTGCTTTAATCAAAATTGTTACAGCCATTTAAGAAAAAATAAATTTTGGAATATTTTTTTCAACTAAAGTGTAGTTTGGAGTGGGGGATTTTTCTCAAAACCTTCGTGTTGCATCTTTGGAAGATACTTAACCTTAAATACAAAGTTTACAGACTTTTCGTTTTTGATTTACCTCGGACCTTTTTCTGAAATGCTTCTTTTTGGATCCAGGGAACTATAAAATATATACTTCTGTTGAAATCTCGGTATCTAATTTTTAGGTGGAGTGCAATACCTTCTCTATACGCTATGTACATAGCACGTATAGAGAAAGTAAAATGATTTTGATTTTTAGGAGTCTCAAAAGTCTATTTTCAGTAAAATGTCATCATGTTCTTCTTCTGATTAATAAAAACACACCATAAAGTAAATAAAAATTAATATTATTAAACTTGATTCTTGCACTCTATGTTGTTGCTTTACTTTGCTATGATTTGATCCTTAGAGGGAGGATGAAGGATGGAATTTGGTAGGCGAGGTTATTGGCACATGGCTGCCAATATACCAATTCTATCTGTGATGCATGGGCCCTGAAGAAGCGCTGTGAGGCGCAAAATACTGCAGCAGAGATAAAATTAATGAGCACTGCTGATAAAAAAAACCAACTGAAAATAAATGTGCATTTAATTAAAGAACCAACGCTGGGAAACTGTCAAAATTATATAGGCAGGATGCGAGAAAACCAGAAAGAGGGGTGGAACACCCTGAAAACGGTGTGGTATCATCTGATAAGATCTTCAATAAAAATGTCCATGATAGCCACTGTTTGGTATTCAAAGTACACAAATGCCTTTTTCACGAAACATATATGTACAGAATGTGCACTCAAAAATCGGCGAAGTGATATTATTACAGTTCGTTTTAATTTTAGTTAAGCATAGTTTGAAACATTTATATTAATAATAATCTACTCTCTCTAGCAAGAAAGTATTGCATTACAACAATAATTTCAATAACCATGCTTAATGTTTTAAAGACATTTGGTATTTATGTTAGCATCTTTGATGAATGAGTTATTATGATTTCAAATAAAACTTGTCCCCTCCCAAACTATGTATCACATAAAGGCATTTTCGAGGAACTTTTACTTTATTTATATAATATATATACGTAGTTAAAGAAGGTATTCCACTACACCAAAACTTTGATAACAGGTTTCACGTCTTTTAGGGCCCCCTGTATCCAAAAAAGGATATTTAGAAAAATGTCCGTGTGTGTATGTGTGTATGTATTTTCGTGAATTTGATAACTGAAAAACTTGAAGTCAATAAAATACCAAACTTTGTACTTATGTTGAGCTATACATTTTTTCGTAGAGTTAGCCATTTCCAAGATATTCCGTGTTAATAGTTTCAATTTTAAACTACTTCAACTTTTCTCAAGCGTGAAGTCATCTCCTTTACTCCAGGAAAGTATTGTTTCACGTAGCAATGAGCTTTTAAAATATATTCTATCACCTTAGCATAATGTATTCTCTTATTTTCCTTCTACTTGCAGGGAAGACAAATTCTGATAATGTTTATCTTGATGTTTAGCATTATGTGGATAAAAGAATAATCTTTTGTAAGGAAAGTTTGTTTACAGAACAGCTAAAGAAAGTCATGTGAATGGGGCATAGAGTTTTTGTTTTGGTCAGTTAAATACAAAACTTGATATTTAATGTTCCTGTTTTATTGCAAAGCAATATTTACATGGAAGCTGTTTTGGTAATGTTGATTTTCTAAAAATGGCTCTGATGTAGATATAAATACCCTATGCTTATGATATTCGCATGACAGATATCTGGAATTTTTGGGTAATAAATAATCTCTGAAGTTCTTCTTCATTCTGACTTTTGCATAAACGGTTAACCATATAAGATAAACAAACTTTTACTGCACAAAAATGTACAAGTAGAGCTCATAAAAACATAATTTATGTCGGATACATTTTTCTGTTGTTAACCATTTGCGAGATGTCCTTGTTATGTTTTAAATATCCCATTGCGTATATTTTTCTAAAATTTGATGATATTAATCTCTTTCCTTAAATTTTACTCTTGCCAAAGAACAGAAAACCCATGATCAATGTCATCCATATCGACCAGATCTTAAGTGACTATCACTTAGGATGTTTATTTGATTAGCATGAAAAGGTAATAGAATAGTTTTTATAAATTGGTATATTCATATGAATATAATATATTAGAGTTTTAATCTAAATTGTATAAACAACAAAATGTGATGTGTTCCATTCACATGACCTTCTCTACATTGCTGTAACAAGTGATTGCTAAAAAGCATATTGTTCTATCTACTTTAGGACAATAATATAAGCATTAGCAGAAAATGTCTTAATTACTTAATTCCATGTATATAGAAGGGAAATAAGGGAATACACTAGACAAAAGTGATAGTCAAATCTTTTAAAAACTGGTTGCCATGTGGTTGAATCAGTTTCTATGCAGAGTTTACAACTTTCCGTGTTAGAAAAGTTCAAGTATTTTAAATCTGAAACAAATAACAAACGAATATATCAGAAATAATCAATTTTACAAAAAACAAGTGTGAATTAAATACATTGTGTGTTTTAAAGTAATCTACATTTCTGTATAGTAAGTTTTTGTCCATTCCTTACGTTTTACCAGTTACGTAAAATTCAGCAATATTCATTTAGAGTTCTTTAGAGGCTATTCCCAGAAAATTCAAGATTTACATTTAATTTGCCATATAAATATCTTTAATATACGTATTTTAATCAAAGTTGTTAGAGCCATTTCTGAAAAAAATAAAATTTTCGAAAATTTTTTCAGGTAAAGGGTAGTTTGGAGTTGGAGAGCTTTCCCAAAATTTTCGTGTCACATCCCTGGAAGATACTAAATATATACCAATTTGGTATTTTACAGACTTTTCGTTTTTAAGTTATCGTGTTCACAGACACACACACATTAATCTTTTTACTTTCTCTACACGTACTATCTACATCGTGTATAGAGAAGGTATTGCATTCCACACAAAATATTATATACAGAGATTTCACCGGAAATACAAGTTTTATGATCCCTGATAAAAATACCATTGGAAAAAAGTGTATGTATGTGTGTGTGTGTGTGTGTGTGTGTGTGTGTGTGTGTGTGTGTGTGTATCATGTCCGGTTGGCTCTCAAAAGGAGAGTAACAATTTTGATTAAAATACCGTATATTAAAGATATTTATATGTCAAATAAAGTGTATATCTTGAATTTTCTGGGAATAACCTATAAAAACCTCTTTATTCAGAATGAGTTTTTCTGAATTTTGCGTAACTGTCAACCCGTAAGAGGTGACAACAAAAAATGTAGATCACATTAAAACGCACAATTTATGTCATATACGTTTTTTTCGTGGAATGAACAATTTCTGAGATATTCCATGTTATTTGTTCCAAATTTAAAAAATTAAAACTTTTCTCACACGGAAAGTTGTAAACTCCTGGCCCTGCATAGAAACTGATTTCAACCACATGACAACCACTTTTTAAAACATTTGACTGTCGTTTTAGCCTAGCGTATACCTTTATGTTCCTTCTACTTACAAGGATGCAAATAATTAAGAAATTTTCTGCTAATGTTTTTCCTGGATTATCATAAAGTAAATAGAAGCATTTATTTTTTAACAATAACAGTGGTGTAAAGAAAGTATGTGAATGGAACACATCAGATTTTTTTACAATTTTTAATACAGGGATCCCAAAACATCTATTTCCGGTGAAATCTCGGTATCGGAATTTTGGGTGGAATGCAATATTTTCTCTATACACTATATACGTAGTATGTGTAGAGAAAGTAAAACGCGGTTGTGCTGTAAGATATGCTAGTCCCAATAGCGTAGCTTATTGTTAGTTCCCCTGGATAGCAGCTTCAACACAGGCTTTTACGTTTCATTATATCTAACATCTGGAGAAAGGATGAAGTAACCACTTTAAGAAAGACGCCTTCACCTGGAATAGCGGAGACGAGGAAAAATACATTCTGTGTATGTATGTGTGTGCCTGCCCTATACCTCCGAAAGCTTTTACGCCTTGTTTCACACTTAAAATATGTAATCATAAAGATAACCTAATTTCTTTCTTACTCTTAAGGAGAAAGAACAAGAAAAATGTACACCAACCAAAGCTACTCAGTAGATAGTAAGATCTTCCTGATCAGAATTTCACAAAACCGTCGTGTAGTACTTTAAACCAAGTCCGCACCTTAATACACGCCAACAAAACTGTTCAACAAATGAATGTTACAAGTTTAGTACTAATTACTCCATACTAATATGCTAAATTCTATGATCACAAAAAGGTCATTTTTACTTTCTCTGCTTGGTTCTTAGATAGAGGAGCTATTGCAATCCACACAAATATCGACACCAATATTTCACTAGAAATATGAGCTTTAGGATCTCCTATATCAAAAACTCATGTTTAAAAAAAAATCCCGCGTTTGCTCGCATGTCCAACCAGCATTACTCAAAAAATTCTAAAGACCAAAATCCGTTATAGACCAAACTTGGTATTTAAGTTTACCATCTCCCAAGAATAGGTACAACCAGACTGAACATTTCAATGCCATATCCCGGATTTGCTCTCTAGCCGGTTGCTCTGCCATTGAGCTAACGTGGCAACATGCCGGTATAGCATTGAATTTCTCAAATGACTCGCATGTTTCCCGGTAAACCACAAGGTGTTCTCAAATTATGTTGAGATGACAACCCCAATGGTGACTTACAATGCTGTAAGTATTTTAAGTTCTAGGATTCATAGAATAGCCAACTATTATGGTCAATCCTACACACGGCTTGTGCGAAAAAACAATCCAATATGACACGAAGCTTATCATGAGTAATACCACGAGTGTTCGCATCTTGTCGATAATTCACGATCGGAACGAAGTGACGTACTTGATAAGACAATTAAGCAAGATAGACTACTAGTATTAATAACATATAGGAAGGGAGATTTTATCAGGTTATTATTGTAATACTTGCAATAGTGTTTATTTAGCAATTTTTTTTCGTTTTTTCTTAACCGTCTCCTGAATTATGATATGATCGACCTACCCACATCCAATATACGATAGCAACTATAGAAATAGGGAACAATTATTTTATTTTTCTTTTAATAACTAATACATGAAATGGAAACATACGTTATTTTATTTGAGGTTATTGAACTCGTCTCATACATAAGAAATACAAATAATGATTATTTTCACTCCTTTTTTAAACTAAATACATTATGAACTGGATAGAATTTTAAATAAACATTGTAATTGAACTAATTGAAAGTACAATTTTGGAACTAACAGGTATTAAAAGTGAAGATTGGCTAACTGCATACTCACCTTGTTACCAATAACCAAGATAAATAAATGAAAGTAAGGTGCGACAAGATTATCCTCTTATGCACGCCTATAGTGAAAAGTACATTTTCACAGGCCCATACCTCTATTGCCAAGCGAGTTTTTGAATTTATAAAAGCAGGCGTGACAATATCACATTTAATAAGTGGTTGTTTTAGAGTACCTATATGATATTAACAAAGTTAGCAACGAAAATTGAAATAAACTATGTACATAAGAAAAGCAGCTTCTATTGATATTTTCTGTTTTACATAACATATTAAAGTTGGCGAAATCTTGTTGGACCAAGCATAACGGCACAAATGGCGACGGAGTCATTAAATGTAACGAGAGGTGCTTCATGACAGAATTGTAAGTGTTGATTGGAGGATCCCAAAATATCTAGTTGTGGTTTTTACTTTCCCTACTTAGTACATAGGTAAAATTACAAATAACAATTTCATTCCTAGATTTCACCGGCAATGTACTTATAGCGTCCCAAATATGAAGAAAAAAAAAAAGATCAGATGTGTTTCATGCACATGACTATCTCCACATTTCTCTAGCAAATTGCTGTTAAAATGCTTATTTTTCTATCTACTTCATGCTAATTTAGATCAAAATTATCAAAAATTGTCTTACTACTCGTTTCCTTGTAAGCAGAAGAGAAATAAGTGGACTGCAGTAGGCTAAAACGATAGTCAAAACTTTTAAAATCTTGTTGCCATGTGGTTGAAATCCATTTTTTTGCGTTGGCCTAGAGTTGACAAATTCCCGTGCGAGAAAGGTTTTAAGTATTTTAAAATAAATCAATAACAGGTAATATCTAAAATATTCACTCCACGAAAAAATGTTTGCACTATCAATGATTTGTGTTTTAACAAGATGTACATTTTTCGTGCACTAAGTTTTTGACCATCTCATACGGTTTACCAGTTATGCAAAATTCAGCCAAATACATCCAGAATGAAGAGCTATTCCCAGACAATTCAAATTATACATTTAATTTGTCGTATAAATTTCTTTAATATACGGTATTTTTAATCAAAATCGTTAGCCTTTTTGAGAAAATAAACATTTTCGAAAATTATCCCATATAAAGAGTACTTTGGGGTGATGAGATTTTCCTCAAAATGTTTGTCTCTACCCTTGGAAAATACTAAACTTAAAACATCAAGTTGGGTATTTTACCGACATTTGGTTTTTGAGTTATCGTGTTCACAGACACACGGGCCCATACATATTATAAACATACACAAATATGTGGCTGAAAATGGTTGTTTTGGATTCTGTGGACCTCTAAAGCATATATTTCAGGTGAAATCTCTGGAATACAATACCTGCATTCTCTATAGACTACGCACATAGTATATGGTATTGCACTCCACCCAAAAATTCGATACCGGAACTACATGTTTTAGGGATACCTGTATCCGAAAGAAAACACTTTTAGAAATTGGTCCGCGTGTATGTGCCCGTGAATACGATTATTCAAAAATGAAAATCCTCTAATATATCAAACTCGGTGTTTTAAGTTCAGTATCGTCCAAGAATGCTACAGTCAGAATCTGAGGAAAAAACCCCCTTTACAAACTTTATTACTCTTTACATGGAAAAAAAACAACAAAATTTTAATATACTCAAAATAGTTCTAACGAGTTTTACGAGTTACAACTATAATTAAAATACTTATACATGACAAGAATAATTTATATTTTGAATTTTCTGGAAAAAGCCACTGAGGGTTTTGTTTGACTTGCATAACTGCAAACGGCAAGAGATTGACAAAAACTTACTGTATAAAAATGTAGATCTGTTTAAAACTCACAAATCATCAGATTTTTTCGTGGAATAAAAAAAATCCTTGTTATTCATTTCACTTTTAAAATATTTAAAACCTTCCTTATACGGGAATTTGTAAACTCCTGGGCACGCAAAAACTGATTCCCATCACATAACAACCGGCTTTTAAAAGATTTCTCTAACGCTTTAGGCCAGTGTACTCATTTATTTTCTTTTTACTTGAAATTAAGCAAGTAATAGGGCCCTTTCTGTTAATAGTTAGCTCGATTAGTATGAAGTAAATAATAGAATATTCTCTTCAACGATAATTTGTCATATAGATGTAAAGAATACCGTATGAATGGAACATCAGACATTTATTTGCGGAGTTTTATGAAAAGGGTGTTATCATTTTATCTCTCGTACACTGCAGGTAGCTAGTGATATCATGAAAGAGCTCAAAAAGATTCCTACTGCCAAGTTTAGCGAGTGAGCGAGAACGGTTTTTACTTTCTCTACTTAGTATAAAGATAGAATACGATATATATTATATTGTATTTCACCCAGAAAATTCAATACCGATATTTCACTATATATGTGTTAGTGTTCCCTGTATAAAAAAAACATGTTCAGATTAAGGCCCGTATGATCTGTGAACAGGATAACTCAAAAACGAAAAGTTGGTTATGTAACAAACTTGATTTTTCACTTCAGCATCTACCGAGGGCACAACAACATCCTCCAGCAACACAAAAATGTACAAGAAAATCCAACTCCAAAACTATGATTAGTACAATTTTGAAAATGTTTTTCTCAAAAATGGCTCTAAAGTTTTGTTAAGCATATACTATTCTATAGATTTCGTTAAAACACACAATTTATGTAATAAATTTTTTTGTAGTGTTGTCCGTTTTCGAGATATTCCTTGCTATTGGTTTCAATTTTAAACTGCGCAACTTTTCTCAAATGGGAGGCCATTTCATTTCCCTTGTTTTACCTATGATCTTGCAAAGCGAACCGAACTACAAATGTTTCACAAAGGAATCACCTTTTAAAAGAGTGGCTATCGGTCAAAGCCTAGTGCATTGCCTTACAAGAAAGCCTTGTTGCCTACTTACAAGAAAGCAAGTAATAAGACAATTAATTTCCACTATTATTTATTTCCATTACCAAGATGTACAGAAAAGAATAATATTTTGTAAGAATGGTTTGCTTACAGAGCAGGCATTGAAATTGATATGAATGGAACACAGTAGATTTTTACTTGATGTGCTGTCTATAAGGTAGCACGTTTGTCATTTCCATGATAAAGATTTTTAGTTGGGTTCTCGGCGACTCTCGGTTCTCTCTCACCGTAAAGAGAAGCTGCCAAACAATTCTATATTTTAAACCTTACGCTTTACCTATTTGATATGCTCTTAAAAGCGTACTGGACAAGTCACGTAACCGAAGGAAATAGGATGGACATGAAACGTAACTTGCGACAAATGAAGTTCTGAGTTTCGAACTGTGATCCCTAAACTCTCTGGTTGGACAGTAACCACCTCCCTCACCGGGTGATACAAAATTAGGTTACTCTTTCCTCTATATCTGAAGTTCTAATCCTTGGGTAATTCGCATACGTGGTCGACTAAATTAATACATTGCTTACATAAGTCAACTTGTTCTAATGGAGCGTCGAGCTGGGTAGAAAAGAAATCTGCTGCTCTATCTGTTTTGCCTTTTCTTACTCGCATGGTATGTTGTACCAGAATGGCACCAATGAAAACTGTTCTAAGACCAGAGTCTCCATAAAACGTTTTCACATTTTAAGCAAAAACCATAGCGTCAGATGTATTTTAATTGTCTTTGAGTGTACAAGAACAACTTACAGACTACTTAGAACATTGAAAGGTCACTCTTTCCTTATTTTCATATCCGTTATTGTAGAACGTACCACTGCAGTGCTGGATAGGGCAGATACAAGGGATTCCTTGTAGGATTCATTATAATTATCATATCGGAAAATTACACAAGACAAATATAATTAATTCCAGTTTTACGAGATATTCACACGTTGAGCAGGCGGTTAATATATTGTAAATTCTAGTTATTGAATCAAAAAACAAAGGAAATTCCAGCTTCAAATGGAGTCATTCACATTTAGTTAAGGTCTTTTATACCAGTTGTTGCATTTTTATAAAGGGTAGCTCTTGCTTTAAATATTTAGAGTCACATTTATTTTAAAAATTGTATTTAAAATAAGTTGATTTTGTCATTTAATTGGTTTAATTTGTGGTATTCACTGATGAAATTACTTTTTTTTTATTTAAGCACATGATTTGCTTACCTAATTGCATGGTATTGGCCAAAGTTTTGTTTTGTGGTACAATTTTAACATTTCACTTAATTGACAGAAACCAGTAGCAAATAAAACGGCCATATAGAAATCTCTAATTAATTTGCATTTATATATGGTATTGTACAGAGTCCATGGTTAATTATATTTACACCTTTATTGTGTTTTGTGTTTAAAACTTGAAATACTTTAAGTTCAGTACCAAAATCATATCGAAGGCAACAAATAAATCTTCTGAAGGAATCTCTGTTATGTTATACAGTGCATTAATAACTTATATGCCAATATTTATTTGCATCAGTATAAAAGTTGTATTCACAAACGAATAAGAGCCGTATACAATGACTGCCTAATCATACAGTTTCCTAAATTAATACTGTTCCCAAATGATTCATAAAGCTTCATTTATTTCAGACGTTTTGTAACTTGTGAAAAGTCGCAGACTTTTCTGTATCTTTCTGCGGAGTTTGTTGAATTTTGTGTACTGACGCAAGTTAGATGAATTGCTATATTATGATATTTTGGTATTCAGAACTTAAAAACTACTCAGGTCTGACCAGTGAACACCGTTAACTAAACAAAACATTTTAAGAGAGAAATTAGTTTCACAACCTCGGCAATAAGTTCAAGCGAATTTTGTTTTAACCTATTCCACAATTGATTTTAGCTGCAATCCCAATTTCGTCATTTGATGCATTCGCACGGAAAACTCATGTCAGCGTATTACACAACGAACTACTTGGTGTGCTAATGCGGAACCTGACTGAACACTAACAGATTACCTACATATTAGATTCCAACTGGCTGGACAATAGCCACTGAGTTATGCGGGTACGGCACATAAAATAAAATTCTACGTATTATCTGCCCTCACAGTTTCTCTTTGGGGTGCCTCTGCGGTCAAGAGGTCGGCGTTCTGGCTTTTCACCCTGAGGTCCCGGGTTCGATTCCCGGCTGGGGCGGAGAAATGTTTTCTTTAATAAGAATTATTCCCTATTCCCCACGGAATATGGAAACATGTATGCGAGAGTGAATGTGCCTGTGTTCAGTATTATAATGCTGAAAAGCTAATGTAAATAATCCCTACTTTTCAACGAGGAGACGCCAATAGTTGATGTGACCACTTGCAGAGGGCTATATAAATGAAACTATTAAAAAAAATCCATTTTTGGAACCACATATTTAAAATGTTGTACGTTAGAAGAGATTTAATTACACCTCTCCAACTGCGGAGGAGGATAGGTAAGAACTCTCGCGAAAGGAAACCTTACGTTTAGGTAATATCAACTTAAAATTTGTGGAACGATTTACATATTTCACCTATAAAATTTATACTCCATTTTTTTTTTTTTTTTTTTTTTTTTACATATTCCGTGAATTAAATGCTATCTACTCCATTAATATGACTTTCTCTACTTATTCTGTAGAAAATAATACCATCTCTTTGCATGGCCAGAATGAAATAAATAATAACTTTCCATTTGAGCAACGTCTATATATTTTAAATCTAAAAGAAATAATGGGAAATGATAGGCTTTTTTAAAACCATGTATATGTAATACATCATTTGTATTTTTGTTTAGCTGTTCCGCTTTTCCAGTTACCAAATGTTATTCAAAATGAGAAGGACATTACAAGATATTCCAAAGAAATTCAGGATATAAATTTTATTTGTCATGTAAATGTGTTTAATGTAAACCACATTTTTATGAAAATCGTTAAGAGCCATTTTTGATAAAATCTAAAATCTCCAAAACTCTTCCATATGAAGGGTAGCTTGGGATGCTTTTGAAAATCTTCGTGTCTCATCCTTGGAAAATATTAAACTTAAATACGAATGTTTAAATGTAATTGATTTTTCGGTTTTAAGTTATGCTGTCCCCTACCCACACACACACACACACACACACACACACACACACACACACACACACACACACACACACACGTGTGCGCACTCAAGCCTTTTATTAAAAATGAGTTATTTTATTGAGGGGTCCTCAAACCGTAATTTCCGGTGAAATCGCGGCGTGGATATTTTAGTTGTATATTGTGCATATATGCTGGAGGAAGTAAAAAGAGAGTTGCGCTCACAAGACTTTCTCTTCTCTCAACTTTTATTAGAAACTGCTATTTAATATTAATAGAAATGAACTTACAATACATATTTATTGCGGATTTAAGAGTGACACAATAGACAATAGACGACAGTCATTTATAAAAATCAGAGCTTTGTAATGGCTTTGAAATATCATAGTATTTTTATAACCAGCAAACAAATGAAGACTTACCTACTGCTTGAAAACAAGTAGTATCACAGGTCATTAAAAGAATATTAAAAAATGAATATTACTTCCTCTGAAAATATAGTAAATGGTAATTTAATCAAACCGTCGAGTTTGCAAGGTCCCAAGTTCGAAACTTGGTTACAGTCAATTATCCGGGTAAGGCTTTTCTCCGGGGATTTCCCTTCTGTGAAAGGAATATCTGATAGCTTTAAGCTGTATGGACTCCGGGCTCATTTGAGCACCATTTAGCCCATTTCATTTATTGATCAACCAATATGGCCTTATAGGCTAAAAGACGTTAATAAAAAATCAAAACCGTAAGTTACTTTCGACGAAGAAATCAAAATAATTGTTTTCAATGTAAAAGATAGCTTGAAGAGGGAGATTTTCCATGAATTTCTTTTTTTTTTTTTTTGCTTTCTTTATATATATCGCCACATTTCGTTTTTAGTTATGCTGTTCAGAGACACACGGACACACACCTTTTTCCAAAAGTTTTATTTTTGAAGGGGATAAATTTAACTCAAAATATGCTACATATTTACACATTTATTTGGGGATATAAGAACGAAACAGTAGCTAGAAAAGCTAAGATTTTTAAATGCTGGATTGGTTTTGTTAACTTTGAAATACTTTTTATATGACCATGAAAAAATTGATGTAAAAAATGGTTTACCGCTTGATAAAGTTAGATATTATTTGTCTCTATTGGGGTAAAATTAAAGTATCAAAGATATTCCATTGAAATAACTTAAAATATCTTTAATATTAAAATTGTTTCCAAGTAAACGAGTTTTTTCTTTTTTTTTTTTTTAATCGTGTCACATCCGCCAAAGATGCTGAAATTAAATACCATAAAACTTCGTTTTTGAGTTATGCTGTTTACATACACAAGGTTTTATTCAGAGGACCTCAAATCTGCAATGGAATTCAGTATCGAATTTTTGGATGAACTCAATGGGATGTATGAATAAAAGCAAAGCACAAGGTTGAACGATAAACGGAAATCAGAGAATTGCTTGCAAGCCAAAGAGAGAGGCAAAAACTTTGGCTACAGATAAGTTTGGTTCTAGGCCACACCCTTCAACATCCAAGAGGACACAACCGAAAGTCAAATCAACTTACAACATCCCAAAAACTTTAATCTCCATTGCCATACATTGATTTGGAGTAGCGCCTTAATACTTGTGAACTGTTGATTTGCAACAGATATAGCATGTATCTAATACTATGTGGGAATCTTTTCGTGAATGCTTGGCTCCTTAATCTTCATTTGGTAATTTTCGCGGAATTTCTGAAGCAACGCATAGCTACAAAATTGAGGCGTGAAGTACGCTATACATCCTGACATCTAGTGACTTCATTTCATTCTGGTGTCTGGATTTCATTCTGTCTTAAAAAAAATATTAAAAGACAATGTAATCCAGTTTACTCACATCACTGCGTTGAGCTTCGTTTAATAATCCAGCAATTTCGCGTAAATCATATATTATATTCACTTTTTTAGCTGAGGTCCTCCAAGAAAGAAATGTTCTTTTGTTAACAACACTGAGAAAGGACTAACGCCCAAGAAAAGGTGCGCGCATGGTAGATATAGTTGGTATATTATCTGCGTTAATGTACGGTTTCGTTTGATGACTTGATGTCGCGTAAGGAAGCAGCAGGTAAGGTTGCGTTTCTTCTCCATCAGCTACAGCAGAAACGCCATTGGAAACGCTTTAAATGATGCCTCCCTCCCACTTCATCAAGATAGTAGCGACTTCAAAAATGGGAAATATTGAAAACATTTTAATTTTGAGGGTTAGGCCATTTTCACTTTCTCTAGCCCCGTCAATGTACACAATGTACATAGGGATAGAGAAGTATTGTATTCCACCCAAAAATTCAATGTCGAGATTTCACCGGAAATACTTGTTTTAGGGCCCCCTGAATAAAAAAAACATTTCTAGAAAAAGGTCCGTGTGTGTCTGTGTGCCTGTGAACACGATAACTCAAAAACGAAAAGTAGCTAAAATACCACACTTGGTATTTAAGTTCAGTACTTCCAGGGATGCGACACGAAGATTTTGAGAAAAATCTCCCCACCCCAAACTATCCTTTACATGGAACTTTTTTAAAAAATTTTGATTTTCTTAAAAATGGTTAACGATTTTGATTAAAGTATCGTATATTAAAGATATTTACCTAACAAATATAATGTATATCTTGCATTTTTTGGGAATAGCTTCTAAATATCTGTTTATTCTGGATGAATTTTGCTTAATTTGGCATAACTAGTAAACCGTAAGAGATACACAAAAACTTACGATACAAAAAATGTAGGCCTTGTTAAAATACACAACTTACGTCATGTACTTCTTTTCGTGGAGCTTACCGTTTTCGAGGTATTCATTCTTATTAGTTTCAGTTGTGAAGTACTTATACTTTTCTCAGACGGGAGTGTCCGTTTTTCTTTTGTTCTACTCCTGGCCAAGAAAAGAAGCGATTTGTAATGACAATCGCATAACGACAGCTTTTAAAACATTTGACTATCGATTTAGACTGGTATATTCCCTTATTTTCTTCCTACTTATAAGGAACTAAGTAATAAGAACATTGTGCGGAATACCTCTATTAGCAAGGTGCAGAAAGAAGAATAATCTTATGTAAGAAGTTTTTAGAACGGCTACAGAAAGTCATGTGAGTGTAAAACAGTATATACCTTCAATTTATCTAAAGCTTCCTCCATCGTTTTATCACTACAAGCTAAAGCTTTTGCTTCACATTCTGTCCGAGACATATGCTCCGGCAGTGGAAGAAAAAGCATCTGCTTCGCTTTATTCAGACAACTCAGTAGTTCTACTACTACAGAAAGAAAATTAATAAAGAAAGAAGAAGTGATCTTTGCTTGTTGCTGTAAAATGGACCATTTACTCTTGAGGAGCAAGCCGCTGATTTCCACTGAAGGAATTTAGTTCTCTGGTTTTCAGTTTGATATCAGCAGTTGCCTTTGAATGGTACACCCCTGAGCTAGCTAGGAAAACAGCATATAAGTTATTAGTTTCTCAGAATTGCTATTTCCTTCCAAACCCGTCGAGGCTTGCCTGGAGCAGGAGTTCGTATCTTTATGAGCTTAAACAGTCGTTTTCAGCGCTCTAAGTTGACAATCGTGAAGCTGGCATGGAGGCTTTGTGTTGATTAAGGAGATTAAGCGGCCCACATACTACAAAGGATATAATCACGCACACTAACTCGAATTTCTGAGGCTTCGGCTTCAAACTTAGAGGGTTTCCGTCAATGATGTAACACTGGTAGGCGTGGTCCTACTGTTTGGTTGGATGTGCCTTGAGCTTGAGGGAACCGTGAGGCATAACATGTCCGAATTTGAATATCTCTGGTGTAGTTCTCATTCAAAAGATTCAGAGCATAACCATTTTGTAATGCATAAAGAAAAATGTAATTAATACTTCATGATTTTGAACCAAAATTTTAATTATTACTTTGATCCAAATACACTCAAAAGGTTTACCTTTCATTCAGTGTCCTACTTTAGTCTGAGTAGTGTTAAAAGCATGGTGATAATTTTGTAATCAAAGTTGTAAATATCAAAATTGATTCACATTATCGTAGAGTTTAAAAACAAGTATTGGTGACTAAAGTAGGGTAATAAGAACATAAAGTTTATGAAAATGTGGCTAATGGAAGAAAAACAAATCGTAATATGTTTGTACATATGATTGGCTTTTTAAATAAGTGGCACAAAACAACAAGGGTCATCAGCGCTACCCAAAGGCTCATATCTGTTCACATTCTTTGAAAAAGATTGAAAAAACAAATTATTTTTTGTAGACTTGTCTTTCTTTTTCAGTATAATCTGCTTTTAGCTTGATATACTTTACCCAGCACTTCAACTGTTTTAACCCTTCCAAAAAGTAGGATTTCGCAAGGTCCTCAAAATAGCCATCTGTTTTGCAGATGACCCCCACTTTTTTAAGTTTAGAAATATAAAATGTCACTGGGGCACAAATATGGCGAATACTGTGCAGGTGTGCACTCTTGCATTCTCTTGATGGAAGAGTACATTTTTCTTTGCCAGATGAGGGCTTATTTTTCTTAATTTCTCCGTTGAACCTGGGCAAAACGGTGCATAATACTCTCCATTTCCCGTTCTTCCTTTCTGCAAATAATCAATATAGACGAGTCCGCGTGCATCGAAAAACCGAAGCAATCACCTTGTCTGCAGATTTAACCAGCCTTAAAAAACCCACTTTTGCGACTGTACTTTTGTATCTAAGTGTAGTACTGTATCCCTGTTTCATCAACTGTTATGTATTGACGCAGAAACTAGCCATTATTGCGATGGAAAAGGGCCAAACCAGCTTCCGAATCGATCACATGATTGCGTTTATTCTCTATTGAGAGCAAATGTAGCACCCATCTTACCGAGACCTCAAATAAATACCTTTGGCCTCTACTATTACGCGAACTTTAATTCGTCCATCACTCAAAACTACATCCTGGATTTTGTCAATAATTTCGGAGGAAGTCACTTCTACGGGAGGTCCGGAATGATGTTTATCATTTGTGGATGTACGGCCACGTTTAATCTCATTTCTACAATTGTACATTGTTGCAAACGCATGAGCTGTAGCAAACGCATGAGGAGAAGTGCCATGAACTTAATCCAACTCAGCTTTTATTTCTTTCTGTGTTAAGCCTTTTAAATAGGAACTTTTAATCACCGCACGAAATTTTATTTCTTTCACGTTTCTAAATAAGCCCAATATTTAGATTTAATCACCTATGGCAACGAAACCCGAAACCACGTGATGGATATGCTGAAACTTTAACTGCCATCTAGTAAGAGACGACTGTTCTTAAATACAAACTTTTTTGATGTTACGAGTGTCCTTTCTTAGATTCTATAAGAACTTATTGAACACCCCTGGTATGGCTCAAACAAAAACTTCCTCTGGTCAGAAACAGTGCATCACATAACAGGCAAAATAAAAATGAAACACTCACAATTATGCACTTGTAAATAAATAAATATTCCTGAGGAATCCACCTGAGCATAGTCAATAGAGGCAAGAGTTATCGCCTAAAGCACTAGCTAGAGAAGGAGATAGACCAAGTCGCTCGCGAGCAATGAAAAGTAGCCACACTGAGTGAGAAAATGCCTCGCTGTTAAAAGCACATCACAGTGAATACAGCGCAGTGATAGTTCACCGTTTAAAAACTATCCATGGCTGTAATAACAGTGGCCAATTCGTAGTCGAGGAATACGTGTGGGCAGTAAATAATATTGTTTGTTGTAACAATGGCCGAGTTCGCTCTTCCGCCCAAGGATGAGGCTGACTAGTCTGCTCTAACAATAGAGAGAATGAACGCAATAGCCGGGCAAACAAAGGAGGTCTCCAAATGTGTTTCCCTGTAACACATCTGGAGACGTCTTTATCTCTACGTCTAGAGAAATTCACTTCCGGAGTAATCTATTTTTAAATTGATAACACGTACTGCTTCATAATTTCTACAACTGGAACATTCGAAGCCCGACTACGGGACTATATAAGAGAGGCCAACATTGCAGAGAGTTAGTTAAAAATTCAATTTAGTGAGTGACGAATGCTAAGATGGCGACGTGAACGCAGTGACTCAAGTTATTTTGTGTACAAAAGTTGTAACGTTTTACATTACATTAAGCTGCCCAGTGACGAATAAACTGAATTTAACTTAAACTGGTGAACTCGTTGGTTAAAATTTTAAATATTATGTTACTGTTGAAAATTATATGTTTATAAGATGCTTAACGTCCACAAGTTTTGTTGTTCTCTTCTGAAACTGCCAGAATGTAGTTTAATGTAAGAATAAAGCAAATTGCTTCTGCGAAATAAAATTGCAACATTCTAAATATCGATATATATATTCATCAGACAGTAATTTCATGAGTAATTGTTAGTTAAGTATGTGTAAGTATATAGATGAGTAAGCTTTATAACAAGTTGTTAGAGAGCAGTAGAGAAAATCATATAAGTGTACCACATCGAATTCTTTTTCTTTTTGTCTAACAGATTTTCTACAAGTCAATCAAGTCAATTTATTGTCTGATGTATTTTGCATGGCCATAAAAGCATGGAAAAGTGTACGCCGCCTGTCGTACGTTTTGCTCTCGCGTTTTCACACCTCAATGCGTGACCTGCTAGTCGAGGTAGTGTAGGGTTATTGGCTTTTCAGAAAGCCTTTCAAACTCCGTTCTTGTGTCTGGTAAAATAAATAGGTACTTCTTAGGTATTAAAACATTTAAAAATATACTCTTAATTATTAAAGTTATGTCCCCAAAACAAGAAAATAATGATGTGGTGATGTTCATTATATTCTTACTAATTACCAACAGTAACAACACATATCTGCACTCGTATACATTTGGTTTTTCATGAAAATATCTTAAACAAACGACATTTTAATCTAAATCGTTAGAACCATTTTTCAGAAAATGAACATTTTAAAAAAAAATACCATGTAAAGCATAGTTCATGTGTCATCCTTGAAAAATACTGAGCTTAAATGCCAAATTTTGTACTTAGCAGTCTTATTTTTAACTAGGTCTCTCTCTCTCTCTCTCTCTCTCTCTCTCTCACACACACACACACTGACCTTTATCTAAAAGTGCTTTTTGGATTCAGGGTGTGTCAAACATATATTTCCGGTGAGATCTCGGTATTGATTTTTTTGGGTGGAATGCAATACCTTCTCTATCTATTATGTAGGTAAATTGCACTTATGCGTTAGAGAAAGTAGTATAAAACGAATTATTTTAGACTTATTTCTATACAAAATGGGATATAAAAATCTGATATGTTCCATTCACATGACTTTCTCAATATCTATATAACAAATTATTATTAATAAGCTTATTCTTCCATCCCTACATGCTAATCGAGCTAATCATTAGAAGAAACTGTGTTTATTAGTTGCTTTCTTGTAAGAGAAGGGACACAAGGAAATACACTAGGCTAAACAGACAGTCAAATGTTTTGAAATGTGGTTGCTATAGGATTGAATTAGTTTCTTTGCGTGGCCAGGAACTGTCAAGTTCCTGTATGAGCAACGTTTAAGTATGTTAAAAATCATACCAATAACAAGAAATAACTTGAAAACGGTCAACTCCAGAAAAAATTTAAATGACAAATTGTGAGTTTTAACGAGCTTTACATTTTTTTGTGTACTAAGTTTTTGTATATCTCTTACGGTTTACTAATTATACAATATTCAAAATAATTTTTTTAGAATAAAGAGTTCTTTAGAGGTTATTCCCAGGAAATTCAAGATATATATTTCGTTTGTCATGTAAAAATCTTAAACATACGGCATTTAATCAAAATCGTTAGAGCCATTTTCGAGAAAATCAGCATTTTAAAAAAATTACCATGTAAAAGGTAGTTGGTGAGAGATTTTCTTAAAAATCGTCGTTTCGCATCTTTGGAAGATATTAAACTTAAATGCCAAGTTTGGTTCTTATCCGACTTTTCTTTTTATTAACTATGCTGAGCATAGTATTTAGTTTTTGGGTGGAATACAATACCTTCTCTATCTACTATGTGCATTGTACATATGTACTAGAGAAATATATAACGAATTATTTTAGACTTATTTTTATACAAAATGGAACATAAAAGTGGAAATAAAGTGCGTTAGAGGAAAGTGGGTCAAAGAGGGGAGCAAGCCCTAATCTCTTGGCACAAATACGTCACACAACGAAGCCCTAACTCCCGTAAACTCTAATGCGGGCTTTAAGGCTCGAGAGTGTCGAGGTTAGAGACAAGCATGGCGGCATCAACTGTGCTTACAGCGCATAGTCAAGGTTTATCATTATTATTGTCATTAAGAAGACTCGCTTTTGTACAAAAATCTTGTGAATGCATGCAACTGTTTCTCTGTCACATTAAATATAGAGAAAAAATAGATTTTCACCCAAATATATGTTTTGAGAACACCCATAAAACCAAGTTATTTCTACTTTCTCTACACGAATTATGTACATAATGTATAGAAAAGGTATTATAAATCAACCAAAAATTCGACATCGGAATTTCAGCAGAAATATACATTTTTGAAAAATGTCCTGTGTCTGTGAACAGCATAGCTCAAAAACGAACAGTTTGGTATTTAGGTTCAATATCTTCCAAGGATGCGACACAAAGATTTTCAAGAAAACCTCTCTCTCCAACTACCTTTTACATGGAACAATTTTCGAAATATTTGAGTTTCTAAAAATTGCTCTAATGATTTTGATTAAAATATCGTACCTATATTAATACTTCTTATATGAGAAATAAAACGTATATATTGAATGTTTTGGAATAGCCTCTGAAGACATCTTTATTTTGGATGAATTTTGTGTATTTTTGCGTAACTGGTAAACCGTAAGAGACAGACAGAGAAATTTACTTAACAAAAAATGTAGAGTTTGTTAAAACACACATTTTATGTTGTATAAGTTTTTCGTGGAGCTGGCCATTTTGTGGTATGACTTAGAATATTCAAACTTTTCTCATACGGGAATTTGTCAACTCCTGGCCATACAAACAAAGAATCTTCAACCACATAGCAACCAGCTTTTACATTTTTTTTATCGCTCTAGCCTATGGTACTCCCTAATTGCCCTTCTATTTACAAGAAAACAAGTAGTAAGAAAATTCTGTTAATGTTTTTCTCGATTAGCATAAATTAAATAGAAGAATAAGCTTTTAACAATAATTTATTGTAGAGATGTAGAGTGTCATGTGAATGAAACATATTTATTTATAGAGGAAAGTTCATGTCTAGGGTTTGCCTAAGAGTCAAAAATGAAAAGTTGCTCTGCGTATCTTCCATAGAAGCTGTCGAATATGTTTTAGAATCACGCTTTAATTGGAACAATTTTAAAAACTTGATATTCTCAACTTGTTTTTAATAGTTTTGATTAAAATAGCATATGGTAGAAACACTTAGTTTTCAAATAAATGCGTATGTTGAGTTTTCTTGGAATGATCTCTAAAGCGCACTTCATTCCGTAGTAACTTTTGTATATAGTACTCTTGTATAGCTTGTATGAGTTAAGTATAAGCGAAACGTACTATACAAAAATTTGGATCGTTTATAAAACATACAATTTATTTCTTATAATGTTTGTGCCGCAAACCATTTCAAGATATCAGTTATTAGCGGATTATTCGAAATGTTCCATATTTTAATGCTGACAATGTAGATTTTTATGGAAATTTTACGCGTGAGTCTATCATTCTTAGCAGAAAGGAATCCTGTACAGTACATTTTAAAGTTAAAAAGTGAAGCTTCTTAAACAGAGTTATATGCAGAAAGAAATTCAGTCCTGGTTTCCCCTGCCAAAATTACAGAGTTGAATTTATTTGCCAACAATTTGCAGGACAGAATAGAAATCACATCTTAGAAAGGACGTTTCTATTTATAACAGACACTGGAAGATTTCTACGACAGGGATTTTGGTGCAATCAAACTCACCCTTAGAAGGTGTGATGGCCTGTACTCGATCTATGAAATACCCTAACTGATCATAGAAAGTTCAACATTTGAGATGTTAAACCCGTATACCACGAGGTATATTTTGAACTCGTGGTTAATTTTGTGTAAAAAAAACTGCATATAAAAAGAAACCGCACGAAGGACAGTATAGTTATTTATGCAACGATCCTATAATGGTGGTCATTTTGATGCGAGTGCGAGGTAGGTTTCCGACGCGAGCGAAATGTTCTAACGACCATTATATGAGATTTGCGTTCATAACTTTTTCTAAGAATGTAGATATACAGTAAATATGTAATATTTGGATATCCTACATACGAAAGATGAACGAATGAAAATTCGATTCACGGAGATATTGATTTGCAAGGTGGAGACTAAGGTATTTGGACCTAGTGATAATGCTATAGAATTTAGTTCCACGCCTCCTGATATAACATAGGAGGCAAGTAATGTTATTAACAATTTACTTCCACAGAAATAAAAAAATATCTATGAAAGCCTACCTGATAAATTCATGGCATGGAGAATAACAAAAAATGCAACTTCAATCTCGGAAAATTCCGCATAGTTTACTTTGAAGAAATGTCGAAAACAATTAACTCCCTTGGCTATTTGCCAAGCAGTAGACCTGGATTTGATTCCCGGTACCGCCGTGCGGAATTTTCCTCCGCTCGGAGACCTAGTTTGTGGTGCACTCCACCTCTTGAGGTCCCTAGGAGCTATTTGAGTGAGAAGTAGTGGCTCCAAATCGTGAAGACCGCATTGGTATTTTACAGACTTTTCGTTTTTTAAGTTATGCTATCCGCACAAACCCACTTACACACAGACATACACACACACACACACACACACACACACACACACACAGTCACAGAACTTCTTATAAAAGTGTTTTTTAATTCAGAGGACCCTAAAGCAGGTATTTCCGATGGAAACTTGAAATATCGAATTTTTGGTTGGATGAGACTACCATGTCTATCTACTATACCTATACTATATTGTATACTCAAAGACAATAAAAATGCGCCTAGTCTGATGCGTATTCGGATCTTACCAGGACTTTCATTGGTGTCATTGTAGGGCAATGTACCAGGCAGGAAAAAAAAGAAGGCAAAATTGAATGGGCATTACATCCTTTCATCCCTGAACCCCGTCCGACGTTCCCTTAATGTCATGTATAAGCAGTGTACTAATTTAATTCACCACGTCCGAGTATTAGCTTGGCATTAGAACTTCATTATGTAGCGCAGAGAAAGTATTAATTTAAGTTTGTTTTCCCAGTGAGAGAAGGGGATATTGTCCAACCAGTTCGCAACTCAGAATTTCATTTGTCGCAAGTCATGTTTTGTGTTCATCCCCTTCCCTTGTATAACGTGGCTTGTCCAATATGCTTTTAAGAGCATATAAAATAGGTGGAAGACATGGGCGGAGTCAGCGAAAAACAGACATATTTTTAATGTCTTTGAGTGTACATCCGTGCTAGAAATAGAGAATAAAAGACGCTAGGACACTTGCAGCGCATTCCGAGAAACTTATCTGCGTTGTGATATTAACTTTCTCGTATTAAAAACATTCTTTTGTGAGTTAAGCCGCTTAAAATTTCGGTGATCAGTGACATTTTCCTTTCAAGGGTAGGTAATTAATTTCCCCAGAACGAAACCTCAAGAGTGAAAACAAAGTGGGTTTGTGCGCGAGGTCCAGAGTCCTTCTGACCGCTTTAAATTAGCAGCTACAAGTACAGCAGAGAAAGGAAACTGCCGCGATAGTTAATTGAATTAATTACGTTTGAATTGCATCAACTGCGCTGTTGAAACACACGAGCCTTTTCCACGCAATTTTCCGCTTTGACGGTTACAAAATTACGTAGGGTGTCTTCTTCATTGTTCTCAAAGACCAACCAACTGCTACAACTTACCAGTGATGTCAGTTTCTAGACTTTGTGAACGCAGCTGGCAAAGGACCGTTAAAGTGCTCAGGGTGTAACTGTAGGGGTGCAATATCCATTTATCCACCTCAAAAGGCCTCTCCTACGACAACGTTTTTGCATAATATTTAAGATAATCCATTTGTGAAATTTGGGAAATCCACATATGGAAGACATCTTATTCTTATTTGTATCAGTTAGTATACACAGCAGTGCATGAAATGGAAATGGAGTTTTATTTATGGACACTCTTTCCTGCTGTGGTTCTTAACGTCTCATTCTACACTGGGCGTGAAATACCACTTAATTTTGCTCAGAGACCTCTCTATTAGGCTTGAGGTTCTTTAAGTGCTGTAAATCTACGACACGGGGCCAATGGCTTTACTTCCCTTCCAAAGGAAGCCAAGCTGAGGATTTTTACTCCCGGGGAAAAAAAAAAGAACAACAAAAAAAACCTACACCGCGACCTTGTGTGTAACCATTACACCACGGAGGGTGATGTACGAGTATGCCACATTATGTACTTATTAGCCAGAGAAGGAATTGTTTATTTATTTAATCTAATGCTAAGACTGTTGAACAGTTGTCGTTAGCCTCCTGGCTTCCCAATACAACTGTTCATCTGACTTTTCCCAAAATTGCTGAAGAGCAGAACAAGTACTAAGAAGCTCCCAGTTTTGAATATTGATACAGCATGCAGTTTGGCGAGTTAAAACTTTCATCGGGTGTAGATGGTGTGCAACACCATCAAGTTGTGTTATTTTTCGGAATGTTGTAACCGTTTCACTTAGAGGTAATTCTGGAGAAGGAATTTTATTCCACCCAAAAATTCGATGTTGAATTTTCTCTGGAAATGTGTGTTTTGAGGCCCCCTGAGTCCGAAAAACATTTCTAGAAAAATCTCCATGTGTGTGAGTCTGTGGACAGCATAGTTCTAAACCGAAATACTATTAAAACCAAATTGGTTCTATTAAATTGAAAAATAATGAAATATTTACTCCAAATCTGTTGGCTATTTGCACTCTAGTCTATTCTTCAGCTTAAAATGGACCGCTTGCAATAACATTCGATTGTGCGCAATGTAACCTAAGTTATCTTCTCAAACGGTAGTAGCCTACCTGACGACGTGTGTAATAGTTAATACAACAAACAGCTCAGGCGAAGCATTACCGAAGAGTTTCGAGGACAGCCGAAGCAGTCCCCAATATTAGTAAGCCAATCTAGTGATTTTGATTAGTTGGTTAGCCTTGTAGGAAATGAAGTAACTCACTCTTCAGACTAAATAAGCCTTCATTAAGAAGAGTTATAAGTTACATCATTGGGCATGGTATGTTCAGGAAACATCTGACTACGATAGAATTCTACCAAAGAGAATTCACTCGTCATTTGTGCCCAAGAGACAACGAAACGGCAAAACATATTCTGCTAGAATGTGAAGTATTGGAACGCATAAGATATCAAATCTCTAGTGTCGCCTCGCAACTAGGAGAAGGACTTGATCTAGTTAGGTAGATACTACAGCTTACAAAGTGCACAAAAGCCCTTTTAGTTTGACGAGCTAAGGGTATAACCTACTTCCATTTACTATCATTGTCATAGTGATTTTGATTACTGAAGATAGGGACTTTTAATTTGCCTAACGGATAAAAAATCAGAACCTATTCATTTTAAAATAGATGGAAGACTGCATTTTTATTGCTTTCTCTTTTAAAAATCTATATAATCAATAATTTTATGTTAAATTTCATTGAAAATACACGATTTATAGACAATTTTTATTAAATTCACAACAAAATGTTGCCAATACTTTCCAAGGAAACTAACAATAATAAAAATAACAATAATAACAATAACAACAATATTAAAAGAAGAGCCCAGAGCTTAGTAACAACTTACACATCTGCATGAAATTAAACTAAAGGAATATTTGTTTGCATCAAAGATAACTACTGCGTTTGTTATGTTTTTTTTTGTTAAGCAGGCTATTGCTGCGTTTGGAATAAAATATATATGTTTTTTTTTTTTTTAGGTCACGTTTTTTTTCTTCGTCCACGTGAGAAGACGAAAGCAATAAACCCATTAATCAGCAAAGCAATGTGTTAATACCAAAATCGATTTTCCATTCGTGAATCAGCAGTTCTTTTGCAGCTCATATTGTGTTAATTCCACAGATTTTACAAATTGTAATTAGAGATTTAGATTTTTTAATTTTGAAAGAATTAAAATGGTTTCATTATAGGTACATCTTACAATCTTCGATGGATGTAGTGAATAAACTTTACAAAACACTTTAAACGATATTTTACTAAAACTTGTATATAATAGTATTTTAATTTTTCTACCAGTACTATATAATAGAAGGTAGAGAAGATTGTATTCCACAAAAAATTGCATAAATATCCCAATGGAAATACAAGATTCGTGGACCCCTGATACAAAAAAAAACAAAAGAACAAAAAAAAAAACATTTTTAGAAAAAAAAACTGAGTACATGTGTGTGTGTGTTTGAGACAAGCACCTAACTATCCTTAATATGAAAAGTGGTTGAAAACTTGATGGATCTGTTGGCTTTGATTAAAATAATGTAAATTAATGACATTTACATGAAGTATATCTTGAATTTTATGATAATGACCTTTGAAGATCTCTTCACTCTGGATGAATTTTTCATAACTTGTAAACCGTAAGATATACACAAAAACTTAACGCTTAAAAACTCTATCTCCTGAAACACACAATTCATGCTATATGCAGTATGCTTTGTGGAGTTACCCATTTCCGAGATATTCCTCGTTATTGTTCAATTTTAAAACACTATATTTTCCTTAATTAAAATATCGTTTTTCGTCATGGTCAAGGAAAGAGAACGAATTTTCAAGCCGTACTGCATCTGTAGTATGGGTTAGCCTGTGTGCCTCACATTCAAGGAGTCACGAGTTCGAATCTAGAACTTAAACCTCCATGGAGTCTGGGTTACTTTTAGCATAACTTCTTCGAGATCATTCAACGTTCGATATGACCTACCAGGTTATATAGTTTTATCTTTATTATGTGGGAAAAAATCCGAATATAAACCTTATCCGGGGAACTTATCCTTACCGTGATTCGAATTCAGAACCTCTTAATCGAGGCAGACACACTATTATTATTGATTTTCAGTTTATTAACCCTATTTTTACAGAAGTATGTAATGTTATATTTTATGCATACGATAACGTATAACAAAATAGACATTAATATAATATATAGTACGATAACTATCACAATATTTAATTAAAGATTATAATAAAAAAGGAAATTCATAAAAAATAACACTAGTAAGCATTTCAAACAATTTTATAAATAACACTTAGATTTTAAAATAGGACAGTGTAGGCTTAGATTCCTTATTAGCTTCCTATTAAATGCATAAAATAAAATACACTTTTATGAAAAAGATCACAATCAAACCCTACCACGACAGTACAGAGGCGGGCATTATTCTCTTGTACAAGGTTAGCGCGTAGTAGTATAAGAATAATCTCGTAAGAATAATTGATTCAGCATAAGTGCAGAAAGTTGTATAAATGTAACACATACACTTAATTACGCTAATATCCTTAAGGTGAATTCGTGGTAGAAAGAGAAAGATGTGCGAGTTTATCACATCAGATATTTCTGCTTTTGTTATCTTTGCATCTGAAACCGTACACTCGCCTCGAACAGATTTTTGTTTTGCTGAGTTCCTCCTTGGGGGGGGAGTGATGGCAGTTACGTCACGGCTGTCCATCGTCGCTATGGTGACAGATAAGGTCTATAATGACACTCAAGTTCCAGCGACCTCTGTCCTTACCATCATTCATTTACCAGTCGGTATCGCGAACGTGCAGAAAAGTGATTCTCTAGCGATTTTCGTCAAAATGTCCATTATTTTATTTTGTGTACAAAACAATATACTTAAAAGCACATTTTAAATGTTGACTTTCCAAGGGCGGCTGTAAGAACTGTTTCCGACGTCATTTTAAAGAGTTGAGCCGGTTAAATCAATCTCTTTGTCAAATTTCAAAGCTATTTTACTCTCTCTACACGTACTATGTACATAGTCTGTGGAGAATATATTGTATTGCACCCAAAATTCGATACCAAGATTTTACCATAAATACATTTTTAGACCCCTGAATCCAAAAAATAAAGTATTTATAGAACAAAGTCAGTTTGTGTCTGAACAGCACAGCTCGAAAATGGAAAGTCCATTAAATACTAAATTGGTAGTTAAGTTCAGTATCTTGCAAGCATGCAACACGAAGATTTTCATAAAAATCCCCATTCCCAAATACCCTTTTCATGGAAAATTTTTTAAAAATTTGTATGAAAATAACGTATACTACAGGTATTTACATAACAAATAAAATGTATAGCTTGAATTTTTTGGGAATAGGCTTTGAAGACCACTTATCTGGATGAATGTTGTTGAATGTTGTATAACTGATAAACCGCAAGGGCTAGATAATAACTTCCGTACAAAAAATGTAGATCTCATTAAAACATACAATTTATGTCATATAAATTTTTCCCTATAGTTGACTATTTACGAGATATTCCTTGTTATTAATTTGAGCTTTCGACTACTTATATTTGACAACTCCTGGCCATACAAACAAAAGGAATTTCATTTACATAGCAACCAGCTTTTACATGACTTGACTATCGCTTTAGCCTATCGTACTTCCTTATTTTCCTATTGCTAATTTTATCTCGATTAACATAAACCGAATAGAAGAAGAATTTGTTACAGAGATGTAGAGAAAGTCATATGGATGCAAGGTATTAAGAAATATAGTTTTAAAGAATGGCATCGAGTACGATATCTGCCGGAGAAGATAGAGTTTGAATTTGCTATTAAAAGCTAAATTAATATATCCAGAATGACGTTATATTTTGAGTTGAAACTTGTCAAGAATTTTTTTTCTTGCTAGTAATGCCTGTGTAAAATTCGAAGCTTTATCTCTGACACTTCAGAAAATGTCTTCCAGCACTTTAGTGTCTCCTTAAAAAGACCGAGAGGGATAAATATATGAACACGCTACAGAAAAAAATAATACAATTAATTATGCGGTATGTACAGATTGTTTTCGATTCACTTAAATGTATAAGCTTTACAACTATAGATTCCAATGGTCTTCTATTCACATGCATTTCTCTATTTATTCTGAAAAACATTATCCTGGCACATCTTTGGAAGATACTAAACTTAAATACCAAGTTTAATATTTTACCAACTTTTCATTTTTAGCTTATCGAGATCACAGGCGCACACACCATGACCTTTTTCTAAAAATGGTTTTCGTATACAGGGGACCTTATTACGTGTATTTTATGTGAAATCTCAATATCGAACTTTTGGGTGCATTGTAATACCTTGTCTATGTACACTCATAGACACTAAAAATACTTCTGCAAACAATTATAATTTTCGCTTACTCCTCCCATGTCTTTCACCTGTTTGCTATGCTATTAAAAGCATATTGGAGAAGACACGTTGCCATAGAGAAGTGGAAAGACATGAAACATAGCTGATGACAAATGAAGTTCTGAGATTTGAATAGTGATTCCCAACTCTCTGGTTGGACAATACTCGACCCTCTCACTAGGTGATTCAAAATAGGATTAACAAAGTAATAAAAGCAGGTGGTGGACTAAATTATCACCTTGCTTATTCAAGTCAACCTGTTCTGGAGGAGCGTAGAGCGGGGTTCAGGGATGAAGGGATGGATGCCCAGTCGGTTTTGCCTTCTCTTTACGTGACATGTTTTGATCTACAATTTTTATGTAGTAATTTTTTTATATATCTTACGGTTTACAGTTACGCAAAATTCAGTAAATTTTATTCAAAATAATGAGGTCTCTAGATGCTATTCCCAGAAAATACAAGTTACACATTTTATTTTTCATATCAAATTTCTTTAATATACGGCATTTTAATAAAAAATCCTTAGCCATTTTCGAGAAAATCAAAATTTTCGAAATTTTTTCCATGTTGGGGTGGGAGGATCTTCGTGTCGCAACACTGGAAATTTGGTATTTTACCGACTTTTCGTTTTTGTCGCACGGAGACACGAAAATACTCGGGCCTTTTTCTAAAATCAGTATTTTCGATACAGGCGAACCTAGAAACTGTATTTCGGGTGAAATACCGATGTGAAATTATTGGGTACAATGCAATACCGTCTCTATACACTATGTACATAGTACGTGTAGAGAAAGTAAAAATGATCAAGGAATTAAAGAGCATTACAAAGGAAAGGAGCAACATAAATATAAATTTGGGAGTTTTTTTGTTGTTGTTGTTTAACGTCCTTTAACCTGGTTGGTCATTTCGGACGATAAATGAAATTGGTGAAATTATGCTCAAATTATTTTGGGATCCATGCTTAAAGCTACTTGACATTCGTCTTCTCAGGATAAGGGAAAAACCCTGAAAAAACCTTCCGAGATTCGAACTCACGACCTTTTGAATGTGAGGCAGACACGCTACCACCACATACCCGAGCGGGCAAAGGGAGGCATTTGTTTGTTTTGATAGGTACTACATAAATAAACCTTTGTATGTCGAGTTTTCCTTGCCATCTTACAATTCCTGAAAGAAATGTTAAACTACGTGATCTGGCACTGTGGCCCAGATATACTAGCTGGAAGGCATCTGTATGTTTTCCTAGATTACCGAAGTAACTACAGATGATGGGTGTTGGATCGATTGGAGCTGCAGCTGCCGAGATCTTAACATTTCAACAGGCACCCTCAGGGGACGACCTGACACTTGGGGATGCAAAAAGTTCACAGATATCTGCATTAACATCATCGTTTATGTATGTATAGCATCCGCATTTTGTTCCTTATCGCCCCAAGAGTGCGGCAGAGTCGACACAAACTTCCCAACAACAACTCTCCGCGATTCTACAGACACAGCTAAAACTGTTTGGGACACAGCAATTAATTTGCATTTGAAAGGCGCATTCACAAAGCTTTACAAACCTCAGCTAGAGGCTCGGTTTGCAATCAACGAAGAAAAGCAGAGAGCTCTAAATTGAAGCGTAACAATGCGTAAAATGTTTCGTAATAGTTGAAACGCTAGAAGCATACTTGAAACATATATTTGAAGTTGATTTTCTTCTGTGCAAACCAAGTGGCAGGTGCTAATGAAATATTTAAAAAAATCTGATGTGATCCATTCGCATGACTTTCTCTACATTTCTGCAACAGTTTATTGTTAAAAAACTAATGTTAATCGAGAAAAAAGTAGCAGAAATAGTCTTACTACTTGCTTCCTTGTAAACAGAAGCGAAATAAGGGAGTACCATTACTTAAAGACATAGACAAAAGCTGGTTGCTATGTGACTGAAGTTCCTTTGTTTATATGGACACGAGTTGACAAATTACTGTACGAGAAATGTATAAGTATTTTTAGCTAAACCAAAAACAAGGAATATCTTAAAAGACGACCAACTCCATGAAAAACATTTGTATAACATAATCGTGTATTTTAATGTGATCTACATTTTTTTGTGTGGTAAGAGTTTCTCTTCCGGTTTTGCAGTTCTGCAAACTTTCGTAAAATTCATCCAGAATAAAATAGTCTTCAGGTGTTATTCTCAGAAAATTCAAGATATACGTATTATTTGTCAGGTAAATATCTTTAATATACGATATTTTAATCAAAATCGTTAAGAGCCATTTTTGAGAAAAAT
Source organism: Hymenopus coronatus (assembly GCA_030762935.1). Lineage (NCBI taxonomy): Eukaryota > Metazoa > Arthropoda > Insecta > Mantodea > Hymenopodidae > Hymenopus > Hymenopus coronatus. The sequence goes on from CM060895.1 coordinate 85,475,442, forward strand.
CAAAGTTTTCGAAATTGTTTCCACGTAAAGGTGGGGTTTCTCTTGAAAATCATACTGTCGCATCCTTGGAAGATACTAAACTTATATACTAAGTTTGGTATATAACGGTCTTTAAGCTTTTGAGCTATGGTGTTCACAGACGCACACATACGCACACACCCACACGGACCTTTTTCCAGGAATGCTTTTTTTTGGATTCAGGAGGACCCAAAACATGTATTTCCGGTGAAATCTCGATATCGATCTTTTGGGTGCATTACAATACCTCCTCTATACACTATGTACATAGTACGTGTAGGGAAAGTAAAAAGATGTGTGTTCACATGACTTTCTCTACCTGTTCTACAAATAACTCTTAGAAAATATTACTCTTCCTTCTACTCCATACCAATAGAGATAGTCAGTATCAGAATGCTCTTATTAATTCATAGAATGTAAAAAAAGAAATACACATGTTTATACCGAATACTATCAACACATTTTACACCAAATCATCACTTTGGCTTCGAAGCGACTGCTTGTAATTGACATTTTGTTGATGCAATTTGGTTATCCCTTTGTGTATCTATTTGTTGACGAGGATAAAAAATGTATTTAGTATAACAAAATACTCTAGATTTCCAATCAAAAAGTCTATAATATCTTAGAATACTAGGCCAGAGCGATGGTCAAATATTTTAAAAGCGATCACTATATCATTGCCATTGACTTCGCCTCCTTTTAAGGCCAAGAGAATACAAAAGAAGCACGGACAACTTCCTGTTTGAGAAAAGACTCAGTGTTTTAAAACTGAAACCAATAACAATGAATACCTCGGAAACGGTTAGTTTCACAAAAAAGCAAAGGGCAATAAATTGTACGATTTCACGAGATTTATAGTTTGTGTGCAGGAAAATTTTGTCCATCTCTTGCGGTTTAGCTTTATGCAAAAGTAATTCTGAATGAAATGACTTCCGAGGCTATTCCCAGAAAATTCAAGAATGCATTTTATCATCTACATATATTTAACATTTGATATTTTAATAAAAATCGAAGAGAAGAAAAGAGAATAAAAATAGTCATAGACGATGATATTATTGAGCAAGTATCAAATTTAAATACTTAGGGTCGAAAATATCAATTGGGAATACAAATGCAGATATCGACGAGAATATAGAGAGCTATAACAAATTAAATGGTTGCATAAAAAGACACTTCGGCAAAAGCATGAGAAGAGAAGTGAGACAAAGACTACATAATATTGTCTCAAAACCAGCATTAAAGTACGCTTGCGAAACTTGGGTCCTGGGATCCAGAGAAGAAGCAGCTCAGATGAGGTTCCTACGACCACTACTGGGAGTCACAAGACTAGACCGAATGAGGAACACAGATATAAGAGCAAGACTTATGGAAGAAAATATGATTGAAGAGGTTCAACGCTACCAGAAGGAATGGAAGGACCATGTTCTAAGGATGCCCCGCTCGAGATATCCACGGCAAGCACTGTTTTATCAACCTACTGGACGAAGAAATATTGAAACACAATTAAAAAGATGGAGTGATAAGTTTGTGTAGCCTCGGAACAGGTCTTTGGCCTAATCCTTGTTGGGAAGAAGAAGGTAAAAATCTATAGACATTTTTGGAAAATCCAAGTTTTCCAAAGTTCTTCCATGTAAAAGGTAATTTGTGTAGGGGGGATTTTCTTGAAAATTTTCGTGTTGTACTTGATATTTATGTTTAATATATCCAAGTTTCGTATTTACCAGATTTTTTCGTTTTTGAGTTATGTCATCCACACACACCCTTGGATCGTTTTTGTAAGATTGCTTATTTTGGGCGGGGGGTTTCATGGGTCTCATAAGTTAACATTCCATGAAACGTGGGGGTTGAATTTTTTAACACGATAACCCAAAAATGAAAATTTGGTAAAATACCAAACTTGCTTATTATTTTTTGATTTTCTAATTGATGGTTCTAATAAGTTTTATTAAAATACCGTATACTAAAGATATTTAGATGATAAAAAATGTATATCTTGAATTTTCTAGGAATAGACTATGAAGACCACTTTATTCTGGATAAATTTTGCTGAAGTTTGCAAAACTTGTAAGATAGATAAGAACTTACTACAAAAAGTTAAGGTAGATCTTGGTAAAATACACAATTTTTGTCGTATGTATTTTTTCGTTGGGTTAACCATTTCCGAAATATAACTGGTTATTGATTTCAATTTTAAAATATTTAAAACTTTCTCTTAAGGGAATATATAAACTTCTTGCTCTGCAAATAAACGGATTTCAACTACATGGGAACTAGCTTTTATAAGATTTGACTATCACTTAGCAGAGGTTATTTCCTTATACCTCTCCTACTTATAAAAAGGCAAGTAACAAGAACATTTTTGGTTAATGTTTATCTCAGTTGAAGGAGATAGAATAATAAGCTTTTTAACACTAATGTGTTACATGGATATAAATAAAGTTATGTGAATGTAACACACGAGATTTGTTTAATTTAGTGTCCCCCTTAACTTAGTGAAAGTTAACTACGATATTTTATATACTTATTATAAAGCTGTGTAAACTTTTTACTGTCAAAATTAAATATGCAAAACAAAATATATACCTTCGTGAATTATTTCTGAGATAACGCTCGTTCTAATACATTAAAGTTTTGTTACTGATAATTATTAAGAGCTCGATTTTGGGTTCGGAAGCGGACACACTTACGAACACCATAGCAGTCAGCGGTACAAAGAGAGGAAAGAGGGACCTGTTTCTAAAGCAGCTCATTTTATGAATTGACATTATATGCATGTTTCTAATTTATAAAAATGACAATAAAATAATTATTTCATAATATGTGAATAAAGACGTCTTTGGCTTTTAGAAATATAAGTATAAATCTCTACAAAAACTTCAGGACATTAACAGAACAGCTTTCAGAAGGCAGTGAACATAAATCAACCAAACTCATTCAGAATTTATTCCAGTGAGTTACAAGATACATCTTTACTGTATCGAAAAAGTTCTCTCCTACTATCACTCAAAAAAATCAATCTGCGCTCTCTTTCCGTATTGGCTGGTTTATCTACTAGCAGGGACAGAACGAGTCCAAGCAGTGAGCAACGCTGGTTTCGAAAAGAGCAATAGAGACCACGCCTACTGCATCACTCATATTATATTCTATGTGCATCCAACCTCAATCTGACAATTTCGTGACCTCAGACCGAACTCTAATAATCATAATTATTATGTTGATGATAAAAGCAGTTGACACAGAAGTATCTACAGATTCTGTTGCGAGAAATAAAGATGTATTTGTGAATTTACTTAAACGTTTGCTGTATTAGGATTGATGCATTTAAAATGATGCCTAAGACAAGATGAGATTTATTGACCAAGCCAAACGACTACTGAGCTCCATTATATGTTACCGCTTTAACAGCAACGTTAATTGATTTACTTAATGTTTGTCTTGCTTTTAGTCTTCAAGCCAAATCTCCAGATCCGGGCCTCCTTGTTAGAGCCTCATTTCCTTATGCATACATCCACCCTATTACAAATGGGAGATCACCAGCTTTAGTTCCCTTAGATACATATGCTTTTCTTCATCAAAAGCACACAATATAGAAAATGGTAATTTTCTATATTTTCCATAAATAAATGTATAACATTTTTAAAAATGTGAGAAAAGAGAACACATTCTGAAAACTATCACATATGTAAAAATCACACACCTTTTTACTTTCTCTACACGTGCTATGTAAATAATGTATAGAGAAGGTATTGCATTCCACCCAAAAATTCTATACGGAGATTGCACCGGAATCCCCCCCCCAAAAAAAAATGTTTTCAGAAAAAGATCCGTGTGTATCTGTAGACAGCATAGCTCAAAAACGAAAAGACCGTTTAATACCAAACTTGGTATTTAAGTTTGGTATCTTCCAAGGTTGCGACACGCAGATTTTCAAGAAAATCCCCCACCCCTAACTACCCTTTACTTGGAAATTTTTTCGAAAAATTTTTTCTTAAAAATTGTTCTAACGGTTTTGATTAAAATAACGTATATTAACCTATGACAAATAAAATGTTTATCTTGAATTTTTTGGGAATAGCCTCTGAAACCTACTTTATTCTGGATGAATTTTATGGAATTTTGCATAACTGCTGAACTGTAAGAGATGGACAAAAACTTACCTCACAAAAAATGGAGAGCATGTTAAAACACACAATTTATGTAACATACATTTTTTTCCTGGAGTTGATCGTTTTTTAGATATTCCTTGTTTTTAGCTTCAGCTTTGAAAAACGTATACTTTTCTCATACAGGAATTTGTCAACTCCTGTCAATACAAACAAAGGAACTTCAGTCACATAGCAACCAGCTTTTGACTACCACTTTAACCTATGCTACTCCCTGACTTCGCTTCTACTTGCAAGGAAGCAAGTAGTAAGACTATTTCTGCTAAGTTTTTTTCCCGATTAGCATGAAATAAATAGAAGCATAAGCTTTTTAACAATAACTTCTTACAGAGATGTAGAGAAAGTCATGTGAATGGAACACATCAGATTTTTACTTTCTCGATGTCAATATTTCTCCGGAAATATATGTTTTGAAGTCCCCGTGTCCTCGTGTGCATATCTGTTAATCTTGTGTGCATCTGTGGACAGCATAGCTCAAAAACGAGGAGACCGGGTATACCAAATGTGGTATTTATGTTTTGTATTTTCCAAGGATGTGAAACGAATATTTTTCAAGAAAATTCCTCTTTCTTTACATGGGAAAAATTTAGAGAGCTTTTTCACAAAATGGCTGTAACAATTTTAATTAAAGTAATGTATATAAAATATACTTTTATCACAAATAAAACTTATATTTTGCATTTTCTGGGAATGTTCTCTAAACACATCTTTATTCAGGATAAATTTTTCAAAATTTTGCATAAACCATAAGAGACAGACAACTTCGCGCACAAAAGATGTAGATTACGTTAAAACACATAATATATCATATGAGATATATTCCTTATTTTAAACGATTTAACTTTTCTCAAATGGGACCATAAAAAGCGAACCGTGCTTCTATTGTTTCACAAAGCAACTATCTTTTTAAAGATTTGACTATCGCATTCGCCTAGAATATTTCCTTATGACTTTCTTTCTTATATTAGAAGTGAAATAAGTCCAACTGATAATCTTTATTTCATTTAACTTCATGTAGATAAAAGAATAATCTTTCGTAAGAATAGATTGTATATGAAACATCTAGAGGAAATCATGAATGGAACACGTCAGCTTTTTTTAGAAATACTATCTCTGAATTCTATCGGTATTCAATATTATTTGGATGAAATATAATAATTTCTGTAGCTACCATGTAGATACCCCAATGGTACAGAAAGTAAAAAATCTGAAATATTCCATTTACACAACTTTCTATACCTATTTGTGAAACAGGTAGATCATAGAAGCTTTTTACTTCATTTTTCATTGACATAAACGTTAGATAAATGGTTTTATTACTTATTCCTTGTAGGTAAAAGGGAAAAAGAGAATGCACTAGGCTAGAGCGATAGTCAAATCTTTTAAAAGTGTTTGCTATGCTGTTGTTTTTGCCTGGCCAGGAGTAAACAAAAGAGAAATGATACAACTGATGCCTTGCCGCTTGAGAAAACTAAGTATTTAAATTGAAACCAACAACAAGGAATATCTCAGAAATAATTACTTCCACACAAAAAATGTGTATGGCAGAAATTGTATGCTTTAAGGAGGTTTATATTTTTTGTGCAATAAGGTTATGTCTATCTCTTACGCCTTACAATTATGTAAGCCACAATGAAGAGGCCTTCAAATGTTATTCCCAGAAAATTAAATATACCTATGCTTTATTATCTTCAAGTAGATATATTTAATATATGCTGATTTAATTAAAATTGTTAGGCATTTTTGAGATAATCAATATTTTTGTAAATTTTTTACATGTAAGGGTAGCTTGGGGTGGGGGAGTTTCTTGAATATGTTCGTGTTGGGTCCTTGGAAGATAAACTTTTCGTGGTCGCCTTACCCTCCCCGTGTTTTTTTTTAAGACTTCCGCCCCCTCTAGGACTTACAATCGGATGCCAAAGTGTCAGAAGCCTGTCGAGTAGCCAACGTCACGAAAAAACAGAATGGAGAACCTGGAACGAGTAGTCAGCTCGTAGCCAGGCATGAGCGTGAGGAAGTGGTTGGTATGAATTGCAAGCGAAATAGTTGATCAGAAAAGTGATGATGGGGCAATTGATCGAATGAGTGTAGGAAGAAACCGAAGGACACGGAGATATTAAACTTAAATACCGAGTAAGTATTTCTCACAAACCCGTATTTCATATCAAATTTCGGAACATGTAGAGAAAGAAATAACAAATGTTTTTAGGCCTCTTAACGTGGTGAAAACTCAAAATTGTTTGTGGATACATTTCAGCTGGAATGGCTGAAGTAATACTTGATTACATTATGCTGAACTAGCACCTGGTCGCGCCGTGGCCGAGAGGTTGACCACTCGCCTCTCACCGTATACTCTGTGCTGTAAATCTAAATTGCTGTAAGTGAATATCTTTGTATTTTTATTTTCGTGTTTACTCTTTTAATTCGTTGCTGTTGTTTTAATATTGCTTTCTAGTGTGTATTACAAAAGCACGTACGGTCTGTGGACCCTTGCGATTGTTAAAAGTTCAATGTATAATCTTGCTATGACAATAAATACACTTATGCATTTATTGACAAAGTGGAGCAGGAATGGGTTTTCTCCGGGTTCTCCCGCCATCGCATTCCACCGGTGCTCCATCTTCATTACATATAGCTCCAATGTCATCACATGTGGTGACCTAAGTATTAAAGACTGCGTTAAACACTACCAAAAAAATCTGATGTGTACCATTCACATGACTTTCTCTATATCCCTGCATCAAAGTATTTTTAAAAATCTTATGCTTCTATTTACTTCTTGCTAACCTAGAAAAATTAGCAGAAATAGTCTTATTACTTCCTTCCTTGTAAGTAGAAAGGAAATAAGGGAGTAGCATAGGTTAAAGCGATAGTCAAAAGCTGCTTACTATGTGACTGAAGTTCCTTTGTATGGATATGAGTTGACAAATTCCTGTGTGAGAAAAGTTAAGATTTTCGACCCTGAAAACAAAAACAAGGAATATATTAAAAACGATCACTCCAAGAAAAAAATGTATACAACATAAATTGCCTGTTTTAATGTGCTCTACATTTTTCGTGTCGCAAGTTTTTGTCTATCTCTTACGGTTTAGCAGTTATTCAAAATTCCGGAAAATTCTCTCAGAATAAAGTAGTCTTTAGAGGCTATTCCCAGAAAATTAAAAATATACATTTTATTTGTCCAGTCAGTATCTTTAATATACGATATTTTAACAAAAATCGTTAGAGCCATTTTTAGTACATCACAATTTTTGAAAAAAGTTCCATGTAAAGGGTAGTTTGGGGTGGGAGGATTTTTCTCAACATCTTCATGTCCTATCATTGGAAGATTCTAAACTTAAATACCAACTTTGGTATTTTATCGACTTTTCCTTTTTGAGTTATCGTGTTCACAGGCACGCGGACACACACACGGACCTTTTTCTGAAAAGACTTTTTTTTTAGATAAAGGGGACCCTAAAACATATATTTCCAGTGAAACCTCGGTATCGAATTTTTTGGTGGAGTGCAATACCTTCTCTATATACTATGTACATAGCTCGTATAGAGAAAGTAAAAGCTAGCCCCCAATTATGCTATACCGATTATTGAAACTTCGCAAGCGTGCAGAGATTATACCAGCAAACGGAAGAGGAGAAGAGGGCAGCTAATGTTTCAACTGAACTTTAGCTCGATCAGTTCCTTATGACTTCTGCTGAGATTTCAAGCTATAGATATGATCAAAGAGAAGCCGTTAGGGCAGATAATGGAATCTTGGAAGGGGTCTTTACAAGCTGCTATGAAAAATGGAAAGGGACGCAGGGATCAATATATGTGGACCCAAGGGACTAACAAAGGATACACACAAGCTTCCGCTTTGAACTTTTTTTTTCCTGCAGATTTTACAGTTGATGGAGGACAACGTATTAGAAAGTAGAGGATTTAATTTCAAAATCGTGACTATTGAATTATAATGTTCATACTCTGATTCATTGTGAACTTTACCGAATGGATTACTCTAAGAAGTAATTGAGTCGCAATTTTGCATCGTTGTTGTTCCAAACATTTCAAATACCTTTGGATAGATAGAGACAAATTAAAACATGCAATGCCACAGCCGGGATTTGAACCATAGATCTTTCAGACTCTAGCCATTTCCTCCACTAAGCTATCATGGCAAAATCCCGGCAGGGCATTAAATTTCTCACAACTGACCCGCATAAGAAAGACAAAAACATACTAAACAAAAATTGTAGATCCCAATGTATACAGATATCATAAAATGTATGTCCTTTACATTTTTATTATAATGTAAAAGGTAACCAATTCAGAGAATTCCTTGTTATTGGTTCATTTTTAAGTATGTTTCTTATACAGAATTCGTCCGTGTTTGTTATGTTTTATTTCTGGACAAGCAAAAACACGAATGTTAATGGCAATTGTATAGCGACTGACATCACTTTAGTATAGTGCGTTTCTTTAGTTTCCTTCTGCTTTTAAGGAATTAAATAATTAAAACATTCTATTAATGCTTATATCATTTAACACGGTGTAAAAAATAATAATCTTTTGTAAGAAGTTTATTTGTAGAACTGCTATAGAAAGTCATGTGAGTGTAACAAATTGGTCATGGGGTATATAACTGTATATAATCTTGAAATAAGTGGAATCATAAGTTAAAATACACCCAATTATTGCATAGTATCGTGATTAATAGTTTAAAAATAATGTTTCATGCCATCCTTCTTTGCCGAATCTCAAAATATTTCCTTTATACTCATATACATTTTCTATACTTTGAAACACAGGAATCATCAGAATTAATATTTATAAAAAGTAATTTTATATTTTATCTGCAATTTTAATGTCAGAAGCATTGTCTTTAGCTGTCCTGCGCACCGTATGTTTCCAAAAACAGATGAACGTTATGAAATTTACAATCTAGCGTTCCTTTGCTGTTTATTTAATGGCATCCCACAAGCTAACATGGCCTGATGAAATTTACATATTTTGTTTATAGTTCATACATATGCATACAATCATTTGGTTTTCCAAAGGAATACAAACAATGTGATTGACACTGCAGTATTTCATATTTCCCTATACTGGATTAAATTCACAGAAAAGACATTTATTTGACAAGAATGCCTTTGACACCGTGTAATTGCCATTTTAAGTGGCGAAAGGGTACCTATTCGCCGTGTGAAGTGCAAAAGTTGATATGATTGAGTCGATTCTTTTACTAAGAAGAGTGACAAATTATGCTTGCAATTATACGCAAATTATTATCTATTGTTGCACAGCTGTTACGACTTCGTTTTGTATTGTACGTGCGAAAATAAATAAAATGTACTTCTTTGCTATTTGAGTATTACACATTTATCTATTTATTGTTGCATCTGTTCGTGGTGGGCAACAATTGGTGTGTAATTGGGCGGCGTGCTGTGTGCGTGTGCGTGTGCATGTGCGAGATGCTGGAAGGAATTCCGCACTACAGGCATTTTCTTATTGTACATCAGACCCGAGGAGGATAGGATAAGATGAATGTTAAGTCAACGGGAGGCCGAAACCGGACTGTGTGGAGAGAGTCACCGTAGAGGGTCCCTAACCTATTCCAAGCAGTATATCTTGACGCAGCGAGTACTCTTTGATTTCCAATCAAAAGCCTATAATATTTTATAAAACAAAAATAAAAATCAGAATCCCATTTAATAATAAAACAATCAAGTAATGCATATCTTCTAATTAAAAGATAATCAAATAAGCGCCAATCTTAGCCCGCGCCCCAGATCTGACCGAATTCCCTGGGAATTCTACAGATGACTTCCAACGCTATCCCGGCGCCGAGAACTATTTCCAGAGCGCACACACCACCACGGTAGGGCGCCACCTCCGCAGTCCTCGCTGTCACTTACAGCCCTGAAAGAGACCGGTTGGATGAAAGTTCGGGGAGAATAAAGAAACCTCCCCAGCATTTGCCTCGTGACACGGGAAATCCCCCAAATAACCTATAGGTCAGAGGGGTCGCCTGCGAATCGATCCAGGAGCAGCCAATGCGTCTCAGACGAAACGCCAGAGCCACCTGGCTCGATGCGAGCAGTCTGTACTCGGTTTTTCGTGCGCCACTCTGTATGATCCATATACAAAGATTTACATTAAAACAGGTACCAAACTTAATAGAGAGAGGCTGGCGTGATTTAGAATAGGAGAATGGCGGATGATAAAAAATTACTGACGAGAATCGTGTAAGGATCTGTCCCATTTGCGAGGAGGAACAGTCATGGACCAATATCTTTGCAAGATGTAGGGGTACGCAAATGTAGAGTTACAGGCATGTTGGACGCCTCTGGCAGACACGGAAAACGCGTCTACTGTAATAGGGCAACATTAATGCATCTGAAAAATGTGAACTCTGTGTTATAAATTTAAATTGCTATATTTGAATATTTTGTCCTTTTATTTTCATGCTTACTCTTAAATTCTTTGTTTGTTTGGTTATTTTTAATATTGCTCACTATTTGTGTATTGCAAAAGCATGTACGGTCTGTAGGCCCATGTGAAGCTCAATGTGTGATATTGCTATTTCAATAAGTAAATTTGCTCATTTAAACAAATATTTAAGACAATTCTTTTCTGCTAAATAATGAAATAATGTTTTATTGGTTATATTCACCTTTTCTATCTTCACCACAAATTTGACATGTTTTGTTTTATATAAATAATATTTCGGCACGGGGAAGGCATGATCTCAATAGTGCAGACTGTCATGGTATCGCAATGAAGAGTAGTACTCAAAACTATGTTGTTGTTTTTTTTTTTTGCTTTTTTTTTAAATATTTAAATAAGAAGATTCTTTCATTGTTACTAATAATGAGATTGTTTACTTTCTCTACCGATATTCTCATAGAAAAATTAGATACTCTGAATTTACCGAAAATACATGTTTTGACGACCCCGTAATAAATATATATAAAGGTCCGTGCGCACAACTTCAAAACGGAAAACCCGTTAAATACCAAACTTGGTATTTAGGTCTAGTATCAATAAAAATGCAAAGGGAGTATTTTTAAGAAAATCTCCCCACCCCAAACTACTCTTCACATGGAGAAAATGTCGAAAATATTTATTAACTCAAAAATATCTCAAAAGACTTTAAACGCCCTGAATGAAAAAAAATCATTTTTAGGTAAAGGCTAGTGTGAGTGTGAGTGTGTGTGTGTGAACAATATAACTAAAAAAAGTACGTTAAATATCAAACTTGGTATTTAAGTTCAATAGCTTCCAAAGATGCAATACGAAAATGTTTATGAAAATTTCTCCATTCCAAACTACGCGTTATATGGAAAATTTTCGAAAATTTTGATTTCCTCTAGTTAAATTGCCAAGCATTAAAGATATTTACATGACAAAATGTATATCTTGAATTTCATGGAAAACTATTAGGAGATAGACAAAAACTTGCTTTACAAAAAAAAAGTATATTTCATTACCCTTTTCATGCAAAAATTTTCGAAAACTTTTGAGTCTCTCAAAAATGGGTCCACGATTTTTATATTCATATGAAGCATAAAATGTATCTCTAGAATTTTCTGGGAATAGTGTCTGAATACCTCTTTATTCTGGAACATTTTGCTTAATTTTGCATAACTGGTAAATCTTAAGAGATAGACAAAAGGTTAATACACAAAAAATGTAACTAAATCTCTTTAAAACAGACAACAATATCATACATTTTTGTAAAGCGGGTCGTTTCTGAAATAGCTATACCTGGCTCAAAATACTTGAAGCCTTTCTTATACGATAATTTGCCAACTCCTGGACATACAAACGTCTATCGCTTGAGCCTAATGCATTCCCTTATTTGTCTTCTACTTTCAAGGAAACAAGAAATGACTCCATTTCTGATAATTTTATATGAATTAGCATGAAGCAAATAGAAAAATAAGTTTTTTTTTAACAATAATTTGTTAGAGATGTAGAGAAAGTCGTGTGAATGGAACTTAAGAGGTTTTCAGTGCCTAATGTCAGCTGAATTAATTGAAACACGTGTGTTATAATATGCCTTGCTTCACCGGTAAAGTAAACAAAATCAACAGGCTGAATGTTTTACTGCTTTTCTACATCACAGAATAGTTCCTCTTAAATTACTGAGTTGAGTACAAAAATAAACGTGCAATTTTGTCGGAATAATACAGTAGTAATGATTAACGTAAAATTTTACTGATCATTTAACCATTATTACTTTATATAACAACGCATGTACGTTGTGCAGTTCGTCTGTAACGGCTTCTAGTGACGAATTAATGGTAGAAACATGCAATACCAGTGTAGTGAGACGTAAGTACGAGAAAAGAACTATTCGTAATGCACATAATACGTTTTGTGAAAAGAACCTTACTTTTGCATTAAACAATATTCTCATCTTAACAGTAAAATTTACTGTTTCATATTCAAAGTGAGCTCCATCTCAAAGTACCTAAGAAGTGAAAGTTTAATGATATAGAATGTGGACTGTAGGATAGGTGGATTGTAGGCATCCATACAGCTTTGGATTCCAGAAAAGACCTCAAGTTTCCAGACTTGCAACAGCATGTAAATTTTCATGCTAGAGTAACATTTTGCCCGGATCCTTGACAGTAATGTGGTGTTCGCTGATCTGCACAAACAATGGTATCCACAAGGTTTATGGATTATTGGATGTGAAGTGTGTGCGCTACAGATTACTGCGACGAATTCTACATTTCCTGATGCTGTTTCTTGAGCCTATCCACCAACAGACTATGGTTATGTAACCTCAATACACGGTACCAAACATTTATGAATGTTCACTGCATTTCAATTTCGAAGAATTCAACCACGGCTCGTTGCTGGTAACAGGAATATTAAAATTATATCATTTCATCGATTCTCTACAGCTATGATATTTGTTGGAATTACGTTAAACTTCGTACATGCGGGGGAGAAAAGACCAGTTTTAAGCACCAAAAACTGCACTTGGACGCAGAATTTAAGCTTGGAGCAATATAGGAAACTAAAAATAAAACCATTCTGCCCTAAAACTGTACTAAAAGTCATAAAATATTGTTTGGCACGTGAAAGCAACGGAAATGCGTGTGAAGAAATTGAAAGTGACATCATCGCCTGGCAACACGCACGAAAACGCCTTAAATTGTGTGTTTGACGAAAGTGACAGTGTCAAGAATGTGCAATAAATATAACTCGTCATTATTATGAGTAAAATAACTAAAAATGGGTGTTTATGAAAGTATATTAAGCAAATAAAACCAATATAAACATGTAATATGGGAGGAGGAGAAGAAGAGCAAAGGATACCGAATTCTGTAATTTGCTTAAAAACGTAACAAAGGAGGAGCACAAAAATTAATAAATAATTAATTTAGAATAGTTCAAGATTGTACGAACCTTATTAGGTAAATTATTTAAATTCATTAATTTTAATTACTAGGAACATATAAAAATATATATTATATATGTATTTCACGTAAAGTGAGAACAAGGAAATCTGTCGTCTGCATGGTGACGTGTAGATTACAATGCTTAAAAACATGATCTTCAACTTTATGATATGGGTGAAAGTTTGTAGTTCCGGTGTACAGCGTCTGAGAAGTGAAGACGTAGCCAAAGATGCTATGAACTAATCTAAGAAATCAACGTTAATATTATAGTGATTTTAAATAAAATCATATTCTATAATAAATTTCATCAATATTTATGTAAGTACCTGCCATAAGACAGATACTAAGCACAATTTCTGTAAAGAAAATCAATTCAAGTTGCGCCGTGTTGTAAGAAGTTCCATGAATAAAGGTTTTAACGTTGCTAAATTTACCAAATTACTTTAAACTTCACTCTCGCTTATAAGATCCTACCAACCAAGCAAGGGGATTGAGATTCTTATACTCACCGACGATGCAGCTAGTATTTACTTGAAGTAAGCCAAGACAATCACAAATTAACGGATTCTATAGCAGGGAATACAGGTTAAAACTGTCTCAACTAGCGCTAAACAGAATTTCCAGTTCCACCAACAGAACGTAACAGATCCACCAGCAAATTCAAATATACAAAACTCGTCTCAACACAGCTATCACACCGCGGGTCCAGCACAAGGACAAGTGGAGTTCCAGGAACGTACAGCAGCCCAGCCAACTCCAAGAACAACGTATTACCAGTTTTAAACTTTCGCACCAACTCCTAAGTGTTATTTCCATCTATGAAAGAAATCTATGGTAGTATTCATTTTACTTTTTGTAGCACGTATGCACAATGTACATAATAGATGGAGAATGTATTGTATGCTACCCAAAAATTCGATATCGAGATTTCTCTGGAAATATATTTTTAGGGTCCCCTGAATCCAAAAAAGCATTTATAGAAATAGGTCCTGTGTATGTGTGTGTGCGCGCGCGCACAGCATAATACCAAAACGAATGTAAACACCGTTAGATGCCAGTTTAGTATCTTCCAAGGATGCGATAAAACAGGTTAAGAAAACCTCCCACCTCAAACTACCCTTTATACGCAAATATTTCTGAAATTCTTGTTTTTGCTCAAAAATGCCACTAAATAGTTTTATTAAAAGTGCCATATGTTCAAGACATTTTCAACACAAACGAAATATACATCCAGAATTTTCTGGGAATAGCCTATGAAGACCTACCTATCCATTATAAATGACTTTACATGACTGGTGAACTATCGTTAGAACACACAATCTGCCATATGCATTTTTTCTAGTGTTAAGTGTTCCGAGATATTCTTTGTTATTGATTTCAACTTTAAAGTGGTATAAATTTTCCTAAACAGGGAAATCATCTTTCCTTTCATCATTTTGGGTTATTACTAGCATAGCAAAGAGAACAGAATTTCAATTATTCCACGAAGCGACTAGCTTTAAAAATATTTGACTATCGCTTTAGCCTAGTGTTATCTCTTGTTTGCCTTTCACTTACAAGAAAGCAAGTAATAAGATCCTTTCTGCTAACGTTTATCTTGATTAGCGTGTTGTAGATAAACTAATAATCTTCTGTAAGAGTATTTTGATTGCGAAAAACTAGAACAAGTTACGTGAATGAACAAATCAGTTTTCATGAAATATTAAACTGAATCATTATATATTTTATTTACAAAAGATAAAAATCTGAATTGTTACTTCACACGAGTTTTTCTTTTTCTATCTCTTTAGGTATATCAACATAAACATTTGCAGAAATGTCTTGTATTTCTTGCATACTTCTTTGTAGATACAAAGCTAGTAAGGGTACGCAGTTCTAAAGCGTTAGTCAACGCTCTCAAAAGCTGGTTGCTATGTGATACAGACACACTCCGTACTATTTGCTTAATAATTAGTTTAAAATTGAAAGCATTTCCTACAGAATATCTTGGAAATAATTAACTCAACACAAAAATACATATGACATAACCTGTGCGTTTTAACGAGTCTAAGAGATTTTATTTGGCTCTTACATCCTACCAGTTTATGAGACTTCAAAACATATTTACGATGATTTTATCTACCTAATACACATAACACGGGGTAGAGAAAATAAAAAAACAGCGATACACCCACAGACTGCTGCAATTGCATCAATATTTCTTATGGTTTACCATTTATGCAAAAGTTATCCAGAATGGCCTGATCTTCAGAGGCTATTCCCGGAAAGTTCAAAAATATATATTTCATTTATCATAAACATATAATATTTTAATCAAGATACTTCACTTAAATAAACTTTTTCGAAAAATGTTGCATGTAAAGGCTAGCGTGGGGATTTTTATGGAAAATCTGCGTGTAGCACGATTGGAAAATCCTGAACTTAAGTATCAAGTTTGGTATTTAACCGAGGTTTGTTTTTGATCTTTCACAGACACACACATACACATACACAAGAACCTTTGTCTAAAAATTAAATTGGGGGGGGGATTTCGGAGACCTTAATTTTTTTTTTTCCGGTGAAACCTCGGTATGGGATTTTTGGATCGAATACAATATTACATGTACTTGGTAGAGAAAGTAAAAAAGAAAGGAAAAAGCCTGATAAATTACTTTCACACATCTTTCTCATCCCTTAGGTATACACATTATTCTTACAAAAATTAACTTTTATATCGACTTAATTTTATTGAGATAATTGTTCCGAAAATCCTGCATCAAGGGGTAAAATCAGCAGTGCGCATTTGATATTATAGGATCTCAAAATATATTTTCAGTGATATCCCGATATTAATTAAGCATGCGAAACGCAAATTTTCCATTAAAGTCCCCACATTAACCTTTGCATGCAACATTTTTCGAACATTTTTATTTCAGTGAAGTGAACCGCATAATTCAAAATTAAATTACCGTTAAATACCAGATTTGGTATTTCAGTTTAGTATCTTCCACGGATGGACACGAATATTTTTAGGGAAATCTTCCCACAGCCTTTACATGCAATATATTTCGAAAATGTTGATTTTCTTATAAATGGCTATACCGACTCTGATTAAAATACGATATCACAGACATCAGCTGGTAATCATGCTGAAAAAGGAGTTTAAGCACTTTTAGCTATACCAGCTAAAACAACCAAAAATGAAATTAAATATATTTCATTTTTATTCATTAAACAATCCACATAAAATATAATTTCGTCTACCAACATTTAATATCCATTCAATAGCTTATATGACAAGTAAAACGAGTATCTTGAACTTTCTTGAATAGCCTCTGATGATCTCTTCATTTGGATACTTTTACATAACTGATAAGTCCTATGAAAGAGACAAAAACATAAAACACAAACATGTAGATCTTGACAAATCATAAAAGGACAAAATCGTTTCTGAGATATCTCTTGTCGTTGGTTTCAAATTTAAAATACCTATGCCTTATCAAATAGGAAGTCGTGCGTGTTTTTGTTTTACTCCGGAAATTAAAACGAAGTAAATTTCAATGACAATTGCATAGCAACAGTTTTTAAAATATGTAAAGTTACTTTATCACAGCTTCTACTTATAATAGGCAACGAAGTAATAAGACGTTTTTGCAAATGCTTACCTCAATTAGCACATAGCAGATAGAAGACTAAAATGTTGTAATAAGTTTGAAGAACATGTAGAGAAAATCACGTGAATGGAATGCATCAATAGTACTTTCTCTACATACAGAACGTACGTGGTAAAGAAAGTAAAATTTCCACTATTGATCCTATTTTTACCATGTTAGGTGAAACAAGTTACGTCAAAATGAACGTTGCTTCTCCTTATTGTCCTTCTAAAGAAAATTTAAGGAGCCAACGTTAAATCTGAGTACATCTGAGTCATACCTACTTCATTTCTTTTATGCCCCAAGAGCATGCATGCGGACAAAGAAACAAAGAAACGCTCTTCAGAATCAAAGGTAATTTATTTAAGGTCTTGTTTAACTGCGCCATCATTTTTTATTTTAAGGTGACTTCCAATTTCGCAGAAACCACTCCGAGTTTCGAATCCCAAATGAATTAAACACATTTAATACAAGTGCGATGGCGATATAATAAAAACATTTGAACTAAAGCAATTGGGAACGTGGAAGAAAAGGGAGTGGGAAACGTGGAATAAATAATTAAGGATAGGACTAGAGCAAAACAAAGGAAAATTAAATTTTCTTTAATGAATATTCATTACGCAATATATCCGAGCTGTTTGCATGTTGAGAAAGTTTTCTCACGTTCATTTTCTTTCTTTCTTTGCAATGGCCTGTAAAATCTCCTAGGGATTTTTTATATTGAGGAGGATAAAATAAGGTTTTGTTGTCCTTATACGATTTTAATTATAAGTCAAAAACTATTACATATTTAGAACTGTTTAATATAGCGGTAACTGCTTATGACAGCTGCAGCAAGCTGGTTACACATGTAACTGTTATTACCAGGCTTTGGACATTGTTTAAATTATCTTCTAAAACACAGGCACTGTTTACACGCGAGCGGAGAGGAGAAAGGCAGTAGTTTCGTGCTCTTCTGAGTTTATGCTGTGCTCTTTATTGTGCACGCTAAAGGTATACATAGGTGGACACAGAAATAATTACACAATAAATTGTGTGGTCAAAACAAGCTGCAGATAAAATAATCAGTTTCATGGCCATTTACATGTATGGACAACTATTGCAATGAGTGTTTTATATGTAACAATCTAAGAAAACAATTACATTGTTTATTTAGAAGTAAAATATCAAGAAAAGATACCTTGACTAAATTTATCACGTTTCACGCCCGCAAGTTGTGATTTCGCTCTATAGTGCCACCTATCGGCGATGAGTTCGTTGTTTATTTGCACGTAAAACAGCTCTATATCTTCAAAGAAAAGACACCTGGGTTAAATTGGCCACAATTCACGTCCGCAAGTCGTGATTTCTGTCTTTAGTACTACCTATGGACGATGAGTTGATTCCTTGTCTGTCTGTCTGTCTGTCTGTCTGTCTGTCTGTCTGTCTGTCTGTCTGTCTGTCTGTCTGTCTGTCTATCTGTCTATCTATCTATCTATCTATCTATCTATCTATCTATCTATCTATCTATCTAAGAGCCCGTCCCTTGACCTAACTCAACTTCAGCAACACTGACGACTCTAGCGCCTCTGCCACCGAGAGCTGTGTTTCCAAAGTGCATTTACCACCATGGTAGGGGGCAACTACCGTAGTCTCGTTAAAACTTTCAACCCCACAATAAGCCGGTTGGAATGAAGTGCACATGATATAAAGGGGGGAGATAGTTCAGGGAATGAAGAACCCAGCATTTGCTTGGTTACAGAAGAAACCCCCGAATAATCTCAAAGATCAGAGAGGTCGGCCACAGGAATCGAACCCACGACCTCCCAAATGCAGTCCCAGACGAAACGTCTGAACCTCTTGGTTCGGTAGAAAGTCATTAATAAGGATTGGTTTCGCTTGATCATCAAAACCTTACTGCGTTTGTTTCTAGCTATATGGATAAATTATTATTATTCGTTGGCCTGTGGTTGCAAAAATTCCAAATACTAGTTCCAAGTCCAGCAAATGCCCTTGCAGAACCTTTCTTTACAAGTGAATCCGGTATTTCATTTCCTTCAATACCTTTATGCCATGGCATCCTACCAACTTTTACTTTATTGCTTTTTACTAGTAGTATAAGGTTTTGAAGGCCGTCCAAATCAATTTTATTCAAAGCTTATTACATGTAAAGACGTGGATAGTGGTCTCGTCCAGATATTAATATCATAAGTAATGGATACTCAGCTTTCGTCCACAGAGCAGGATTCACACAAAGTTGGTTCATCGATGAAAGTGTAGTCTGACACACTGAATCATCCTTGTAGAACTTTTTGTTGGAACACTATTGCTCACAGCTCCTAAATGTGATACACATATGAAGTTTGATCAAACATTATGAAAAATTAAAGTATTTTTCATAATAAAATGAAATGAACTCTAAACTTTAAGCAAGTATATCATTTTTCCCACTTGGTGGACTTCGACTACCAATTAGTTGAAGCTACGAAGGTGTACGCTTATTAATACAACACTCCTAACTTTAAACCTTATTTTCTAGCAAAGTTTTTGCAACAATTTTTCACACTCAAAATGCTCCACGTGCTGCACTTATTCACTAATTGTTGAAAATTTTCACACTTTTTCTCAAAAATACAGTAAAGAAAATTTCCATACATTTTTTCGAAATAATGCTCATATTTTGAAAAAGTTATCAAAGTTTGAAAATCAAACGTTTTGGAGAGCACCTAAAGGTATGTTTTCTATAAAAATTAGGGTTAGTATAAAAATATAATATTAAATATCTATTTATAAAATCAACTATTGCAAAACTTGGATTTAACCTTTAAATAACCATGCAAGGTAGAATTTAGAAAAAAAATGGTAAAACTATCACCGTTACTGTGTTTAATATGTGATATAAGTTTCAATAAGCTATTTTATATGTATGGATTTTTCAAATTTAACAGCTGCATCACCTTAAGCATTGAAATCCTAACAGCATTTTAATAGACATCGCTAGATATGTGGTGCGTTGCAGAACAGATAAAATATTATTTTTTCTGGTACTGCCAGATGTTGCAAAATATATCAGTATCTAGAATTGTAAACTCAATGCCATTAAAGGATGCGCCTGGAAATCTTATAAGACGGGGTCTTTTCACTCACTCCTCGTCACTTACTCAACCTAATTGAGATCAATATTAGCAATATTACTTGTCTCTTATTACTTGTTTCTTGTATGCCGGCAGAAAATAAGGGAATATACTAGCATAGCCGATAGTCAAATCTATTAAAAGTTATCGCTATATGAAACAACTGAAGTTCGGTGCTGTATCCGTGGCTAAGAGTAAAGAAAAAGGGGTATGAAACGAAAGATGATTTCGCATTTAAGAAAAGTTTAGGTAGTTTAAAACTGAAAACAATAAAAATAAACATCTTGGACATTGTTAACTTTACCAACATGTATTTTGTGTACTAAGCTTTCGTCTACCTCTTACGGTTTAACAACGATGAAAAATTAATCGGGAATTAAGAGCATATTCTCAAAAAAATTAAGGTAGTGTTTTATATATGATTTAAATATCTTTAGTATACTGTGTTTTAATCAAAATCAGTGGAGCTATTTTTGAGAACAATATTTTCGACAAATGTCCTGTAAAGGATAGTTGGGGTGGGGAATTTTCTTGAAAATCTTTAGGTTGCATCCTTGGAAATGGATGGTTTTGTATGGTTTGGTATTTAACGGACTGTTCGTTTTTTATCTATGCTGCCCACGGACACACTCAAGGACATTTTTTCTAAAAATGCTTCTCTGGATTCAGAGGGTCTGAAAATGTATCTTCGGTATCGAATTTTTGGGTGGAATAATATAACTTTTGTATCTATTATGTACATACGTACTAGAGAAAAACACTTAATACGCTTTGCTAGCAGCATTCACATCCATGCATTTTTACCCTGTTTGTTCATAAACAACCCGACTCATATTTAACTTTTTAACAACACCAAAGAAGGGATTACAGAATTTCTTGCACAGCTTGTGGCGACGTTTTAAAAACGTTAGGAACTCATTTATGAAGTCTACCAGGGAAAGTTTGGACCAGGGTGGTTGTACAGAGGGACGGAGTTGTGGAAGGGGTGGTGCAGACTGTCACGACGCTACACAGCTACTCTTGGGGACAGTTTATCGCTTTTTATGCCCTTTTTATAAAGTGCAACCTACATCCGTTATGTCCTACATTCATTCCTGTCTCAACCAGTGCTCTCTGTGAACACATGACAAAAGTTGGGCACACGAAGTCAGACACTCCCTGTAGAGAGTTTTTTTGATACATAAATCTTCCTCAACTGTGTCCTAAATTTAAAGTTTTGAGGAAAAATAAGTTTTGACAGAGTTCAATTTACAGAGTTACCCACATTATATCCCCATAAAACGTTACGTAACTGTATAATGTAAGTTTGAACAAGATTTAGAAGTTCGGTGACAAAAAGTTCAATATATCTCTCATATAACCTAGTTACTTATCGGAAGAGTAACTGCAAATATTTATTTCGTACCTGTGGCGCACCAGGCGATAAACTGTTGTAGCCAGAAGAAATCAGGAGTTGGAATCCCATGGCCGGACCACCTGGCCCATGGTATTTTCGGGGGCTTCTCTAAGTCGTCAAGTAAATGCTGGGTAGGTTTCTTTCACCACCCGCCCGTTTCCTGTCCATCCATGTCGTTTCCATTGCCATTTCATTCATCCATTATCCTTTGGATTCTTTCAAGGCTGGAAGTGTCGACGATGGTGCTCGCTTCAGCGTGGAATGGAAAAATGATTCCCATAGTGGCTCTCTCTGTCTCCCGACTTCGGCTGTTGCAAATTTGAGGGAAGCCTCTGGTGTTGGTTTTGGACTGTGAATGTGGTAGTATCCCCGTCTACCTGTCCGGCTATCTGGATGCTTTTATCTCGAAACTCAGAGGCCCCTTCTTTGTATTGACGTCGCTCCTGGTTCCGGCCGCCAGGCGTGTCATCTCACAGCATCTCTCCCTCCCGGTGCATCCCTCCGTGGGATCTAAATACAATAACGACATTGGGTTCGGTGCCGAGTACCTCCCATCCGTATACTCTTCCTAATCCTTTCCAAAAGTGTAGAAGTATTACAAATAGTGTCGCACAAAATGATATAGGTATGCGTAATTCACAACGAAAATTAGGTGATATTAGCATAACAAAAGCTGGATAATATCTAGAGTCTTTAAAAAGTCATTTCAAACTTTTCACAACTATAAATATTATTTGCGATAGGATAAAAATAAAAGAAGCAACTGTGCAAATAATGGGGTTAGGATTTCTTTTGTTTTTTCTTAGTTCACCATTACCATTGTTACCATTTTCTTGCACAAAACTGCTATTGCACGAAAGCAATAGCAGTTTTTCTCAGGTCAGATAAAATTTAAAAATCTAAACACTTTAAGAGCAGGCTCATGTTCCATTACGAAAGTCCCAAAAAAGTGGCCGCCGCAATCTCCAGATTTCAATTCGTCCGAATTTGGTTGTGGTGTTATCTTAAAGAACGACTTTTCCTGACTTATGCAACAACCCATAGCAACTGCAAAATACTATCTCGGAATAAATTGCTAATACATTAAAGACATAAACTGTATAGAGTCGCAGACTGCGTTGACAAGAGAATGGAGTACATCTTCCCAATGTTTTATAAAACTGGTTGTTTACCAGCATATGACTTTAGTTTTCTTTTCTCTGATACAAATTATAATATTTATAATGGTTTGGAAATTGAAGTGACCTTGGAAAGACCCTTTATATTGATATCAATGAATCAAGTAAACATAAAGAAAAACTAATTCAATAAAGAGTAAACTTAGAATTTTCAAGGTGCAAGATTTCAAGTTTATTATAAGTCAAATAAGCTACCAAATCAGAGAAAAATTATCATCACGTTATTTTTCTGCCATCTCACATTGGACTCGTTGTTTTAAGCTTACGATCAGGAATCACAGGGATATCGTAAAAATAGCACAAATTATGAATTATGCATTTTGACTTTCTCTATACGCACTCTATACATAGTTCATAGAGAAGGTATTGCACTCCACCCAAAAACTCATTTTCACAAAAAGGTCCGTGTGTGTCTCCGTGTGTCTGTGAACACGATAACTCAAAAACAAAAAGTCGGTAAAATACCAAACTTGGTGTTTAAGTTTAGTATCTACCAGGGATGCGATACGAAGATTTTGAAAAAAAATCCCCCCACCCCAAAGTACCCTTTACATGGAACTTTTTTCGAAAAATGTTGATTTTCTTGAAAATGGCTCTAACGATTTTGATTAAAATTTCGTATATTAAAAGGTATTTACCTGACAAAATGTATATCTTGAATTTTCTGAGAATAGCCTCTGAAGATTACTTTATTCTGGATGAATTTTACGGAATTTTGAATAACTGTTAAACCGTAAGAGATGGACATAAACTTACTACACGAAAAATGTAGACCGCGTTAAAAAACACAATTTATGTTATATACATTTTTTTCGTGGAGTCATCGTTTTTGAGTCATTCCCTGTTTTTGGTTTCTGCAATGAAAACTTATACTTTTATCATATAGGAATTTGTCAACTGCTTCCATACAAACAAAGAAACTTCAGTGACATAGCAACCAGCAAGGAACAAAGCAAACATTGCAACAGGGTACCAAGTAATAAGACTATTTCTGCTATTTTAGTCTGATTAACATGAAGTAAATAGAAGTATAAGCTTTTTAAGAGTAATTTGTTGCAGAGATGTAGAGAAAGTTATGTGAATGGTACAATCAGATTTATATATGTATTTATTCCCTTAACCGAGTAGTTCGATGTTGATTTTGTTACACCAAAATGACGCAGAATAATACGCAGCTGTTAGAGTTGGTAACGCTAGTTAAGTAGTCCCTCCCTCTTCCAGTGTGAGCTGCTCTCTTCGTTGAGCATCATGATCATGATGAGGTTGGAAGCGAGTTAAACTTTAAGCACCTAAGCTCGATGAGCGTTTCCTTAGCTTATTATACGCTTAGTTCAACCCATTCATCAAGCCGGGTTATTTGTTTTACAAGTTGAGTTCCTTCTCCGGGATGCTGAGCAATTTCGAAGATGTGTCTCATTTCTGGATCCTCTCACTCCAGAACAATCCTTGAGCATAATTTTCAATATAACATTTTTCGAGATGAACTTATATTTTTTATTTTTTATTTAGATCAAATGATTGTGAATTGCGTTTAATTTCATGTTTACTTTTTTGGTTTTAGCTGAAATAACAAAGAAGGGCTAAAATTCCTTTTTCAGCAGTTTCCCAACAGTTGTAAAGCTCCTACATCTGTTTCAACATCAGTTCATTCTTCTACTAAATTGACAGGGTAATTTCACCTTCCCCCAAAATATATGGCTGAAGTGCTCAAAAAGCTCAGTGTCCACCACACACCAAACACAAGGTCTTTCCTAATAAATCCATCCCGATATGGACATGCATTTCAAACGGCGAAATGAATAGACGAAAAAACTCGATAGAGAAATATACTATTGAAATAATGTTTGAAGTATATGTAACGGCATATGAATTCAATGCTTCAGATTTTTTTATGTGTATGAAAGACATGAAATTTGGATATCGAATTTTTGGGAGACTATTTAAGTACTTCCGTCTACCTGCTACAGCAGTGTGTCAACTTACTGACAACACCAACCGACTGGTTGGTAAGACAGGAAAAGATAAGTACGCTCTCACCCAAAGTCTCCCCTTCTCCCCGACTCTCGAACATTTTGTAATGTTGCGGAAAATTCCCTTGGCTATATGAGCGAGCGTTCTGTAAGGTAACAAGTCAATTAGATACTTAGTGCGTTTCATAAGCGACAAAAAGTGCTATTCTCCGAATGATATTTTTATAGTCATTTTGACGTATTGTAATTTTTTTAGAACAAAAGATGAGAGAGGTCATGTGTTAGACTCCCCATCGAGTGAAGCAGATCTTAGAAAAGGCGTATTTCACTACACCGCTGTGACGCAAAGAAGAGTTCGGTGAAGTGAAAAATTAAGTTACACCATATACTGAGGTTAGCAGTGAAAACTAAATGAAGTGACAGTAAAAACTATAGTGTCGTCGCCTGATGCTATAAATGGGATAGACGGGAGCACGGCATATCGCCTTTGCGCGATTGGGTGTGTCACAGCCGGCTTTGCTCCTACATAAACTGCGCGCGTAAAGCATGCAACACTCTAGATTTACAGTCTGCTCGTAAAATATTGGACCGATTATGCGTCTAACGCTAAGCACACCAAACTCCAATTTTTTGATCATAATGAGGGATTTCTTGAACTCGATGTGGATTTTCAGAAGCCCAGTACCGGGTAATGAGTGTTTACACGACCATTTCGGTGGAACCTCGCCTCGTCGGAAAAGAAATGAAGCTGTGGATCAATTAAACCGTCATTCACTGATGAAAGAACCCATTAACAATAAAGCATTCATGATACTGGGTCACCTTGTTTTAAAGAATGGACACTAAGCTATGAGGTTTTAGTTATAATAATTTAATTGCTCTATATGCACAAGACTGTGAAATTCCCACCTGTTATGCTAATTTTGGGATAGACTTTGTTGGTAAACGTTCAAGACTTACACCTATGTCGTCAAACTTTCCTTTGTTAAAACTGCAAGTTTACACATTCATTCTCTTTTTGTCATAGAACCAATGGTTTCGAATTTCTTCAAATCTCGTGAATTGTAAATCTGGAAGCAGGCCATTCACCAGGGAACGTTTGCATATACTCTATGCAAACACGGCTTGATGATTCCCATTTATAATAACTTTTAGACACAAAAATGAGTTGCTCTAGAGTCAATCGCCTATTCATGTTGGTGGCCGACGCTATCTCCCGCGCACAAAGGTAGTCGGTAGTCGGGGAAGCCAGTAAGATTTCGGGAGAAGTGAAACGCCGTGTCCTCCGTTAGGTTTTAAATGAAGAACCCTGCATTTAGTTATCCGGTCTATCTATGAGTGGATAATAAAATACCAAGAGAGAAAAACCAACGCTGGGTCTGAAAAACCTCACGTTTGTGTTAGCGATAAATTAGAGTCACGCACAAAAAAAAATGGTCTCCGCTCCTTAAGGTAAAAAGTCAGTAGACTAGCCAAATGTTGCAAGTCACACGTGATGAACAAGCATATAGCATTTGGTATTACGTGACGTTTCAACTTGGGAGCTAAAACGTGTAACGGTAAATTTTTGACAGGCTTAAAAGTACTGCATTGCACCCAAAAAGTTTAAACAAAATATATGTTTGTGAAGAGCATAACTAAAAATGTGTGCTCCATCCATATCACATTCTCTAATTATTCTGCAAACAGACTATTCTTAAACAAAAATATTCTTTTAATGCCATCATATGAATCGAGATAAAAAGTTGCAAACATTTTCTTATGATTTACTTCCTTATAAGTAGAAAGAAAATACACTAGGCTAAGGTGACCGTCAAATCCTTTAAAATTTGGCGCTGTAAGACAATTGTATTTGGTTCTCTTAATTTGCCCAGGAAAAGAAAACAACAAAGAAATATGCAACTAATGATGACCTCATATTTGAGAAAATTGAAACCAATACCAAGAAATATTTCGGAATTGCTTATCCATAGAAAAAAAATTGTGTTCTTAACGAGATCATTTTTTGTGGAACAAGTTGTTCTTTATATCTTACGGTTCCAGGAATACAAGTCATGGAGAATTTAGAGGCTATTTCCAGAAAACTCCAGCTATAAATTTCATTTTATGACAATATATTAGACAGATGGTTTTTAATCAAAATAGTTACAGCCTTTTGAAGAATGTAACATTTTCGAAAACTTCTATGCAAAGAATAGTCTATGGTGAGAGAAATTTTCATGTCGTATTTTTATTAGACGCTGAACTTAAATACGTACTTTTCGTGTTTTATTTACATTGATCAAACACACACACGCACACACGAAATGCCCTTTTTAGATTCATGGACCTCAAAACATATATTTCTGGTGAAACATCAACATCGAATTTTTTGGTGGAATAAAATGTATGCCCTACCTATTGCGCATATGGTACGTTGTAAATAAAACAAAAAGCTGGTGTGTAACACGTGTCTATTTGCATTTAGTCATTTATTAAACATATTAATACAAAACTTTATTCTGAAACTACTTCATTATAATCAAGATAAAAGACTTTTGCAGAAATAGCTACACACATTTCACAATACTGAAAGGGAATAGCGACCACAAATGTTTGAATACTGAGCACTACATACTGTCCTTAGCAATCCAAGCTATATTCATGCAATTGCTAGAAATAACTGGACATCAAAATGATATTGGATGAATGGCCACTAGTAAAGGCTACCTCGGAAATCGTACATGGTACAAAAAATATTTGAAATAAAATTGTACATTAAAGAGAGATCTATATTTTTGGTGTAGAACGTTTTCATCTATGACTTTACGTTACCAATTATACAAGATTATTTCCGAATGTAGAGAACTTCAAAAGCAATGCATCAAGATATACCTATTATTTGTCATATCTGGTGTAATGGCAATTTATAAAAATCGAAAATTTCGAAAAATGTTCCGCGTAAAGGGTAGTTGGAGGTTCGCAAGTAAATATTCGTGTCGCATAATTGGAAGGCACTAAATGTAAATACCAGTTTTTTGTGTGTATTTAATACATTTTAATACACTTAAAACTTATATCTTGAATTTTATTGGAATATACTTAAAGTTTTCTTCATTTTGAATGATTTTCGTATAACTGGTAAACCTTAAGCTGGATAAAATATTGCTACACACCATATTTTGATCTCGTAACCAAGTTTTTTTTTTTCCATATATTTCTGAAGTATGTTGGTTTCATTTACCTAAATCTACATATTTCCATGTTCTACGTTCTCACATTTTGCACTTTATATTAATATCTGAAGCACAAGTTTCATGGCTTTGACTGCTTTCCTGTTTCTCTTGTTTCTTAGCAATAGCTTGGAGCACTTTCAACAATCTTGAAATCCTGAACGCATTTTTCTTACAAGGAATTGACCCTTGAGCTTAAGGGAGTTCCTAAATTTCTCGCAACTTCAATTCCATCAGCACAATGACTTCGAGCTAATTACTTCTTGCAACATATCCAAAAGTAATACTTTCTTTTGCTAGCAATAGAATTTGTAACTTGTGCTCTTAACGTTATGCCTCACTTATGATTTACCTGTAACAGAATTATAAAAACCACCCTTTGTACTTGTGCTGGTAGCGGGTCTGCCTCACATTTTCGAATCTCGGTAGGGTCTCCTTTTGGGTTTCCCTTATATTGAGAAGACTAATGTCGAGCGTCATTTCATCCATTTCATTTATCGTCCGATATAAACTAACAAGTTAAAGGGTGTTAAACAGTATATTTTATGCATTTTCATACCATTTGTTTAATATACAGGCCGTTTCAAGACGACACCAAACGCAGATAGCAGTCGATTAATTTACACCTTGACTTGTTCGAAACTTGATGTCGCAACTCTCAAACTCTTCTATTTAAAGTTTTGTTGTGCACGCATTTGGGATTAGGCAGCGAAGGAACAACGGTTGTCATACGCCACACCCACATGCTACGTTTTGCATTACTAAGGTGACCTGTGCCGCAACGGCGTGTCTATCAAACCACGCCTTCACTACCAACCGGCATCTCTCTTGGAGTGGGCCAGGCACATACCATGTGGTTATGTACTGCCTAATCCATGG
Organism: Hymenopus coronatus; assembly: GCA_030762935.1. Lineage (NCBI taxonomy): Eukaryota > Metazoa > Arthropoda > Insecta > Mantodea > Hymenopodidae > Hymenopus > Hymenopus coronatus. The sequence continues at coordinate 85,504,401 of CM060895.1, forward strand.
TGATTTTATGGCAGTTTTTGTATGTGCCGAATTTAGAGCTGAAAATTATATTCACGTAACACGTACGGTATGGCCAACAAGGTCCACATCTTCACTTGGTGTCGTTTTGAAACATCCTGTATATTATTTATAACTATTTCCTTCATATTTATTATTAATTGAATATAATTCAAACTAATATAAACTAAAACCTGTAAACGGTGGTATGTATTTAATAGCTGCGTGCGTAGTTTTTTAAATAATCATTTCAAAAGCTGTCATTGGTAAGAAAATAATCCTACTATTCTAAACAAACAAGCCTATTGGATTAAAGTATAGATTTATGAATTATAAGGCAACATTTCAATACATCTTAAATTTAGCATTCATAGCAATGAATTGCCTATTTAATACTTTAGTTCTCTACTATATGCAACTCTGTGTATACTCATTCTGTGGCAGTTGTTTTCATAGAAGAAAATACAGTTTGAAAAGCAAGCGTTTAAGGAGTGGTTGTATCCTGTATTTTATATGCAGCGTACACTCATTATAGCGAGGGCGTTTAACAGGCGCCTGGACTCTTCCGGCTTGGCAGTCTCTCCGAGGTCAAAAGTAATGAGATAGACGGGATAAAGTGGTTATGATAGCGGTTATTGTGGTTTGGCCACTGCAGCGTGCAATTCTCCAGCCAAGAAAGCAATTCATTAGTTTTTAACATTATAACATAACTCCAAGCCTCCTCCTCGCCCTTTTTAAATAATATAGGGTTATTATTGCAGTACAGCCTCCCCCTCTTTGTAAAATTGAGAAAAACAGAAGCCAGGGTTGAGATAAAAGTTTATACTTCAGCTATATTGTTACTTTCCTTATGTAAAAATCTTTCTCTACTACATATATTAAGTAGCGGTATTCACCCACAAATTCAATACAAGGATTTCACCTGAAAAATCTTATGTGTTCCATTCACATTACTTTCTCTAGCTGTTACACATAGAAACTATTCTTACATCTACATCATATTTGTCTCAGTCGAGACAAACTATTATTGAATTGGTCTTATTACGTGCTAATTGTAAGGGAAAGAAGGGAAATAAAGGAATTCATTAGATTAAAGCGATAGTTAAATATTTTTACAGCTGATTTCTATGTGAAACAATTGAGGTTCGATTCACTTTGCATGGTTCAGAAAAGTTAAGTTAGTCTAAAATTGAAATTAATAACAAATATTTCCAAAACTGTCAAATACGTGATAAATTGTGCGTTTTAACGAGATCAACATTTTTTGTCTTTTGCGGTTCAATCGTTGTCAAAAATTCTTAAAAACTCAATCAGAATAAACAGCTCTTCAGATGCCATTTCCTGAAAATTTAAAATATACATTTTATTTGATATTTATATATCGTTAGAGCCGTTTTTGAGAAAAACAAAAGTTTGTGGTGAAGATTTTCTTGAAAACCTTCGTGTCGCATTCTTGGAAGACACCAAACCTAAATACCAAGTTTGGTATTTGACGGTATTTTTTGCTTTTGAGGTATGCTACCCACAGACAGATAGGCACACACGCAAGGACCTTTTTCCAAAAATTGCTTCTTTTTTTTCGGAATCAGGGGACCTCAAAATGTCAATTTTCGGTAAAATCCGGATTTCCAAGCTTTGGATGGTACACAATACCTTCTATCGAGTGTGGGTATTTGTAAACAGTTTAACAGAAAAGCTAGTTAAATACATATTTTGGTTAAACTGTTAGTCAGCTGAAAAAATTAATGTCATAGCCAGGATTTGAACATGTTCACCAGCTCCCAATGCTGCTCCTCTAGCCATTGAGCTACTGTGATAACATGCCGGTATGACATTCAATCCTCCAATTAATTCGTGTTTTTTTACCCGTCAGTCCACTGTGTAAAAATCAAACCAATACAAGGGATATTTAAAAAAAAAAAAAAAAGCTTAACTCCAACAATTACTGAAGAATAACGTGTAATATCTTCCAATTTGCATTGAATTCATTAGCACAATGTGTGTTGAACAAGTTGCCATATGTTTTTCCTCTGCAGACCACTATCAATGCATTTCCGACCCAAGTTTTTTTATTATTATTTATTGTATCTAGATACAACCCGTGTTTTACCTAAAGGTATATTACGGGGTATTTACAGTTTGTTTACATATTAGTATAAATAAGACAAACATACGAGTCTGCGAGTTCATCGAGGATGAACTGAAGGAAGTTGGTAACGTCGACCGTGTTGATGTATTTAGTATCTGGTGTAGTGGAAGCCCTCGAAATACAGCAGCTCTTCCTCTGGAAAACAGTATACATTCCGTCATGAGATGTGACGTTTGTGCTGCTTTCTCAGGACAGTCACAAAAAGATGCGGGAGCTTTGTTATTTCTCTGGAGGTAGCATCGGAACCTTCTATGATTCGTTAAGAACTGCGTTAGTATGTAGTTTGGCCAGAGTTGTAGGGAGAGTCTGTGGAAAATGCTGGGTATGAACTGTTTAGTATGGGCTGCAATTTCTCAATTTGTATATGAGGAGTTCCAGATTAATGTATAGTGGTTTTCACTTTCTCTATACGCACTATATACATAGAGTATAGAGAAGGTATTGCACTCCACCCATTTTCGGAAAAAGGTCCGTGTGAACACAACTGAAAAACGAAAAGTAGGTAAAATACCAAACTTGGTATTTAAGTTTAATATCTTCCAGGGATGCGACACGAAGATTTTGAGAAAAATTCCCCGCCCCCAACTACCCTTTACATGGAACTTTTTTCGAACATTTTTATTTTTTCAAAAATGGCCAACGACTTTGATTAAAATTTAATATATTAAAGAGATTTACCTGAGAAATAAAATGTATATCTTGAATTTTCTAAGAATAGCCTCTGAAGAGTACTTTATTCGTGATGAATTTTACGGAATTTTGAATAACTGCTAAACCGTAAGAGATGTATAAAAACTTACAACACCAAAATTGTAGAGCATGTTAAAACACAATTTATGTTTATATATATTTGTATGTTTATATACATTTTTTCGTGGAGTTCATCGTTTTTGAGATATTCCTTGTTTTTGGTTTCTGCTTTGAAAAACTTATACTTTTCTCATACAGGAATTTGTCAACTGCTGTCCATGCAAACAAAGGAACTTCAGCGACATAGCAACCAGAATTTGACGATCACTTTAACCTATGGTACTCTTATTTCGCTTCTACTTAACAAGGAAGCAAGCAATAAGACTACATTCTGTCAAGAAAGTACCGGGAATTGATCATTTAAAAATCCTGTTTAAACGGGGATTCCAAATTATTGTTGTTGCTAAGTTGATGCAACTTTCCTCTATGCCCACGCGGAGTTTGATCGTCATCTGTCATCTAATTTGTTTACAGTACGCCATTTTGTTAGTTCATCTTAAAGGCGATTTTCGATTTTACGATGGATACAAATATTGAACAAAGAATCGGTCTCAAATTTTGCATTGCAAAAGGTATTTCGTGTGCCAAATCACTGAAAATGTTAGAGGGCTTACGGTGAATCGACTTTATCAAATACATCCAAAAGTGCTCGAGATGTGGTGGAAGATTTGCCTCGCTCTGGTTGGCCATCAACGGTTTCAACTGAACTGCACATCATAAAGTGATGAAAATGGTGTCTGAAAATCGTCATTTAGGTCTGAGAGAGATTGCCGCTGAACTTTCTGTGTCTCACGAATAGATTCGTACCATTTTAAACGATTGTTTGGGCATGACACGCGTTGCAGATCGGTTACTTCCGAAAGACTTGAATTTTCTACAGAGAAATCAATCGCGTAAGGATTGCTGAAGACATTCTAGAACGAGCCAGTTCCGGCCCCATATTTATAAAACTCATTGTAACTGGTGATGAGTCGTGGGTTTAAGAGTTTGAGACTCAAACCAGTCAACAAACTTCCTAATGGCGCCTTCCAACTGAACCGAAACCTAAAAGGGCACGTCAAACTCGATCAAAACCGAAGGTCATGTTGACAGTTTTCTTCGATTATCGTGGTGTCGTGCACTGAGAGTTCTTTCCAGAAGGTCATATGACAAATAAAGACCATTATCTGAGCGTTATGCGGCGTTTGAGAGAACAAATACGGCGAAACGACAGCTCATGGATTCCGCACCACGATAACGCGCCAGCTCACAAGGCTATTATTGTGAACGAATTTCTGGCCAAAAACTCAACAAACTTCATCAAACAACTACCTATTCACCGGAACTGGCTCCTATTGATTTCTTTCTCTTTCCAAAACTCAAGTTACCACTTCGAGGTACCCGTTTTCAGTCGATAGAAGACAAAGGAAAATTCGCGGTGACAATTGGCATCGATTCCTAAAAGTGACCTCAAAAATGTTTTGATGATTGGATTATTCCTTGGCATAAATGTATAATTTAAAAAAGGGCCTACTTTGAAGGCGATCAAATAAAATTGGATGAATAATTCATTTTTTTTGTGTTTTATTGGCAAATTCCCGGACCTTTCTTGACACAGTAGTATTTCTGCTAAGTTTTTCTGATTAGCATGAAGTAAAAAGAAGTATAAGCCTTTTAAGAATAATTTGTTGCAGGGATGTAGAGAAAGTCATGTGAATGGTACACATCAGATTCTTTAGTACCTGCTTTCCTCTACTCAGTGAAATTTTATTGTTTTCTATGGTGTTTCCATAACTTGCGACTGTTTCATTGTCTTTTAGTCTAGTGTGCGCTTTTGCCAATTTATTTTTTTATTTCTGATTTTGACAGGTATTGGTTGTCTGATGTGTTTATGCGCTATTGCCAGAAGTGCTGGCGTGGAGTCTACATTGACTGCATAGCTGAGGGTTTGTTGTTTTGTTGTGCTATCCGGTCTATCGCTACATTAATCCGGCTGAGTTCTGTTTGAAATACGCTGCAATCAATGCTTAGTCGCATTACTCCAATGTGTTCTTCCCTTGTGTTTTTAAAAGCGCCCATTGCTGCCTCAACGTGACTCAGTTTTTGACCCGTTCATATAGATCCTGACTGTGACTTTACTTCTGTTCCGGTAACATTAACTCCTTTGGATGTACTCCTTTTGTTATTTAGGCCTTTCCGTTTTCTGTAAATCAGGTATAACTACGTTTATAGGGTGGTCCTTAACTATTTATCTTAGATCATTATACATATACAGATTTTGATAAAAGGGCATTATTCCTGCAATGGCTTGAAGGGCCTCATTGGACACTGTGCGGTAGGCTTTTGTAGCCAAAATTAGAAATGATCTTTGAATATGTTTCAGTTTTTCTTTAGTCCTCTTCGATATTGAGGTAAACCAGGTTTCTGCTACATAGGTGATGGCTGGGAGGATGGTGTGTTGATTGTAGAATGACATCACTGTGTTAAAATACTTGTATGGATACTCCTTACCACCACACGAATAATCTGCAGTCATTTCGGTAACAGCCTGTATTTAGTACAGAAAGTAATATAAAAGCAACATTTCAGGGTCTACATCATCCAATTTTGTATTTTCTGCGCTATGTACGTTTTCTTTACTTCGTAGGAAGTCCGTAGTTCTGCCTCACATCCCTTTCCACCGACACAAAAAATATTCGTTCCAATAAAACACGCCGGGGATGTTTCCACAGTCAAGGTGTCAGGATAATCAATAAACCCGACGTATCTCTACTTCTCTGCTCTGGAAGGACCAAAACCAGAGGCAGCTTTTCTTTGCCAACAAGAACGTCTTTATTAGCATTTGAACTGCATTTTGTTTTGTCTGTCAGCCTGGAATATTACCTTGCTTGAGAGAACTAGGAAGTGCAACAGCTTTTAAAGATACACTGGGCCCAAGAAACATGAATGAGAGTATTTAAATGAGAGTATACATGTATTGAACCCCATCAACCGCAACATTCCAACTGTTTATATTTAAAATACACAGAATAATCAACCTTATTCCAAAACAAAAGAAACCAAAAAAATCTTGTGTTCCATGAACACGACTTTCTCTAACATCTCTGTAACAAATTCTTTTATCTACTTCATGATAATCTAGATAAACATAAGCAGAAACGGTCTTACTACTCAGTTCCTCATACGTAGAAGTTAAATAAGTGAATACACAAATTGACCAAAATTCTTGAAAATATTTAATTTTGCATTTTAACATGTTGATATACAGTGGTTCTTGTATATTAAAATGCCGAATTATTTTCAGCCAGTTTCCATTTAAAAACTTGTTGCGTGATCTTCTAAAAGTAAGTTTTAATGGTAACAAATTACACTTCAAACATTAAAAGATGTGTTTCTCTAAATGTATTTTCAAAATACTCTTGGATGTGCACATTTCAAACAATCAGTTTGATTTTTCTATCAGAGAACCTTAATATCATATGTGTTTTTCTGTTTAATTATATATTTTATCAACAGATTTATTTAAAGGTATGAACGAATAACTTATAGTTTTCCATCAGAAACATTCAAATAATTTGAAACTAATCTGATAATTTTCTCAGATAATTTACATACTGGTGTTGCAAATATACTAAAATATGGAACTGCTTAAAATAATCAAGAACGAGAAGGGTTTCTGGGAGCAGCTAGAGAAAATGTAGACAAAAATAGGAATGAAAGATGTATAGAGAAAGGCAGAGGAAAACAATAAAGGTTACTGGAAGGCATAGAGAATAGAACAGAAGACAAGGATAAACAATAATTTGGGGCTAACTGAAAAATAAAAATAAAAATTTATACAGAAAAATAAAGAAAGAATGCTCACGAGTGGGATATATATATATATATATATATATATATATATATATATATATATATATATATATATATATATATATACATACACACAGGGTGTTAGTGAACCATACCGAAATATTTTCACAGAATATGTAGATTACTTAAATAAGTAATTTGAGATAGGAGATTTATGGCCGTTTATTGAAATTTCGAAGTAATGGCTAATATTTTCTGAAGTGCCAGTACGCCACGTATCGCGGCACTTTGTCTGGAATGAAAAAAAAGATAATAAAAAATATTTACTCTATGACAGGAATCAAAATCATGACCTTAGGGATAGCTGCTTCCCGCGTTAGCCATTAAGCCACCAGAGCAGTTGAAAAAATGCCTCCAGAGTAGGCTACATAACTCAAGAACGTAGTTAATGAATGCTCAGTGTCGCACTGTCAAGTGATTAGTTCGAGATTTTACAGATTTTTGTGACAAAATCTTGAGAGTGCTAGTAACGAGCTGTTAAAAATCGATATACTCGGGCTGCAGTTTTAAAGACATTCTAAGTCATTTTTTCAACCTGCTTTGCTTTAACACCAACGTATCAGCACCTGATACCCACATGTTTAACGCTATTTAGCTGCGTCATGTTTATCCAGGGACCATGCCTCACCGATCTCAAATTACTTATATCAATCACGTGCACACTCTCGAAAATTATTTCTGTGTAGTTCATCAACACCCTGTGTAATAAACGAGAGACTACCTCCGTGGTCGAGTGGTCAGCGAGCTGACTTCTCACCCAGGTTCGATTCCCTGCTGGGGCGGGGGATTTTTCTCTAGCCAGAATTATTTCCTATCCCCCACAGAGTCTGGAAGTTTGTATGTGAGTGTGAATGTAAAAGAAAATGGTTTGAACTAACGTAAAAGTACCTACAGACGAGTTGTTTCAAGTGAAAAGCCCCCGATATGAGTTTAGATGTTAAATGAAAAAAAAAAAAAAAAAAAAAAAGGATTGGCTTGGATGAGAACAGAAGCAACACTTTTGAAGTGAATGAGGGACAATGAACTAGAACGTTGTATTTTATGCTGTTTAACAGAATGTAAGAAGGTAAGAAATTTGGGAACACAAATGGGATTATAAGCTAGGAGAGCTGGTAGCAATGAAATGTTCAATGCCAAGGAAAAGAGAAGAATTAAAGAAATGGAGTAATATTTGGGAAACATAAAAGAAATATGGATAAGAAGAGAGAGAAGAGGTAGAAAACGCAGAGTTTGAAATGGAATAGGTAGCACAAACTAGAATGCTACACGCTAACAGCCAGAGAGCTGTGCGAATATATTGACTAAGCGGTACATTAGGATAAGTGAACTAGTAAAGACCAGATCATGATTTTATAAGTAACTGTAGATGTAACTTAGTACAATGGATGGTATGTCACGTTATATTTAATTTAAATTGTATTAATGGAGAATATGTTCTTTACACTATATATTGTTAGCTTTTATTCAGGATGTGATACGGGCAATTCAGTGTTGGTTGGGTCATAGCTTAACGAATTTTAGAATATTCACTGGGTAATGTGCCTTAATGGAGGGATATTCCACACTGCGGCCGTAGACTTATGGTACGTCAGACCCCAGGGAAGGATGAGATCATTGTAATTTCAGAGTGCGGCCAACATCTGCACAGGGAGAGAGCCGTCTTGGAGAGTCCGTAACATTTCATGAGTAGTGGATTCAGGCCGAAAAATTCAATGTCATTGTCGGGATTTGAACCACATATCTCCTGACCTTTAGCCGGTTTCTCTACCACTGAGCTACCATAGTACCATCTAGCACGGTATTATATTTCTCAAATGACCCGCATTTTTCCCGGTAAACCATAAGGTGATCTCAAATTATTTTTAGATGGCATATCCCAATGGTGACTTACAATGCCATAAGTATTTGAAGTCCGAGGATTAATAGTATAGATAACTATTAGGCCAAATAGTATTGATTTAATTGTTGTTTCTTACAAGCCGTGTGAAAAACATGACTGATTCTACCTATCAAACTTCTGTCATACACACGACTTGTGTGAAAAAATTAAATCATTTTCACGTGTAGTTCTTCATCTTGACGTGGAGAACGCAAGGAGCCATAGCTCAGTTCCGGATAGACCACCTGAGTCTGTATACAACTACAAACGCTATTCCCGCCGCCGAAGGCTGAAGTTCCAGAGCACAGTTACCTTCATGAAATGGTGCCTCTGCTGCAGTAGTCAACACTTACAACCCTCAAAGACACCAGTTGGGATGAAATGAAAATGAAATGAAGGGACAGGATGGTCGGAGGAATTAGAATCCTCTCCAGTCTTGACCCAGAACAAAAACAAATCCATGGGTCAGAGAGGTCAACCGCGGGGAACCGATCTCACGGCCTCCCTAATGCCAGTCCCAGACAAAACCCTGAGTCACTGGCTCAGTATATTCGCTGGGTTACATGCTCAGGACTTGATAATCAAGTACGCCACTGTCTACACTATAGATAAAACATTCCTAACATCGAGTATTTTTACATGTTTCATGAGATGAAGGATTACACTTGTGTCCCACAAGAAAGAATCGAAACTGCCGTAGGTTCACATTTCTTAGGTCTCTGAAGTGGCCAACCTGTGCGAGATACAGTTCCGTTCGGCTGCCGTAAAACACGCAGTCTTGATTCTTGGGTCTGCACGTTCATGGTGTGGGAGAGGGGGATTAGTTACTGCCAACCTTTTACAGCTGGAAAGAAAGTTAGCGGGGCAATTTGCGACCATTCCACTTGAGTATCGTATGTCAGGGGTCGCAACCAAGCTGTCACTGCATGGCCACCATATTGCTGTATGTGAAATACGGCAAGAAATATTCGGAAATTGTACACAGAGACCAAAAATGGGTCTCAGTAACATAATAAACAAAACTAAACGATAGCTTACGACGCACGAAATGTTTCAGCAGTGATTAGTGGTCTTTACGCTACAGAAAATAGTTCGCTAACAATAATAAACGAAATTATGGTAGAACTTCCATAAATAATCCAGATTGAAGCTATACAACTTGAGTAATAAATGTCCATATAAAAATATAATTTAAAATGTTAAGTCCCAGCCCCTTACCTTAATTTTAAGACAGGTAGGTAGGTAGATATTAGATTAGATAACAAGGGGATTAACTGAAGTTTTTCACCTCCTGGAGCTCAGGCTAGAAGACTTATTGTACTACCCTATTGGAGTGTCAGCTATATTGACTTCCCAGATCCGTTACTTTGACTCCAATGTTAGGGTCCATTCCCAAGGTTTCCAGGGCAAGTCTATTCCTTTCAGCAGTACAACAGAATACGTGAGGCAGTCTCCTCTTCCTATTTGCACATTCGATATATAGTTTCGTCTTTGTAGATACCCACTTTGAGAAGATGTTTCCTGGGTGTCCATGTTCAGTTATTAGAGCAATTACTCTTCTGATTCCCGGTCTGCCAAGTTTGAGCAGAAAAGAGCAGAGGAAGTTGTTTGGATCTAGAATCACTTTTCTGGCTAGTTTTGTCCAGGGTAAGTTTCTCACTTGATGTCTTTCCTTAGCCCTTGTTTTAACCGATGTTTTAGCAGTACGTGTACTGACACCAATAACGGGCTCAAAGCCATTAAATAGGGTACTTTTTCATTTTTGGCTAGTGTTAGGTAGGCAGGCAGGCAGGCAGACATGTAGGTAGGTAGATATCTTTATTGATGTCAAATTATTAAGGTTATGACACAAAAATTTATTGCACGAGTCGTTGGCCTTGCATGCATATTTCAGATACAAATTAAAGGTGATTGAAAGAAACAAAAGGAAAAAGTAAAGAAAAAAAATAAATTGTCTCTCACTTAATGAACAAGTTTGATTTGGTTTTGTGCATTTTAAGTGTAAAATTACACATGCTTTTGTAGTTCCTCTGGCCAGTTCGTAGATACCAACATGCAGTTTGCTTCAAGTAGGAATTAATCACTTTTCTTTTAGTTTGATTGTTTACTCATTTACTGTGCACATCCCGCCTAAACATGTGCCCAGTATTCATTCAAACCACAGATTGGGCAGATTCTATAACCAGAATTTTCTATCATGTAAAAAAAGTCATGTTAATGGAACACATCAATTTTTTTTCTCTTTTCATATTTTTCCGCAAACCAATCATATCGTTTACTATCTGATGTGTTTAGAATGGCTTTTTACTGCGCCGTAAAATAAAACAACGCCTGTCAGCTTAAGATCCATCTTTCTTTTGCATTTTCACTCCTCAATACGTGTCCTGCTGACCTAGGAGGTTTTGGTCATAGATTCTGCAGAAAGCATTCAAATTCAGTTCCGATACAACATTCGTTATAGTGAAGTCTGCTCAATCAAGGTTACGCCTTACGATTTGTGGACTCAAGGAAAATAAAAAAGTATGTCTTGTGCGTGCTGCGTCTACTTGTAGGTATTAACCAACCAGAAAAATACTAAAAATCTAAATAGGTATGATAGGATGAAATAGGATACTGTCGCAGGGGATTTGGCATCGAATATTAGGTTAGCTCCCACAAGATGGTACCCCCTGAAGGGATAAGGTAGGAGGATAAATGGGCGGCCAGAACAGGAGCGACGGCACAGCAATAAGAGCATCCCTATGTTTCCAAATTGAAACAACCCGACAGGCAGGCTGGGACCCCTCACCACAAGACCGAGATTGGGGGGGGGGGGGCAAATGATAGTATATTTTTTACCTACCACGCCGTACTGAACATCTTCGTCGACACTTCCAACACTGAAATAAACCAACTTCTCATCCTTATGCATGAAGTATCAATGGGAAAAGCAATAGAGAACAGGAATTTTGGGTGATAAAAGAAACCTACTGTTCATTCACCGAGCGACCTGGGGAAACCCCAAAAAATGTATGGGTCAGGTAGACCGGCCACAGGAAATGAATCCGCGACCTCTCGAATGCGAATCATAAGAGAGAAAACCGCCCGAGTCAACCCGATCGATATAAGTAATAGTATTCCGAAAATTAAGCATATATTAATGTGATGTTAGGATAACCTTTCACAAAAAATTGTGAAAATTAAAAGGACAAGCTTTGTCTCGTAATAAAATACATTAAATTTTGAAAAAAGCTGATGTGTTCCGTTCACATGACTTTCTCTCCTTCTGTGTAACAAATTATTGTGCATAAGCCTATTCTTCTATTTACTTCATGTTAATCGAGAAAAAGTTAGCAGAAATAGTCTTATTACTTACTTCCTTGTAAGTAGAAGCGAAATATGGGAGTATCATAGACTAAAGTGAAGTCAAAAGCTGGTTCCTATGTGACTGAAGTTGCTTTGTTTGTATGGACACGAGTTGAGCAATTCGTGTATGAGAAAGTACAAGTTTTTCAAAGTTGAAACCAAAAACAAGGAATATCGCAAAAACGATCAACTCCTCGAAAAAATGTCCATAACATAAATTGTGTGTTTTAATGTGCTCTACATTTTAGTCTGGTAAGTTTTTGTCCACTTCTTACGGTTTAGCAGTTATGCAAAATTCATCCAGAATAAAGTAGTCTTCAGAGGCTATTCTCAGAAAATTCAAGATATATATATTATTTGCCAGGTAAATATCTTTAATATACGATATTTTAATCAAAATCGTTAGAGCCATTTTTGAGAAAATCAAAGTTTTCGAAAAAAGTTCCATGTAAAGGGTAGTTGGGGGTAGGGAAATTTTCTTGAAAAAATTCGTGTCGCATCCTTGGAAGATACCAAACTTAAATACCAACTTTGGTATTTAACGGTCTTTTCGTTTTTGAGCTATGCTGTCCACAGACACACACACGTACACACGGACATTTTTCCAATTTTTTTTTTTTGGGGGGGGATTCAGGGAGACCCAAAACATTTATTTCCGGTAAAATCTCGGTATCGAATATTGTCGCATGTGTCATTGGCGAGAGTTTAATTTATTATGTTTTAGTAATTACGAATTAATTAATCTGAATTAATTGGGATTTGAGCTTACAGATTCTTAGGAAAATACAAGCTTTGTTATAAGCTGATGAAATAACAGGATGGAAGCGACTAGCCTCTTCCGATGGCACTCCCAGTGGACTTTTGATGCCACCAACTTCCGTTCGGTTTACGTGCACATTCGCACTTTGACGTCACACAGGATATTCTAGAACATTTAAGCATTCGGTGCTGATTGGCTAAGTCTACCCACTATCAGGGCGTTGGTTCTTCATATTAGAAGAACGGCCACCATGTTGGAATGCCCTTCCGGGGACGCCACTAAATCTATTTAAGGGACGGCAAACCCGTCCTCCGGGGCTATTTTCTTTGACCGTCGGGGAACCTCTATTTGCTTGTGTGCGTCTTGAGGCGTCGCTCCGGGCTCAACCGGCCACCACTTTGACCACTTCTCACCTCCCCTAGACTCATCATGACATATTTCTTAAGGTAAGGATTTATGTTAGTAACTCCATAATGAGAATGATATTGGCCAGGATTAATAGAATAGTTTGCCATCCTCCACCTTTGTAAACCAAACATGCGTAACCAACAGATTATTTAATCTTCCTTAATATATTAGCTTAACTTAAGTCCCATTGTTATCATTGCTCTACCATCTACCTTCCTTTCACTACCCTCTAATAGCTATTCCCCCCTGTGTCCAACTTTAGTTGTGACATTTATGGTCGAGGCGCCGGCTCTTCCCCGAAATCAGCGTTTCGTTGGTGAAGAGTATGGTTCGATCCCGTACCTCGGTATATGTTGTAGCGCCGCCTTTTCAAATTATTATATTGTAGAGTTAATTCACAAATAATAGAGTTACACTGATTCTAACAATATGTCACCCAGAAACCCTGCCTCGATTTTGCATATGCATTGCAACTCTCCAGACACTTTCTTTTCCTACTATATTATTGCCAGAAATGGATATCGTAAATGTAGTCTCCTTGCCTGATGTTTCAATTTATACCTCTGTTTTCAATTTCTTTCAGTAGCTTACAATTTCAAAATTTTGCAATTAAAATACTTTTGTAATTTTATTTAATTGTAATCTTTAGAGTACATTTAAGGTGATTCTTCTCCCAAGCATCACAGTTTGCATTAGCCTCGAATTAGTTGCTTTCGATTTTTCAAAAGAACACTTTATTCAACTGCATTTTTCTATTTTGTAATTAATTTATTTAGCCTTTAAATGCTAAAGTTTATGGAAATAAAATTTGCAGATATCTTACGGTGTTACTGCAGTGCTTGATTTCCATTGGAATATAAACAGTCAATATAAGTTTTTTTTCAGTATGGCACTATATATGCGATTCGCAACATAATGTTTAATTTTATTGCTTCGATTATTATGTCACTTTAAAAATTCGATTTGTACTGACCATCAATGTAATCCCTCCCTCCCCCCCTTCCATCCTTGGGTTAAATACCATGATTTTTTCACTTAGATGTATGCAGTGACATGCATACGAGATGTAAAGTTTTCACTAAACATTTATGATTGCTCGTGCTTCAATGGAAATTTTGAGTATTAATCTGCACATGTGATCTTCCAACAATTCACTTTACCAAAATATGTTTATTTCAGCACCTATTTTATCGCTAGTTTATATTTCTTGGACTGTCACTTTAAACATTAATAGGTTTCTCTCTGGAGCGGTAATCTGTAAAATGATGTGGTTGCTTATCTCTTTCTATATTTACTACCGCCGCAGCAGTAGATAACTGTTTTGATGCATTTACGTGTGTTACTCATATGCAAGTATTTATAATTTCCAACTCTTGGTTCTGGAAAGCTGTAACAGCAACCCAGATAACTGTGTCTTAATCCTTTGGCCATTCTAAAAATAGTTTTATGAATCTAATAGTTCTGAAAAACCTTAAATTTCATTAGATACGTGCCTTTTTCATAATATTCTCAATAATTTTTATCGTGAGTTTATTCGTATGATAAATCCCTTATATACAACAACCCGCGTAAGAGAACAACTGTACAATTTGTAAATGTGCGATACAAGTGATAATATGATCAGTCTAGTTCAAGACAATTAGTAACAAATGTCCACCGACGGGATCTGTAGGTTTACTTTTGTGTATAACCTAAGATGAACTGTTAGACGCGTATAAGTTTACAACGCTTGCCCTACTTATCTGGTGGTCGAACTTGAAGTCGTCTTGGTTGGTTGGGTCCGGAGCGCCCCTTAAAAACATTCCCCCCATAAGCACCTTTAACAACCCTCCCCCAGAAAAGACCAGCACAAAGAACACTTGATTTGAAACAAAAAAAAACCGAGACAGCAGCAAGTGACCCCGAGTAACTACGAAGCCAACTACATCTAGACAGGATGCATAAACTGAAGAAGGACTATATGGTTTAAGTATATATTTGGTCATATCAAGTTAATTCTTATAATATTAGATATGTTTCGCTTATAGCTCAATAATAAGCTAAGAATTTTTATTATCATGCTTTTCTGCCTTCTAATACTCTGTTTGCTATGTTTAATAATATGTATGCATAGTTTAGCATGCCTAAGTGCTTAATATAATTATAATCAGATGTGGAGATAATATAGCCCCTAGATAAGCTTATTACAAACGCAACAATTTCAAACATTTTATTCCAAATCCGGTAATCATAATACTTAGTTTGTCATTCTTAGTCCCAGTAGCCAGGGGTAATTTAAAATAAATCAAAAGCGTATTTCAATAACACCAATAGTAGCCAAAATTACAATAATTGTACTTTTCATAACTAGGTATAAATGTTTAATGCTTACTTAAAAAAAAAAGAAGAGATGATTGAGTATTGATCATAAATAAATAAATAAATACGTAGCACAGTAGCTGATTCAATATGATATACATGAATAAAACAATATTGCTTAACGGTCAAGCAGTGTGTAACATAAGTAACCCTTTTTGTGAAGATGTATACTCTATCTGAATGCCTGTGTTGAAGAGAAAATATTGTTAATTATCATAACTCCAATATAAAACTCCGATAATGAATTATAGGAAGGAAACTTTATCGCTAGTTTAACAAACTCTCCTTGCTTACTTCTTGGAAAACCACTTAGAGCACAGGTTTGAAACAAAATATAAAGCTAAGATAATAATGTTCATAATAACAATAATAATGTTGATAAAACAAAAATAACCAATATTAATTTTACATAATAGTAATAATGTTTAATATGAAAATAAAGTGCTCAAGTAAAATAGTTTTACAAATAAATTGGCATTTTACCATAACAGAGAGATAAATATATTACTTAATCACTACATAATAATTAATAGTAAATTATAACATATACTTTCTTTAAATTGACTAAATAATTCACATTACGAATAAAAAAAAAATAGCAAAATGAAATTGTCGAAAAAAAAAATAAAAACATGTAAGACAGTAACAATATCCTTTTATTTCGAATAAAATTTTCAACAATTATTATATGTAAACTGCCAATTAAATAAATTATATTAAGCTTACTAACATAAGTAAGAACGTTGAATAAAAATAAAAACAATAGTAAAAATAATAATCAGAAAGGAAGATTTATTTTAATAGCTTCTAACTATTCTAACATAATTTTTAAAAAAGTATAATGGAGAATCACAGTAAGAACTGCTATAATAATAACAATAATAATAATAATAATAATGATAATGATAATAATAATAATAATAATAATAATATTTTATTAAGTAATGTTACAGTTAAAATAATGTCTTAAAATCGAAAATTTCAGTAGCGAAATAGTTGGATTTATATACACACAGATTAGTGATATGTTATTCGCACTAGATAACCTCGTGAAACTTAAAATCTGTTCTTTTTGAGGTATTTCCTGTTGCCAACTTATTTAAAGCCACTACTGGTACTAAAATAAAAACAGGATTGTATTAATAACTTTTATTTCTAATAGATTGTGTTGAATACTTTTAAATAAAGTCACCTAAAGTTTGTGTTAATTAGTAAGCTGAAATACTGCTTAACCATACGATTGAATGGAATCGCGATAAACTAAAGTAACATTTATTTAATACTTTTTTTTTCAAATCTAGGAATCTATGTTTCTAATCAGCATTATGCTTATACTTCACAACGAAAAATTTACAACTTTCATTGTTATTATTTTTTTCATTCAGCTATAATTGTAACTGCTGATTTTTTTTTTTCTCGTTGAAGGCTTGACCATTATGTATCCACTTTTAATCTCATTGTATAACAGATAGTTTACGAAATCAAAAATTTTATGACCGTGATTTTAGTAAAACTCGAAACAAATGGACACCTTCCTAGTTTGTTTCCTTAAATCTAAGTAAGCATATATTAAAGTTACCTTTACTGCAATTTTTTTTATCCATTGGCACCCATGATTTTAATAGATGAACGTCAGAAGATTATAGCTGACACTCATCAGTTTATTTTCGTTACAATTAACATACGAAAAATGTTCCACTTAGACAAATTAGCAGAAATTATTTGACCGTAACTCACTGACTTTTTAAAGTCGACCTTGTTCATTACAAATCTGATATAAGACTGCTTTAAAGCGGAAGTCTTCGCTGATAAGCCTTGCTCTTTCCGACAAAGCTTTAACTGCATCTCAGAAATTTCTCTTACCATATTATAACTTCTGTCTACTTTAATATTTATTAGTTTCATAATACCTATATTTTATGTACAGGATTTTACTTTGCGTTCAGATGCAATTAGGGACTAGCTTACTTTGATTTCCTTCATAGAGCATAATGCATAATTTTAATTGAATGTTTTTAGCAGAAACCTTCTTATAAATATATACAAGTGTTAAAGGGAACACCGTTAGTATATTTACTAGATTTTCCCTTGGATGTATTCCATTCTTTGAGTTACGCAATGGTTACTTTTACCTATCACGTGTGTGTGTGTCGTGTATTTTGGAATTATAATGTTTGTGCATAATATTGCTGTGTTTTTGTTGCTTATATTTTGTTGTTAAGTTTTGATTTCAGACGTGAGTTCTATTGCTTATATTCTTTCCCCCTACGATTGGTATGAGCTTAGGAAGCAATGTTGATCATCGGCGATAAGACTAGGTGATAATGCCAAATATGATGACCATGGATGTATTTTTCCGAGTTATTTCTTTCAAAAAGGTAAATTATTTTTATTTTCTTTTTGGTGTTCCGCTACTGTATTTATCCGGTATGCGTAATGGCATCTTGCTTTGTATTTTCTGGCGGATGACTGTTACCGCATCCTGTTGTCAATAGTTAAATGCCTTGAGATACAATATTTTGTAGACTTTCTGTTTAATACAATAAACATTACCGAGAGAATTTGCTCCTATACGTATGCATATGTCTGCTCATTATGGATTGTCAGAGTTTTCGTCACTATCGTTGATTTCGGAGAGTTTTGCCGTATGGCATTCTCCATGATGTTATAGCTGAGAATATATGTATCAGATTATTTTCCTTATGGCTAAAGCCGCAGGGCTCCATGAAGAGTTAAATCTGTGTGAGGATATTTTTATGAGAGGTCGATTTCCGATTAATTAATTTCCTGAGTAAACCGCGAGGTCTCATGAAACATTAATCGATGTGGACAAAAACCTTGGGATAGGTTATATTTGTAGTGAAATGTAAGGATTATTTTATTTGCTGGGGAAACCGCAGGGTCCCATCAGGTAGTAATCTAGGGAACATGTACTTTGGAAAACTACGCAGAGTTTTAATATTGAGTACACAAATGTTATTTTGTTGATGCGGGTAGCTCCCGTAAGATGAGTATAAATGTTGAGTTTTAAGTGTCCCGGGATAGTTAAACTAGTCGAGGAGTATGTTTAATGGCGGCACTCACCACCCGTCATTGTGATATTATGTAATTATTGTTGTTTACTTTTGTGTGTTTTAATTCTGACAATTCCTAATGTGTAAAGAAAAAGATTTGTTGACACATTAATTGCAATATTATATGGTTATGATTTTGCCATTATTTAAAGTAACAGATGAAGCATAATTAGCAATTTATTAATTATAGTAACAATTGAAGGATACTTCTATGTTTTGTATAAACAAGAAATGTACTGGAGACTCGGTATTTCTAATGTTTTTACATTGTTAAACATAGCTTCCTGTAGCAGTATTTTATTGCTATATCACGAACATTTTTAATTTTTGGTAAGTGATGTGTTCAAAATCAATTTGTACGTAATGCAACTCTGTACCATGCCTTTTAAGAAGATCGTTCCATGACTTATTTTGGTTTATTCAATATCTTATCATACTTGTGGATACAGTCGATAGCCATCAGGGTGTTATTGTTTGTTCAGAAATGTTTTTCGAAAGTGGTAATAACAACATTAACTATTTAATCCTTATTCTTTTGCTTTTTTTTTTTTTTTCTTATCTTTATTGGAACGTTATCTAACATGTATTTAAACCTTGCCATACTAATTTAAACATTATTGATTAACTGGAAGGGACGACCCTTTAACAATATAGCGATCGCGCATGCTATTTATTGGTGTATTGGGGGAGGGCGATGCCTTCTAGTTTATCTTTAGCTTTATAATGTAATTTATTTTAACTTTGAGAGGATATCGTTTCCGGTATTGATAAACTATGTTTCTTTTTCGAATAATTTTTGTTACCTCTAGTACCTTCGCACCCTATGGGTCTAATCTACAGTATTCATAATGTTTTTATTAGATACATTGACATGTTTATTAATATTGTATTTACTTACATCTCTTACATTTACTATTTCAACTTTCTGTAAACTATTTTGTCAGTCACATTTCTGGTTATTTACTGTCCAAAATTTGATTGTATGAATGTAACAGTTGCTCTGTTTCTGATGTTATGATTTTATCCTTCTACTAAGATCCATCTCATGTTATATTTACTAATGAAACTTTAATTGTTAGCTGAACAAAAATATCTGAATTCCACTTATGAATAGCAATACTTAATATTTTATAATATAATTTTTTTTTGTATTACACTGTCACTATCATGATTGTTTTTGTAACTTGTTTGTGTTCCGGTGAAACATCTGTGTAATGTGTTAGTTTGGTAGCACGAGTCACTAAATTTCAAATTTTAACCTCTGACACGTTGTCAGTGGCCTTTGAATGCATTGTCAGTTTTTGTTGTAATCTTACTCCTGCTACGCCGTATTGAATTACTCAACTTCATTATTACTTAAATGTTTCACGACCACATATTACTCATTTAATTTGCATTTTATGTTTGTCATCTTTAGATAATCTTATGTAGTAGCACCATCATTCAATTATGTCCTCCTATCTTTCACATGCGTACCTTATGGATTACCTGACGTGCCTCTCCCTCATCCACCACCTGATCTACCTCACATAAGTATTACTGCTTTCTCATTTTTTATTTTTCCAACCCTAATTCCCTTGTATTTGTTTCTCTTTCGAGTAATCCACACTAATTGCACTTGCACGGTGCTGACACACCATCCGTCAACAAGGATCTTCGTGGGACATCAAGACTGAGCACCACCTTCGACATTTCAGTTTACCCTGGGGGTGAACAATGGACTATATACCCCCGGAGGGATGTTACGAGTGCTCATCTTGAAGCCAGAACATTGTACTGCTGGACATTGGTTTTTCTTCCGGAAGCTTGGTGAGGATCGTACACTAAGGACACAATGTTATAGCGTGTGCTTATCTCCCTTTGGACACTGGCTGTGTCCCAAAGACTTTTCACAGACTGCGTTCAGCAAGTGTATAATTGTATCTGCAACATATTCGTCGACATTGTTTTCTTCTGTGTGTCCAAAAGTCAGAAAAACTTCCCGTGCTAGTATTCATTTAGGTCTCCTATGGAACTTGACCTCACACATTGTGGATTCAACGAGTGAACTTACCTTTCCCTCCTTCTGATAGGTACTTCTTCCACTCCCCTTGTACTTTTTTCTCTCTCTTTCAGGTGCTACTCAAATTTTGAAAACTTCCTTGTATATTTTATGTGATATTATAATTGTATTACGTTTTGCGGTGTTTGGTACCCCCTTTCAATATTTGTTTGTTGTTATACCTGATATTCTTGTTTTTTTTTAACAAGCGTCAGGGGCCGCTTTTCTTACCGTTCGGAGGTATGTCGCATGTGTCATTGGCGAGAGTTTAATTTATTATGTTTTAGTAATTACGAATTAATTAATCTGAATTAATTGGGATTTGAGCTTACAGATTCTTAGGAAAATACAAGCTTTGTTATAAGCTGATGAAATAACAGGATGGAAGCGACTAGCCTCTTCCGATGGCACTCCCAGTGGACTTTTGATGCCACCAACTTCCGTTCGGTTTACGTGCACATTCGCACTTTGACGTCACACAGGATATTCTAGAACATTTAAGCATTCGGTGCTGATTGGCTAAGTCTACCCACTATCAGGGCGTTGGTTCTTCATATTAGAAGAACGGCCACCATGTTGGAATGCCCTTCCGGGGACGCCACTAAATCTATTTAAGGGACGGCAAACCCGTCCTCCGGGGCTATTTTCTTTGACCGTCGGGGAACCTCTATTTGCTTGTGTGCGTCTTGAGGCGTCGCTCCGGGCTCAACCGGCCACCACTTTGACCACTTCTCACCTCCCCTAGACTCATCATGACATATTTCTTAAGGTAAGGATTTATGTTAGTAACTCCATAATGAGAATGATATTGGCCAGGATTAATAGAATAGTTTGCCATCCTCCACCTTTGTAAACCAAACATGCGTAACCAACAGATTATTTAATCTTCCTTAATATATTAGCTTAACTTAAGTCCCATTGTTATCATTGCTCTACCATCTACCTTCCTTTCACTACCCTCTAATAGCTATTCCCCCCTGTGTCCAACTTTAGTTGTGACAATATTTGGGTGCAATACAATACCTTCTCTATACACTATGTACATAGTACGTGTAGAGAAAGTAAAAATTGATATTTTTGGAGACTGCCAATAATTTTTCTACAATTATCAGGTATAATGCATTACATAATACATGTGTTTGTAAACTCATCTACAGTAAAATTAAACCTTTCTGTGTGGTTAATTTGTATTTGAACAATGAATTTAGATAGCAAAACGTTATTATTTAAATGCAAGCTATAATGTTGATGCATGGCAAAAGTATTACAATTATTGTGTATAAGCATACAGTTTAATAAAAAACAAACACACTGGTTTTTAGGATTTGGTCTAAAAATACAACTCATAGTTTTCATTATATCCCCTCATAATCCTAAAAGGGAACCGAAGTTATATTTTGAAATATTGGAAGGTATTAGTGGTGAATTCTGTATTATGCTACATATGCCGTTCTTCCTCCAATTCGCAAACCGTTATTTGTATCTCTTTCACCGTCAGGACAACTGAAGCGACTTAAATAGCTATAATCGTAAATGTGATACGTAATAGACAGGCAAAGGCAAACTTGGCGAGCTCGAGTCCCAGCAACTACAGTCAAATGTGCATGTGATAAAGGATGGGGAAGGCCCAAGTAAAATAGCCGGTGTGATGGCACGCTTGGATGATGACTGAAGTTCCAAGGGTTTTGCTCTTTATAATTTAAAAAGGCAATTGTTTTTTTGTGAAATTGAGAAGTTTTTAATAATGTTACAATAAAAAATAGATATAACTAGATTAATTTTATGACTGAAGGTTAGTGTAATACGAAATCAGAAAACAGTCCACTAATAATACTAAAACATTTGATTAACCATCTTTGTTGTATAAATACAGCACCATGCAATTAAGGGATAAATATCATTAAGGGGCAAGAAGACACTATAGAGTCTGCCAATTGACTAAAAATCATCTTTTTAATAATTGTAGGTGTTAATATTTTTACTTTCTATATATGTACTATGTAAATAGGTTATATAGGAAGTATTGTATTCCACCCAAAAATTCGATACCGAGATTTCACCGGAAATACATGTTTCAGGGCTCTCTGAATACAAAAAAAAGAGTATTTTCAGAAAAAGGTCCGCACCTGTGTGTGTCTGTGGACAGCATAGCTCAAAAACGAAAAGACCGTTAAACACCAAACTTAGTATTTAAATTTGGTATCTTCCAAGGATGCGACACGAAGATTTCCTAGAAAATCCCCCACCCCAAACTACCCTTTGTATGGAACCAATTTTAAACATTTTGATTTTTTCAAAATTGGCTGTAACGATTTTCATTAAAATCACTTATATTAAATGTATTTACTTTACAAATAAAATTTATATTTTTAATTTTCTGGGATTAGCTTCTGAAGACTACTTTATACTGGATGAATTTTACGGAATTTTGCTAAGCTGAAGAGATACACAAAAACTTACCGCACAATAAATTTAGATCACATTAAACACACAATTTATGTTATATACAGTTTTTCATGGAGTTGATCGTTTTTATATATTCCTTGTTTTGGTTTCAGCTTTAAAAACTTAATTCTTTTCTTGTACAGGAATTTGTTAACTCCTGTCCATACAAACAAAGGAACTTCAGTCACATAGCAACCAGCTTTTGACTATCACTTTGGTCCTGCCTTATTTGACTTCTAAAGGAAGCAAGTAATAAGACTATTTCTGCTAATTTGTTCTTGATTAGTATGTAGTAATTAGAAGCATTAGAGTTTTAACAATAATTGTTGCAGAGATGTAGAGAAAGTCGTGTATGGAACGCACAAGATTTTTTTCATTGATGTTCAATGGTTTTTAACGTTAATGTAGTTTAGGATTATCATCAATTAAATAAAGAAGTCGAAAAGATGGTAAAGCAATAAAAACTATGCAGTATTGTGAAGGAAAGGGTTCGATAGAACACACAGAATGCTAATACAACCGGATCACATTGGCAGGGCCGGCGCGGAAAACGCCAGATGCCCGGTCAATGCACACACCCGCATAGATTGAACTGCATATTGTAAAGCCACTTGTTTAACTGACGTTAACACGCCAGGATAAAAAACCACACTTTCAGTGTTCCTATTGAATAGCATTTTCTGCGATGTGGTGTGTAGAAAGGCCGTATTCAGGTTAAAATACTTCTCTGCGAGGGTGTTGCGACATTGTTTCCAGTCATGTTTCTAGCTTAGTGAAAAATATGCTCTCTAAATTCGCAGGATTTTAAACGGCAAGGTGAAAAAATGTGCGCTTAGCAAAAACAAAATGAGTTTCAAAGCTGCAGAGTAGAAAATACAAACAGGAACATAAGGTTTTGTGTTTTATACCGAGAGCAAACGATATAGTACTAACATGTATGCGTTGACGGGGAATATATCTAGAATAAAGTGTTAATTTAAGTGTAAGTTCTATTGTTTAAAAAACTAAGGGCCTATTCACATTAAAACGTTAATCAAATACAACGCGAACACAAAACCTTGTGGGAAGGCAAATAAATGGGATCTTCTACAAAGGTTTTTGTTGACGTGGACATAAACACTTTCGCAAAAATTGACACTAAAACAAACAGAAGTTAAGGGTAGCTTTACCAATTACGGTAATTATTTTATTTCATCTGGTTAAAAATTTTTAATTTGTATTTAGTATTAAAATTTTATTTTAAAGGTTTTTATAGTGTTCAACGCCCGTTTTTACTACTATGACACCATAGGCGATAACACTGATGATACATGGAATGAAGATGGAGCACCGGTGGAATGCGATGGCGTGGGAAAATAGAACCCGGAGAAAATCCGCCACAGCGCTGTTTTGTCCACCACAAATCCCACATGTGGTCACCTAGGATCGTTTTAAAAGCTTAATTAAGTAAATAAACTTACGAAGGGAATTTCCAGACGCTAAAATCAAACATTAGAATCTGGAAGCTTTCATGTTTGGGATTCGAGACAAATGATGTAATTGTTCCATTCATATAATAGTCTGTATTTATACTATATTTAAAAAAGCTTATTATTGTATCTACTTCATGCTAATCGACATAAACAATAATATAAATATTCTTGTTATATATTTCCTTGTAAGGAAAAGAGAAATAAGAGAACACACTAGGCTAAAACGGTGGTCAGATATTTTAAGAGCTAGTGGCTATGTAATGGCTTTTCTTCGCTCTCTTTCATGGCATGAGGAAAGATAACACCTGATGCGTATGATTCACGTTATTTTTTTCTTCTATTTTGCAACAAATTAGTCTTATAAAAGCATATTCTTCTATGCACCGCTTGTTAATCAAGATCAACGTTAGCAAAAATGGTTTTACAACATAATTTTTTATAATTATGTTTAAGTAGATAAGAGTTCCTTATAGTATTTAAGCCCCCGCTTTTACTACTGACGGCACCGCAGGCGATAACACAGATGATTCATAGAATAAAAATTGAGCGCCTTAGGAGTGCAATGGCGGGAGATCCCGGAGAACACACTCCCCTGAACCGCTTTGATCACCACAAATCCCAAATGGGGTCGCCTGGGATCAAACCAATGACGAGAGGCAAGTGGTCTAACCACTGGGTCACGGCGAGGCCAAATAAGGAAATACCCTAATTTAAAACGATAGTCAAAGCTTTTAATAGCTGGACTTTATGTGATGGCCTTAAAATTCCGTTCTATTTGCACGACCAGTAAGAAAAAAGAATGATTTTGGACTTCGCAAAATACTGTAATAGTATATTGCGATACAGTGAGGGAAGCGTATTGTTGAAAAGACGAAACCAAAGTATTTTCAATTTAAACACGCGTATATCGCATATTATTTTTCAACGATGAGTAGTAACACTAACTAAAATATAGCAATAAATCAATACAACTTTTGGATGGATGAAAATGACCTATGAGTAATAAACTTTTGGTAGTCGTCATGTGGTTTTTCATTGTTTTTTATAAACAAGGTTTTTTAGGTGAGGGTAAATTTTTGCTTTCTCTACGCGTTCTATGTACATAGTGTATACACAAGGTATTGTACTGCACCCAAATTAGGTTACGCACCGAATAAAAAAAAAAAAGAGTAATTTTAGAAAAATATGCCCGCATATGTGTGTGTCTGCGTATGTATGTGTGTGCGTGTGCCTGTCAGCAGCATAGCCCGAAAACGAAAGAAACGTTAAATACCAAACTTCCAAGGATGTGACACGAAGATTTTCAAGAAAATCCCGCAACCTTTCTATCATTTACATGGAAAATATTTCGAATATTTTGATTTTCTTAAAAATTTCTCTGACGGTTTTGATTTAAACCACAATAAATACCTGTATATCTTAAATTTTCTGGGAATAGCCTCTGGATGAATTTTGCGGAATTTTGCGGAATTCGTAAACCGTAAGAGGTAGACAAAACTTACCACACACAAAATGTAGATCTTGTTAAAACACAGAATTTATGTTGTATACACTGTTTTCGTGGAATTGACCGTTTATCAGATATTCCTTGTGATAGATTTCAGCTTTAAAATGCTTACTTTTCTCATACGGGAATTTGCCAACTCCTTTCCATACAAACAAAAGTATTTTAATCACATAGCAACCAGCATTTTAAAGATTTGACTATCGGTTTAAGCTATGGTGCTTCCTTTAAAACCTTATACTAATAAGGAAGCAAGCAATAAGACCCTCTCTGCTAATTTTTCTCGATTAAAATCAGAATAATAAGCTTTTTAACAACAATTTATTGGAGAGATATAGAGAAAGTCATGTGAATGGAAGACATCAGATTTTTATCTGTAGTACTATGATTATTGATTTGAGAATTTAATTATAGATAAAGTTATAATATAGGACCAAAAAAACAGAAGAAGCCTGGAAAGTGGGATGTTGCACATTAACTCCAAAGAAGTTAGTGTATAATAAAAATGATGAACAAAAGGTTAAATGAAAAAGGCTTGCAGATTAACGAAAATAATTTGTTAGCTTATTTTGTTCTGAAGAGTGACAGATTAAAATCTGCAGGCAGTTTGTGGTCAGAGTATTTAAATGCCGACGGCTGCTATAAAGTTGAATAATGGTATTGACATTTCATTATTTAGTAAATCAGTTCTTTCATGAAAAAGAAAAAAGTTGGTCATTGACCTACAATGTGTAGTATTTTAGTGTTTTATATGGTTTTTGTTCGTCCAAAGACGTTTAATAATTTTTAATAATTTACTTTCACATTCAATAATATATCATAATATATATGATAACTGTTTTATTTACCGTACGTATGCTTTTGGAGTGCATATCGGTATTCCGATTTCCTATGTTTCTATAGCAAACAGGTTAAATTTGGGAATATCAACAGTAACAGCAATATCGGTATCTTGGCAAGATGTAGGGGTACGGAGGAATGGCGGGAAAAATATTTGCCACAATTTTTTACCACTGCAAATGTAGGGATAGAAGCATGTTGGACGCTACTGGCAGGCACGGAAAACATGGGCGGGCTAGGTAAATTTATACTTAAGGCAAGACAGCTGAGATCTGAGGAGGCTGCCAATAGAGAAGGGGCGGGGGTGAATAAGATCAACAAAAGTGACTACAATGTTGTACATACATATATATTATGTCATACTTAGGTCACTGTTGGGCTAGGGTTGTATATATTATATGTATATATGTCTTTTAAGTATAATTATCTATTATAAGAGGGTGCATTTATGAAGGTGTACTCTGCTGTAAATTGAAATTGCTATATTTGAATATCTTTGTATCTTTATTTTCGGATTCACTCTTAATTCTTATTGTTGTTTAATATTGCTTTTGGCTGTGTATTTCCTTTGTCTTTTTATTTTCGTGTTTACTCTTTTAATTCTTTGTTGTGGTTGTTGTTTTAATATTGCTTGTAATGTGTATTACAAAAGCACGTACGGTCTGTGGACCCGTGCGACAGTTGAAATTCTATGTATGATATTGCTATGTTAATAAATACACTTATTCATTCATTCCTGTAGAAGAAATTAAGACACATGGCACAAAAAATTGTACCAAATGTTGGAAAATCTGCCATGCATAAAAAAGAATTACACATAAATTGTGGGTTTTAGTGAGATCCATTTTTTGTGGCAAGATATTGTATATTGTCTTGCGGTTTAGCTGTTATGCAAAAACCATCCAGAATGAAGACAATTTCATATACTATTCCAAGAACATTGAAGATATGAATATCTTAAATATTCATTTCTTGAATAGGGTATTTTTATCAAAATATTTGGTCAATTTTTAGAAAACCAATCTTTCGGTTTGGGGTCCCTCCCCTAGACATACACATGGGATACACACCGACCAAGTAACACATAACATGCAGATAGATATACGAATATATGAAACGCTCTCTTGTCAGTCATGGATACGAATTATTTCATTGTTTATTTCCTAGCTGTAATATTGTATAAACTATTTCATCCTCGTGACAATCTGAAAATTTCACTCTTTCTTCCAAAGGTAAACATTCACTCCTACAATAATAAATAAAAATATCCAATATGGCCTCGCAGCTCAGATATTAGAGCATTTGCTGCTGCATTAGGGTACCGTGTTAGATTCCCTGCTACGGGGAAATTTTTTTTTTATATTCAAGATGTTCTCCTATTCTCTCTAGAGTCTGGAAGTATGATTTATAATAATGTGTGTAAGCTGATGAATAAAATTTCCGATGTTTTATTCACATTATTTTCTCTTCCTATTTTGCAATAAATTATTCTTAGAAAAGCTAATTCTTCTATCTATGTGCTATCAGTATAAACATTAGTTGAATAATTGCATTACATAGTTCCGTCTAATTACAAGGAAAGTAAGGGAATACACTAGACTAAAGCAATAGTCAAAATCTTTACTATGGGCTGCAATTGAAACTCCCTCCTCTTTGAATCACTGGAATAAAAAAAAAAGGGGAATATGTATTCTATGTGCGGAAAATAAGTATATATATATATATATATATATATATATATATATATATGTGAGTCAAGATGTATTTTTAGACAGTAGATGCTAAAAGTAGGTCTTTTACCAGATGCCAGTAGTGTTAAAAGCAGATAAATTCTGTCACTCAGTGTATTAATGCAGCCAACTTTGGTTTGTGTGTCCAGTGTCATTCAAGAAGGCCATGGCTCTGAAAACTCGTATCGATCCATAAAATGACGCATGATTTTAATGTCATGAACATGGTATGTGCTGAACCACAGACGAAATTATGCAAGCAGTGGAGAGAGCAACATTATAACTACTACACTGCCTCCGTTATATAGAATGTTTTCGTTCTGTACAAGTAAATATGTTTATAATCATATGTTTATAAATATTGAGAACCATCTAAAAATGGTAAATGCCTCAAGTTAAAATTATTTTATATTGTTCGTAGGTTTAACACTTGTATCATAAATAACTATTATACCGCGCCTTCAGATGTATTCGGTGTTTAGCGCCAGAGGTTTTAAAACATGACGTCATTATTAGTTCAATGAGCCTCTTGTCTCAAAGGATAGGTGCTGCATCGGACCTTGGATGTATGCATTGCCGACTTTTTAAAACAGGTTGATTGTAATGGGCGGTGCAGAACTGTTTTTCACCAGGATATTTTGTGCGTTCTTTTCACGCGATATGGAAGTGACCACTGATCACAGAAATTTGCACGATTGAAAGTGCATCGATTGTAAGTTTACGAGACGCAAGCGAATGTTCCAAATGTAAATATTGGAAAGTTACGACACAAGTCCCATTTCACTAAGGTGACCTCAAAACTGTTGACATCCACCCGCCTTCTACTCATTGTTCGCTAGTCCTCTGTAAGAGACAATGTGTGAAAACTCGCTACCCAGTGACGTCATGCGCGGGAAAACGGCTGGTAGCAAAAGTACAGTATACCTGAGGACTCCTTTATTTAGAAAAAATGTAGTTACGAGTCCTGAAATGAATACGGTGCAATTTATAAATTTGTTATAACCATAAATATAAATAAACATCACAAATTTAATAACAAAACGTACTCCTTGCTTAGTATCAATCCAAAAATAACTAGAGTGGAGATCCTCCCTTTATTATTTTTTAATCTGTTTCCGTTTAAATATTATGATATAAATTAATAAAATGTCGTTGATTTGTCTGGATTAAACCAATCCACCATCCTTATACACCACCACAAATTCAGGAATTTTGTTATATTTTGTAAGCAAGATCTTTTACTTAGCTCTGAATTAAATACATCGCTTGTAATGTTAATAAATCTAGCAAAACCACCCAATTTAGTCAACAAATATCACTTCAAACATGTCCATTTGAACGAATTTACCTGCGCTTTAGAATGCACATTCCACTCACACGTTTTGATGGTTGCATATACAGCTAGGCTCATAAAGCCCTGTCTTGTTTTAGCTAGCTAGCTCCATGGCACGACAGCTCACGGGGAACCTTGGCCTACCGCCCGGCCGCTGCGTCCCCCATCTCGGTCCACTACAGACGTCATGGATGGGGTGCAGTATTGGAGGGTGAGACGTGGTCAGCGCTTCGAGCCCCTCCCGGCCGGTTAATGCGGTCCTCACGACCTGGAGCCGCTACTTCTCCATCAAGTAGCTCCACAATTGGCCCCCCCAGGGACCTCACGAGGCTGAGTGCACCCCGGTCCAGGTCTCCCAGCGGGGGGAAAATCCCCACGCCGGTACTGGGGATCGAACCCAGGTCTCCCGCTTGGTAGGCAGCTGCGCTACCACCGTGCTAAGGAGACGACCCCTGTCTTGTTTTTCCGTCTCAAATTGCCAGACCCCATGGCTAAGCTCGCTAAAATGTCCAGCTTTGATGCTTAGTCGCGCAGCGGAATGCGAGTTCGAGTCCCGAGGTGTGCGTGGGTATTTGTGTGCTTGTAAATGTATGTCTGTATATGTGCAAGTAGAAACGCCAAACTTAGTAGGACAGCATAAAAGTAGTGAAAAGGAGTAAAAGAAAAAAAAAACTTATGCGTTTAATTCACATGTCTTTCTCAGTATCTCTAACATATTATAGTTAAAAAACTTATTTTTCTGTCTACTTTATAACAATCGAGATAAACATTAGCAAAAATGGTCTTATTACTTGTTTTCTTGTATGTAAAAGGGAAATAAGGGAGTGCACTAGGCTACAGCGAAAGTCAACTATTTTAAAAGCTGGTTGCTTTGTGAATGAAATCAGTTTCTTTACACAGTCAGGAGTTTACAAATTTCCGTATTAGAAATGTTTAAAACTGAAATCAAAATCAAGGAATATCTAGGAAGTGGTTAATTACACCGAAAAATCTATATGACATAAATTGTGTGTTTTAATGAGAACTGCCGCACCATGTCCAAGTGGTTAAAACCTCTTACCAAGGCAAAACCTTCGATCCCAGGCGACTGTAAGTGGGACTTTTAGTGGACAAAGCGAAGGGCGAGTTTTCTCTGGTTTCCCCCGCCATCCCATTCCACTGGTGCTCTATCTTCATTCCATATGCCAGTGTCATCAACTGCGGTGCCGACTGTAATAAAAGCGGACATTTACCACTATAAAATAACGAGAACCACATGTTTTGGTTGACAAATTTCATTCAGAATAAAGAGGATTTCATACGCTATTCACAGAAAATTCAAGATATAGGACTTATTGCCATATAAATATCTTTGATATGTGATATTTTAATCAAAATTGTTACTTATTTTTGAGAGAATAAAAAATGTTGAAATATTTTCGTGGGGGATTTTTCTCAAAATCTTCGTATTGACTTTTCGTTTTTGAGTTATTGTGTTCACAGACACGCACATACCATTTTATAATTTTTTTTATACCGAAGACCCTAATACGTGTTAGTTAAGTGAAATCTCGGTATTGAAGTTTTGGGTGGCGTGCAATGCCTTCTCTACATATATACAATGTACTACGTAGAGAAAGTATTAATGAAATTGTCCTAGAGGGGAGGGGAAGATGAAAAAAAGGAATTTGAATATTACGCATTAATAATTTGGGTTATATGTTGTTACGAAGAAAAGATCTTCCAGCAAAGTATTCCTTCTCCCTTGCACAGATGGATATTTATGAAATGCGGTGTTACGTTGCACAGACCGTCCTTGCTTCCAGGATATTGTTGCCATAATCTTCCTTGCCTCATGAGCCCTGTACTGGAAACTTACGTGGTGGAACAAAGCCTTGATGCTGCTTTGAATTTTAAATTTCGCATCAAAGTAAAGCAACCGCGCTTCATCTACAGTCACAAATCGACCAAAAAGCTTTTTGGATTTTGTCTTGAGAACGCAGACTGGCTTCTGAGTAAAGCACTCTTGCACTTTGTTCTGGGATTGCAAGGTATTACTTGAATTCTCCCTAATACTTTATGAACAAGGCCAAGAAAAGAACAATAAATTCAGCTGCCAGATAACGCTACCCGTTATTAAGTATCGCGGCTTGTACCTCAGTTGTTTGTGTGCCTTCTTCTAAATAAACAAAATTCTTTTTGGATCAGATTAACGTTATAATATTACAATAATATTTATACTACTAACATTTTAGACTTCAAGAATAAAAAATTAATTTTGTGTCTTTTTAAATTAAAGCGAAATATTTAACTCTTGTATATCGTATTATATTTTACAACGATAGTATTTTCGTTCATCTATCCTTTTGTCATGGAGGAGGATTGGATTTCCTGCAGTGAGTGCTGGTATCTTGTCATTATCAAACAGTACAACAAGTAAATGTTTAAATTATTTATGTTACAACATATCTTATTGCCAGAAAGACTACTTACTTATATAAAAATACATAAATTTAATGGAAGAATAAACATTGAAAGATAAAATTCTAAATAATACATAACTTAAGTTCCATAAAGTGATGAGCTGTACCTGTTCTAACATATGATTGTGAAAATTAAACATTGGAACTGTTTTAAAACAGCGTAGTTTAAAATTGAAACCAACAACAAAAACTTACATGTCTTAAAGTATATGTTTTAACGAGTTCTGAACTATGCGGTAAGTTTTTATCTATTACAATTTATCAGTTAAGCAAAATTCATCCAGAATAAAGAGATCTACAGAGGCTATTACCAGAAAATTCAAGCTGTAAATTCCATTTTCAATGTAAATATGTTTATTATAAGGAATTTTAATCAACGTTGTTAGTGTAGCCCGCCTGGGTGGTGTGGTGGTAGTGGGCCTACTCGCATTCAAAAGGTCGTGAGTTTGAATCTGGCTTAGGGTGAGTTGCGCTATCCTGAGAAGATGAATGTCGAGTAACTTTAAACTCCATGGACCCCGAGATCATTAGAGCATCATTACACCAATTTCATTCATCGTCCGATATGACCAACCAGGTTAAAGGACGTTAAGCTAAAAATAAAAAATCAAACAAAAAAATCGTTAGTACCATTTTGAGAAAAGATGTTTCATAAATAGGGTAGTTTGATGTGGAGAAATTTTCTCCTAAATCTTTGAGTCGACTCTTTTTAAGATACTGAACATAAATACGAAGTTTGGTATTTAACAGCCCTTTCCTTTTTGATATATGCTAACCACAGATGCAGATATGGACCTATCTCTAAAAATGCTTTTATTTTTACTCCGAGAACCTCTAAATATATATTTACAGTTCAAACACGACATCGACTTTTTAGACGAAATACAATACCTTATCTAGCGACATGTGTATCTATGTACCCACATGCTAAATAATGTAAAATTGTTTTGAGTATGGAAAAGAGTTGAAAAAGGATTTCGAGTAAACATGGTTTAAAATTTGGGGCTACCTGTTTATAAGCACACGCCTGCATATTTAAAGTTTCAATTAATTGGTGGCTAAAGTGCGCCAAGTGTGTAAAACGATATAATTTCTTTAAGTTTAGAACTGATATTATTTTATTGTTGAAAAGGTAATTATTGAACCGTTCACAATTTTACTCAAATTTCACACCCTTTTTTTTTTTAAGCTTAACGTTCTGTAAATGGGAGATCGTAACAGAATATGAATGAAATGGATGAAAAGCTGCACCAGGGAGTACTTACAGATATTTAACATTCTGTTTTCAAGATAAGGGAAAAACTTCAGGCAAGATAGTATCCAGTTAATTAACCCTAACTGAAATTCGAACTCAAAATCTCTTGAATGGGAGGCAAATACGGTATCTCCAAACTACAGAGGAGTGTCAATTATTTGAAAACATCTAGTGTTACTTAGAATTTTGATTTATATCATGCTGTACTAGACTATGTGTAGCTTATATGAATTCTTATCAAATTTAATAAGAACAAAGAACTTCAATGAATATTCACAGAAATATCTTCATCGTACAAATAATCCATAATTGTGAGATTTTAATACAAATTATTATAAATTTTAATTAAAATACTTTAAAAGTATCTATTGAAAGATATTTTTATGCGGTGGACCGGATTCCAAGGGTAAATATAAACAAAAGACCTCTCCTCCGAAAAAGAATCAACATAGCCCAAATTCGATTCCTTATCAAAAGATGTAACTAGGTGGTGTTAAATTATGTGTTGTTTACAGAGAGCAGATTGAAAAAAAAAATACAAACATTGGGAATTCAGAGTAACTTAGCTTTAAACTTATACACTGTATTATCTAGTAATTTTATTCACCTAAAATTGGTATCATCAGCGGAAGGTACTGTTAAAAATTAAACTGATTTCCGTTTAGTCCAATTTATTATTATTAGAATTTGTATTAAATTTTCCTAAAGTCAGTCTGCAGAAACATATACATATACAGTCGTACATGAACAGATAGGTAAACATTGTACCAAATAATATATCGTAACCATTCCTATGAAACTTAATCCAATTTTTCAGTATTTGTGAAAATTTAATCACTGAAATTCTTTGATAACATTGCAGCTTTCACTATGGAATTAAATAATTGAATTTATCGGTAAAAAGTAATACAAAATACCATAAAAAATATGCGAGAAAAAAAATGTGTGCCATCGACATAACATTCTCTAACCTTTCTGCAAAGCAAATATTCTTTCAAAATGTATTATTTTATCTACATAATGCTAATCGAGATAAGGAGTAGCAGAAACTGTTTTAAAACTCGAATCCTTTTAAGAATAAGGAAAATATGGATATACATTAAGG
Source organism: Hymenopus coronatus (assembly GCA_030762935.1). NCBI lineage: Eukaryota > Metazoa > Arthropoda > Insecta > Mantodea > Hymenopodidae > Hymenopus > Hymenopus coronatus. The sequence goes on from CM060895.1 coordinate 85,539,160, forward strand.
TAAGGTACACGACAGACAAATCTTTTAAAAACTGGTCGCTACTGGAATAATTGAAGTTTGGTTCGCTGTGCAAGGCCAAGAAATAAACAAAACACAGATGACAAGAAATTTAATCCCGTTTGACAAAAGTTTTCACAAAAAAATGTACATGACAAACTCATTGTTTTAACGAGATCTACATTTTTTGTGTCTCGCTTGTTATAAAAAATTCAGTAAAATTTATTATATACATAATATTATATTATTTTTGTTTAAGATGTAGATATCTCTAATAAACGTAATTAATCCATTTCGTTAGAATTATTTTTAAGAAAAACAAAATATTCAAAAGGGTAAAGGGTAGTTTGGTGTAGGTGAACTTTCTTGAAAATGTTCGTGCCTCATTCTTATTAAAATATTAAACTTAAGTACCAGTTTGGTATTTAACGGTCTTTTAGTTTTTGAACTTTGATGTCCACAAACAGACAAACAGATACAGACAGGTTTTTTTTTTTTTTTTTTTTTTTTGACTCAGGGAACTTCAAAGAACTTTTTGGTGCAATACAATGCCATCTCTATACACTATGTACTCAGTACGTGTAGAGAAAGTAAAAATGAATAAAGAAAAACTACAATTTTTTATTGTGATAGCCTAGCAAATACTACTTAAAAGTTATTTAACTTATACAGCCCTCCAACCTTTCCATGCCGTATATTGTGATTATCCGTTTAAAAACAAGATACATTCAACAAAATAAATGACTTGCAGTAAATACACATTTGAGGAAATGTATGGGGGGAATTAGACAAACGGTCGAAAATTCAGAACATTTTTTATTATGTTTGTACCTTATATGTTCATTCTACACTTTTGCTTTAATATGCGTAATTTATAAACACCGTTATGTCATTTAAATAACTTCATGCTATTTAGGTAGGGCAACACTTTTTTTTCAACTCTTTTAAAGCTATTTTTCACACAGAATCTTTGTGCACTTCTGCTTATTTATTTTACGTGCCTGACATTTTTAGAAGAGCATAATGCAAAAGGTATAAATTACGATTCACATATTTTTCTCTACATTTCGGTAACATATTGTTGTTGAAAGATTATTCTTGAACCTAATCCATGCTAATTGACATAAATATTAGCAGTAATGGACTAATTTTTGGCTTTCTTGTAAATAGAAGGGAAATAAGGGAAGCACTACACTATAGTGAAAGTAATTTTTTTTTTAAAAGCCGGTTGCCAGTGAGCAAACTTCGTTTCTCTGAATCGCCAGAGACTAATAATTCCCGCACGATAAAAGTTTTAGTACTTTAAAGAAAAACCAACAACAAGAAGTATCTCGGAAATGTTCAATTCCATGAAAACAAGTCTCACGTGTTCCATTCACACGACTTTCTGTACATCTCTGCATAAAATTATTGTTAGAAAGCCTGTGCTTCTGTTTATTTCATGATAATCGAGCAATACTCTTATTACTTTCTTCCTTGTAAGTAGAAGCGAAAAAAGGGAGTACCATACGTTAAAGTGATAATCAAAAGCTGGTTGCTATGCGACTAATGTTCCTTTGTTTGTATGGACACGAGTTGACAAATTCCTATATGAGAAAGTATAAGTTTTTCAAAGCTGAAACAAATTACAAGGAATACCTAAAAAACTATCAACTCCACGAAGAAAATGTATATAACATAAATTATGCGTTTTAACGTGCTCTACTTTTTTGTGCGGTAAGTTTTTGTCCATCTCATGCGGCTTAGCTAAGGCTTCGTGTCGTTGGAAGATACCAATCTTAAATACCAAGTTTGGTTTTTTATTGACTTTATTTATACTGTTCAAAAATTCCCGGACCTTTTTCTAAGTTATAAAGTGAACCCTAAAACATGTATTTTCGGTGAAACCTTTTTATCAAAAATTTTGGTGTAGCACAATATCCTACCTACCTATGTACTATTTATATACCGTAAATAAGAAATGCAAGTATCATTTTTCAGGATATGAACGAAGGTTTTCAAGATCTCCAACCCCAACTTAACTTTACATGTAAAAATCGAAATAATTTTCTCAACAATGGGTGTGGGGGTTTTGATTAAAATGCCCCGTATATTAAAGATATTTTATGTCAAACAATATGTAAATACTGAATTTATTGAGTACAGCCTCTGAACTTTTTTTTATTCTGAATGGCATGTGCAGAACTTAAAACGTAAGATATAAACAAAATAATTACCTACACAAAAAATATATATCTCATCAAAACAAAATTATATCATATACATTTTTGGTGAAACTATTTCAGAGACATTAGTTGCTTGTTTAATTTTCTAATATTTATGCTTTTCTCAAAGGGGAAATTGTCATTCTTAATCTTTTATCTTGGTTATACAAAAAGAAGGGAACTACAACTGTAGCACATATGGACGTGTTTTGAAAGTATAACTGTCACTTTAGCGTAGTGTAAACTTTTATTTCCATATAATTACAAGAAACTAAGTAATAAAATCATTTCTACTAATGTTTATCTCGCTAATGATTAAATAGCATGATGTAGATACAACAATAAGGTTTTGAAACAATGGTTTGTAACAAATATGTAGAGAAAGCTATATGAATGAAACGCATCATTTTCTTCATATACTACATTTATCTTCTTCATATATATAGCCAAATGTTTGCAAATCCTGACAGCCAATTCCAATCTCTTTCTATAATATCGTGAGACACAGATGAACAGTACTAGCGCATGAACAAAATGGCGAACTATTAAACTATTCAAACTAATAAAATAAATATCTGATATCAGAAATTATTTGTTAAAAATGAAATATGTTTTAATTATGTATAATTTCAGGTTTTCACGGTGAGCTTTGTTTCAATGGTATATACCTACATTTATATTTTTTCTACATAGTACTTGGTACGTTGGCACATAAGGTGTTGCATTCACTCAAAAATTCGATAAGAGATTTCACTGAAAATATACATTTTAGGGTCCCCTGTATCCAAAAAAAGCATATTTAGAAAAAGGTCCAGCTGTATGTGTCCGTGTGTCTGAACACTATAACTCAAAACAAAAAGTTTCTAAAATAACAAACTTGGTATTAAAGTTTAGTATCTTCCAAGGATATGACACTAAGATGTTTGAGAAAATTTCCCCCGCCCCAAACTACCCTTTAGATGGAAAAAAACTTCGAAGGTATTGATTTTCTCAAAATTCGCTCAAACGATTGTGATTAAAATACCGCATATTAAAAATATTTATATGACAAATAAAATGTATATCTTGAATTTTCTAGGCATAGCGTCTGTAGACCTCTTTATTCTGGATGAATTTTAGTAAATTGTGCGTAACTAGTAGACCTTAAGAGATAGACAAAGGCTTAAAACACAAAAAAATGTCAACCTTGTTAAAACACAGAATTTATGTCATATAAGTTTTTTTCGTAGAGTTGACCATTTTTGAGATATTCGTTATTTGTTTCAGATTTAAAATATTTAAGCTTTTCCTCCACGAAAAGCTGTAAACTCCTAGGCTCTGCAAAAAAAGGATTTTAACCACATGACAACTAGTTTTTAATAGATTTGACTGTCCTTTTAACCAAGTGTATTCCCTTATTTTCCTTCTACTTATAATAAAGCAACTAATTAAGACTATTTACATTAATATTTATGTTAATTATCATAAAGTACAAATAAAAATATGCTTTTTAGCAATGTGTTACAGCGATGTGGAAAAAGTCATGTGAACGGAACACATCAGATATTTTGGTTACAGGGCACCCTAAAAACTCTATTGCCGTCGAAATTTCGGTGTCAGATTTTTCGGTGGAATGCAATACCTTCTCTGTACACTATAATTATAGCAGTGTAGAGAAAGTAAAAAGTAATATGTCAAAATGGTATGATATAATCAACAAATTCTGATGTTCCATTTTTCTATGCTCACCGTATATGGTAAAGAAACACAATATTGGATTTTTAGGTTATAAATGATTAATTCTTCCTTAGTTTAAATTCTAAAATGTGCGAAAGTATATAAACGAATTTGCTGCGATAAGGATCGGTTTGTGAGGTCGAAATCGATAAAGGTCAACCAAGAGTCTGCGACCTTTATCGGTCCTGTAACCTGACTTGAGCCACTTGTGTTAAAAGCGAAGCTGGGTGCGGACGGATATTGAACTATGCTTTTCTACTTAACGTTTTCCAAAGAGCTTTCCCACTTTTCTTTTAAATCTTAAGGAAAGGAGGGAGGGAGCATGTCATTAGCGGGACCACAAAGAGGGTAGCAGAAGAAGGAGCGGAGTGGAGTTTCCAAATGAGAACTTTCTCCCCATTCATCGATCATTTGTTGAAAACTATCAACTTCAATATGCATCAAGTAACTGTTGAATACGTAGTAAGCCAATAAGCGTTTCTACATTTTACTGCCTTCACAAAACAAACAAAACTCAATCTGTGATTTGCTTATCAGTAAAGCATATATGTCTGCTGGTTTTGAAAACACAGCATGCTATTTTATAGCTATCCTGTGGACATCCGGAAGGTCCGTGTTCGATAGGAAGGCTAGGCCACTTTGACCAAGGTTGTTTTTCGTAGTTTGCCTGGGTCGGTAGGTGACCACTGGGATGGTTTCCCTTTTACCAAGAATTTCCTGTCCATTATTTACTTTTATGTTTCAAAGATGTAAGACCAAGATTGTCACAACAGGAGGCGTTATACTTTTTCTATTTTTCTTTCTTTTTTGTTTTATATGTTTGACATTCGTTTTATTTCTTTCTTAGATATACAAGCGCGCTTAACGAGCCATGTGCTAAGTATTTCTGTAATAACTTTAATAATCCGATAATAACGACATTTAAATCATCCACTTCTTTGTTTTTCCTTTGTTTTTCTTACACCGATAATGGGAAGTGAAATATATCTGTGGGGATACAGGATAAGTACGGTAAGTATTCAGCATCAAATCAGCGAGATTATTGTATCTTTAAACAGGATAAGCAGATCTGAATCCAGCCCCACAAAGGGTATAACGCCCCCCAGGGAGGTCTTTATACCACGCCGGCCAGCAGAAATCTGAGGGGCAATGGGAGTTACACAGACATTTGATGCATTTTAAAACTATTTTCATAACAGTAGAAGTCTTACAGTAAATGAGTTTACAATTTTTTTTGTCGTTTGTCATATTTTTATATTAATCCTAATTATTGTAAAAGAATTTAACTGTTCGTACTCTCTAAAATTCTTGATTTTTCAAAAGTTAATTTATTTCTCAAAATTTGAGCATTATTTCGAAAAACAATATCACCAATTTGTTTAATATACAATGTGTTTTGAAACACCAAACAAAAGTGACCTTGTTGGTCATACCGTATGTGATACGTGAATATAATTATCAGCTCTAAATTCTGCACATACAAGAACTGCCATAAAATCACCAGTCGTACATAACTAGATGGCACGTGCCTGGTCCACTCCAAAGAGAGATGCCGGTTGGTAGCGAAGGTTCCAGTCGCGTGGTGTAGGCGTGGGCAGGTCACCTTAGTCATGGAAAACCTGGCATGTGGGTGTGGTGTATGACAACCGTTGTTCCTTCGCTGCGTAATCATAAATGTGTGCGATTTTTAAACACACATAACGCTTTAAATAGAGTTTGAAAGTTACAAAATAAAATTTTGGACAAGTCAAAGTGTAAGCTAATCGACTATCATCTTCATTTGATGTTTTGAAACGTTCCATATTTTTGAGAAAAAATTAAATTTTTGAAAAAAAATAAATTTTTGAAAAAAATTTGTCAGCAGTTCCATCGCGCGTACTTTTTTTTAGTATGGAAAGGTGTTGGAAAAAATCTTGCAAAAAAAGAAGGCTTAAAACTAAGAAAGTTTAAAATTCGTATTATCTTATTTTGTTTCTTAATAAAATTATATGAATTCCAAACTTTAAGTATATAGTTTTTCTACACTTAGTAAACTTTTTCCAGTAAACTGCAATGCACATACTTATTCATAGTCATCACAGATATCGCTATTTTCTCGCGAACCTTCTGTCAACACTTTTCCAGACTGAAAATGTTCCACATGATTCAAAATTTCACTAATGTGTTTCAATATTTTTATACTGTCTCTCAAAAACACAAAAAAAATATATCCAGAGTATAAAGAAGGTTTTGTATTCCATCTGAAATTTCGATACCTAGACTATCATCGGAAATTTATGCTTTTAAGGCACCTTGAATTGAAAAAAAAAAAAAAATTTAGAAAATGATCAGTGTATGTGTGTGCGTGTGTGACTGCATAGCTTAAAAACGAAAATTCCATTAAACACCATTAAGTTTAGTATTTCCCAGAATGCGGCACCTAGACCTTTAATAAAATCTCCCAACACCAAACTAACTTTTACATGAATCATTTTCCAAAATTGTGATATTTTCAAAAATGGCTCTAGTGACAGTAACATATTACTTATTTAAGACTATGCATAACAAATAAAATGTGTAGATGTCTTGAACTTTCTGGGATTAACCTCTAAAACCTCTTTTTTCTAAACAAATGTTGATGAATGCGTAACTGGTAGACCCTAAGAGGAAAAACTTTTGCACAGAAATAAGATCTCACTAAGACATATAATTCATATTGAATCATATACGATTTTTTGTAGAGCTGACCCTTTCTAAAATATTCTTCAGTATTGCTTTCAGATTTCAAGTATTTTAAACTTTTCTTATACGGAAATTTATCAATACCTGGTCATGCAAATAAATGGCTTTCAATCACATGGCAACCGGCTTTTAAAATATTTGACACTCAGTTTAGCCTATTGTATTCCTAATTTTCCTTCTGCTTACTGGGAGACAAGCAATAAGACCAATTTTGATAATGTTTATCTCCATTAGCATGAAGTAGACAGAAGAACAAGCTTTTCAGCAATAATTTGTTACAGAGACGTAGAAAAAGACAGGTAAATAGAATAATCAGATTTTTTTTGGAAATAGTGCTCTAATTCTGATAAATTATTAAATTTTAAAAATCAAGAGTTTTTGGAAAGTATGCGAAGTAGTAAATTTCCACATTAATTAGGGCTAGTATAAAAAATATAATGTAAAAGATCAATTTTAAACTCCTTAACTGTAATACTGGGCTTTATTAAAACATTAATTGTAAAAATGAACCACGTGGCTCAGTTTTAATAGATTGATGAAGTTATACACTGAAAAATTATTACTTAAATAACCATACAAGCTAGAGTTTTAATACATGCTAAAATATTACTATTATCGTGTGCAATAACTGATATATTTTAAAAACCAGCTTATATGCTGCAGATTTTCCAAATTTCATAGATGGATGACCCACAAATTCGATAACACAAAACCGAGGAACTGTTATTTATTTATATAGTGTTTAATGACAAATCTTTAATTCACCAGTGATATTATAAAATAGGGGTAGTTGAGGCAGAAACCCCCTGGTACCCAAAAGTATCTGACATTCAGAGACCCTGGTGTCCGAACCTGAACGGTGGAATATGTAATTTTTAGTTGAAAATTTGCTACACCGCTCAGGTTTGGGTCGGGCTCTGTCCTATTCAGACCGCACGCGTAACTCAATGAAGTTCCGGTAACCCAACGATAATATAAAAACTTTTCTGCGTTCTGCATGCGGCAGGTCAGCAAGTCATTGCCCTCCGAAAACGAATTACCGCTAATGGTATTAAACGAGTGACATTGTGAGCACGATAACTAATGCTGCTGGCAGTTCTGACACAACTGACATTTGCCCCTAGAGAGAGTTTTAAAAACTTTCTCGTGCGATGCAATCACACCTATACAACGCAGTTTAAAATACACAAGATAGAAAAGGGCGTCGCAAACTCCAAAACTGCCATTAATTTTACAGCGCCACAACGTTAAACAGAGAAACGGCACTTGCGAGGATCCACAAGATACCAGGACAAGACACAGCTTTCCTCTCTCGGCAATTTCCTATATCGTCTCGACATTAACCCCTTCAATAGCCGAGATATTTAGTGCGTTAGTAATGGACTGGCCATCGTCCAAAGTCAAACGCCGCGTGTCCCAGCGTCTGCAGTGAAATATGTCTGCGGCAAAGAATGGGGAGGGCCCAAGTAAATTAACTGGTGTGATGGCATGCATGGATGCTTAATAGTTTACATTTGTCTGCAGTTGCATAGATTTTGCTGTTTGGTATTAAAAACGCCATTTTATTGCAAACATATTAATAATTTTACATTGAAAAAAAAAACATTGTAGTTATAGCTGTTTTATAAATGGGAAGAGTTCTACGCTGCTGCGAATGAGATGCGTTATTGTGTTCTGCGTTGCCAGGTCGCACACACAGCATGCAAATCTGCCAGGCGACATAATGCTTATTCATGTACATTATGAAAACTATTTGACCTAAAAATCAGTGGTTTTTACGGTTCTGCTACGAACATTACTCCTTCCTCGTGAATTATTTTTTGCAAAATTTGAACATATTTTCTTAGCGCAAGTGGTATTTACGATAGACTGAAGCACTTAAGAGTGTTACTCCCAGGTAAGCGCGAATGCAATATGTCAACATAACAGCACTCCGATTGGCGCTCAAGAACAAACCTCATCCCATTTGAAAGTCATTGTAGTCTAACTTTATTGCTGAAGGTTAGTGTAATATGAAATGAGAAAAGGTGCTCTAAAAATATTACAATCTTTAATAAATCATCTCTGTTGCATATATGCAACACCATGGACTTAAGAGCTAATCCAATGATAAAAAACAAAACCTTTCGGCGTTCTGCATGCAGCAGGTCAGCAAGTCGTTGCCCTCCGAAAAGGAATTACCGCTAATGGTATTAAACGCGTGACATTATGAGGACGATAACAAATGCTGCTGGCAGTTCTGACACAACTGACATTAGCCCCTAAAGAGAGTTTTAAAAACTTTCTCGTGCGATGCAATCACACCTATACAACGCAGTTTAAAATACACAAGATGAAAGGGGGGTACTGGCGTCGGCAACTCCAAAACTGCCATTAATTTTACAGCGCCACAACGTTAAACAGAGAAACGGCACTCGCGAGGATCCACAAGATACCAGGACAAGACACAGCTTTCCTCTCTCGGCAATTTCCTATTTTGAAATTAACCTCTTTCACTTTTCTCTACATGTACTCTGTACATAGTGTATAGACAAGGTATTGCACACCTCTCAAAAATTCGATACCGAGATTTCACCGGAAATATATGTTTTAGAGCCGCTGTATCCAAAAAACGGTCCGTGTGTGTCTGTGAACACGATAACTCAAAAACGAAAAGTCGGTAAAATACCAAACTTGATATTTAATTTTAGTATCTTCCAGGAATGCCACACGAAGATCTTAAGAAAAATCCGCTCACCCAAACTATACCCTTTACATGGAACCTTTTTCGCAAATGTTGATTTTCTTAAAAATGGCTCCAACGATTTTAATTAAAATAGCGTATATTAAAGATATTTACCTAAAAAATAAAATGTATATCTTTAATTTTCTGGGAATAGCCTCTGAAGACTACTACATTCTGGATGAATTTTACGGAATTTTGAATAACTGCTAAACCATAAGAGATGGACAAAACCTTACCACACAAAAAATGTATATCATGTTAAAACACATAATTTAAGGTCTATGCATTTTTGTTTCGTGGATTTGATCGTTTTTTAGATATTCCATGTTTTTGTTTCTGCATGGAAAAACATATTTTTCTCATACAGGAATTTTTCAACTCCTGCTCATACAAACAAAGGAACTTCAGTCGCATAGCAACCAGCTTCTGACTAACTTTAAACTATGGTACTCCCTTATTTCGCTTCTACTTACAAGGAAGCAAGTAATAAGACTATTACTGCTCCGTTTTTCTCGATTAGATGAAGTAAATAGAATTTTGTTGCAGAGATATAGAGAAACTGGTGTGAATGGAACACATCAGATGTTTACTCTCTCTACACGTACTATGTACATAGTGTATATAGAAAGTATTGTATTGCACAGAGATACAGAGATTTCACCGGAAATTTATGTTTTGAGAACTCCTGATTAAAAAAAAAAAACATTTTTAGAAGAATTTTCGTGTGTATGCCTGTATGAAAAACGTGTTAAATAATAAACTTGATATTAAGTTCATTATCTTCCAAGGATGTGACACGAAGATCCTCAAGAAAATCTCGCCATCCCCAATCACCCTTTGCATAAAACATTTTTCGAAAATGTTTATTTTCTTAAAAGTAGTTCTAATGATTTTGATAAAAATAACTTAGTTTAAGATATTTTTATCACAAATGGAATATATATGTTGAATTTTCTGGGAATAGCCTCTGAAGACAACTTTATTCTGGGAGACTTTTGTATAGCTGGCAAACCGTAAGAGATTCGACAAAAAGTTACTATACAAAAATGTAGATCTCATTAAATCACACAATTTATGCCATATATATATATATATTGTAGAGTTAACCGTTATCGAGATATTCTGGATTATCGGTTTCAATTTTAAGCCACTTAATCCTTTCTCAAACGGCAAGACATCTCTCTTCTCGTTTGTTTACTCCTCGTAAGCAAAGAAATGGAATTTCAAGTGTTTCACATAGCGACCGGCTTTCAAAGGACGACTGTCGCTTTAACCTGGACATTTCCTCATTTCCCCTTCTACTTACAAGGAAGCTAGTAATGAGACTAATTCTATTTATGTTAATGTTGATTGGCATAATTTAGATAAAATATTAATCTTTTGAATAAAATGTTTGTTTGCCGAACAGCTAAAGAACATCATGAGAATGGAACACATCAGATTTTGCCCCTTCTACTTACAAGGAACCAATTGCTGTTTATCTCGATTATCATAAAGTAGATACAAGAATACATTTTAGCACTAATATGCTACAGATATGTAGAGAAAGTCATGTGAATGGGACATATCAGATTTTTTACTTTCCCAACACGTACTATGTAAGTACTTCGTAGATAGTGAAGGTACTGTATTCCACCCAAAAATTCTTTGACGGTCACACCTAATCCTCGTTATCGGGTATCCCTTAACAGGGCGTGAATGCTAAAAGAAATATTTTATAAATAGCACATTTGAATATTTTCAATTCAAGGGATATCAATAAAATTCACAATTAATCTACTTAATAATTCTCTGACATCCTAGCTGAAATTGCATTAAAACGCATTCACTTACAACTGACTTAAATTTCGCGTATCATGTTTCTTACGTAAATAATATGTAACACCGACGTACTGTGGAGAACAACTGAATATGCTACCTAAAGACGAATTGTGTGAGAACTACCTTTCTGTAGAATATATGTCGAACACCCTTGTTCTGCCTTCTGCGCTCTACTTGACTTGTTTTTCTCACTCTCAGTAGCGTCTCTTTGTATGAGCCAATAGAAACTATACTGTTACGTTTCTAAAGCTACTCTCTGCAACTTTTACAATCCTAACAACCCCTCATGCTTAAGTTGTTCTTTTTAGCTCATCCTTTTATAAGTTTCAGCTCAATTCCTTGGCTACTGTCTACAAAAGCTTTGTGGAAGATCTGTCTTGTATAACATATGCACAGTTTTAGTTATCTTGTATCTCTTGTTTCTTATTAATTATTTAATCTTCTTGTATTCATTAATATTGCCTCAATTTGATGTAGATATTTCAGCGGAAATATAATTTTGAGATGAAACTTGACTATTGCTTTCGTTTACTGTACAAGATCATTTCTCTCGATATTTACATCGATTAGCATAGCGTAGACAGAAGAGTAAGCTTTTGACAATAAGGTGTAACAGAGATGCACAGAAAGTCATATGAATGTCATACGTCAGACTGTTTGCGTTCTGCTTACAAGGAGGGAAGTAGTAGACAATTTCTTTTGATGTTTATACGATTAACATGATGTAGCTAATGTTTTAAGGAAAGTTTGTTTATGGATAAGCTAGAGAAAGCCATGTTAATGGAACATAACAGATTTTTACTCTCTCTACACGTACTATGTACATAGTACTATTGCACTCCACCCAAAAATTCGATACCGATATTTCACCGGAAATAAATGTTTTAGGGTCTCTTGTATCCAAAAAAGGCATTTTCAGAAAAAGGTCCGTGTGTCTGTGAACATGATAACTCAAAAACGAAAAGTCGCTAAAATATCAAAGTTGGTATTTAAGTTTAGTATGTTCCAGGATGCGACACGAAGATTTTGAGAAAAATCCTCTTACCCCCAACTACCCTTTACATGGAAAATAAAGCGAACATTTCGTTTCTCAAAAATGGCTCTAACGATTTTGATTAAAATATCGTATATTAAATATATTTACCTGAAAAAAATGTATATATTGAATTCTCTGAGATTAGCCTCTGAAGACTACTTTATTCTCGATGAATTTTCCGGAATTTTGCCTAACTGTCGAACCGTAAGGGGTGGACAAAAAATTACCACATAAAAAAGGTAGAGCACGTTAAAACACACAATTTATGTTATATGCATTTTTTTCGTGGAGTAGATCTATTTTAGATATTGCGCGATTTTGGTTTCACCTTTAAAAAACCTAACTCCTCTCATACAGGAATTTGTCAACTCCTGTCCATACAATCAACGGACTTCAGTCACATAGCAACCAGCTTTTGACTATCACTTTAACCTATGGTACTCCCTTATTTTACTTCTACTTACAAGGAAGCAAATAATAAGAATATTTATGTTAATTTTTTCTCGATTAGTATGAAGTAAATAGAAGCATAAGCTTTTTAACAATAATTATTGCAGAGATGTAGAGAAAGCCATGTGAATGGACCAATCAAGATTTTTCAGTTATGGACAGCAAAGCAATGAACGGCAATATGCATATACAATACCATTCTGCAGAATTTGCTGAGGTCAGTGCATTTCTCGGTAAAAAGAGCTTTATTGCAGCTATTTTTAATTACAATACACGGTGAAGTGGTACGTATGTTTTTGTTTCTTGTTTGTGTTTAGGTTTAGTAAAAGCGCAAACAGTTTATATATACATAATATATATATGCTGTTTATGTCGGCAGGTATACTACAATAGCATTGTTTTCATAATACATAATGGTTATGTTCGCATGTATTTACTTTTCGCAAAGAAAAACATCACGTTTACAACAAAGACTAAGCTAGATCGTTTTGTTGAATTTTATAATATAATTTGGTCATTTGATATTTGTGTTTCATGAAAAAAAATCTGTTCCATTCTCATGACTTTGCCTACCTGTTCGACAACTAATTTCTTACAAAGATTCTTCTTTCTACTCCATGCTTACCGGTCCCCATGGTCACGCCCGCTAAAGGGACTCGCTTTGATGCTTCGTGGCGCAGGGGATCGTGGGTTCGAGTCCCGCCTTGGGCATGGGTGTTGTGTGTTTGTATATGTATATGAATGTGTGTATAAAAAAACATTGATGAATTAGTAAAAGGAAATGTTGGTAAAATGGAAAAAAAGAGAATCAAAAGGAGGAAAAACGAAAATGAATATAGATATAAGTTTATAAAATTATTTGTATACAATAACGTAAAAACCAACGTTAATATATCAGATTATATTGTGTTTTAAAACTGAAAGAGTATTTATCTGCTTAATATGAGTTTGCATAACAAATACCCAATTACAAACATAATTGCACATTACATAACAACTAATGCATACAGATTTGAATGCGTAGTTATCCTGCTGAGAATGCTTCATGTTCGATATTTTAAGGGAACTAATTGTGCATTACTAATTTGTTTATGTTGGAAATGGGTAACAACGTTTCATTATTAATCATTGAAAATGATCTCATTATAACACGCTATGTTTAAATATTGCATCGCTTTAGTGGATTTGTTTTAGTTTTGTCCTACATTTAAATAGTGAAGTAGTTTAGGATTATTATTATTATTATTATTATTATTATTATTATTAATAATACTACAATTATTATTACCACTACACAGCTCATTTTGGATACAGAGAGACTGCATTCATGCACCTTAAATGTAGACGCAAGCAGTACGTGCTCTAAAACAGCAGTCTGCAAGTGCTGGACTTGTGACGTCGGACCAGGTGAACGCAAATAGGGTACCTACCGTCTGACGAGCAGTCACGAGAGCATCGTGGTAGCTCATGTTTTAGTAAGTTCTTGTTTGCTTATTGGCCGAAAACTTAATTTGTTGTGTATACTGCATGTGATGAGCTGGACTTACGCAAACCTATTTGATGCTATATTGCATTCCCAGTACTTCAATTGTCATTAATTATTCAAGAGTGAAATGCAAAGTTGTAATTGAGATGATTTGTCATATTTGATACATATTACAGTGAGTGAAACTTTAATAAACTGAAGGTAATTATTTGTTACTAAAGGTAATTAATTTTAGATTTTGCAGACTCCAGTATGAAATATTTCTTTTTGAGGAACTATAACTTAGTTTACTTTTGTTAATAACACATGTAAACATTGATAGCTTTGATGCAAGGGCGCAGCGAGGGTGAAGGGTTAAATTTCACAAGAGTCCTAGAGAGAAGCTATCATATTATACTTATTGAGCACTTTAAAAATTTGGGTACTATTATTACGATAAAGGAAATTGTTAAAGCAGACCTTCCCTAGATGAATATTAAAATTCTTATTATTACTTTCTGTTTTAACAATAATCGGACAATATGCAGAAATTATAGAGCTTTCATCAATTAAATGAATTCGAATTTGGTTTTTGAGTTACGCTGTCCACACCCAAACATAACTTCTTTAAAAATGTATTTCTGTATTCAGGGAGTTAAAATATATTTCTGGTAAAATCTTGGTATTGAATTTTTGGTTGGAATACAATACCTTCTCTATCTATATGTGCTAGAGAAAGTAAGAAGTAAATACAGGAAGTGAAGCCAAGTTACTAGTGAGTGGAGAATCTGTGTACTGACCCGACTTGTCTCTGGCGCCATTAATTTCTTTAGCGCTGTTAACACAATCCCTCAAACAATTCCCGTGTGCTCTCCTTAATTTTGTTATTTATATGGTAATACAATTATGTTTACTACAGAGATTTACGTTTGCTTCTGTGCCCATCTACAGAAGGTCAGTAGCATATAGGACTTCTCACCTCTCCCCTCGCTTGTAAACAACGTACAAGTATTATAGATGTTAACGTAATCTAAAGTCACATCGAAGCTCAGTAATCTATTACCACAAATAAGATAAATTTAATTGGTAAAATTAGTATTAGAGGGTTTATTTTTAATTAATTACTCCGGAAAGACCTGGAATAGGTAATATAATAATTCCTCTCAAGAAATTATAATTACATTGGAACATTTTACTTTTATTTCTTTTTGCTTGAGCAGATAATATATTGATCAACGTATAAGTTGCTTAATTGGATAATATTGTAATCAATGAGCAGATCAGTACTGAAATTATGCCAAAGAAAATGCAAGACTGGCAAACGATGAGTTACGTTTGTCACTGCCAATATTAAAAAAAATGATTTCCAATGTGGGATAGCTTTTATTCACCCATTGCCAGTTTTTGTACATAGTGTTTCAAAGTATGTTTATATTCCTTACTATAAAACTTTCCTCATATTTGTAAATACCAACACTTTCTTATTATAGAGCCCGGTTTTAGGTTCCGAAGCGCACACAGTTACGAACACAGAGCAGTCAGCGGTTTGGGGAGGGGTTTTATTGTAAATATACAAGCATTGAAGTATAATTTGCTCCAAAAATAGCTCATTGCTTGTATTGATGTTATATAGATCGTTCTAATTCACAAAGTTACACAATTAAGCTGTTATATCATAATATTATTAATAAATAAAGGCACTTTGTGCTTTTACAAATAAAACAAAGGTTGATTAAAAAATGTTGGATAATAAGGTGCAGAGCTCTGAAAAGGCAAAGAATATAAATCAGCCAAACTCACTCAGAATTCATTGTATTGAATTACAACATGCCTCTTTACTGTATCAAAAGAAATGGCTCTCCTTTCACTCAAAATATATTCGAATCATACACAAATTTATTCAGTTTCGAACGCCCACCCTTTCGTATTCTTGACAATTTTCATTCTCAGCTCTCTCTTTCAGTGTTCACTAGTTTATCTACTAGTTGCCGGTCTCCATGCTAAAGTGACTAGATTTGGTGCTTCGTGGCGCAAGGGATCGCTGGTTCGAGTCCCGCCTCGGGTGTGGATGTTTGTAAATGTGTAGGTCTGTATAGCTGTTGTAAAAAGAAGGAAACAAATAGGAAAACAACAGAAACGTAAGAATAAATATAAAAAGGAAAAAAAAAAAAACAGAAAACAAAAACCTAGCTGAACGAGGCCAGGCAGTAAGCATTGCATGATAGTGCATCACGTTTCAAAACTTGTTGCAGAGATCATGCCTATTAAATTACGTCATAGTTATACTCTGCACCGAACCTCAATCCTAGTATTTTTTGACTCCAGAACGAGCTGTAATTATTGCATATACAGAATATTGCACATAGAAATTGATCAAAGCGATCGGATTGTTTCTGTTGGACTGTACAGATCGTATAAGATAGTGTGTGAATTTATTCTATTATTTTCACTTTCTCTAGTCCCATATGTACAATGGAGAAGTATTGTATTCTACCCAAAAATTCGACGTCAAGATTTCACCAGAAATACATGTTTTAGGACCTCAAAAAAAAAATTCAGAAACAGGTCCGTGTGTGTGTGTGTGTGTGTGTGTGTGTGTGTGTGTGTGTGGATAGCATTGCTCAAAGACGAAAACACGGTTAAATACCAAACTTTGTATTTAAGTTTGGTATCTTCTAAGGATATGTCACAATGATTTTCAAGAAAACCCTTCCACCTCTAACTACCCTTTACGTGGAAAAATTTTCGAAAATGTTCTGTTTCTTAAAAATGGTTTTAACGATTTTATTAAAATACCGCATATTAAAGCCATTTCTATTACAAATAAAACGCATATTTTGAATTTGCTGGAAATAGCTTCTAAAGACCGGTTTATACTGGATGAATTTGGCTTATTTTAGCATAAGTAGTAAACTATTAGAGATACACAAAAACTTACTGCACAAAACATGTATACCTTATTAAAACACACAAAATATGCCATATAGAATTTTTCGAGGAGCTTACTGTTTTTCTAGGTATTCCTTGTTATTAGTTTCAGTTGTGAAGTACTTGTGCTTTTCTCACACGGAAGTGTCCGTTTTCTTTTGTTCTACTCCTGGCCAAGCAAAGAAGCGATTTGCAATGACAATCGCATAACGAAAGCTTTTAAAACGTTTGACTACCTCTTTAGTCTAGTGTATTCCCTTAGTTGTATTCTACTTATAAGAAACTAAGTAATAAAATGTTGCTAATGTTTATCTCGATTAGCAAGGTGTTGAAAGAAGAATTATCTTTCGTAAGAGGTTTGTTTGTAGAGTAGCTAGAGAAATTCATGTGAATGTTACACATCAGATTTTTATTATACAATTTCTATTTTTCCATTATCCTATTGCTCTTTCTCCATCCCTCCCTCTCTGTGTAATCCTTAAGGGTACCAGTTTACTCAACGTTGCTCAACGGTGATAAGTAAGACTCAAGGCGGTCTTGCGCTTGATGCAGACAAAGGAAGTTATAATTTTCAGCTCCCGTAGACATGAAGTATGGCGTTGTTGATTCAAGCTCCATTGTGGCGCCAAGATTGGATTTCCAATACAGCCATCGATTTTTCTGGGTTCTATCAAACTTTTATTTTTGATCATAAAAAAAAGGAAAGAAAAAGGGTTGTTGGCACCACTTGATTAAAGTGACCAACGTGGGTCAACTGCAGCAACCACTCGACCCCAAGTCGATTTCAAATAACATTTTCTCTCTCGTCCCGTAGGCGCAGGAGCCTTTGGTTTCGACAGAATACGTAATGACTGGAGCTTTCCAGACAGGAGAAAACGCCTTGTCTGTTCTGGTAAAAGCGTTAACAAATAGAGTATCAAGCAGTTCTCAATATTTTCCCGAAGTTTAAAACCCACGTGTGAACAATGATCCATTAATATGCTTCCATAGTAACCTTTAGATTTTGCTCAAAAGTTATACGCAATCCAATGCCCATATGGACTGGGTGCCAATGTATTTGACTAAGTCCAGAGGATTCAATTGCTAGGAGGTAGAGGTTAGGATATTGCGATGGAAAGAAAAAGAATCTGTCTCATTCACATGACTTTCTGCAAACAAACCATTCTTACAAAAGAGTATTCTTTTATCTACATTACATACATTGACAAATATCAGAAATGATCTTAACACTTGTTTCCTTGGAAATAAATGGGGATTAAGGGAATACCTAAATTAAAACGAAAGGCAAATCATTAAAAAGCTCTATATGCCATTGACATTGAAATTCGGTTCTCTTTCTATGACCAGGATTAAAATAAAGAAGAGATGAAATGGATGAGGATTGCACGTTTCAGAAAAGTAGTATTTAAAATAGAAAACTATAATATGGAATATATCGAAATGATAACGGTACAAAAGATCTTTATGTAACGTAAATTGTGTGTTTTAACGAGATTTAGATATTTGTGTAGTAAAATTTTGTTTATTTCTCAAGATTTAACAGCTATACAAAATGGTCCACAACGAGTGAGCCTGCCTGGGTAGCGTGGCGGGGAGGTCGTCGAGTTTGAATCTCGTTTAGAGAGACAGAGTTACCCGGATAGTTTTTGTTCTTAGGATTTTCCCTTATCCTGAGAAGATAAATGTAAAAATTTAAGCTCCATGGACCCCGAGATCAATTGAGCATCACTACACCAATTCCATTCAACGTCCGATATGACCAATCTGGTTAAAGGACGCTAAGCTATGAAAGACAAAACAAAGCAAAATATATATAAAAAAAAATGACTTCAGAGGTTACTCCCAAAAAAGTTAACATATACATCTATTAATAGAAGTCAAATATCTTTAACATACAGCAGTTTAATTAAAATCGTTAAAGCCATTTTTTAGAAAATAGAAAATTCGTAAAATGTCCCACGTAAGGGTAATTTGGAGTGATGCAAACATTCGTTTTGCATTCTTGGAAGATGCTGGATTTAAATATCAAGTTTGGTATTTAATCGACTTTTCGTTTTAGATTTATATCTACTATAGATTGACATACAAATGCACAGATAGAGACCTATTTCTAAAATTCTTTTTTATTTATTCAGGAGTTCCGAAAGCATGAATTTCCTGAGAAATGTATGTATCGAATGTTTCGATGGAATACAATACCTACGTTGTACATACGTGCTAAAGAAAGTAAAAGTAGAACTGCACACATATGCACACACAAATTCACAAGTACCTTTTTATAAGCACGTTCCTTTTGGATTAGGCGACCTAAAACACACATTTACTTAAAATACCGTACCAAATTTTTGGGTGGAATACAATATATACTCTATCTAAATTCAAAGTAGAGATACTAAAAGCTTAATTTGTGGGAATTAATTCTGTTTCGAGGCAGTAGCCTTTTTTTTTTAGAAAAATTCCATGTTAAATGTTTTGAGTTTCCAAATTTTCAGTTGACGCACATGTTTGAAAATGTGCCCAGGAGCGTGTGCTTGTCTCCCTGTGTGTACATGTGTGCGTGCGCGCATGAACAACTTAACTGAAAAATGAAAAGCTGGTTAAATAACTAACTTGATAACTAAGTTAAGCATCTACCAAGGATACGACACAATTTTTAAAGCAAATCCCCCCACTCAAACCACGGAAAAATTTCAACAGTATTGATTTTTCAAAAATTATAAAACATATTAACACGATAAACATAAGTATAACTTAAATTTTCTGGGAATAACTCTGAAGACTTCATTCTGGATAAATTAAAATTTACTCTACCAAGGATACGACACAATTTCTAAAGCAAATCCCCCCACTCAAACCACGGAAAAATTTCAACAGTATTGATTTTTCAAAAATTATAAAGCATATTAACACGATAAACATAAGTATAACTTAAATTTTCTGGGAATAACTCTGAAGACTTCATTCTGGATAAATTAAAATTTACTACACAAAAAATGTAAATCTGTTTAAAACAAATGTTATGCCATATACATTTTTGTTTAGATATTCTTTGTAATTGATTTCAATTTTAAAACATTTAAACCTTTCTGTATGGGAATTTATAATTTCTGTTTCTTTTGCTTTACTCCTGACAATCCATAGAGAACCTAATTTCAATTATATTACATAGCAAACAGCTTTTAAGATATTTGGCTATCGGTTTAACTTAGTATACTCCCTTATTTCTCTTCTACTTGTAAGGAACTAATAAGACCGCTTCTGCCAATGTTTATCTTAGCTTTTGAAAGAATAGTTCGTTAAACAACAGAGAAAGCCTGTGAACAGCCTTTTTTGATATGGTAAGTTTTTCTAACTTGCGGTTTTACAGTCATACAAAACTATAAGCGAGTCGTATTTGAAAAGTAATCCAGAGAAATATTATTTAAATATAGTCAAATTAATATTTCAAATATGTACCGTATGCTTTAAACAAAACAGTTCTTGTATTAAAGAAAAAGAATAAAACAGAAACTTAAATATATTCAATGATAGCTCATGGTTGGAAGTTATTTTTTCATATTTAAATGTAGTTTATCTAAATTTATTAATGGCATACTGTGGACACACGACTCATTTTATAAGAATACTATCTTTTAGGTCTAGTGGACCTCAGAAGTGTGTTTCCAGCGAAATCTCGATAAGCAATGCTTTAGTTAGTTTTTCTACTTACCCGACGTAGATGGGAAATAAAATAGAAATAAATAACTGATTTGGTTAATGTGCTCTTTAGGGACATGTGATTGAGCAGATAAAGTGCAACGATTAGTTAAGTTCAGTTATTGATGTAAGAACAATGCAAATTGAATTTAAAATAATCCAAAGAAGAGTTTATAGTGTAACTTCGGTCCCATTGTATTCACGATATTGTCATTCCATCGACTATCAATAGCTCTCCAACACAGGCGGTCTCTGACTGAAGCGGTCAAAGATAGCTAGCGCGTTTCTGCATAAGGAATTCCTATCTCATGTCAATGGGGAATATACACGTTGCTCTTCACATGCCCCCAAAGAAAGAAGTCAAGCAGCGTTAATTCGAACGATCTCGCCAGCAATGCAAAGGTCCTCCACTCCCTATACACTTCTCTTTGTAGTTGCTGTTATGTTCTCTTCCAGCATGGCTGAAGTGTGGAGGAGCTCCATCATGCTGGAACAACATATCCATTTGCTAACAAGGAACACATTCTCTTGAACAATGACACTGATTGAAGGATCCACTGAAACATTGTGGGAACTTATATAGTAATATGGTACCAACTATTTCATCTCAGTAATATCTATATAATTTTGTATTACAAATTATGTTTAAACAATTTTTTGTTGTGAATTTACACTAAGTACAGAATAAAATTTTAACTGTGGAATAGAGGGCATGGCTCCAAACAGTCTTGAGGGCTAGGCGTTACTACGTTTTCAAATTGTAATTTTTGAAGCAATTCGGAGTTTTAATGCACTTAAAAACATCGGATTTTGTGGAATTCAAGCAGTTCTTATGTAGGCATGTGTGTTTCAATTTTGAATCACATTGCTATCACTCACAGAAACACAAAGTTCATTCCAATTTGAGAAGCACCTCAGTTCTGAGGCCGAATTTTTAACAGCATATGTAGAATTTCATTCTTACTTAGACAACTTGTCATTAGTTTCAATAAACTGCATAGATATAACTGCACATGCATATATCCATAAGCAGGTTAGTTATATCATCTACAGTGACTTTCAAACGGGATGAGGTTTGTCCTTGAGGGCCACCAGGCCGGCAGCCAATTGGAGTGCTGCTATGTTGACAAATTGCATGCGGTTAACCGGGGAGTAACGCGTTAAGTGATTCCATTTCTCATAAACACTCCTTGCGCTAAGACAAAATATTCACATTTTGCAAAAAAATTCACGAGGAAGATAACCGTATAAACCACAGATTTTTAGCTCAAATAGTTTTCATAATAACATGAATAAATATTATGTTGCCAGGCAGATTTGCATGCTCAGTGTGCGAGTGTGAACGAAATATGAAAAGAGTAGGGGTAGCAACCTGGCAACGCATAATACGAATAACGCATCTCATTCGCGGCAGTGTAGAACTCTTCCCATTTGAAAAACGTTTATAGACTTTATTTTAAACTTATTAATGAGTATTACTTATTATTAGAGTAACTGCAGTGCACTAGCCGTTTACATCAGCGATCCACAGGTTGCTTACTCTTTGACGTCATTCCGTTATTCTTATCTCAGCAGAACTACTTCCAAGAGCACCAAGGATGACTATAGGACACAAACCTTCCACTGAACTGTGGTGGCCTTTGCACAATGTATATACGATTGGGTTAATTTGATGAACCTGTAGCGCAACCACAATGTTTACTTTCTCTACGCATACTATGTTTATAGTGTAAACAAAAAGTAATATATTGCATCAAAAAATTCTAAATCGAGAGTTCACCGGAAATGCATGTTTTGAGACCCCCTGAATAAAAAAAAACAATTTTTAGAAAAATGTCCGTGTGTGTGTCTGGATTGTGTTTATAAATGAATCTGTGGGCGGCATAGCTTAAAAAGACCTTAAATACTAAACTTGGTATTTAAGTTTGGTATCTTCCAAGTATGCAACATGAATATTTTCAAAAAATTCCCCACACCAACTACCCTTTGCATAGAACATTTTTTGAAAATTTTGATTTCTCTAAAACGATACCAACGATTTCGATTATAATACCGTATGTTGAAGCTACTTTTATGACTGACAAATATATATCTTGGATTTTCTGGGAATAGACTCTGAAGACCTGTCCATTCTGTATTATTTTCATTGAATGTTTCATACTGGTAAACCGTAAGGAGAGACAAACGGTTGTTTCACAAAAAATGTAGATCTCGATAAAGCACAGTTTATGTAATATACATTTTTTCGTGGAGTTGACTGTTTTTGAGATATTCCTTGTTAGTGATTTCAGTTTTAAAAAAACGGGAATTTGTCAACGTTTAGCCACGCAAAGAAGCGGATTTCAACTCCATAGCAACCACATTTTAAAACATTTGACTGTCGGTTTAGCCTCGTGTATTTCCTTATTTCCCTTCTACTTATATGAAACTAAGTAATAATACCATTTCTGTTAATGTCTTAGTATCAAATAGAATAAGATTATTAACAGTAATTTGTTGCAGAGATGTAGAGAAAGTCATGTGAATGGAGTACAACAGATTTTTTTTCTTTTTTGGGAAACTATAAATGGCTTCATTTATTCACGTATGCAAATGAAATCTTTTCTTCTGCTACTCGAAACACGAAAATGCATAGCAATATTACTAAAACATAATATAGTAACGCAATAAAAACGTTTTAAAAGCGGTCAATAAGCATTAAATTAGCAGATTCTCTCTAGGGGCAGGTTTAACTCCAAACCCGCTGGCTGCGCCACTGGGACAATCCTCAGTTAATGTGTTCCGTGTATTATTAAAGAAGGTAAAATAAATTCTAATTTATCAAAAACCAATACTTGATATTGGAATTATTTAGAATTATATTTCAGTAACAAATAAAAGAATTGAAGCTCATAATTAAGTTTAGCTCACTGTGACGTACAGATGGGGGATGAGTAAATGTAAATATTTAAATCAGCGTTTGAGGACGATATAAACATCCATAATTTTCAGTTTTTTTTTTGTTAGTTGGGAAGCTTACGTTTATGAGAAAAATGTCTTCTTGTTTTAGGATGTCTATTAAGCCCTATCTCAGAGTTTGGTTGTTTACCTAACAGTAACCCTCCTAACCATAGGTAGAGTGGAGTGATGTATGTAAACACAGTGGAGAATATCTTAGGTCGTTCAAAATTTGTGCTTCATTAATGACAATCCTATTAGTAGGCGGATAAAATTAGATACACTTATGTGTAACATTTATTATTCTCTACTAAATATCGAATTATTTGCACTTATTCACCTCCCAACATGTATGGTAAATCCACAATTTTAGTAGCATATCTCGCTGAAATAGGAAATGATACTCAAATACTGTGAATGCAATATAACATCAAATACATTAAGTACAGTTCATCACAAGCAATACATACCATAATTAAAATATTAGCCATTAGAAAACACGTTGAGACGAACTACAAATGAGCCACCATGACATTAAACGCCTTTAGAGCTCCTTTATGTACACTATTGATGATTTCTCCTCACACAGAGCTCTGGTGGGGTTCGGCGTTCTCACCTAGCAATACCCAGCACTTGCTGGTTTACGCTGGTTGAAAACTAAATGCCTAACCCTTCCGCGCGTGACACCCTCTAATTGAACTCGAATGGACAATTACATTAAAAACATGGACCAAAAAGCTTGATAATGCATAAAAAGTGCGGTACGTTCTAATCACATACCGTTCTATACTTCTATGTAACAAATTATTCTAATAAGATTATTCTTGGTAGGTAGAGTCGGACTGAAAAATTCAACGTCATAGGCGGGATTTGAACCCCAGACCTCCCGATCTCTAGCCAGTTGCTCTGCCACTGAGCTACCACGGCAACATGCCGGCATAGCATTGGATTTCTTAATTGACTTGCAAGTTTCCCGGTAAACCACATGGTGTTCTCAAATTATTTTGAGATGACAGCCCCGGTACTACACACGGCTTATGTGAAAAAGAACAACTAATCCAAGCTTATTCTTCTATCTACTTCAGACTAATTGACGTAGTCATCAGCATAAACGGTCTTAATACTTAGTTTATTATAACTAGAAGGAAAATTAGGGAATACACTAAGCTAAGCCAACAGTCAGATGTTTCAAAATGGGGTTGCTAAGGGATAAAACCTGTTTCTTTGTGTGGCCAGGAGCTGGGAAGCTCTCATATCAGAATAGTTTTATTTTAAAACTGAATATGTCAAAAACTGTCAACAACATGAAAAATATGTGACATAAATTGTATGTTTTAAAGATAGATTACTGTTTTGTTTACTGAGCTTTTGTCTATCTCTTCCGCTTTACCAATTATGCGAAATTCAGAAAAATTCATCTAGATTAAAGAGGTCTTCAGAGACTATTCTCATAACATTTAAGATATACATTTTATTTGTAATGTAACTATGTTTAATATACGATACATATTTTAACTAAAATCGTTAGAGCCATTTTTGAGAAAATCAAAATTTTCGAAAAAATTCCAAATAAAGGTAATTGGGGGGTGGGGTAATTTTCTTGGAATTCTTCGTGTCGCATTCTTGCAAGATACTGAACATAAATATCAACTGTGTTATTTAATGGACTTTTCGTTTTTGAACTATGCTGCCTAGACAGACAGACACACACACCCCAAACACACGGACATTTTTCTAAAGAACATGTTTTGGATTCAGGGGTCTCAAAACTTATATTTCCTGTGAAATCTGGGTATCAAGCATTTGTGTGTAATATACTATCTTATCTATACAGAATGTGCCTACATAGTACGCGTAGAGAAAGTAAAAATCTACCAGTATCACATCTAACCGTATCTATGCAATGAAGGGCAATCATGGTCATATGCAACTCAAATATTGCCTTAATCATAAAGAAGCACCTCTCTATTGACAGATACGAATTATGAGGCCTATAGACACCATTACTATCGTTACTTCAATGTGTTTTTGCGGTCCATGATAAAGAGAAAAACTCTTGTACACTCAAATGCAATAAAAATACGCCCGGCGTTGTGATTTTGCTGAAAATGTGAACGTTTGAAGGGGACTCGGGGTTTAGCACGATTTTCATTAGTGCCATTCTGGTACAACATACCACACTAGTATGAAAAGGCAAAACCAATTGGGTAATCCACCCCTTCACACATACCCCACTTCCAACCCCGTTCAACCTGCCCTCAGAACAGGTTGACGTATATAAGCAGTGTATTTATTTAGTTTACTACGAGCCTTGGTATTTGAGTTTCAGTATTTAACGCAGATAAAAGATTAACCTAATTTTCTAACATTCGGATAGAGAGAGGATTATTATCCAACTAGAATCACCAGTTCACAGTTCAGAACTTCATTTCTCGCAAGTTACGTTTGATGTCCATCCCCTTATCTTTGTTAATTTTGCCTTCTAGTATGCTTTTAAGAGCACATAGTTAACATGGGTGAAGTCAGCGAAAAGACTCCAACTGCGATTACTATTTTCAGGCGTATTAATGTCTGAATGTACTACAGAACCGTTACTAACGTGAAGGTCAGGGCTTAAAAGTGTATATAACAGTGGTCAAACGGGTGCGTAACTATGAAACAGAGCAACGCAGCCACGGCTTTGCTGCTCAACTATGACGTTCATTAACAGAACATCAGCCAGCATCGATTTAGAATAAACAAATCTGATGCGTTTATCACTTTCGCTACCTGTAGTACAGACTAAATATTCTTACAAAAGATAATTCCTTTATATACATCATGCTAATTCAGATAAACGTTAGTAGAAATGGTTTTATTACTTGATTTTTTGTAAGATGTGAAATAAGCAAACGCACTATGCCAAAGCGATTGTCAAATCTTTTAAAAGCTGGGTTTTATGTGAAACAACTGCAATTCGCCTCATTGCATGGTCAAAAAAAAAAGAAGTGAAATGAAAGACTAATTCCTATTAGAGGAATCTTCAAGTAGTTTAAAATTTAAAACAATAACAAAAATATCTTAGAAACGGTTTACTCTTAAAAAAGTGTATAAGACATATTGTGTGTTCTACATTTTTATGTAGCAAGTTTTAGTGTATCTCTTACGGTTGTTGTACAAAAGTCATCCAGAATGCAGAGGTTTACAGAGACTATTCCAAAAAAATTAAAAAAGTACCTAGTTTGTCAAAATATGTTAAAGGTATGCTATTTAAATCAAAGTTGTTAGAGCCATTTTTAAGAAAATCTAAATGTATAAATATTTGTCAAAGTATAGTAGAGGTGGGGAATTTCTTGAAAATGTGTGTGTCGTATCGTAGTAGGTGAAGAGAAAGTAAAAAAAAAAAAATGTCATCCTCTTTGCGGAGATTATTTCACTGTATTTGCGGTAAGCTGGATGCACATTTTCTTAAATATCGTCAAGAGAATTATGGAGCCAAGGTATCTAAACCTATCAATATCACTCCAGTTTCAAAGGTACGTATACTAACAGCACCTTGATAACTTTTCTAACCTTTATAATAATTGGCTTGACTATTTTTCTCTGTGGTTATGAGTGACGCCAATAAACTACAAAAGTGAAGCAAAAATAAAGGTGCTGAGAAGAAAATTTTGCATATCCCTAATTTTAAATAGCATGTGTCATTTTGTAGAAGTTTGATGAAATTCACAAAAAGAAAATATTACTGCATTTTCTCACTGGAAAGTATTTCATTAAGTAAGATATAAACGAAAACATGTGTAAATAATGGCTAAAATTGCAATTACACAGGTGAGAAAATCGTATGTGTTCAATTCTAATGAGTTTCTCTACATAACGCTTATTCATGCTAATCGAGATAAACACTAGCAGAAATAGCCTTTATACTTTATTTCTTGTAAGGAGAAGAGAAATAAGGGAATACACTAGGCTAAACCGACAGTCAGATGCTTTAAAATGTGGTTGCTATAGTATTGAAAACCGTTTCTTTGAGTGGCCTGGAGTTGATGAGTTTCCGTATAAGAAAAGTTTAAACATTTTAAACCTGTAATCACTAACAAGAGATATCCAAAAAATGGTCTATTCCAAGAAAAATCAATGACATTTTTATGTAGTAAGCTTTTGTCTTTCTCTTATGGTTTACCATTTAAGCAAAACTCAGTAAAAATAATCCAGAATAAAGATATCTTCACAGGTCATTCACATAAAAATTCAAAATATAAAATTTATTTTTCATGAAAATATTTTGAACTTACGGTATTTTAATCAAAATCGTTAGCCATTTTTGAGAAAATCAATGTTCCATATAAAGGGTAGAGTTTGGTATTTTACCGACTTTGTGTTTTTGAATTATGGTGTTCAAGGGCACATACACGCGCGCGCGCACACGCGAACTTTTCCTAAGAGCGTTTTTTTTTTCGATACGTGTATTTCAAGTGAAATCTCGGTATTGGGGTTTTGGATGGCGTGTAACATCTTCTCTACTTACGTATCATGTACTATGTAGAGAAAGTAAAAATTAGATTATTACACCCATATGATTTGCTCTATCCACGTTAGTTTATTCTTACTCACTACGAACAATGAATATTGTGGGTAGAAAGGGTAAAAGTTATCTCAAATTTTCTGTTATCCTCCCCTATGAAGCATTTGCAACCCCTAGGGCTTACATGTGGGTGCCTAGGTTTAGAAGTCTGTCGAAGAGCCAATGACATTTAATCATAGAGAAGTACAGTCTGGACTAAAATCGGAGTGGAGTATGGAGCAATACATCAAAATAGGTACCAAACTCATTAGAGAGGGGCTCGCGTGGATTAGACTAAGAGCATGGCAGAGCATAAAAACTGATGACAAGAATGGCATATGCCCCATTTGCGAGGAGGAAGAGTTGTGGACCCATATCTTGTCAAGATGTAGGGGTACGGAGAGATGGAGGGAAAAATATTTACCGCGATCCTTTACCACCGAGAATGTAGAGCTAGAAGCATGTTGGACGTTACTGGCAGGCACAGAAGACGTGGATGGGCTAGGTAAATTTATACTTAAGGTAAGACAGCTGAGAAGGCTGACAATAGAGAATAGGGGGGGGGGACAAGAATAGCTAAACAAAGGTGATTACAATGTTTTACATACATATATTTTATGTCATACTTATGTTATTGTTGTGTTGTGGTTTTATATATTGTGTATTTATTTCTATTACGTGTATTTTTGTTTTATAATAGGGTACTTTAAGCATCTGAACAAGATGTATTATGTGTTGTAAATTGTAACTGTATTTGAATATTTTGTCTTTTTATTTTCGTGTTTACTCTTAATTCTTTGTTGTTGTTGTTGCTGTTGCTGTTTATTACTGTTTACTAATTTGTGTATTGCAAAAGCACGTGCCAATCGTTGAGGCTCAATGTATGATACTGTTATGTCAATAAATATACTTATTTACTCATTCATAGAACGAAGAACCCGGAACGAGTAGCCAGCAGGAGAGTGAAGAAGTAGCTGATATAAAATACAGGCCAAATGAATGTTAGGAAGGATTACGAGGGAGCAATTCGTGGAATGAATGGCAGGAAAAACCAGAGAACCGAGAGAAAACTCTCCCAGACGTCACTTTGTACACTATAAATCCCACAAAGAGTCTTTTGGGGTTGAACCTAGGCCATTTTGGCGGTCTAACCACTCGCTCATGGTGCCAACATCAACAGTTTATCTCTGTAACTATTATCAGGGTAAGTGTGAAAAGGCCCCTTGCACTAACACAAACCACCAACTTCTGTTATCTTGACGTTGCTACTTTCAGATGCTCCAAACTTTGGAGGCAACTAACATTAGCGACATATCCCTTGCATTTGACCTACTGACCTAGAGAGTTAAACGCGTAACGAGCCAAGCCTTTGTTCCATTCATAAACGAGGGGTGCTTTTGCCCGTCTACAATACTGAGCACATTTCGAATGCTACCAGCCTCTGAAACGTTATGTTTTGAATACTTAACACTACTATGTTGAGGTCATAGTTCATCATTGGTCTCTCTCTCTCTCTCTCTCCCTCTCTCTCTCTCTCTCTCTCATGTGTATCCTTAAATTATTATTTAAAGAGTCCAACTACAATCTTCATAAAATTCAAAAATATGATATGTTCGATTCACATAGCCTTTCTCTACATCTCTGCAACAAATTATTGTTAAAAAGCTAATGTTTTTATATACTTCATGCTAATCGAGAAAAAAATTATCAGAAATAGTCTTATTACTTGCTTCCTTGTAAGAGGAAGCGAAATAAGGGTGTACTATAACTTAAAGTTATAGTCAAAGCTAGCTGATATATGACTGAAGTTCCTTTGATTGTACAGACAGGAGTTGACAAATTCCTGTATGAGGAAAGTAAGTTTTTTAAAGCTGAAACCTAAAACAAGGAATATCTGAAAAACGATCAACTACACGAAAAAGAAATTATATAACATAAATTGTGTGTTTTAATGTGCTCTGCATGTTTTGTGCGGTAAGCTTTTGCCTATCTCTTACAGTCTAGCAGTTATGCAGAATTCCGTAAAAATTCAACCGGAATAAAGTAGTCTTCAGAGGCTATTCCCAGAAAATTCAAGATATACCTATCATTTGTCAGGTAAATATCCTTAATATGCGATATTTTACTGAAAATGGCTAGAGCCATTTTTGAGAAAATAAAAAAATTCGCAAAATGTTCCATGTAAAGGGTAGTTGGGAGTGGGGGGATTGTATTGAAAAATTTCGTGTCGTATCTTTGCAAGATACCAAACTTAAATACCAAGCTTGATATTTAGAGGGACCCAAAGCATGTATTTCCGGTGAAATCTTGGTATCGAAATTTTGGGTACATTATAATAACTTCTCTATACAGTATGTACATAGTACGTGTAGAGAAAGTAAAAGTATTACGTAACAGTTACACGGGTCACTAGCCTTAAACATTTTTTATCTCTACCGCATATGCGCATATTAAGGGACATGCATTGCACTTAAAAATTCAATACCATAATTTCACCTGAAATATGTTTTGAGAACCCCTGAATCCAAAAAGAAAATTATTTATAGAAAAGGATACGCGTGTATTTTTCTGAGGGCAGCAAAACTTAAAAACGAAAAACCCGTTAAATAGCACGTGTCTCCCAAGATGTTTTCTATAATGTTCAGAGTTTTTTTATTTACTCGAAAATGGTTGTAATAACTAAGGTTCAAATTTGTATATTAAATATATTTACATTGCATATAATATTTTTATCTGAGTTTATTAGGAATAATCTCTTAAGTCCTCTCTCTACATCATGAATGAATTTTAAGAAACTGGCAAACCCTAAGAGTTATCAAAAGCTTACCGTACAAAATGTGTAGATCACGTTAAAGTACACAATTTATGTCATACATTTTTATAGAGATATAATTTGAAATATTCTGTTTTATTCACATTAATGTGATTTTCTAAATGGGAAGTCGTCGTTCACTTCTTCGTTCTAGTCATTTGACTATCTTTCTACTTAATAGGAAATAAATAATACCACAATTTCTGCTAACGTTTATCTCGATTATCACACATTAGAGAGAAAAAATAAGTTTCTTTAGAATTAATTTGTTGCAAAACGGTAAAGAAAGCCACGTGAATGGGGTACAAACCTTTTTTTACTTATCGCATAATTTGAACGTTCAATACAAATTTATTATCTACTCCTCTCTTAAAATGAGTATTACTATAAGAAATGTTATCAATTGATTATTCAATTTTTTAGGACACACAATTGTAGGCTGAGGGACGTAATAGAAATGCGCTAACGGGAATATTAGCAACATCCTTAAGAATCTTAATTCCAATATTGCATATTTTAATATATAGATAGGGTCTTCCAAAAGTTACTTCTAACTTTAAACTGCTATAA
The DNA here is from genome assembly GCA_030762935.1 of Hymenopus coronatus. Classification (NCBI taxonomy): domain Eukaryota; kingdom Metazoa; phylum Arthropoda; class Insecta; order Mantodea; family Hymenopodidae; genus Hymenopus; species Hymenopus coronatus. Next base: position 85,570,781 of record CM060895.1, read on the forward strand.
ATGATATAATATTTGAAATAATATAAAAACAAAAGAAGCCACATACTGCTCCGGCAATAGAGTTTGGTTTTTTTGAATAAAACTGTAGTAAGTTTTATTCATATAGCTATAAGAATTGTAAGTTACAAATCATTACTATCACTAAATCATAAAGTTATGCTGATTCTATGTTATTATAAAAGCAAAAGTAGTTTTTCTCAATGTGCAAGAAAATTTAGGACTTTTTAACAGTTTAAGAGCAAGTCCATATTCCATTCGTAAACTTCCAACAAAGTGGCCGCCGCGATCTCCAGATCTGAATCCGACATAGACGTTTACCTTAAAGAACGAGATTTCTTGACATCCAAAAGCTGACAGCAACTGAAAGATGTTTTTTTCGCAAAAAATTACTAATGTTCAAAAACATCATCTGCAAAATGCTGTGCATAGAATAGTAAAGGAATGGTGTAAGTGAACAAGATGATTTCTTCTCAATTTTTATAAAACTCCATTGTTTGCGCAATATGCAGCTTCTTTTTGTTTTTCCCTCTCAAATATTATATCTAAAGTTTGAAGTGGCTCTTGAAAGATCTTATAGAATTAATAGACATCGAATTTGGTGTGCATATATAGTTTGAAGTTCGCTGTAGGATAGTTTTGGGTTAGGGGGTAGGCTTGAAAATCATGTATTCATATCATTACGAAATGTTTGAATGGATACAATACCTATATTTGCTACCTGGAGAATTTTATATACACTGCAAATAAATAAAATGTAAAAACATAGAGAATATCCTAGTTATGTGCGTCACTAATTGTGATCAGACAGTGAGTGTACCGACCCACCCACTAGATATCTCTGAGGTCGTAAATCTCCGTAGCGCTGTTATCTTGTCAAATAATATCTCATCTGCTCTTTATATATTAAATATTTCAAAATCGAGAAGAAAATGCATAATATGTTTAAACAGCAATATTAGGACACCAGAAATTTACATATGAATTAAATAAGAATTAATATCCTTAGGAAATTAAAAAAAATAAATTGACAAAAACCCCTAACAAATTACTTGATGAACATGTGTGAAAGCCTTTCGTGTTGAAATATTGCACATTATCTATGGATATACGAACGTGTGTCCATCACAGCAAACAAGTAAATTATCCGAGACCTGTTAGAAGGGTTCCAAACAGAGTAAGGTACTTGGAAAGTAATTGAATTTCCTTCCGTGGGGAACCACTTCACGCCTTGCCCCTCGTCAATCAATAAAGCGTGAGTTTCCATTATAAACATTCTTCTAATGAAGGTACACAAAAATAAACAGTAATGGATAAACACGGTAATTTCTCTCGGGAAACTGGTATCAGCAGCTCTTGCGACAATAAAACACTATCAAAACAAGAGCTAATCGCTAGTCATTCAATACAGCGTACAATCATTAATGTGTTTCTTTTTTATATTTCTTTACAAACGTTGTCGATTATACGTATGGTTTATTGGAATGAACAAAAGACTGAAATAGCCTAGACCTCTTCATTCTTGATCACAATTGCGTAACCGGTAAACTGTATGAAATAGACAAAAACCTCTACACAAAAATGTAGGTTCTCAAGGCACACATGTCATATGCATTTTTTGTGTGGTGTTATACATTTCCGAGATATTCGTTGTTATAGGTTTCTGTTTTAAAATATATAAACTTCTCAAACCGGAAGGCAAATACCATGCTAGATAATTTATACCACGTCACAAAAATTCATCCTGTGTCTAGAACATTTGCGCTATTAAAATAGTTGGTATAATTGTACTGCCGTCTATCCACAGATAATGGAAGCAGGAAGACTGTATGGCACGCTAATGCTGTCTGCCTGCCGCGTGTAGAAGCTTAAGTTTCTCATTTGCAGTTGCACAGCACTAAGGCATCTGTGGACACGCGAGGAACCAAGATGATATGTATAAGGATGAGAGCTAGAAAATCAACCCACGAGGTATCTCTCAACAGAAACGCTGTGATTGAACACCTAGTTATAACAATGTAAAGTAAAATAGAGGAGGGAATGCTATAGCATTACTAAAGTATTTTTATAGTATATTTTAGTGAATAATTCTAAAATGGATTTATATTAATATCAATACAATTATAAAAGTAATTTATTAAAACAATGTGGTGTTGAACCCATATGGTAAGCTCGGGAAACAAGCCTATTTTATTTATTGTTACGGTATTCAATACCATTTTTAAGTAGTTTTTTTTTTTTTTTTTTTGGTAGTGTTTAACGCCCGCTTTAACTACTAATGGCATCGCAGGCGGTGACACTGATGATACATGAATGATGATGGAGCACCGGTGGAATGCGATGGCGGGGGAAACCGGAGTACCCGGAGAAAACCCGCCCCAGCGCCGCTTTGTCCACCACAAATCTCACATGCGGTCGCTTGGGATCGAACCCCGGCCGTCTAGGTGAGAGGCTAGTGGTCTAACCACTCGGCCACGGCGCGGCCCTTTTAAGTAGTTTAACGTCCTTTAACCTGGTTGGTCATATCGGACGATGAATAAAATTGGTCAAATGATGCTCAAATGATCTCGAGATCTATGGAGCTTAAAGTTACTCGACATTCGTTTCCTCAGGATAAGGGAAAACCCCGAAAAAACTCATACGGGTAACTCACCCTCTGCGAGATTCGAACTCACGACCTTTCGAATGTGAGGCTACCACCACACTACCCAGCCGTCTTCGCGATGAACTAGACTATAAGATACCTTTTAATTTAAATTCCTGTTGATCTTGTATACTGGAATACATACCTATGCCTTGGAATAACAAAATGAAATAACTGAGAAGAGAGTGTCAAAGTGCAGAACGGTAGACAAAATTAAGACAGTAGAGAAACATCTCCTTAGATGTATAGATGGTCATTATTTGTTGTTATATTCACATTCTTTCTCCAACTAGTGACCATTCAAACCTTCCTTAAAAAGTATTTTCTATCTACGACATTCTAATCGAGATAGGGTTTTACAGACATAGCGACATTACACATTTCGTTACAAAGGAAATAGCGATGATTAAATGTTCAACAGCAGTACTTTGTATACTGACCTGAAAATTTAATACTGTATTAGCAACACCGAGAAAAAATCATATCCCATGGATATTAAAAATGTACGAAAAATTAATATGCAATTCGTACCATCAATAACATATCAATGAAACGGCTTATGCCACAGAAAATATTATATGAAATAAAATGTGCGCTTAAACAGCTCTATCTTTAATTCAAAATCTTCTCGGGCTTCTAGCCAGGTAAAAACTTGGCTTGACACCAAAGTTTCGAAGAAGTGCATCTTCCTCGTCTTCAGGGTGAACTGATGGTTTGAGCTTGCTCAAACACAAAACATTAGCCGAATAACTGCTATAAATAGTTTTCTACGAAGTCCGTGCCCATGTCTCAGTCATCTTAAATAGCAGCGTTAGAGAAACCACAATTTAATTATAAAAACTAAAATAACTTGTAGTATTAGTTAGTTAGTTTTTCATTTCAGATATTCGACGCAGCCCGCGGCTGAAATATCACTACCAATTGTACATAGGATAAAATACATTCACTGACATGGAATGGAACTCACCATCATTCCTTAGTTTGTTTCAGAGACACGGCCCCATAGGCAGAAGACACACAAGCCAAACTACGACGCTAGAACTGCACCTCATGTAGAGACCAGTCTTCAGCAATGTCACCAATAAACATAGGGAGAGAGTGGCACCTCTCCCTACACTCCTTACCACCAACGCCAAATTCCATAATCCTTAATTATCCCTACCTCTGAATCCGCATAGGAGGCCGGCTGGGCCCTGGTCAAGTCGGTCTGCTAGCACTACCTTACCCACTGGTGGCCGCACAGCGGGCCAGTTTCATTTTCCTTTCCATCACTACGCGGGTGCATCAGCGGTACCGCAACAATACTCACTTTCCACTCCCGGTGGAGGGTTTTTTAGTCGGTAGGCCCACTCTGGGAGACCCCGACACTCCGGGCTAGCCAGCCCGGGTTAGTCCTTAAGGTGGATTTTTCCCTCCACTCGAAAAAAAAAAAAAAAAAAATCGACTCGTCAAGATGGCCAAGAAGAGACTGCGCAGACTCGCCGCTGCTAAGGCAGCACCCGTCGCCTCTTCCTCGGCAGCCGCCGAGGAGGCAGCTTCTCTGTTGCTACCGGTCCCGGCAAGCCCTGCTTCGCCGCCGGCCGCCACCACATCCTCGCCGCAACTGCTGCTGCAGTTGCCGCCATCACCGCCACCGCCGCCGCCCAGCTCCACGCCGCCGCCGCCCCGGTTCAGTGCCGTGGTACGGGGGGTCCCTAGGGACCTTTCCACCCGGCACCTCCTCGCCGCAGCGAAATCTAAGTGGCCTTCTTGTTTGAGGGCCACAAGGATAATTTGCAACCGGGGACCTACACCACTTGTGAGGCTGGAAATTCAGGATCGTTCGGACCTCGACGCTGCCTTGGCGTCAGGGCTGCCCTTGTTAGGGCAACTCCTGGTCGTCGAGGCCAGCAAGATGGAACGTTACCGGCCCTGCCGTCGCTGTTGTGCCTTCGGGCATACAGCCGACTCCTGCTCCTCGACGCCGCGGTGCCACTACTGTGGCTCCGCCAACACCACCGCTGAGTGCACTGAGCACAATCTTCGCCGTCGCCGCCGGTTCTGTGCCACCTGCCGTGGCACAGAACACTTTACTGGCCAGGCCCAGTGTCCCCTTTACCCGAGGGACGGGCGCACCACTCCGCAGCCAGTACAATCACCGCAGACCCAACACACAGACGCCACACCACCTCCAGCTTCTATTGACACAGCGACGCGGGATGCCATTCAGGACCTTCATGCGGAGATCCTGAATATCGGCGCTCGCTTAGCTGCGTTAGAAGAGGCCTTCACCAGCGTCATCTCCAGGAAGCTACTGGACCTGCAAGCTGCCACCACCGCCGCCATCTCCACTCTGCAGTCCTCCACCGCTGAGCTGTCCAACCGGATAGCCAGTGTCCAAGTGCAGCTACAGCAGGACCACTCAAATCAGCAACACCATTCCGCCGACCAGTTTCCATACAACAACCCGCTATACAAAACTCCAATATCAGCAAACGGTTTATACAGGTCCCAGCAAGCACGACAACTCCGAAAACACCAGCAGATCCACTCAGAACACTGAGTAAACTCACCGTAAATCACCATTCATCTTCACCAAACACTTCTCCAGAGGGGCACTCAGGGCGCAAGTCATGTGTGTCCAGTGGCTAAATTCACTATCACTCGCTGTTACTGCCACTGGCAGGCAGCAATCACAATCACCAGAAATGCGCAGGTGCTTAATGCGGTACTGCACCAGAGAGGCATGGGCCTCCTACTTCCGGTGGGGGTTTTTTGTGAGTAGTGCCACCCTGGTTCGAGTCCAGGGTGGGGAGTCTCACACTCCCAGGCTTGCCTGGGGTTAGGGCGTTAGCTGCCTTTCCCCCCATCATCAATATAAAAAAAGCAGCATTCGACGCAGGCATGGCCTTCTACAACACCGCTAGCGATGCCAGAGGTCAGTGGGCGCTGGCGCGCCGTGCCGCCTTGCTGCGGACAATGGAGACGCCTTCCGCACCACCTACTAAGCCGCCTCCTGCCACGCCACCTACCGCTACTGAGCAGACATCACACATCGCCGCCGCACCGGTATCCAGTAGGAAACCGGCCCGGCCTCATCCGCCGACAGCCTCCGCCGCCGTGCCGGCTCCCAAGTGGGAACCGACCCGGCCCAAGCTGCCGACTGCTTCAGCCGCCGTGCCGGAACCCAACCGGGAACCGGCCCGGCCCCAACCGCCGACCGCCTCCACCGCCGTACCGGTACCCACCCGGGAATCGGTGCGGCCCTCTTCGCACCATGATGGCCACCTTACAGAGGTCGTCATAGGGGTCCCGAGGGACCTTCCATCCCGCTTCGTGCTGGATGCCGCACGCCGCCTTTGGCCCTCTGCAGTAAAGGCCAACCGGATCACATCACCTCGGGGACCTACATCGCTGGTCCGCCTCCACCTGGGGTCTGCGCCTGAAGCCGAAGCTGCCTTGACATCACGCCTGCCCTTGTTAGGGCAACAGCTACGTGTCGAGGCTAGCAGAAGCGAACGTCCGGTCCCCTGCCGACGCTGCTGCACCTACGGACATCGTTCGGAGGATTGCCACGCCGCACCGAAGTGCCACTACTGTGGGGCAAGCTCGCTCACAGGCGCTTGCTCCAACCATGATCTACGCCGTCGACGCCGCTACTGCGCTACCTGCTCCGGGAACTCGCACTACACAGGGCAAGCCACGTGCCACCATCCAGGCGGCTACACACCAACTCGGCCTCCGTCTCGAGGAACTTCAGAGGGAAACCAAAGAACGACTCGCAGCATTGGAGGCCAAGCACCAGGACTCAGATCGAGTTGCAGGTGAAAACGGCGCGGTGCTTGCGTCCATCCAGCGCCAGCTGGACCACACAGAGAGCCACCTCGTCCATCCACCTTCCGAGGACAGCGACGACCAGTGCCCGCGGCTGGGGTCTCTTGAGGCTTCGGTCGTGGGTGTCCGAGAGCTGCAGCACCAACTTCACCAATCAATATCGAAGCAATTACACGACCTTCAGACAGGACTTACCACGGACATTCTCTCCTACATCGCTACCGGTCCAGCCCCCAGGAGAAGGAAGAACCGGTAGTGCCGTCATCATCACCACAGGGAGAGAGTGGCAGCTCTCCCTACACTTCCAATCCCATGTTTCACCAACAACTCCCAACCACCCACAATTTCCTTAATTCCTCACCAATATTCCGCTACGGGGGCCGGCTGGGCCTCGGTCAAGCCGGTCTACTAGCACAACCCTCACCCCTGGCGGCCGCACAGCGGGCCAGTTCACCTTTACCTTTTACTGCGCGGGTGCAACAGCGGTACCGCGGTATCCTTACCTTCCAATACCGGTGGAGGGGTTTTTTAGTCGGTAGGCCCATCCTGGGAGACCCCGACACTCCGGGCATGCCAGCCCGGGTTAGTCCTTAAGGTGGATTTTTTCCCTCCACTTGAAACTAAAAAAAAAAAAAAAAAAAAAAAAAAAAAAGCCATAATATCTCGCGAACCAATCAGATGTTAGCTTCATCCCAGCTCTTATAAATACCAGTCTCCGCAAGCTCAAACCATCAGTTCACCCTGAAGACGAGGAAGATGCACTTCTTCGAAACGTTGGTGTCAAGCCAAGTTTTTACCTGGCTAGAAGTCCGAGAAGATTTTGAATTAACACGTCGCCAGGAAAGCTTCAGTTCTTATTTTAGCTCTATCTTTGTCTGTCGCCTAACGTTTGTGCCGGATATACAAGATTATATAGAATCCTTGCGAATGAAGATAGCTTCAAAGACTTCTCCCAGAAAACTTCAAGAATTACACTTCATTTTCAATCACATAGCAACTAACTTTTAAAGCATTTCAGTATCACTTTAGCCTAGTGTAGTCCTTACTTTACTTCTACTTACAAGTGATAAGAGAGTTTCTGCTAATGTTTATCTCGGTTAGCAAAATGCACATTGAAGAATAAGCTTTTTGCTAATAATTTGTTACAGAGATGTAGAGAACGGCATGTGAATAAACACATTTTTACTTTCTCTAGCCCGTAAGTACATAGTAGCCAAAGAAGATATTTTATTCCTCCCAAAATTTCGATATCGAGATTTCACCGGAAATATGTTATGGAGTCCCTTCAGTCCAAAAGAAACATTTTAGGTGTTTACAGCATACCTCAAGAACGAAAATGCTGTTAACTACCAAACTTGGCGTTTAGTACCTTTCAAGAATGAAAAAAAAAATTCAAGAAATTCCCCCTACCACAAACTACCCTTTACACGAAAAATTTTTGAAAACTTTTTTATATACATCACATATAACATTTTATTTTTAAATTTTCTGGGAAACCATAAGAATAAATTTTGGTACATAAAATGAAGATCTCATTAAAACATATAATTTATATTTTTCTTGTACATTTGAGCGTTTTCGAGGTACTCCTTGTTATTGATTTCATTTTAAGATATTTAACTATTTTGAACGGGACCACGTTAAGCGAACCGAGCCTCATCTGTTTTATATTGATTTCAGTTTTTAAAAGATTTGAATGTCTTTTAGCCTAATGTATTCCTTTATTTCCATTCTCCTTACAAGGAAGCATGTAATAAGACCAATTCTGGTAACGTTTTATCTCGATTAACCCGATGTAGATAAAGGAATGATCTTTTGTAAGAATAGTTCGAAGATGGAACAGCTAGAGAAAGCTATGTGAATGGAACACATGAGATTTCTATTATAAAATATTGCAGCTCAACCTGCGACACGTATGTAATAATATCACCGTCAGTAAAATATGGGCACATAGCAGTGTAAATTGAAACTTGTGTTAGATACAAGTTTCTCTGTGTTACATGTTTTTATTCTGTTGAATAGGGTTGAATAAGAGACCAGAAAATGTGAGCAAGGTAATAATGTGACGGATACACTGCAGCGTATAACGAAATATGTACCTAAATAGAAACAGAAGCAGAAAAGAAATAACAGAAAACTTCTCGAAAGGAAAAACAAGCGTGTCAAAACTACCTTAAAGAAGTCAGCACAATAGGGGATTATCTAGAGAGTAAAGTATGTACGATGTTAAAACTTCGGAACACATTCGCCTTGCGTTGATGAAATGTTCACCTCTGTGTTCCCTGAATTAAATGTAATGTGTTTTGGTACGGAGCCAAACAGCTGCATAACCTTGCCAAGTGTCAAAATTCGTGCAGCGACTTTGTATGAGGACTTGAACATTCTTTTAAATAATTTATCTGTGCTAGGACGCCCAAAATTGATTAAAGTATTTTTAGAATGCAGATATTTTATCAGAGAGCCAGTAGCACGAGTGATTTTGATGTCAACTTATGCCTCTAACTAACAAAGACGTTTGAATTTCACCTATCCATGCCCTAAAAGAGGAGATTTCGAAAACAACCATGATTGAATGATTTATTAATCCTGTTGTTACATTTTTTCTCTACAAGAAATATTCCGTTCAGCTTGAAAATTTCATATTGTAATAAATGTTTTATTGACTCAAAATGTAGGTACAAATAAAGCTTCAAATTCACTGCTACAAATAATTCACTTGACGTGTAAATAGTTTATTTCTGCTCACCATCTGTGACTCCCACACCACTGCTCGCCAACACAATGGTCAGTCACGACTCAGTATAGCTCTCACCTTAACAAGTACTCCCCTCCACTTAATTCTTCCTCCTTTTATAGCTGTAAAATTACATCACAGAGCTTGCTGGAAGTTTCTAGGAGTCGACCATTCGAGAAGGATGAGCCGCGTTCCAGAAGATTCCGGTTACATCCGCGGCGCACTTTCTGGCCTTGTTTACGCAACGTCTTTTTCCTCCCCAAGGTCTCTAACCGCGATGTCTCGCTTTCCAACTCCACTGTCGATATCACAGCGAATGCGAGAAGGTTCACAGACACGGGCGGCCTTGTTACATTATCGATATTCCACAGGAAATTATTCCTTTCGAGCATGGCTGAATCAAATAAATAAATAAGTCACATTTATAAAAAGGTTCATGTGTGGGTGTTTCAAAATTCGGAAATTTTGTTAAATATCTTACTTGGCATTTAGAGTTTATTTTCCAGGAAAGCGGCGTATTCTTAAAAAGGTATCCTTCATCAATCTACTATTTATTTTGAGATATTTCCCTTTCTCACTATGTTTTCAAAATTGTTTGTAATGATTTCTATTAAAATAATGTAACAGAAGAAAAGCAACTACTTTTATTAAAGGACACAAACTACTTTATTAATAAAATTTGTATAATTGAGAAGAATTAATATTTATTATTAATATTACATTACATTTAAATGTGTTAATTTTAAACAGAGATTTTACACTTTTTTGCTCAAAAAACAAATATTTCTTTCACTGATTACTATCAGAATCAGATAATCGATAGTCATTATTCTATACTTTCGAAAAAATCCTGCCGAACAGTTTTCTTTCGATGCTCGACGTGGTGGTGACTATGACTTCTCACTATTCAACTGCTGCACCCTGTATATTGAAACTGGCTCTCACTGGTACTCGTTCTCGGCTTTTTATACCTATCGATGACGTAGCAAGAAATTTATAGAAACATCACGTGCAACAACCTCAGGCGCCACAAACACTCGCAGGTACAACAATCGCAGCTTCTTGTTAAAGTACTCACTGACGGCACACGTGTCCATTCATGCAGGTGTAACAATGCACGGCAATAAATTGAAGCAAGCCGCTCATACACGTGGGACGATTGCGGTCGCAAAGCAATAACATGTGTTTACAATATTTTGATCAGAAATTAAAAACACACCTAGTTTTTTGAGCATAACTATCAACTTTGAGTTAAGACAATGAGACCAAAGGGCTCTAAGAACTCTTCTCTGAAGCCACTCAGATTATATCACATCTGCTAGAATACCTTTGATTACTGATGGCAGTATTGGAATGCAAATTGTCGTTGTATTCGATTCTGGGATCTTCGAGGGATTTCGAAACCTGAATGCTTTATGCAAAACCTTCACTCGGATGAGTGCAAATGCACCGGTTCTCGTATGAGTATATCTTGAGTACTGTATTGGAATGCTGCACTCTAATAGGTGCAGATGCATCAAACTGAATCGAGATTTCGTCTCGAGGTAGAGCTCGAGGCATAGCTTCACTTAAATCAGGATGGTGCTCATACCTACTCTTTAGCATTGCCGAAAAGAGCGGGAGGATGTGCTAATTGTTAAAAAAAACATCCTAACTCACGAATAATCCATTTTATTTTGTATAAGTTTTTTCAGATATTTATGATACTGTAGTTTCTAATGGTTTATGTTTTTCATCGACAATGTTCACAGTGCATGCAAACACCCAATGACTATCAAATTAAGTACGTTCGTGCTTAAATACTTCCTTAACATTTCTTTGTTCAAATAAATTGATTTTCTGCCATGATTATCTTTAAAATCACTGCGGCACAGCATCCAAACTTACAAAGCAAAGCAATTAAGCTCCTGTGCTCCGCAATGGACTGTTTAGTAGTAAACGATCCAAGATTACAATTTGATCAACAGCACATCAGTACTACACACTATATGTATTAGTCGTTTATCTTTGTCATCCAGCATTTCCTGATTTGTAAACATAGCATCTAACTGTTTTAGTATTCCTTGTCTACCATTTAAACTAACTGCCACCAATGATGAGAACTGAGAACATCACTCAAATGACGATAGTGTATCATCCGAGAACTTACATATGAATACAGGTTGACTTTAATTAGTGCAAACATTAATGAGAAATTGAAGCATTCGAAAACGTGAAATCAAGTGAAAGTACGATTCTTAAAAATCTTCGAATACAGAGTATTATTATTTTTTTTTTCCTATAGTGTTTAACGCCCATTTTACTTTTATGGTACCGCAGGCGATGACACTAATGATGCATAGAATGAAGATGGAGCACCGGCGGAAAGATATGGCAGGGGAAACAGGAGAACCTGGAGAAACCCCGCCCCTGTGCCGCTTTGCCCACCACAAGTTTCATATGCGGTAGCTAGGTGAGAGTCGAGTGGTCTAACCACTGCGGTTACAAAGGATCGATTGAATTCATCATTACTTCTGATACGTGTATAAGATCAAATATCTCTCATCATAACAATGTGTAAGCAGATCAAGGAAGTCATGGTACAGGCCAATTCCCTTTCCTGAAAAAGTGTTTATTCAGGAACTCGAGTATTAAGGATTGTGCTGGTGCAGTATCCAGCTGTAAATGTAACTCTCAGGATTGTCATGTTTTAGAGCTCGGTTCGGGGTCACGAAATTGCCAGATTGAGGTTCTATACACACAGAATATAACCACGATGTGATGCAGCAGGCGTGATCTCTACAGCCCACTTGTAAACGTGTTACAGTACCTAACATTGCTCACTGTCTGGCCACGTTCAGTTCCTTCCAGTAGATAAACCAGTGAACACTGAAAGGGCGCATATTGAGAAATGTCGAAAATACGAAAGGGAGGCGTTCGATCCTGAAAACACTTGTGGATTTTTCAAACATATTTTGAGTGAAAGGAGGATACCATTTTCTTTCGATACATAGATATGTATAATGTAATTCACTGCAATGAATTCCGAGTATATTTGGTTGATTTATGTTCATTTTATTTTCAATGCCCTGAACTTTATCATTCTTAATGTTTTGTACCAAATAAAATATTTGTAAAATTACAAGGCGTTTTAGTTACTAATCGCATTATAAAATAATTGTTTTATTGTATCACTAAGAATTATAACGATGTACGAGGGCCTTTTTTTATTTTCAACCTCCGATAGGGCTATAAATAAAAGACAAGCTCATAGAAAACATTTTATTACTAAAAGTTTTGTACACTTATAATTACTTTTCAACGTAATCATCGAAAAGAATGAGCCATTTATCGTACCAGGGAACAAGCTTTGCAATGCCCGCTTAAAAAAGATGTTGCCGCGAATGATTTCAAATAAGCATTGACATTGTTTTCAAGATCTTCTTTGGTTTGAATGTGCTGCCCTCCTAGCCACGGCTACAGCTCAGGGAAAAGATGAAAGTCGCTGGGTGCCAGGTCAGGACTGTACAGTGGATGATCGAAAATGTCCCAAGGAGCCGATAGTTTGCACCAGCAGTGTGTGGACGAACGTTGTCATAGATCAACACAATTCCTGAAGTCAGCATTCCTCTTCGTTTGTTTTGAATGGCTCTCCGCAAACGTCGTAAAGTACAAAGATTTTCAAAACAACGTCAATGCTCATTTGAAATCATTGGCGGCAAAATTTTTTGAAGCGGGTGTTGCAAATGTTGTGCACAGGTACGATAAATGTCTCAATCTTTTCAGTGATTATATTGAAAAGTAATCATAAGCATACAAAACCTTTAGTAATAAAATAATTTTGTTCTATGTATTTTTCTTTTATTTATAGCCTATTGGAGGCTGAAAAAAACGGCCCTCATATCAATACACGTCAACTAATTTTGGAACAGATAATATCTCAGTGTGTGCATGTTTACGCTACCCACTCCCTTTCTTTATACCGGTGGCTTCCTGTGTTTTCATAACTGTATGCGCTTCGGAACCTAATACCGAGCTCTAGCCATGTCTATCAGCATTTCTGACCTACTATACCAGGTGGTTCACCTGTCCCTTATTCTTTTTGGAGATAGGCAACACTTCATACTCTAAAAGCATTTGAGGTCAAAATTATCCTGCTTGTCGACCATTTGGTAATCATATAAATCTAGCCTGCTCTTCATAGGAACCTTAGCAGCAATAATTATGTCCATTTTCAAAGCATGCGCTTAGCTCCTGTTACAGTAAATGTTATATCAATAGATTCACTGTTATACGTTCTGCAGCGTAAAACATGTTGAATTAAGGTTAAACGAACGGCTTAATCTACAAAAAGTAGACACACAATAGTTGCAAAGAGATCAGAAGCAGAGAGGGATACAGTCGGCCTCCGTGGTGTAATGGTTACCATGCTAACTTCATATACCCAAGGTCGCGGGTTCAAACCCGGCGGAGGACGATGGATTTTTTCGGGCGTAAAAATCCTTAGCATGGCTTCCTTCGGAAGGGAAGTAAAGCCGTTGGTCCCGTGTCGTAGATTTACGGTACGTAAAAGAACCTCAAGCCTGATAGAGAGGCCTCTGAGCAAAATTAAGCGGTCTTCCACGCCCAATTTAGAATGGACGCTGAGAACCACAGTAGTTAAAGAGCGTCTATAAATAATACGCCATTTCATTTCAGAGAGAGATACATGTGTGACACTATACCTACAAGTGAATGAAGAAGTTTCATGTCAGAAACGCTTTATCTAGTGGATATTCAGAAGTTTGTGATTGTCAACCTAGGTATCTTGTATATTTTTCGTTTTAGAGAGAATGGGCCTGAATTTGCAGTATTATCTGAAAGTTAGTTTTAAAATACTGTAATTATACTTGCATATTTCGAAGAAACTGAATGAATGTGCCTCTGAATGTTTCTTTTCATTTTTGTTTCCTATAACTGGACTGATAAAGTTAGAATAAACATAAATAAAGAGGATAACAATAAAAGAAACAAATAAGCAAGTTAAAAATTCAGATATCCCATCTAGCTTAGCATCAGATCAGAAATAAAGAAAGCGGGAGAAAAAATTGCCAACGTTACCATAAGATTCGAAGTTGAATCGAGTAGGTTGCAAAGCATGCTATCAGCGCGTGCTAACCAAATACGCTATTGTTTAGCTATAAGATGCATCTCGGGAACGAAGTTTTCAGGTTAGAACGTAATCTGCGGGTTGCATAAAATCAGAAAATAAGGTACAGGCGAACCACCTTGTATTATTCCGTTGTAAACTTCTGGAGTTTGTAGGTTCAACTGTTCTGTTTTCTTCCCATATGCTTGAAAAGCCAGCTAAAACGCATTTCAAAAATATTTCAAAGCGATAAAAGGCAAGCCAAGTACATGCCGCAGTACATATGTAGGTGTCGATGGACAAACACAAAAGCGTACAGAAAAGCGACTAATAACTGCCTGGTTTTAATTATTCCTGCATTGCGAGCAGCAATCAGAACCTTCATGGACCAGCTGACAGGTATACAAACTCGCAGAGACCTGCGGCTCAAATGTTACCGCTTTTGTCTGCGTAATCGATGTTCACTTATTTTTCGTTTCACAGTACATTGTTGAAACGTAGCTAAAGCTTTTCAAAATACAGAAAGTATGTATGACACAGGTATAGTGACATTTATGCGAGTATAATCAAACGTTGCTGGAGACAAATGAATGTTATTACTTCTGTACAGATTGCAATACATGTTACAGTGACGTAATACACAAATTAAACACGATTTTAATTAAGATTCATGTACAATTAACGTATTCTCACAAAGAACTATGCATAATAAGCTATTTATTAATTAAACTGTTTCATCCTTTATAATTATCTCAAAAACTTGTTAAGGGAACTAATCTTAAGGAAAATTTTCATTCTTTTCTGTCAAAAAACGCACGCAATTTAACTAAAATTAATACTAAGGTAAATTCGATACCGAGAATTCACCGGTAATACAGTATCGAAAAAGCCTTAAAAAAGTTCAAGTGTGTGTGTGTGTCCGTGTGTCTGTAAACAAGATAACCTGGTATTTTTGTTTAGTATCTTCCAAGGATGTGTTACGAAGATTTTGAAGAAAATCCCCCACCCTTAAATTTCCCCAACTGACTCGCATGTTTTGCGGTACACCACAAGGCGATCTACAATAATTTTTCAAACACAGCTTGTGCGAAGAAACAATTAATAGTATATTATGCAACGAGGCTATAATGGTAGTAATTAGAATACAAGTATCATACAAGCGTTTTAATAAATATTATAGTCATGTTTCATGCTCAACCATGTGTCTAAAAGGTTTTATAAGCATTCGTTTCTGATTTGAATGATGTGTTGTAATCGTTATTCCTTTATTTATGGTTACAATTCAATGACCTTGAAGCACCTAGGTCAAATAAAGTTGCGAGCGTTGTGAGACGTACTACGGAGACGCAGAAATATTAATTACTTCCCTATAAACAGCTGTTAACATATGACACTTTAACCTAAAAAAAGTATTCACAATGAAAACTAGAACAAATTCAATTCATGGAAATATTATTTACAATTACTGCTAATGATAATATGGATAGAACTGTATTTCAAATATAGGATATTTATTGTGAAATGATATTCTCCAATCCATGAATTGTGAATAAAGTTTCTCGAACTTCTTACTTGACATTTGTGGCAACAAGTTATTCGTAACATTGAGTGCTTTTGTCGCAATTTCTTGGCGTGTAAGTTGAATGTCACTGTTACTAGTGAGTTTTTCTAAACTCGCGTTGTTATCGATCGAAACGAGAATAATCGATACTTGCGCTTTCACTATGCTACATGGTCACTTCTGATTGGTGGAATACCAATGCTTTAATGAACCGGTGAACTTTCATTTTTTTTAATTGTGTTTAACGCCCGCTTTTACTACCAAGGCACCACAGGTGATGGCACTGGTGATACATGGAATGAAAATGGGAGCACCGGTGGAATGTTATGGCGGGGCAACCCGGAGAAAATCCGCCCTTGCGCTGCTTTGTCCACCACAAATCTCAAAAATTGTATTTATACCAGTCATATAAATACTAAATTTTAGCATGGTCGAGCATGTATAATATTAATTGGCCTAATATTTGGTTAAACCATGAAATCTGGAACTTAAAGTACTTTCGACATTGTAAGCCATCATTGGGGGATGGCATATCAAAGTAATTTGAAATGATCTTGTAGTTTACCGGGAAACATGCGAAGAATTTAATGCTGTGCTGGCATGTTGCCATGGTGGTTAGAACAAACGTCCAGAGATAGGGAAATCCGTGGTTCAAATCCCGGCTATAGCATGGCATTTTTCATTGTGGTTCTACCTATACATAGTTAAAAGTATTACGAGTTTTCTTCAATTTGAGGAAAGCCTTTTAGGCTACTTTTGGTGCTTAAACTCGACCCAACTCAAAGAGACGGTGAACAGAATTCCAGAGCTGAACTTCAGGAAACATTGCGGTTTCAAACTTGATGCACGTCTCTTGTAGTACAGTTTTCCATTAATGAATTCACAGAATGCCAAGGTAAGAGACATTTCCCATTTCTCCCACGTTAATTATAGATTTCTCCGCTAAGCTTCGATCAAAGTGTGATGTCTTTATGTGTAGGAGTTACACCTCGCTGCTCTCAAGATGGGGTTATTTTTGAAACCTGCTCAATTAGAGTTTTTACTTTCTCTATACGTACGTAAATAGTGTATATAGAAGGCATTATATTGCATCCAAAAATTCGATACCGAGATATCACTGGAAATATATGTTCTGAAACACCTTCAACCCCAAAAAAGCATTTTTAGAAGCATGTGTGTGTGTCTGTGGGGAGCATAGCTCAAAAACGAAAAGAGCGTAATCAAACCAAACTTTGTGTTTAAGTTTGGTATCCTTCAAGAATGCCACATGATTTTCAAGAAAATTCCCCCACCCCGAGTTACCCTCTGTATGGAAAAATTTTCGAAAGTTTTGGTTTTCTTAAAAATGACTAACGATTTTGATTAAATTCTCTTATATTTAAGATAATTATATCTTGAATTTTCTGGGAATAGCCTCTAAAGACTACTTTAATGTGGATCAATTTTACGGAATTTTGCATAACTATTAAACCGTAAGATATGGACAAAAACTTATCACAAAAAATGTAGAGCACGTTAAAACACAGTTTATTTAATATACATTTTCTTCGTGTAATGGTCGTTTTTTAGATATTCCTTGTTTTTGGATTCAGCTTTCAAAAGCTTATACTTTACTCATACAGGAATTTGTCAACCCCTGCCCATACAAAAAAGGAACTTCAGTCACATAGCAACCAGCTTTTGACTATCACTTTAACCTATGGTACTCCCTAATTTTGCTTCTGCTTACAAGGTGCAAGTAATAAGACTATTTCTGCTAATTTTTTCTCGATTAGTATAATGTAAATAGAAGCATAAGTTTTTAACAATAATTTGTTGCAGAGATGTAGAGAAAGTCATATGAATGGAACACATCAGCTTTTTTTTTAATTATTCCCGGTATCAAAACGCTGCTGATTATCCGTATATCTCAGTTGGTAGATCTGATTGCTGCGTGAGCCAAGATTATTTTCTATCCCCACCAGAGTCTGGTAGCATGAATAAGAGCGTGAATGTGTATGTGTGTGATATAATAATAAAAGCCAATATAAACTGCCGTGCTCCGTTACATAACTTTCTCGACCTGTTCTGCAAATAATCTATTTTTACAAAACATTCTTTTATCTACATCAAAATTGGAAATGTTGCTCTCATACTACTAGAGAAGCTCACATTTTTGGGAAATTAATAATTAGGGTTATATCCAATGGCATAAACAATACCAATGAATACTATAATCACAAAATACCGATTTTCTAATTTGAGCTTCTCATTATGTGTCAGCAATAATTTATCATAGTGGATGCAGAATAAAATAAAAGGTGTAATTATTGAATATTATATTACAATCCTATTTTATTCTGTATCAAATACGAAATATGAATTATTACTATCATATAAAACAGAGCCTCAAAATTGGGAAAATGTGGTATTCTTAAGATCACTGCACCTATTGGATTAGTGCGATAATGCCAAAAATAATTTTCTTCAAATTGTATACTTGTTTATAAAAAAATTGCATCAATTATTGCGATTTTTCTATTAGACACCATAAGAATTTAAAGAAATTGCATGTGCTTTAATAACACGATATTTTCAATCTCTTCTACAAAATTGTTACAAAATATTATTTTCCTTTGTTCCATGCCAATTGAGATAAGCGTTAGCAGATTGATATTAATTATATTCTTATAAGTAAATGGCTAAGAAGTAGCATTTTTGTTAAAGGGATTGTAAAATATTTTAAAACGTTGGTAGCAATTGTTTATAAACTTGATTCTTTTCATGACCTGGGCAAAACAAAAGAAATACGGAGAATTTCCTGTTTGAAAAAAGTTTAAGTATTTTAAAATTGAAACCAATCACTAGTAATTCCTCTGAAGCCGTTAGCTCTACAACACAAAATGTAAAGAGCATCTACATGTAGTAAGGTTTGTCTATCTTTTATGGATTACCAGTTATTCAGAAGAATAGGTTTTGAAAGGCTCTTCCCATTTAATTCAAAATGTACATTTTGTGTCATGTATATATTTTAATACACCGTATTTTAATCTAAACCTTAACCATTTTTAACAAAATAGGGTAGCGTGATGTTCCTCAAAATCCTAGTGTCGCATCTTCGGAAGATACTAAACCTAAATATAAATTTAACATTTAACAATATTTTCGTTTTATAGCTAAGCTGTCCACAGACAGACATTGGCCTTTTTCGAAAAGTGTTTTTTTTTTGTTTTTTTTGTGGTTTAAAGCATATATTTCCGGTGAAATCTCGGTATCAAACGTTTGGGTGAAATACAATACATTTTCCATACACTATGTACATAGTACGTGCAGAAAAATTGAAAATATATAGTACATTAATAAAATATTTTCCAAAGTTGAGAATAATTAACCGATTAAGGTCAAAATTACCTCCCGCTTTTGGTAAAAATTTCAATATTGCATTATCTTAGCACTTCATGGTTATAATTTATCAGATAAAATAATACTGAGTACGAATTGAAAAAGAATGGCTTGATATTTATGGATGCTCTTTAACTGCTGTGGTCCTCAGCGCCCCATTCTATATTGGTGTGAAAGAACGTTTAATTTTGCTCAGAGGCCTCTCTATCAGGCTTGAGGTTCTTTTACGTGCCGTAAATCTACGACACGGGACCAACGGCTTTACTTCCCTTCCGAAGGATTTTTACACCCGAATAAAGAAACGAGTTTGAACCCGCAACCTTGGGTATATGAAGTTAGCATTGTAACCATTACACCACGGAGGGCGACAAAAAAAAAATACGAATTGGATACAATATTCAAATTTGAAAGCAAGTTTAACAAATTAATGCTACTACTATACATAGCTGCTTGAAATACTGACACGGAAATTCATTCAATACAAAATAATTGCTTTGATAGATAAAATAATGATAAACGGCTCAGAGAAAGTAAAAGGACATGCAATTTAAGGGGAGTCGAAATGCCCTATCTTATCAATGTCAAAGTTTAACCCATTATCTCAACAATTATTTAAGACAATGAACTAAGTTTTTCAAGGTATATTCAGCAATACTTTTACTATTAAAATTCGAAGGCTTTCACGGCCGGTGTTAGAATCACTTATAGAAAACAAAACCGGACTTGTTGGCCGTGGTCCATTGGGCTTCTCCCCTTGTTCCCCAGACGTTTCGCCTACATCTGGGTAAGCATCTTCAATGGCGTATACATTTCTCAGTCTCTTGAGAGGCTATGGAGATGTACACGCCATTAAAGATGCTTGCGTAGACGCAAGCGAAACGTCTGGGGGACAAGGGGAGAAGCCCGGTGGACCACGGCCAACAAACCCGGTTTTGTTTTCTATATGCAATACTTTTACAGCTGATTGATGAAAAGTAGAATACTTCTGCTCATTAGAAGGTAAAGTATCATTTTTTTAAATAGAACTTTTAATATTATATTGAAAAATTATGGTTTTTAAGTTAAAAAAAATAACTACACCCTATACATAGAAACTTTTTCGTAAAACAAGGCCTAATGTGATAAAATATTCAACCTTTAGTATCAGTTTCAGAAATAATGAGGCAGTCGTATAGAAACTTTTACTTCAGAAATTGCTTTCAAACATTCGGTTAAAAAAAATGTAACCTAACTTTCCAAACACTGCTTCGCAGTACTTCCAAATTCTCACATGAAGGAAATATGAGTGGGATCCCAGTGCTGCCCATAGCTAAAGTAAAACTTTCTGATCAAAATATGTAAAAGATCTCTTCTCTAACACTAAACAAAGTTATTGTGTCAAACTTTTATAAAAAGCTACTACGCAGGATCATTTTCAACAATATTTTTATAGCGTGGCTCTATAAAGTTATGCCAAAATGAGCGGAAGATTTGAAATATTATTATGCAATTAAGGCATAAACATGAACAAAAATTATGAAAATCCCATTAGGACTGCCCTTAAAGATGGGTTATTATTATGTGTGGAACACATTCCGTGCGCTGTAACGAGTTTTTGATTGAGAGTTTTTAATTATAGTGGTAAGAGGCGTAATCAATTACCCACGAGGAGAGAGGGTTGTTCGCACTCGTGTTGACATAATGATGGACAAGGAAACATAATGTGAAGCGAGGGAACCAACTTTTTTCCCCTCTCTCTTTCCGAACACGTGTTTCGCTCCCAAAATAAAATGACCCGCACTCTTTCCTAAGAGAGGCCACTTTGTTTCACAAGAAATCACGAAACATCTCCTTCGCTGGACCACAAAAATGATGCAACCCGTCTCTTTTCTTTGCGTTATCTCATAGCGATATTTTCTGTTTAGGACTCCATATCCAAAAATCCTTCCACGCCTTAGAACAACGATATTTTAAATTTAATGAAATACGCATAACGGAGCAAAGTTTCACCTTTTATATTCATTGTTACAGTTTATATGCCTAGGAGTCATCGTTTTTAATTTCATTTTCAAGAAAACCTTGCAGCCCTAGCCATTTAAACAAATGACTTTCTCCACCTGTTATACAAACTTCTTACAAAAGATCATTCTTCTTTCTACATCATTCTAATCCAGATAAACATAAACAGAATATTCTTGTTACTTTTTTCCTTATAAGTATAAGGGAACTAAAGGAATACCCTATGCTAAAACGATATGCAAATGTTTAAAAAACTGTCACTATGCAATTGTATTTGTCAAGACAATTGAGTGAAATAGACCTAATAATTTATAATATATATATACAAAAAGAGATGTTATCAGGTTATGATTGCAATACTTAGATTAGATCTCATATGGTCCTGAATTAAACAAACGAATGTCAGGTGCGGCAAAATTTCAAAGAAATGAACATCAACTGCGATACGATGTTTCGACAATGTTACTCCAGTCAGACGACCGCAATTGGTTGGAATCCCAATTGCTTTGGCGCTTTAATAGTTGAGCTAATTTGTCATTGAAGTTCGCTTCTTTGCTTGGCCAGGATAAAGTAAAACAATCGCGGGCGACTTCCTGTCTAAGGAAAGCATAGGTAAACATTTTAAAATACTAATAAGAATGAATATCTCAGAGATAGTTAAATCCACAGCAAAATATAAATAACAAACTGTGTGTTATAAAGAGATCGACATGTTTTTTGTAATAAGTTTTTAACAATGTCTTACGGTTTGTATTAAGAATGAAGACTCAAGAGGAAACTCGAAATATCCGTTTTATTTGTCATGTACATATTTTTAATATAAGATATAATCATAATCGTGCCAGCCATTTTTGAGAAAATGAAAATTTTGGAAAGAAGATTGAAGCAAGAGGTTGCCAATCTGAAAGTGCAAACCTTACGGAAGGAAAAAGCACTACTAATATCTCGGGAAATAAGCCACTCGTCACAATTGCCGTTCACAATCTAATAACAGCACCAATACACTCATCCATTGACTCAATGCAAGGAAGCTCACTCATATACAGCCGCTGGAAACTCAAGAAAATTCTACAATGTTCGTGAGGTGAGGAGAAATAAGTTTCCAAAGGATCTCTTTATCTCTTAACAGCGCTTCTGGTGCTTATGCTTGGTGACAGGGCTATAGGTCTGCTAATCTCTTCAGTCAGTTGGCCATCTTCCACGATATAAGCGAATTGAATATCAGTATTGCTTCTCTAATGAATTAATGACGTGACATTCTCTTCACCTCCGTTTTGTCATATAAAGCATTTCCTCATCACTCGATCTGATGGCAACTAGGTATCCAGCTTTAGAGATATTTGTTTGCTACTGCCATGACCACATGGATGAATCATAGCTCTGCGAACACTATGTGGAAATATGTTCACTCCTTTTTCTTACGGTTGACCATATCGTTGTAGATGGAAGCAACAGCAAAGGAACACGGCTTCTGATTCCGCATTCAGATTTCTAACCATGTTCTTTATAGAGTAACCGAAACGGAATTGAAGCTAATACAAATGCCTAATGAAGGTAAATAGTACCTTAATTTAATTTTATGTTAATTACATGGAGTATACGTATGTTTATAGATTAAATATCCCATGAAGTGGAAAAATAAACATTTCTGCATTTAATTATTAAAATGATTTCAAATTCACAGCTTAAAAATAAAATCCTGGGCCAGTATTATCAAATAATTCCGATAATTAATATTTGCACAATCCCATGCAAACAAAGGAAGCAGGAGGGCAAAACCGAATATTCCTATGGTTTATTTAACTGTCACTTTGGGCGTCAAGCCTAATTGCCCAGTATACATTTTGGGTATACACAAAAGTTTGAGACTCGGATATACCTAAAAATGTGAATAGCATCTGCTGCATAATAGTTGATATAGTTGTAGCCGATCAAAACAACAAGACGATGTAACTTTTACATAAGTTGTCTTACAAAAGAAAGTTTAGTTTTGCGGTTGTTTGTTGAGCGCATGGTTAAGTACAGCGTTCGAACGCAAGAACACAGAGAGAGAAGTAAAGTTTTAGGGCGCCCAACCTATACGGTTAATAGCGCCCTATAAAACTAAATAAAACAAAGTTAATCTTCTAGCTAAAATAACACGGTAAAAATGAAAAGTATAACCGACTAATACATCCCCGAAAGTTAAAACGTTAAAATAATAAAGAAATTAATCATAAAACTGATTTTCCAGTTAAAATATTCTGATCAAATGAATATTTCAATTTACTAATTAGCTCCCCAACAAGAAAACTTTAAAACCAGTCCGGTAGGATTAATTAATTATAAAATTAATCTCCTAGCTAAAATATGATAGTAAAATGAATATAACCTATTAATACATCCCTCCAAAGTTAAAACTTTAAAAACAGTCCAGTAGGTTAAAATAAAGAATAAAAGACCATATTGCTAAAGCTGTAGAACGGAAATAAAACTATATATGGCCAATCGGAGGGCACTGTCGTATGAGAACACAAGAACAACAAAATGTACAAATTATACTGAAATTGAGAATATAAAAATTAGTGATATGTTGTTCCGCGCGCATTTACCTTACCCACTTCTACCAAAATCAAACAGGGCAGGATTAATACATTATTTTAGCAACTGCATTTTATTAAGAAGTTGAACTGTACTGAGCGCGGAAAAAAACAAAACAAAACAAAAAAAACAAAAAAACTTAAGTCATCGTACAAGCTATGCAATGTGCACAAAACATGTGCATTTGGCCCATAAGGAAATTAGGTCACACCAGTCGCGCAAGCGCAAAAACTACTTAAAACGCGCATAACTCGTGATCAGTAGCAACATTGATACCACATAGTAGAGTAGCGTGGTAGACTTATACGCCATATATTTTAAATTATCTGATGTACATTATGTTTTAACAGCATTCAAAGAAAAAATATAAAAAAAAAATCATAAGTTAAGGTGTTCACGTGTACTTCTGCTCTTATATACTGGCAATAAATATATGTGAATCAAAAATAACATTAATGAAAGCAAATAGTAAGTAAATACAGTAAAACAAGATTCGAAAATCATGTTTATATACTTGTTAGATAAAACAGAACTTTTTTATTTCTCTATTGCGTATAGTAAACGGAAGGAATATTGTATTCCATCAACTTTTTCGATGTCAAAATTTCAGGTGAAATGGGTTTGGAAGCTTTCTTAATCAAAAAGAGTTTCTAGAAGATAAACAGTGTTTAGGTGTGTGTGTGTTGCATTCAGTGTATATAAATAGCACAATTCAAAAATAATAAGTCCATTAATCACCACACTTTGTATTTATATTTAGGTCATCCTGAGTTCACAAAAATGCCCTGACATTGAATATTTTTCCAACATTATGATTTCCCCAAAACTGACTAACGCTTTTGGTTAAAATACCATATTATGTTTAAGATATTTTCATAAATATGTTATGTATAGAATTGTTTGGGAATAGTCTTGGTGGTCCTCTTCATTTGCATGACTGGTAAACTCTGACGAAAACTTATTACATAAATATGTAGATGATGTTAAAGTACAGTAGGTATTTTACGGTGGAGTTAACCGTTTGTGAGGTAACCGTTGCTATTGATTTGAATTTTCCAAATTGGAATTGTTTTTGGGAAGGGGAATTCAGATAGTCATACAAAGAGCTCGGAATTCCAAAATTATAGACAAAAGCTGATGTGTTCCATTCACATGACTTTCTCTTCATTGAATTTCAAAGCATCGCTTTTTGAAGGTTTGACCTCTGATCAGCTCCTGAACCTTTCTTATGACTAAACATGTAGTTTCACTGTTATGACAAAGTTTATCTCGGTTAACGTGAAAGAGACAGACCAGTAGGCTTTTGTAAAAATAGTTTGTAGAAGGCAGAGTAAAAAAGAAGGTCAGTAAGTTTTGTTTGTGCTATTTAAAATACTAATTCCTCCATAATTATTTGAGTCACTGCAATTTTTCTTTCATCAACACTTTATATTTGAGGACGATGAATTTAAATACTTTGATCGGTGTGCCATAAGAAAATATTTTTGAGGATGCTATTTATAGCCAGGTTTTTTCTTTACACCCACTATGTACATAGTGTATAGAGAACGTATTGCATTCCACCCAAAAATTCAATACCCATATTTCACCGGAAATACTTATTTTGGGTCCCCCTGAATCAAAAAAAGCATTTTTAGAAAAAGGTCCATGCGTGTCTCTGGATAGCACAGCTCAAAAACGAAAAGACAGTTAAATACCAAACTTTGTATTTAAGTTTGGTATCTTTCAAGGATACGACACGAAGATTTTTAAGAAAATTTCCCCACCCCCAATTAACCTTTACGTGGAACATATTTCGATATGTTTGATGTTCTCAAAAATGCTTCTGACGATTTTGATTAAAATATCGTATATTAAAAATATTTACCTGACAAGGTGTATATCTTGAATTTTCTGAGATTAGCCTCTAAAGACTACTTTATTCTGGATGAATTTTACGGAATTTTGTATAACTGCGACACCGTAAGAGAAGGACAAAAACTTACCGCTCAAAAAATGTAGAGCATGTTAAAACACACAATTTATGTTATATACATTTTCCTGAAGTTGATCGTTTTTGACAATTCCTTGTTATTGGTTTATTGCACCCAAAATTCAAATATATATGTTTTAGGGTCCCCTTTATCTAAAAAAGGCATATTTCGGAAATATGTGTGTCCTCCATGTGTCTGTGAGCACTATAACTCAAAAACGAAAAGTCAGTAAAATACAAAGCTAGGTATTTAAGTTTATTATCTTCCAGGGATGTGACATGGAGATTTTGAGAAACCCCCCCACCGCAAACTACCCTTTACATGGAACTTTTTCAAAAATGTTGATTCTCTCAAAAATGGTTCTAATGATTTTGATTAAAATTTCGTATATTAAAGATATTTACCTGACAAATAGAATGTATATCTTGAATTTTCTGGGAATAGTCTCTGAAGAGTACTTTATTGTGGGTGAATTTTACGGAATTTTGAATAACTGCTAAACGAAGAGAGATGGACAAAAAATTACTGCACGAAAAATGTAGAGCACGTTAAAACACACAATTTATATTCTATACATATTTTCGTGGGATTCACCGTTTTTGAAACATTGCTTGTTTTTGGTTTCTGCTTGAAAAAATTTATACTTTTCTCATACAGGAATCTGTCAACTGCTATCCACACAAACAAAGGAACTTCAGACACATAGTAACCAGCTTTTGATTATCACTTTAACCTATGGTACTCTCTTATTTCGCTTCTACTTACAAGGAAGCAAGTAATAAGAACTATTTCTGCTATTTTTTTCTGATTAGCATTAAGTAAATAGGAGTATAAGCTTTTTAACAATAATTTGTTGTAGAGATGTAGAGAAAGTCATGTGAATAGTACACATCAGATTTTTTTAGAAAGTTTTAAAGCTACAGTGCACTAAAAGCTAAGAAAATGATCATTCTAAGGCACCTTTATTATTATTTTTCAGCGAGGTGCTGTATAAATATAGTCATTTAAAACTGCAAAGGTACTTGCAGCCGACATATAATAATAATAGTATAACCGGACATTTTTACATCTGTGTAACGGGGTAGCTGGATGACGGTGCTGTTTGCGGAGTTTAACAATGGCCATTTTGCTCGACTGTTACAATGCACACAAAAGTCGACGCTATCACCACGGGTCAGTCTGTTACTTCCTCCCCGGCAAGGCTCCAACTCAAGTCAAACTTTGTCGGACACTGGTTGGCTTCTTGGCTCAGCTATAGGTCTCTCAAAGCTGCTATACCTCTTTGGACTAACTCCACACCTTCTTTTGCCCATCAATTCTCATTTTAATAGAGCCGCGCTCGCTAAAACGCCTCACTTTTGTGCTTCGTGGCGCAGGGGATCGTAGGTTCCAGTCCCGCTTTAGGCACGGGTGCTTGTGTGTTTGTAAATGTGTATGTGTATTTGTCATAAAACTGAAAACGATAAACAAAAGGAAATTTAGAGAAAAATAAAGAAAGAGGTATAAAAAAAAAAGGAATACAGCACCGGAGTCCCGACCAGACTCCGCGAAATGTATTTTTGTTATAAAAAGACTAAGATAGGTGTATTCAAATCACAGAAATTTTGATTGGCAATTCACTTTCCTGATTGATATCCAACGTAACCTATTACTTTCACCAGCACAAGTCCTGTGTAGGACAGTAATTGGATAGGTAGAGTCAGACTAAAAAAAATATATATGATGTGTACCATTCACATGACTTTCTCTACACCTCTGCAGAAAATTATTCTTAAGCTTATACTTCTATTTACTTTATGCTAATCAGTAAAACATTAGCAGAAATAGCTATATTAGTTGCTTCCTTGTGAAGTAGAAGCGAAATAAGGGAGTACCATAGGTTAAAGTGATAATCAAACGCTGGTTGTAATGTCACTGAAGTTTCTTTGTTTGTAGGTACAGCAGTTGAAAAATTCCTGTATGAGATAAGTGGAAGTTTTTCATAGCAGAAACAAAAAAAAAAAAAAACAAGGAATGTGTCAAAAACGACGAACTCCATGAAAAAAATATATATACATTTTATTTGTCAGGTAAATATCTTTAATATACGAACTTTTAATCAAAACCGTTAGTCATTTTTGAGAAAATCAAAATTTTGGAAAATAGTTCCATGTAAAGAAGGGTAGTTGGGGTTGCGGGAATATTTCTCAAAATCTTTGCGTATCATCCCTGGAAGATACTTAACTTAAATACCAAGTTAGGTATTTTACCTATTTTTGTTTTTGATTTATCGTGTTAACACACACACACACACACACACACACACACAAGGATCTTTTTCCGAAAGTGCTTTTTTGGGATAAAGGGACCCTAAAACATACATTTTCGGTGAAATCTTGGTATCGAATTTTTGGTGGAGTGCAATACCTTCTCTATACACTATGTACATAGTGTGTATAGAGAAAATAATAAGTCGTCTTTAGAGTATGTCATCTCAAAATAATTTGATATCACTTTGTGGTTTACCGGGAAACATGCGAGTCAGTTGAAAAATGTAATGTCCTGCCGGCATGTTGTCATGATAGTTCAGCGCTAGTGCAATCGACCAGAGATCCGAGGTTCAAATCCCGGTATTGAATTTTCAGTCCGACTAACAACCCAATGCCTTCCCTATACATGGCTTCTGTGAAAAAGAAATCATTAATACTAATTGACTATAATAGTTGCTTATATTATGAATCCTGGGACCTAAAGTACTTACGACATTGTAAGTGGCCATTGGGAAATTTGTTCTCAAAATAATTCGAGATCATCTTGTAGTTTACCGGGATATATATGAGAAAGTTCAGAAATTTAGTGCCGTGCCGGCATGTGGCCATGGTAGCTCAATGGTAAAGCAACCGGCTAGAGATCGGAAGATTCGCAATTCAAATCCCGGCTATGGCATTGAATTTTTCAGTCTGACTTTATCTATTACTTTCTCTACCAAGCATTACATAGGTAGAGAATGTATACCAAGCTAACAATGGATACAGAGATTTCATCAGAAATACAAGTTTTGAGGACCCCTAAATAAAAAGAAGTATTTTTACAATACTCTCTCTCTCGACAGCATGACTCAAAAAGAAACAATCTAATGTTTTCCACTCACATGACTATCTCTAGCGATCCGAAAACAAAGTTTCCTAACAAACGTTTATCCTTCTATTTACATCATGCTAATTGAGATAAACATTAGTAGAATTTGCCTTTTTACTTGTTTCTTTGTAAGTATAAGGTAATTAAGGGAATGCACTAGAGCGATGGTCAAATCTTTTTAAGAACCAGTCGCTATGTGAAACAATTGAAATTCCGGTTCGTTTTTTTTTTCTTTTTTTTTTCTTTTCTTTTTTTTTTTTTTTTTTTGGTAGCTTAACGTCCTTTAATCTGATTGGTTATATCAGACGATGTTTATTGCAGAAATGAAGCTCAAATGATCTCGGGGTCCGTGGAGCTTATAGCTGCT
This sequence comes from Hymenopus coronatus, assembly GCA_030762935.1. NCBI lineage: Eukaryota > Metazoa > Arthropoda > Insecta > Mantodea > Hymenopodidae > Hymenopus > Hymenopus coronatus. The sequence goes on from CM060895.1 coordinate 85,600,053, forward strand.
TGATATTCGTCTTTTCCGGATAAGGGAAAACCCCGGAAAAGTTTATCCGGATAACTCACCCTAAGCGAGATTCGACCTCGTAACTTGTTGAACGTGAGACAGACACGCCACCAGGTGTGCTTAAATTCTTTGCTTGCTTGGAGTCAAACAAAGGAGAGAGAGAGAGAAAAAACATGTCCTCCCGTTTGAAAAAAGTACAAGTAACTTAAAAATGAAACCAATAATAGGAACATTTAAAAAATTATTAACTCCAAAAAAAGTAGGATATAAATTATTTTTTACATTTACATTTTTTTTTTGCGTAGTAGATCTATGTGTTACAGTTTCCAGTTATTCAAAACCTATACAAAAGTCATCCAGAATGAAGAGGTCTTGGGGCTATTTCCAGAAAATTCAAGATATACATTATATTTTCATGTAAATATATTTAATATATCACATTTAAATGCAAACCGCTACAAACATTTTTGGGAAAATAAACAAATTAGAATTTTTTTCGTGTAAAAGATAGTTAGGGTCAGGGTCAGGGATTTTACTCAAAACCTTCGTTTCGCATCTTTGGAAGATGCTAAACTTAAATACAAAGTTTGGTATTTTACCGACTCTTTGTTGTTCAGTTATGTTCACAGACCGGATAAACATATACACACAGCAGGACCTTTTTCTAAAATTTATTTTGCATAGCTACAGGAGATGCTACAGCGTTTATTTCCGGTGAAATCTCAGTATCCAATTTTCGGGTGGAATGCAATACCTTATCCACACATTATGTACAAAGTATGTGTGGAGAAAGTTAAAAAGTACCAAGTAAGTATTTCCAAGAATATAAAAACAGGTTGATATTTGTAAAAGAAAAACGTTTCTCATTAAAAATTGCAAAATATCCTTAATAAACCACAAAAGTTTGAGTACAGTTTATTCTAACAGATGCATATAAAGCAAACTATATAAAAGCTGTCTAGTATAGATTCATAGGAGGTGTCCAGCTTCAAGCATTCAGGAGTGTCCAATATAGTACATTGCACATGTAAAAACATAGTTCGAAGAAAATATGTCTGAGCTAATGAGAACATAATAGTCTAACATTCAGGGATGCTCAAATATAAATATTTTTTGTACACACAAAACGGAATTATTTTGGCTCCTAGTAGCCCTCATATGTACCATGTATTCATTAAAATATAAAATTACCTTAAGTTTATTTACAGTCTGTTCTTATTCAAATACACAGTCCATGTTATCTAGACTGTCGGCAGAATTGAAATGCACCCTAGGCTGCTGTGATTAGATCTTGTTTCCGCTTTAAAAGCTTTCGTTGTTTGCTTCTGGCGCTGGAGTTGTTCTGTGGTTCAATTGCAACAGCTAATATGTGTAGCAGATGTTCATTGGTGGCTGCAGTTTGCTGGTTTGCTATACCGAAGATAATGAAAACAATTGAGCTCCGAAATTGGAAACCGCATAAAATGCGTCTTTAACCTAAGTATGCTTGTCAAAAATTTGCTACCAACTGTTTAGCAATACATTTTATGTAACTTAATAGTTACTTAGGAACTATTTATCTGAAAAATACACACTCCTTCAAGCCATACAGAATAAAAGATAACTTATAATCATTTTTGAATAGGATAACTTTAATGAGCTTCGAAAAACATATTTTTCTCATACAGGAATTTGTCAACTCCTGTCCATACAAACAAAGGAACCAGCTTTTGACTATCAATTTGACCTATTTCGCTTCTAATTACAAGGAAGCAAGTAATAAAGACTATTTCTGCTAATTTGTTTATCGAATAGAATGAAGTAAATAGAAGTATAAGCTTTTTAACAATAATTTGTTGCAGAGATCTAGAGAAAGTCATGTGAATGGAACACATCAGATTTTTATGTTTGCCCTGGAGTTCTGAAATACCCGCATGAGAAAAGTATTAAAAATTTTATTCCCAGAAATTTCAAGATAAACTCTTTATTTGACATGTAGGTAAGTATACATGTATAATATGCTGCATTTTAAACAACATTTTAGAGCAATTTTTGAGAAAATCAAAATTTTGGAAATATTTTCCTTGTAAGGGGTGATTTGGGTGGAGGGATTTTTCTCAAGTTTGGTGTTTTACCGACTCTTTGCTTTTTGAATTATTGTGTTCACAGTCATGAACCTTTTTCTAAAAATGCTGTTTTTTTTCGATACAAGGAACCTGAAACGTGTATATCCGTTGAAATCTCGGGATCAAATTTTAGGTAAATGCAATTCCTTCCCAATACACTATATACTATAAAACCTTTTGGCAAATGATTGAGATTGCTTTTCACATTAGATTGGCTATATATCCCCCTTTCTTTTGTTCAATAATGGCATCCAGTTTGGGATACCAATCACAGAATTTTGCCAACGATGTCTTGGAATACACCCAATTTCTTTCAAGATAACATCTTTCATTAGCTGCAGATTTACTGGATGTGCACTGCTTTTCTGCTAACCGTATATCAACCGAGACAGAATAACGGATTGGCAGTTACGATAAAGCCCACCGATGTTGATTGTAGGATTTAAATCTCTCTTCTAAGAATTTTCATTTCAACGATTTCACTTTTAAGAGGTCCCGAGTTCGAATTTCTGTTAGGGTGAGTTAACCGGATAAGGTACTTTTTCGGGATTTTCTGATATCCTGAAGACGAATCACAAATAACTTTAAACTAAGAGATCATTTTATTTATTTATTTATTTGTTAGTATTTAATGCTCGCATTCACTACTTATGCCACCGAAGTCGATGACACTAATGGTATATGGAATGAAGAGGGAACACCGGTGGAATACAATGGCGGGGGAAACCAAAGAACTAAGAAAAAACCTGCACCGTTTTGCCCACCAAAAATCCCACATGCGATCGCTTGGAATTGAACACAGGTCGCCTAGGCGAGAGGCGAGAGACGAGTGGTCTAACCACTTGGCCACGGCGCGACCAAACTACATGGATCCCGAGCTCATTTGAGTATCACTTCACCGATTCTCTTCATCGTAGGATATGATCTACCAGGTTAAAGGCCGTTAATGTAAAATAACTAAAAAAACTACAAAAAACAAAAAAACAAACAAAAACACTGGGTAGTGTAGGGGTAGCGTGTCTGCCTTACATTCAACAGGTGAGCTCGAATATCGCTTAGGATGAGTAAACTGGAATTTTCGGGTTTTTCGGTTATACTGAAAAGACGAATGACCTTAAGCTCCTCGGACGCACACACATGTCCGTGTATGTGTGTGTTTTGTCTTCTGTCTATGTGTGTGACTTTGGGCAGTATAGTTCGAAAACGAGAAGTCGGTCAAATGTCAAACTTGATATATAAAATCAGCATCTTCCAAGAATTTGACAGAAAGATTTTCAAGAAAATACCCCCACTGACAACCGCCCTTTACATGGAAGATTATTCCAAAATTTTATTTTCTTAAAAATGGCCTTAATTAAAGTATCTTATGTTTAAGATATATGAATGAGAATTTAAATGTATAGTTTCAATTTTCTGTGAATGGCCTCTGAATATCATATAATTCTGAATGACTTTTGTATAATGTAAACCATAGGCGCTAGACAAAAACTAATACACTAAAAAGTAGATTTCGTTAAAACACAATTTATTTCATATGCAATTTTTTTTGTAACGTTTACCGTTTCCGAGCTATTCCTAGTTATTGGTTTCCATTTTGTCAAACAGAGATGTCCTTCGTTTTATCTTTTCATTTACTCCCGCCAATGCAAAGGAGCCGAATTTAAAATATATCACATAGCAATCAGCATTTACAAGATTTGACAATTGCTTAGGCTAGTATATTGTCTTATTCTGTTTAATTACAAGAAATCAAGTAAGAAACTTTCTACTAAGTAATGTTTAACTTGATTAGCTTGATGTAGATAGAAGAGTACTCCTTTGTAAGGATAGTTTGTGCAGTACAGGCACGAATGGGAACGGAAGGCATTAGACTTTTAGAGAAAGGTCCGCGTATGTATGTGTGCGTGTGTAAGAGCAGATAGCTTTTAAACGAAAAGTCGGTTAAGTAACAAACTTGGTATTAATTGCCATACAACTTGCCTACAAGATGAGGTAAGCACATACATAAATACTCTTTGTGGTACTGTATACTGAATTTTTAAAGCACTTCAAGGAAAACTTAACACTTCTAAACGTTCCTACTGTTATTCACGTGTGAACTGGACTAGAACAAGAGAGTGACGCACATGTGACAACAGAACGCGCACGCAAGGAAATGCAGTGAAGGTCACACGGACCCTACTGCTGGCGGCCAAGTTTTGTAGCAAACGTATTGCACTTAGAAGGTACTGAGTAACAAGGCCATTCCATCAATGTTTCTCTCGATTAGCATGGGGTGGAACGAATAATCTCTTATGAAAAGTTTGTGGAGTAGGTAGGGAAAGTCATGTGAGTGGAATACATTTTATTTTTACTTTCTCTACACATACTATGTATATAGTGCAAAGAGAAATATTGTATTCTACCTAAAAACTCAATATCAAGATTTCACCAGAAATACATGTTTTAGGTTCCCCTGTATCCAAATAAAATATTTTTATAAAAATATCCGTGTGTGTATTTGTCTGTGAAAACGACAACACTAAAACAAAAGTCGATAAAATACCAAGCTTGGTGTATATGTTTAGTATTTTTCAAGGATACAACTCGAAATTTTAGAGGAAAATCCCCCACCCCAGGCTACCCTTTACATGGAAAAATATTCGAAAATATTGATTTTCTCTGACGATGTCGATTAAAATGCTGTGTATTAAAGATATTTACACAACGAATTAAATGTATGTCTTGAATTTTCTGGGAAAGTCCTCTGAAGATCGCTTTATTATGCAAGAATTTGTTTGGAGTATTCATGACTATTAAACCTTAAGAGATGCACAAAACCTTACTAAACAAAAAATGTAGATTCCGTTGAACACATAATTTATGTCATATACATTTTTTTCGTGGAGTTGTTAATTTTTGAGATATTCCTGTTTGTTAGTTTCAGTTCTAAACTATTTTTAATTTTTTATAAACGGGAATTTTTCAACTTCTGGCAATGTAAGGAAAAACTGATTTCAGAGCATGGCAACCAGCTTTTAACAGATTTCACTATTGCTTTAGTCTAATATATACTCTTTTTAATTGTTGCTTACAAGAAAGTAAGTGTAAACACAATTTCTATTAATGTTTAGCTCGGTTAGCATGAAGTCGATGTAAGAATAAACTTTTTAACATTAATTTGTTGCAGAGATGTAGAGAAGGTCATGCGAATGGAACATGTTTTATTTTTATTACCTAAAAATGGCGTGTTATTTATGGACGCTCTTAAACAACTGTGGTTCTCAGCGTCCAATTGGGTGTGTGAAAGATCGCTTAATTTTGCTCAGAGGCCTCTCTATCAGGTTTGAGGTTCTTTTACGTGCCGTAAATCTACGTCACGGGAGCAACGGCTTTACTTCCCTTCCGAAGGAAGACATGCTAAGGATTTTTACACCCGATAAAATTCATTAACCTCCGCCGGGTTTGAACCCGCGACCTTGGATATATGAAGTTAGCATGGTAGCCATTACAACATGGAGGGTGGCTTTTTTACTTTCTCTAGCTCCATATGTACAACGTACATAGGGATAGAGAAGTATTGTATTCCACCCAAAAATTCGATACAGAGATTTCACCGGAAATACATGTTTTAGGATCCCCTGTATCCAAAAAAAGCATCTTCAGAAAAAGGTCCGTGAGTGTGTGTCCGTGTGTCTGTGAATACGATAACTCAAAAACGAAAAGTAACTAAAATACCAAAATTATCTTGGTCCAGAGTTTCCGGTGTAGACCGCGTCTTAAGGCTAAAATCTGCCGACGTTTCGCCCATCTTGTGATAAGGCTTCCTCAGGGCTAACTGCGTCTGGTCCGGCTGGCGTACCTTCTTATATACTGTAGTTGGGACATGCCAAGTACCGCCCTCCTGTGTTGCCATTGGTTATCGTTTGGCCAATGGCTGGGGTCGCTGCTTTCTGTATTCCTATTGGCTCGCTGGCCGCAATAGGAATACAGAAAGCAGCGACCCCAGCCATTGGCCAAACGATAACCAATGGCAACACAGGAGGGCGGTACTTGGCATGTCCCAACTACAGTATATAAGAAGGTACGCCAGCCGGACCAGACGCAGTTAGCCCTGAGGAAGCCTTATCACAAGATGGGCGAAACGTCGGCAGATTTTAGCCTTAAGACGCGGTCTACACCGGAAACTCTGGACCAAGATAATTTTAATATTGGCCGTGGAAGTTTACGAAAACATATAAAATACCAAACTTGGTATTTAAGTTTAGTATCTTCCAGGAATGCGATACGAAGATTTTGAGAAAAATCCCCCCACTCCAAACTACCCTTTATATGGAACGTTTTTCGAAAATTTTGATTTTATGAAAAATGGCTCTAACGATTTTGATTAAAATATCATATCTGAGAGAAAAGGTAATGTTTTCATATTTGTGTAAATAACCATTATAGCTAGCTTACAAAGCCATAAACTGGCAGCTGTGATTTATTGTTTATATATCTTGTATACATATATAACTTTGCCACCGGGTGATACCCTCTTGCAGAGAAATAAATACATACATACATACATACATACATACATACAAAGATATTTACCTAACAAACAAAATGTATATCTTGAATTTTCTGGGAATAGCTTCTGAAGAGCTGTTTATTCTGAATGAATATTGCTTAATTTGTCATAACTAATAAACCGTAAGAGATAGACAAAAACTTACAATACAAAAAAGTTAAGTCTTGCTAAAATACACAAATTATGCCATATACATTTTGCTCGTGGAGCTTACCGTTTTCGAGATATTCATTATTATTAGTTTCAGTTGTCAAGTACTTATACTTTTCTCAGACGGGAGTGTCCGTTTTTCTTTTGTTCTACTCCTGGCCAAGAAAAGAAGCGATTTGTAATGATAATCGCATAACGAAATCTCATAAAAATTTGACTATTGGTTTAGCCTAGTGTATTCCCTTATTTTCTTCCTACTTATGCGAACTAAATAATAAGAGCATTGTGCTAATGAGTACCACGATTAGCTAGGTGCAGAAAGAAGAATAATCTTGTGTAAGAAGTTTGTAGAGCAGCTAGAGAAAGTCATGTGAGTGTAACACATCAGATTTTTATTACCTAAATTACGCTCTCTGGTGATATGGAAAGAAGACACACACGGAGCACTAGCTATACAGATGTACCTCTAGAAGTCAGCATTGGTCACTCGCCGAGTTTCCAGTAAGGGATGAAGCAAACTTCTGAATGCCCAGGAAGTTGTCACATCTTGTACGGTCCGACTTATTGTTAGCTCCGCAGTGAAATTAAATTGCTCTGGGCTACGCATTGTTGTTTAATTCAGCTACTGTTTCTTTGTCATCTCAATACTCTTTGTATTACACACTGGCCCATTACAGTGGACAAATTGTGTGCCCGCCGGTGAAGTTGCAAACAGTTTTAAACCGGGAAAACCTCTCGCACAACAATGAAGCAACGTCACTGAAAGAAGCGTTGAATAAGGTTATTAAAAACGCATTTTAAACACAGATAACTGCGTTAAAAACTGAGCATGAAGGTAAATACCCACAGTTCAAAATGCTGAAATGCTTTTCTCACTGCCCATTATAGTTTATTGCCTTTTCTACAACATATGTACGAATAATTATCTGGAAATGCATGTTTTGAGGTCCAATGTAGCATCCAAAATAGCTTTTTATACAAAAAGGTCTGCCTGAATTTCATATATGTATTGTATATATACCGAAAAGCTAAAGTCACACCATAATCACACCAAACCTGATACCTATTATAGTTCAGAATATTTAAGAGTGTGGCATAAAAATGTTCAAGGACGTCTCCCCTAACTACCCTTCATTTGCACATTGTTTCGTAATTGTTACTTTTTTTTCTAAAAGTACCATGACGATTTTTATTACGCAATATCTTAGCATACCGGAATCATCGTAATGGCATAGGTAGCCGAGGTCATTGAGGCACACATTTTTGGATGGTAGATCTACCTACCAAACAGAAACGTAACTCCATTGAACGAAAGTTTACTAGGGAAATTGGCCGACCACCCGGTCACTGCATCCATCATCTCGGCCCAAAGGGTCATGAATGAGATGCAGTGCTAGACGGGGAGACGTGAACAGCGCCTCCGATCTCTGCTGGCCAGTTGATGCGGTCTTCTCGATCTGGATCCACTGCTTCTCAATCAAGCAGCTCTTCAAACGCCACCGCCCCTCCCCCCAGGACTAATTGAGGAGCCAAGCTGAGTGCAACTCGGACCAGGTCTCCTAGCAGGGGAAAATTCCCTACGGCGGTACCCAGCTCCCCCGCTTGGCAAACAGCCGCGCTACCTCTACGCTAAGGACACGACCTACCCACATAATAGATACCAGGCAGAAATTCTATTCAGAGAAGACCTGGGTCTAGAACATCTTGAAATGCGGGGCTATGAATAAGCTTGGGAGGTCAGTAGCCAGAGATAAACAGAGATAAGTAGCGCTCTATGTGTGAGCGCCAAAAGCGCTGTCATAAGATAAGCAGAACATTTGAAAATGTGCCTTCTCTGTCTCCAGAACACTCTTGAAATATATAACGTCTATATAAACGAGAGCTAAGCTGTTTAGTTAATGAATGAATGAATAACTGTATTTATTAACATAGCAATATCGTACATAGAATTTCAACAGTCGCACGGGTCCACAGACCGTACGTGCTTTTGTAATACACATTACAAGCAATATTAAAACAACAACCACAACAATGAATTAAAAGAATAAACACGAAAATAAAAAGACAAAGGAAGTACACAGTCAAAAGCAATATTAAACAGCAATAAAAATTAACAGTGAATCCGAAAATATAGATACAAAGATATTCAAATATAGCAATTTAAATTTACATCACAGAGTACACCTTCATAAATGCACCCTCTTATAATAGATAATTACACTTAAAAGACATACATACACATAATATATACAACCCTAGCACAACAGTGACCTAAGTATGACATAATATATATGTATGTAGAACATTGTAGTCACTTTTGTTTAGTTGATCTTGTCCCCCCCCCCTTCTCTATTGGCAGCCTCCTCAGATCTCAGCTGTCTTGCCTTAAGTATAAATTTAGCTAGCCCGTTCATGTTTTCCGTGCCTGCCAGAAGCGTCCAACATGCTTCTATCCCTACATTCGCAGCGGTAAAAAATCGCGGCAAATATTTTTCCCGCCATTCCTCCGTACCCCTACATCTTGCCAAAATGTGAGTCCATGACTCTTCCTCCTCGCAAATGGGACATATTCTCGTACCATTCTCGTCAGAAATTTACGTGCTCCTCTATGCTCCTAGTCTAATCCACGCGAGCCCCTCTCTAATGAGTTTGGTACCTGTTTTGATGTATTGCTCCATACCCCACTCCGATTTCAGCCCAGACGTTACTTCTAATGACACCTTCTCTGTGCATTGCGCAATTATTTGCTGTCTGTCAATATCACAGAGACGTTTCTTAATTTTTCTCCAAATACTTCGCCTGTTTTCCTGCCCCGCCATCCAAATGTCTCCCACCCAAAGGTTTCCAACCCTTTCTTTAATTTTGATGCCCACGTCAAATTACCTTCCATTCGCAACTGTTCACGGTAGCAGACTGCCCTAATTAGAGAGTGGTTTCCGTGAACGATTCTCATCCAATATTTAACTGCTCTGATTTTGCACTCTATCGTTTCACTATGTACCCCAAATTCCCTCATTATTCCGCAGTTTGCAGTACCCCTCCCTACACCCGGAATTCCTTTCAAAAATTGGGTCCTCACTTGATCCAGATTCCCTGTTTGTTCCCACCCCCATATTTCTCCTCCGTATGTCATCGTGGATCTAACTGGCGCTCCGTATACAGTTTCCATTAAGGTTATGGAGATATTCGGAATTCTGCAGCGTATCCGGAGAGCTTCCGCCGCTTTCACCCTTGCCTTGTGTTTCGTAATGCCAATGTGTTTTGTCCATTTTCCGTTCATTGTAAATGTGAGTCCTAAGTACACAAAAGATTTAACATTGTCCAGTATCTGTCCTGCATATATCCAAGTCTCCTCCCTGCTATAAACACAACCCTTTTTGAAAGTCATTGCCTTAGTCTTATTCACATTAACTGTAAGTAGCCATTCATCGCAATAGCTCTTAAGTTTGTCCAGTCCTCGTTGCAATCCGTTTAATGTCGTAGAGCACAATACTAAATCGTCTGCGTATAAAAGTGTTGGGATCTGCAAATCCGGTACTACTGGTGCTTGAATATTCTCTGCTACCATTGTATCAGTAATATCATCCACAAAGAGATTAAATAGCAAGGGAGATAAAATACAACCCTGCCTCACTCCCCTATAGCTTCGGCAGCTCTCGGACACACTGTTTCTGTCGTACTTCACACAGAATTCGACATTTTGATACATTGCCTGCAATGCTCTAGCCATTTTACTTGATAACCCCTTTCTGCCGAGTTTGTACCATAATGCATTTCGATTGATAGAGTCAAATGCCTTCTTAAAGTCCACAAAAGCACAATGAAGCTTTCCCCGCTTAACTAACAGTTGCTTCGTCCTTAAAGTGTCTAATATAAAAGCGGCATCTATGGTACTGTGTCCTCCTCTGAAACCCATTTGAAATTTTGAAAGTTTGCCAAATTTAGATTCCCAGTCCTTTATCTGGTTATATAACACTCTACAATAAATTTTCTCCATAATTGGCAACAGAGTAACCCCCATATAGTTATCCGGATTTCCAATAGTTCCCTTCCCTTTATAAATGGGATGAATAATGCCCTTTCCCCAACAGGTAGGGTAATTCCCCTCAATTAACAATCTGTTACATATCTGGAGCAAACTCCTACCAAACTCATTAACATTGGCTGCGGCTTTAAAAACTTCCGGGGGCAGCCCATCCAACCCTGGAGCTTTGCCTCCCTTCAGACTCCTCAGCGCCTGTGCTATTTCTCGTGCTGATATTTCCTCGTCCAGTATTGGGATCTGAAGATTTCCCAAAATTTGCACTTCCTTTATAAAAATTCCTTCCCTTTCACCTTTCCCGAATATTCCCATAAAATGAATTGCCCATTTTCTGAGAGAAATTTCGTTGGGTGCCTGACGGTTGCCTCTTAAATGTTTTACTACTTGCCACATCTCAGCGTTATCCCCCCGTGTTAACATATTACTAATTTTCTGAGTAATTTTGTCTTGCCACGTAGCTCTCTTTACCCGTAAGAGCTGTTTATACTCCCTTCACTTTTTTGTAAACAGTTTCCTAATGTCATCTCCCCTCTCCTTTCTGAATTTTAACAGAGCCTCCTCTGCTTGTTTCTTTACAGTTCTGCATTGCAGGTCATACCAACCATTGAATCGTTTTACCTTACCATGCATTTGGACTTTCATTGTCCCCGCAGCCGTTGCTATTATATGCGTTAGTTCCTCCGCTGTGTCTGCGTTCCTTTCCCCTAATCTTCTTTCTAATTTATCAACAAATACTTCTTTTTCTATCGGTTTCCATATAAATTTACTAATGAATCTCCCTTCGTCCCCCTGCCCCTCTTCAGGTGCATGCGCCACCATGGCCGTCTCTATATTCAGTTCCAGGACAACCGGACAGTGATGTGACTCGATACGATCCCCCACCCAAAAATTTCTAATTCTGCCAATTAAACCCTGACTTATTAAAATAAAATCTATTACACTACCCCCATTTTCATTTATGAAAGTGAGTTCTCCCTCTCGATCCTCACCGTACTTGCCATTCATTATTTCTAAAGAGAAGGCATCGCAGAAAGCAAGTAATTGTCTGCCCTCCCCATTAATAAAACTATCCTTGCTCTTTCGTTGACCTTCGCGGAATTCCTCCCCCCATTGATGACCCCCCGTTAGAGAAATATTCTCCCCTCCTAACTTCGCATTAAAATCTCCTAAGATAATTAATTCAGTTCCTGGAAACTTTTCCTGTAACTGCACTAACGTTTCGGTTAAGTCACTGAAGAAATTCCTGTTTGCATACTTGGACGTTGCTGGCTGGTTGTATAATCCTATAACTATTATTCGTACTCCCCCCTGTGCCAAAGATACAGCAATCACCCCTTCCAAACTGATTTCTAATTTAGTTATCTCAGCCTCCAGCTCAGACCTGAATGAAACTGATACCCCTCCTGGCCACCTACCCCTCCTTCCCCGTGTCTCCCTTCCCCTACTAAAACTATGGAAATTAGCAAGTGTTACATTTTCTCCGTTTTTCAACCAAGTTTCTGTTCAACATACAACGTCAAAATCACTAAGGAAATACAAGAAATTCTCGCTACCCAACCTTTTTTTGAAGCCTTCGATGTTCCATGTGACAATCCTCAGAGAAGGGGGTGGGTCCTATTGTTTCCTTGCTGTTGGTCTTCCTACAACTTGGCTGACCCTTTGTCGAGCTGTTGTCAGCCTAAGGGCACGGAGGGGCGTTGTTGTTGGCTTTTCCGGCGAAGACTGTCTCACCCTCCTCTCCTCTTTGCCCCTCCCTGTCGACATAACTTGAGGCACCAGATGTTCTGCTGAAGGACCTGCTACCTGCTGGGCTGATGCACTGGCTACCTGCTCTAGCTGCCCTGTCCTAGGTTCGGTTTCCGCACTACTTCTAGGCTGTTCCATGCGCTCCAGCTCCTGTCGGTTCCAGACTCGTCCGTTAATGAAGAGCTTGTCATAGCGCAATACGGCATGACAACCCTGCCTCCTGGCCTCGAACATGTGTCCCTTTAAGAATTCTCTCTCTTCTCTTACACGCTGGCTAAAGTCCTCGCTAATGCTTATTCCCGTTCCCCGTAAATAACGAGCATCTCGAAGGATGGCCACCTTGAGTTTATAATGGGCTAGTTTACACACAATAGGTCGCCTTACATTGCCACGTCGACCTACACGATGGGCTCTCTCCACATCAAACTCGCGGAGTTCGATTCCTATTTGTGAGATGACCCTTTTCACTATTTCCTCCGTCATCTCCCAACTCTCCCGCTTCTTCCGTCACACCATATACCACAATATTATTTCTACGAGATTGGTTCTCTAAATAATCCATTTTCTCTTCCAGAGCACGCATTCGAACTGTCACATTCTCCACGGCACTTTCCTGCGATTTTAGAATGCACTTTTCAAATCCTACACGCATTTCTTGCCTCAACTGTTCAATGAGATCTCGTACGCTTTCCACTGTCGAACTTCTTCCAGGTAGCTACGAGCAAGACACAAAACACGACCGTCCTCTTTCACACTCGGACTGCAACTTCCGTTTAGTTAATGAGTTATGGTGTTTCAGGTATGATACAAGTAATGTAATGCAAGCGAGTTTGTAACGGTACCATGACTTGTAACGAGTGCTGTTATTGCAGGAGACTAGAGAGCTCCTGTGTTCAATTCCCCATCGGTTGCATCGTGTTGTAATTCAATACCCCGATATATCACAAGATAAGTGAAACGATAATGAGAACATTGAAAGTGGCAATGAAAATTTGAACTAGACCATATTATGAAGCGCAGGGGAGACTTGTGAGGAAAGTAGAAAAAACTATACAAAGTTGCAAAATTTATTCATTGAAGAACCCTGGATTACAAACACAGCATATACCTTATAATAGTATTCGATGAGTGTACAATTATTATAAAATAAAAAAAAACTCTATCGTGTTTTCTATACTCGTTATATTATTCAATAATCTAGAAAATAATTTGAAACTAAAAGGAAGAGAAGTAAGACTCTTAAGTTTCAAGCTGTTCATTATGTGGCACTTGCGAAATAGAGCTTGCAATTGGAAGTATTTCCAAAGCGGCTAACAATACAAATTGTGTATTTTAGCGCGTTTAACATTTTTTCCTAATTAAGTGTCCATTACCCTAGTTAATTTAAAAATGTGTTTTATTTTTCAGGTCATTGCTTAAACATACTCCAGTTTAATAGAAATGGATAGAACGTTTTGAGAATATAAAAAATATCGAAGCCCATCTCTCTTGTGTGGTGGTATTGTGTGCCTCATATCCAATAGGTCCCTAGAACGAATCTCTAGGACAACGATTTACCCGGACAGATTTTTTCGAAATTTCCCATTATCCTGGGAAGACGAATTTGGGAAACTTTAAATTCTATATACCAAGGCTCATTTGGGCACCATTCATCCATTTCATAAAACGTTTGATATAACCTCAGGTTAAAGGATGTTAAAATTCCATGGTGTGAAGACGTAATTGAATATACGTAAGTACATGATATGAAGTTTTTATTTTTGAATTATCCCGTTCTCTCTCACACACACACCATTTTCTAACAAGGGATTAATAGAGTCATAAAGTATATTTACTATATAAAATTGGTAGATTACAATATGATAAACAGAATGCAAGAAAAGAACATGCACCAAGGATTAAATAAATGCAGAAATTCAAAGATACCCCAATATTTAAGAATTAGTACTAAGATGATATGGATATATAATAATTATAGAAGATGTAAAGTTCATTTAAGCTGCATCACACCGCTTTTAAAAAGGTTTCTTCATCAGGAAATATCTAGTTCGCGAGTTCACCACTGTGTACAGAGTGGCGAAGAATCAACTCATTCCCCATAGATGTCACTGTAGGACGAAATCACAACTTGAAATACGGGAGTTTAGCCTTGGGATTAAAGTATGGGACCAAGGTAATGCTTAATGCTTATTAAACAGGTCTAACAGTTTTACTTTCCTTCCGAAGGAAGTCACTAAAATTTTTTACGTCCGTAAAAAGGCCATTATCCTATGGAGCGTTCAAACCCGCAACGTTTGGCATTAGAGGTTAGCATGATAACCATTACACTACGGAGGATGACTAAAATGTAAAATATGGCTTTAATAATACTTGTATCATAAGTAGAGTTCGGTTTTGGGTGAGAAGTGCACACAGTTATGATCACACGGAGCACTCAGCGATACAAAGAGAGGGTAGTGGGGGCGTAAACATGTACTGTTCAGGTATAATCTGTTCCAAAAACAGCTCATTACATATACTGAAAATATGTGTATCGTTCTAATTTAAAAATGTAACTCAGGAAAACAATTGTTTCTTAATATGATTAGTAAAGTATAAAGCTTGACACAAATATTTGGGATGATAATTTGTACAGCTTTGAAAAGACAATGAACATAAATCAACTAAACTCCTCAGGATTCTTTGTAATGAATTACAAAATATAATTCACTGTGTCGAAAATACGTTTGAATCATCCAAAGTTTGTTCAGCGCCTAGCGCCTACCCTTTCGTATTTACATCTGCGATCGCTTTCAGTGTTCATTAGTTTATCTACTAGCGGGAACTAAACGAGGCCAGGCAATGAGCAATGCTAGATAGTGCAACACGTTTCGCAACGGGCGGTAGAGGCTACGCTTACTCCATCACATCATAGTTATATTCTGTGTGCACCTAATCTCAATCTGGCAAGTTCGTGACCCTGGCTCTAATTATAAATGCTTCTAGACATTTACGAAGGATGTTGTTGTTCTTTAAAATAGACCTATTCGACTGTTACGATTTCATTTTCGCATATTACTTCTCTCCAAAATATAGAATTCTCGAACTTCCTATGTTTTATAAAGAAAACAGCAAGTAAGAAATCTCCTCGACGCCTCATTGCAAAGAGGGGGGAAAAACTATAGGAAGCCTGATGACCCAACAGCTAGGAGAGTAAAACTGAATTCTGTTATCATTACTTCCTAGTACCGCATTTGACTCTCCAGAAATTCTCGTAGCTAGGATGGGTCATAATCAATTGCCGATTTCTCTACCGAGTACTATATGTTTACTTACATCTATTAAGTAGAGAATATATTGTATTCCAAAGAAAAGTTCGATAGCGAGATTTCACCGGCAATACATATTTTGAGGTCTCCTGAATTAAAATAGTATTTTAGACAAAGGTCTGTGTGTGTGAGTGCATAGACAGAAAAACTCAAAAACAAAATGTCCGTAAAACTCCACATTTTGTATTTAACTTCAGTATTTTCAAAGGATGGGACTAAAACACCCAAAAGCACAGTTTACATTGAAAAGTTTTAGAAATATTTAATTTTATCAAAAATGACTAACGTTTTGATTGAAATATTCTATATTAAAGATATGTATATAAAAATACAATGTATATCTTGAATGTTCTGCGAATATTCCCTGAAAACCTCTTCATTGTTGATGACTTGACTAGATAACTAGTAAACCGTACATAAGTTATTCCCTATACATTTTTATTGTGATGCTAACCATTTCTGAGACTGGTTTCAGTTTTAAAATACTTATAACACTTTTCTCAAACTGGAAATCCTTATCTGTGTCTTATTTTACTCCTGGACATACAAAGAGAATCGACTTCAATGTCAATCACACAACGATAGCTTTTAAAAGACATTTTTTTTTTTCATTTATTTAGCCCCTATAACATCTAAGGTCATATCGGCGACTTTGCATTAGAAACAACTCATTTTTCGTTTCTTTACGTTGGGTTTAAATATTTTTTTCTTCAAATACACACGTTCTCTCTCACATAAATACTTCCAGACTCTGTGGGGGATAGGGTATAACTCCGGTTAAAGAAAAATTCCCCGCCACAGCCGGGAATCCAACCCGGGACCTGCGAGTGAAGTCAGCTAACTGACCGCTCGACCACGGAGGGAGTCGTTTAAAATAATCGATAATCGCTTTACCCTTAAATAAGGAATTCAGACAAGTCCTACTTATAAGGCAATTTTTGTTTAGTTTATCTCGATTAGCTTTTGTAAGAAGTTTGTTTACATGAAAGGTGGAGAAAGTCATGTGAATGTCAGATTTTTTTAAACACCCTTATATTTTGGTAAGTGGCTCAGATTACCACTCACAAGGAATGGCAAGAAAACTTACGTTGCTTTTAAGCTTTGGTTCTGATTTTTCTGCTCATTTGATCCAGAGCACTGGGCTAACAAAGAAGTCTACTAAAGTAGAGAAAAGGAGGAAGAAATAAACAACAATAATAAAGAATCGTGCCAAGATAAATTGAGACAACTCTTGTTTTGTGGTATAAAAAACGCGGAGTAAAGCAGGAGAGGAGAGGAAACCTCTCTCTTGGCAAACTGCCAGGTCAAAAGACACCTTCATCCACATACATGCAAAAATTCATAATGAAACGGCCAACGGTACCTGCGCATGCGCTAAGGGGACAAGCCGCAGTCCACACCCCGCACTCTCGTGTTTAAGTACTCGGAAAATCTCTAGTTACTTCATGGGCCGCAAACAAACAAGGTCTCTTTTGTAGTGAGCTTGCAGCTTTAACACGGCACTCACGCACACCGCATCAGGTCCTAACATAAAGAACGGCATAAGGAGACGGTCGATCATATTGCAGCCTTCATTCACCACAGAGTGCAAAACATTAACCTAAGATGTTACGTCGGGAAATTTTGACAGTAAATTGCGTGAAAAAAATTAATTATTTGGTTATCATGAGAATCTGAGCCGCTCTAAAAATCGAATGACATGTAATAATAAAAAACTATAAACAAGAATAAAACTCGTTTTGCTTGATGAGAGGTGAATTGGATTGGTAGACGAGGGGTGAATTGGATTGGTAGATGAAATTGGAATGGTATATGAGGGGGTAAATTGGATTGATTGGTGAGGGGTGAATTGGATTGATTGATGAGGGGTGAATTGGATTGATTGATGAGGGGTGAATTGGATTGATTGATTGATAAGGGGAGAATTGGATTGATTGATGAGAGGTGAATGGGATTTGTTGATTAGGGGTAAATTGGATTGGTTGATGATGTGTGAATTGGATTGTTTAATGGGTGGTGAAGTGCAATTGATTGACTTTTTATTTCTGATGACGATTTAAAGGTTTTATTTAGTGGTCAAGCTTGATTTTTTTTTATTATAAATAAATTCGTGTGTATACTGGAACGATTGATATTTTCCGTATATGAATTGAATTGAATTTTATTTGTAACATGCCATTAGTACATGGATTAATACGTCAAAGAAAAACACAGTAAAATACGCAACGAAGAAAATTTTAAAACTTGTAACTTAAAATCTCTTTCACTGAATAGAAATGTGATCCATTAAAAATTATTTTACATTTTGCTTAAACCTGTTGTAAGACAGTTTTTGTATATTCAACGGTAACTTATTAAAAATAATAAGGCCAGAATGTGCAGGTGATTTTCGTTTTGTGAGTATTGGATATTCAATGGACAACAAATGTGCATTTCAGATATTGTAATTATGAAAATCTGAATTTTTCTAAAATAACTTCTTATTTGATTTCAAAAAGTGTAAGCTCTTTAAAATATAAATATCATGAAACTTTAAAATTTTATATTGCATAAAATAAGGTTTACAGGAGTCTATACTCTGTAACTTAAAGATGGTTCATAGAATTCTTTTCTGCGCAATTAATATCCTATATGCGTTAGTAGAGTTACCCCATAGAATATATAATTAAGAATGGCAGATATTTGCTAAATAATTATATATAAATGAGTATTATATGAATAATAAATGGTTATATAATGTGAAATTCTGGCATGAAAACTGATTTTTTAATGAAGAAGCTTGGTTTCGTTGCTAGCGGAAAGCTATTGGTATGCAAGAACGTCATAGGTCGCTCTTGGCAGGATTACGGCGTCGTGAGAACCCGTAGAAATTACTCAGCGGTTAGTAATTGGAGGAGAGTACGTTTTTGTGAGTTTTTTTTTTTTTATCTGTTTCTGTAGGCGAAACCTCTGGGTCCTGAGGTTTTCAAATTTAGCGCGAGGTTAGGTTCGAATCTTTTAAGGTTAGTGTATGTATACTAATTTATGTTTTTAACTTTCTATTGTGCTAGTAGTTGGCGGAGAGATGCGTTTCTAAATATTATAAAACCATTTATTATTTATATAATACTCGTTTATATATATCTATCATATACGCAAAATACCAACCGTTCCAGCATGAACATGAATTTGTTTATAATAAAAAAAAGAAGCTTGACCGCGAGATAAAACCTTTGAAATCGTCATCAGAAATAAACATTCAATCAATCGCACTTCGCTTCATTGGATTTTTAGAGCGGCCCATTTTCTGCATAATTACCAACATTTTTACTCCGACTAGATAGTCACAGTGAAAACTTCAATGCCATAGCCAAGATTGAACCATGAATCTCCCATTCTCCCAATGACATTGCATTTTTTCAGTCTGACGCTACCTACCCAACTGCTGCCCAATTCTTCTAGGACATCAATACTAATTGACCATAATAGCTAAAATATGAAGCCCAGGTCTTAAGACATTGTAAACCGCCATTGGGATATATCATCTCCAAATAATTTGAGATCAACTTACCGGGAAACATACGAGCCAGTTGAAGAATTTATGTCGTGTTGGTATATTTTCATGGTAGCTCAGTGGTTACAGCAACGGGCAAGAGACCGGGAGATCCGTGGTTTAAATCTCGGTTTGCCATTGAATTTTTCTGTCTGACTCTACCTGTCCAACTCCTGCCCAGACAAGGCTTGTGCTAAAATACAATTAAATTAATAGTTTTACTTTCTCTACACATACTATGTGCATAGTGTACATGGAAGATATTACATTCGACCCAAAAATTTGTTACAGAGTTTTCACCACAAATACACACTTTAGGTTCCTCTGTAACCCCCCCACCCGCCAAAATTAGATCAGGGGGTGTGTGTGTGTCCTGAGCACGATTATTAAAAACCGAAAAGTTTCTTCTACCCCAACAACATTTTCCTTTACATGGAACAATTGTCGAAAATTTTGATTTTGTCAAAAATGGCTGAACGATTTTGATTAAAATACCGCATATTAAAGATATTTACATGACAAATAAAACATATTTTGAATTTTCTGTGAATAACCTCCGAAGAACTCTATTCTGGAAGAATTTGTCTAACTGAAAAACCATAAAAGACAGACCAAAACTTATTAAAGAAAAAATTTGTATCTCGTCAAAACAAAGTATTTATGCCATATACATTTTTCGTGAAGTTGACCATTTTTGAGAAATTCCTTACTATTGGTTTCAGATTTAAAATTCCAACCTAAAAACTTTTCATATATGGAAATTTGTCAGCTGCTAACAAAGCAAAGAAACGCATTTCAATCACATGGCAACTAGTACTTAAAAGTTTTGACTATCGTTTTAGCATAGTGTATTCCCTTATTTTCCTTCTACTTACAAAGAAGCAAATAATAAGAGCACTTCTGTTAATGTTTATCTTGATTAGCATGAAAAAATTGAAAAATAAACTTCGTGGCAACAATTTGTTACCAAAAAGTGGAGAAATTCAGGGGAATGGAAGACATCAGATTTGTTATAATAAAATAATGAGTTCTAAACTAAGTACATATGTTCATTTTTGCATTTGGCGCATTGGAACTACCAACTAAGAAGATATATCCATGCTTTTTTTAGTCATTTTGGTCAAAAATGTTGATTATGGAATCTTGTTGCAAGAGTACAATATTTTCAGTGTTTCATTCTCCTAGGGTGGATGTAACCTGTTATTGGAAGCCATTTTAAAGTGTTATGCTGTTTAGGTGACAATGTCAAACTTTAAAGTCATTTTTCTGTGGTTCAACTTTGTTATTTTCTCATATTCTTCCACAAAAATACCGCTAGGACTCTAAAAACAGTGCGACACTGAGCTTTCATTAAATACGCTCTTGAGGTAACCTACTCTGGAGGTATTTTTGCTAACTGCTCTGGTGACTTAATGCGTAACGAGGGAAGCTGCTATCCCAATGTGCACGAGTTCGATTCCAATCATAGAGTAAATGTTTATTATTTTTTTTTTTCATTCCAGACGAAGTGCAGCGATACGTGAACGAGACCCGAACTCGGAAACTATCTTTCACTTGAAAGCCAGTATCATAACCACTGCGCTAGAGAGGTACGCTGTAAAATGTCCCCTCGATTTTCGTGTTATGCTCTAGAATGGTTGTGCGACATACTGTGTGTGTGTGTGTGTGTGTGTGTGTGTGTGTGTGTACACTCAAGATCATAAGTCCTCAGAGTGACATATCTGGTTGACGTTACAGTCCGCCACTGATACACTTGTTGCCCTCGGCTACTCAGGAAGTTTGGTTCGGAGTCAATGGTAAAGCATGTTTTTCGACTCACCCAGTGGGGAACCAAATGGGAATACACATTAAATACACTCAAAATAACACATAACACAGAACTGCCACATATAGTACTTTATTTAGCTGAAAATATGGTTGTGTAGCATAGTTATTGGAACAAGCACTTAACTAGGCACTACAAAATGTGTCAAATTAGTGAAGCGATCTCGTGGTCCATGGAGCTTAGTAATTCGACATTCTTCTGAGAATAATGGAAAACCCCTAAAGAAAACCTTATCCGAGTAACTCACCCTATGCAAGATTCGAACTTGCAACCTCTTGAATGTGCTATTCTCTTTTGTGGTATTACATATGGTGAAAACTGTGCACAGCGAACATCACGTGTGATTTTACGAGAGTAAAACATGCAATAGTGTCTGTTGGTTTCCGAGAAACAGGTTTTTGGAAAACTCAGATGAACATATATTTTTTTCCTTCATCCCTACTTCTTGTTTCATGAAGTCGAGGACATTTGCAATTGTTTCTCTGCTCTGACAATGCAATACCTTGCCACTTAACTTTAAAAATCTGATATGTTCCATTCATATGACTTTCTCTATATCTCAGCAACAAATTATTTTTAAAAATCTTATGCTTCTATGTACTTCCTGCTAATCCAGAAAAAAATTAACAGAAATAGTCTTATATCTTGGTATTTGTGAGGTAAGTTTATGTCTCTTTCTTACGGTTTAGCACTTAAGCAAAATTCCGTAAAATTCACCCACAATACAGTAGTCTTCTGAGGCTATTCCCAGATCATTCAAAATATACAATTTATTTGTCAGGTAAATATCTTTAATATACGATATTTTAATCAAAATCGTTAGCCATTTTTAGAAAATCCAAATTTTCGAAAAAATTTCATGTAAAGGGTAGTTTGGTGTGGGGGGTTCTCAAAATCTTCGTGTCGCATTCCTGGAAGATACTAAATTTAAATACCTTGTTTGGTATTTTACCGACTTTTTGTTTTTGAGTTATCGTGTTCACAGACACACGGACACACTGACACACACGGAGCTTTTTCTAAAAATACTTTTTTTTTTGGATACAAGGAACCCTAAAACATATATTCCGGTTCGAATTTTTTGTTGGAGTGCAATACATTCTCTATACACTATGTACATAGTGCGTATAGAGAAAGTAAAAACGTAGGAGCCATGGTTATTATTGACACAGAAGTAAAATATACACTATTTTCTGCCCTGTTTGAAAATATAAACAGATACGGAACACTTGATATAGACACGTTGGCTCACTGTCTCTAAGTAAGCAATTGCAAAAGTACAGTGTGTCCTGCGGAAGGGAATTATTTTGAAGGAAATGTGAAAATTGTTTTATACCAGCTGGGAATAGTCAAAGTTTATTTTCAAGAACATCTCTCACCCCAAACTACTTCTTTCGCAAACTCCGAGTAAACTAGGCTCTGCAGCTGGGCTGGCGGACAGGGTCATAATTGTGCTGTAGTAACATTAGTTTTGAATGTTGATGTTCTATGTCGATTGGTTTAAAAAGTATTTGTATAATACTGTCTTTTGCAATGCCTACACCCTGGGATGTAGAAGAATAAGAAGAAAATCAAAGAAAAAGGTATCGGTGTAATATTTCTTTAATGAATTATAGTGAAAATGTGCTATTAGCATATTTTGAAGATAAAGCCACAAAAAATATCTTCAACCCTGAACAAATTACTCATTAAATAATGCCTTCATATCAAGAACAACAAAGACATTGGGAATACCACAAACTAATAACACTCTTGAAATGCATAACTAAAGGTTATAAACCGAATTATTCTCATAGCCTTCTTTATGTATAATGGTATTCTTCTTACATAATGTTGTCAGCACTGGCTATGACAGCCACACTCACTTTCACCGTTACGAACTGGGCAAAAAAAAAAAGTCTTGAGTGTTATACTCACTGACATTCTCTAGCTGTTATACAAAACGTCTTACAAAATATTATTTCTAAACCATGCTAATCGAGATAAACTTTACCAGAATGTTCTTATCAGTTCCTTGTAAGTAGGAGGAAACTGAGGGAACACACCGGGCTAAACCGACAGTCAAATGTTTTAAAAGCTATCGTTATGCGATTGTCATTGCAAACCGGCTCTTTGCTTGGTCAGGAGTAGAACAAAAGAAGAAACAGACACTTTCTGTCTCAGAAAAGTATAAGTATTTTAAGTATTTGAAACCACAACAAGGAATATCTCGGAAACGATTACCTCCACAACAAAATACAAAGGATATATGTTGTGTGTTTTGACAAGGTCTGCACATTTGTGAATTAGCTTTTGTTCATCTCTTACGGTTTAGCAATTAAGCACATTTCGGCAAAATTCATCCAGAGGTCTTCAGAGGCTTTTCCTAGAAAATTCAAAAATACATTTTAATTGGAATTTAAATATCTTTAATATACTGAATTTTAATCAAAATCGTTACGACATTTGAGAAAATAAAATTGGTCGTGAATTTTTCCACGTAAAGGCTAGTTTATGGCAAGAGATTTTCTTGAAAATCTTCCCGTCACATCCCTAGAAGATACTAAACCTAAATACAAAGTTTGGTATCTAACGGTCTTTTAGTTTTTGAGCTATGTTGTCCACAGATACACACACGCACCCACGGAACTTTTTCTAAAAATGCTTGTTCTGGAGTCAAGGGAACCCAAAAACATATTTCCGGTGACATCTCGGTATCGAATCTACTATGTACATTCTACATACGGGGCTAGAGAAGGTAAAAAATATATATAATTTGCTTTTAAATACTGACGAATATCTACAAAATGGTTTATGTCGCTTAAGTTCAAAATGGTTATATAAAATCTTGCTTTTAGCTATTGTATCAAACAGCTATTTAATGTGAATATCCGGAGACTAATCTGAACTTTATAGCTCGTTGATTTACTTGCATTTTATAGAGTGAAACAGTAGAATACAGTAAATCTGATTTTCACACGGCCTGAGTTGAATTTATGCGCATAGCGTGCATTTGTGTCTTGGCAGATAACGAATTAATGAACCAAAGAATTTCTGATACTCTAGATACTAATCCAAGTTTCATTAAGTGCACATCTCTAAGTCATTAGATCAGCTTTATTTTTTAAAATGCTGCTGTAGCTGCATTTCAGGATTAATTCCGAAAAACGCTAATGATAGTGCCTCTCGTCAAATAATCCACAGAGAAATTTCCCTTTAATGGCTTTGGAAACACGGCCGTTAAAACCAGCTAATATTTGGGACTCGTTTCCCACTCTGCCTCGAAACGTTCGGAACTTTTGGAAGGGGAAAATATCCACCCATCTACGCACTTTTAATGCTCAGTTTGTTACTAGAAACAGGACTAACAAATATACTTTATATTATTCTTTTTAAAAACTAGCGTGTTTTTCCTTTTAGCCACACATGCATATCATTATTCACAAAATAATTGTGAATCAGGTTGGAATATTATTTTTAATAGAAGTGAAATGTATTTAAAAATAAAAATAAACATTTCTACTTTTTTATAATCCACGGTTCCTTTTATACTAATTGTAGCTTATTTTCATGCCCATTCAAAGTTTAGCTCTTCCTTTAATCGGGATAAATGTTTACCGAAATGTTTGTACTACATTTTTTGTGGCTTTTTATTACTTTGAAACACACGGGACGCATCAGACAATCAAAAGCTGTTTCGCTATTTGCTGAATTTAATACTTGTTGCACACACATTGCTCAGACTGGAGAAAAAGAAACAACGGACATCATTTTAAAGACTGATCATAACAAATTACTGGCACCTAACGGAGTACATTTGCACTTTCTCTATACGTACTATGTACATCGTGTATAGAGAAAGTATTGCACTCGACCAAAAAAGTCGATACCGAGATTTCGCCGGAAATATATACTTTAGGGTCCCCTGTATCCAAAAAAAAACAACACATTTTCAGGAAAAGGTCCGTGTGTGTCCGTGAACACGATAGCTCAAAAACGAAAAGATGGTAAAATACCAAAGTTGGTATTTAAGTTTTGTATCTTACAGGAATGCGACACGAAGATTTTGAGAAAAATCCCACCACCCCAAACTATCCTTTACATGGAACATTTTCGAAAATTTTTATTTTATCTAAAATTGCTCTAACGATTTTGATTAAAATTTCGTATATTAAAGATATTTACCTGACAAATAAAATGTATATCTTGAACTTTCTGGGAATAGCCTCTGAAAACTACTTTATTCTGGATGAATTTTACGGAATTTTGCATAACTGCTAAACCATAAGAGATGAAAATAAACTTACAACAAAAAATGTAGAGCATTTAAAACACACAATTTATGTTATACACATTTTGTTCGTGGAGTTGGTCGTTTTTGAGATACTCCTTGTTTTTGGTTTCAGCTTTAAAAAAACATACTTTTCTCATACAGGAATTTTAACAATTCCTGTCCATACAAACAAAGGAACTTCAGTCACATAGCAACCAACTTTTTACTATCACTTTAACCAATAGTATTCCCTTATTTCACGCCTACTTACAAGGAAGCAGGTAATAGGATTATTTCTGCTGATTTTTTCTCGATTAGTATGAGGTAAATAGAAGCATAAGCTTTTAAACAATAATTTGTTGCAGAGATATAGAGAAAGTCACGTGAATGTAAGACATCAGATTTTTAGGTGTACCATTTATATCCCTGCCTTTACTGCAATGGCATTATCAGCGGATTTTTTAACCTTAGAGTAATAGTGTCAATATGTGTACAGTTTTCATTGGATGTTTTGATTTCTTAGGATTTATTTAACATCAGTGAATATGTTATGTAAAATATACATTTTGTTTTTTTTTTATGAGAGAGGAGCATTATAGGCCAACTTCAAAATATTGTTCATTGTTCTGAGTGGACTGTAAAGCAATACTGCTGATCGGTCAAAAAAATAAAGAATCTTTGTATGTTAGACCATCACACATTTTTTTTCTATCTGTTGATTTAAGTGTTTTCTACAATGTATACTATAGAAATGTAATATTACTCCAAAATTTAATGTCAGATTTCACCAGAAATGTATGTTTTAAGGCCCTCAGGACCATCCAAAAGCACTATGAGAGAGTGTGTCTATGAACACGTCAAAGAAAAACAGTAAAATACATAACTAATAACATTTTAAAAATGTTAACTCTGTGTATGTGTGTATGTATGTGTGTGAACAAAATAGCAACGAAAAGTAGGGTGAATAGCAAACTTGGGACATGACTTGAAGCTTTCCTGGAGGCGATCTGAGAATAACTTTACTCGGACTAACAGCCAGGTGAATTCTGGAAGGATTTCCAAGCTTTCAACACCTAATATCGCTCTCATTTTCAGGGAATGATGTAGTGATAGAACACCTATTGGGGAGAGGGAGGATCGGGCAGACGCCGTTCAGTGATTGGGCGATTGGCTTAGGTCCGGCGCGGGAATTGACTGGCGTCCGTTGCAGAGCCGGATCCCTCTGACAGGGGCGGGCCAGCAGTCTCTGTATCATTCCCTGAAGATGAGAGCGACGTTAGCTGTTGAAAGCTTGGAAATCCTTCCAAATTCACCTGACATAGCCTGAGAAGTATTACCCTCAAATCGCCTCCAGAAAAGCTTCAAGTCATGTGTCACCAAGTTTCTATTTACCCTACTTTTCGTTTTTAAATTATTTTGTTCACAGATATACACAATCTTTCATAGTACCTTTGAATGTTCTTGAGGGCCTTAAAATATATGCTTCTGGTGAATCTGACTTTTAATATTTGGATGAATATTACAGTTCTATTTACTACATATCACAGAGAAATTAAAAACCCTTAAACCAGAAAATAGAAAAAAAAAAAAAAAGGAACATTAACTTTTAGCTTAGCTAAACATATTTATAGTCAATGAAATACGATTTTATCTTTCAAATAAAGTTAACGAATAACACAAATTTTTCAAATAAATAAAACTATAATTTCTTATATCAGAGTACGAGATGCACATATGAAATAAAGCTTAAGTATTTTGAATTTGTTTGAATTAATTCATTTTATTTCGAACGTACATAACTGTAATTACTATACAGCTTAGCTTTATCACATACATATACATAATTTATTCCTTCTGGTAACACACCTGTATATTTAAGTTTGAGTTGCAACTGGTTCAAATATAAGGAACCAGCTTGGTTATTAATATATTTTACACCAAGTTCAATATCTGCCTAATTTTTAACTCCCTTATATTTAAACATACCAATTTTCCTGATAAGCGCCCTTCCTACTACGAGTTTAATAATTCTTCTTTTATATTTGTGTTTAGTCTTTCCTAATAATTTCCACAACTTTCTAATCTCATCTGTATTCTTAGATTTTCTAATTCTCATGTTAATTATTTCTCTCTGTAACCGAAACCACCTAACTGGTATTAATTGCTACCTCCATAATTTCACCACTTCACAATCTAAAATAAAATATAGGTAAAACCCAAGTAACCTATTCTACAATTATATAAATAAACTCACAAAATATTTAAAGAATGAAAAACCTTACTAATATGCACAGACAGATTTCCTCCTATAAATCAGGTTTATATGAAATAGTTAAAGACAGAGGGCTTATAAAATGTAAATTTCATGACTATAAAACAACAGCTCTGATTATCCATGTTTGCCTACTTCACGCACTAGTGTTCGAAAGGTTCGCTTCTCGCACTACCAGCGATGCGTGAAATTGCATTTTGTGAAATATCATTTACACTGAGTGGAAGAGGATAAAAGTAATATCCTTTATATCAGATCTTTGCGAGTGTATTAAAAATAATTATGAGCCCCTTTGTTTTATCTTTCATAGATTTGTAGGCAAAAAGGCTGTTTCCTTAGTAAAAGTGTTAAAATAACATAAAACGAATTAAGCTCAGATACATCACAGGAGGCGCGCTATTTTGCCGACGTTACTGCACAGCTGTTGTAACTTGACGAGAAATACACCTATTCTTTTTATTAGTGGTTTTCATTCACTGGTCGTTTTGTCGTATTCGTTCATGAATTACGAAAATAATTAAACCAAAAATGCGTGCTTAATTTTAAGTAAAACAAGATAGTCTTCTAACTTGAAGATTTATTTATTCAGCATTTAACACAAAAACTAAACAGTTGTAGTAGGTACTTATATTATTACTATTAAATATAAAAGGTGCACGAGATTATCGAACCATTCGATGGGAATTACCAAATTGAGATATTGTAACATGTTTGAAGCCTTCTGTATTTTGTGTATTGGTAAATCTAGTATACTTATTGCCAAGCGGGAGATTATTGGTTTCGATTCCCGGTGCCAGCGAGGGGAATTTCCCCCCGTTGGGAGACCTGGTCCATGGTGCACCTAACCTCGTGAGGTCCCTGGGAGGCCAATTGAGGAGCTGCTTGATTGAGAAGTAACGGCTCTAGATCGAGAAGACCGTATCAACCGGCCGGGAGGGACTCCAGGCGCTATCACGTCTCACCCTCAAGCACTGCACCACAGTCATGACGTCTTCGGGCCGAGATGGGGGATGCAGCGGCCGGGCGGTATGTCTTGTTCTGTCATGGAGCTAAGTTAAGTATATTTAGAGTTTTCGCGAGTTGACAGACTTGTTGCAGTTTTTAGATGCCATAAGTTGGCAGTATCGCCTCTAAATTCCGAGGTGAGTGGGAATATGGTCCTTCTTTTCGGCCCATAACCTTGGAAAACGCATGTTTTCGCCTCTTTCTCTTTCGGCATACAAGGTTAGAAAATGTAGGATGTTTTAAGTGTAGTGATAATTGAAAGGAAGATAACCTGCTGCATCGCCCCGGACCACATGGAACTATATAAGGTAGTTTTTTTGGACGTAAACTTGTTTTGTTAGAATACCTCCTCATGTAGGTAAAACATTTTGGATCCCAGTACCACTTCTCTTGCAGCCAGCAAGTAGCGTCCCGTTGCATCCCATTTCTGTATGCCCCAGAATCTGGATTTAAGTAAAATTTCTAGTAGAGTTTCAACAATAAGTATTTTATTTTCAGATGTTTGGAAGTGCCATTAAACAAAGTAAATGCTATTTACTTTAGTTTATATGTTCATGAAGAAAAACAAAATTATCTGCAATATTAGAACTATTATAGTGTGATAAGCAAGCAGCAGACAAGAAATACAATTGTGTCATGCGTGTGTATGTTCAGATATACAACTGCTATTGCGATGCTCTAAATTTTACGTAAATTATAATTATTGTTATTAAAATATAAAAATTTGCAAGAGAGAGACTTGTGGAGGAAATACATGATAACAAATGTAATAAAACGCGGTGCTTTCATATAGTAGCTCAGTATACATCGGTATTCATTTTGTATTTAAGTATAATGAACTGATAACTTATTTTTCTGCTGAAACAAGCGTCCACCAACTAAAATTGTATTAAAATAGTGATACGACGATGTGAATAATACCACTATTTCTCGATACTTAATAGCAATGATGAATTTTGAGCACTGATATTCAAATAGAGCTGTAAAGCTGATATTTGTTCATAATATTATATTATTAATAGATCTGTATATAAATTTAACCAATTTTGTAACGGTATCTTGATCTGAAAGTAACGGGAAACTTATAATTATATTGATTCTTCAGTAGAAGTTGTATAAACTTCACTGTGTGTATGAATATAATGAGGTACTTATAAATTAGTTGTATTGTGTAACATACCTCGGCGCAAAAACATGTTTTTGTAATTTTTTTTTACTTTCTCTACACGCGCGCGCGTGTATGTGTGTGTGTCTGTGAACACTATAACTCAAGAACGAAAAGTCGGTAAGATACTAAACTTGGGTATTTAAGTATAGTATCTTTCAGGGATGTGACATGAAGATTTTAAGAAAAATCCCCCACCCCAAACTACCCTTTACATGGAAGTTTGTTCGAAAATTTCAAGTTTCTCAAAAATGGCTTATGTATTTTGATCAAAATATCGTATATTTAAGATATTTACCTGACAAATAAACTGTATATTTTGAATTTTTCTAGGAATAGCCTCTGACTACTTTATTCTGATTGAATTTTAGAGAATTTTGCATATATGTTAAACCGTAAGAAATGTATAAAAACTTGCAACACAAAAAATGTAGAGCACCACAAAACACAGAATCTATATTTTATAAATTTTTTCGTGGAGTTGATCGTTTGAGATATTCCTTGTTTTTGGTTTCAACTTTAAAAAAACTTATACTTTTCTCATACAGGAATTTGTTAACGCCTGTCCATACAAACAAAGGAACTTCAGTCACATAGCAACCTGCCTTTGACTATCATTTTAAACTATGGTACTCCCTCATACCGCTTCTACTTACAAGGAAGCAAGTAATAATACCATTTCTGCTAAAATTTTCTCGAGTAGCATGACGTGAATAGAAACAAATTTTTAAACAATTTGTTGCAGAGATGCAGGAATGAAACACATAATATTTTTTGGGTTTATTTTTATTGTTTCATTAGTATACAATTGTCATGTCGGGGGCTTTGGCTTGTGAAACAGCTTATATTACGGTAGATTTAGAACATTAGCACTCTCCCAGCATCAGTGGGGGATAGGGAATAATTCTGGTTAAATTAAGATTCCCCGCCCCAGCTGGGAATCGAACCCAGGACCTCCGGATGAGAAGTCAGCTCACTGTCCACTCGACCACTGAGGCAGTCACTCATGTGTTATTCAGTAACACTGTTGTACTTTGATAAAACAAAATATTTACGAAATCAGTAGTACAATATTAAGTCATACCTGTGTAGTAGCTCTTGTTTACTTGTGTATTACTTGTGTATTACTTGTGTAAACACAAACAGATTATTTCGTTATGTATTGGGGTACATTGATACACAATCTATTAGAGCTGGAAGGTACAGATAATTCGCTGGCATTCATATTCTACACATGCCATGCAATATTTAAAAAAATCTGATGCATTCCATTCACATAAGTTGCTCTATTCCAAATACTCACAATTCTTACAAAATGGTAGTATTTTATCTACATCATGTTAAGATAAGCATTTGCAGAATTGGTCTTATATGCCACATTGTAAGCAGAGAAGAAATATGGGAATAGATTATGCTAAAGCAATAGTCAAATCTTTTAAAAGCTGGTCGCTATGTGAAAGAATTGAGATTCGGTTCGCTTCGCAAGATCCCGTTTGGGAAAAGTTAGTTTAAAATTGGAACCATAAACAAGGAATATCTCAAAAACGGTTCACTTTACAACAAAAACATGTATGACCAATTCTGTGTTTGAACGAGATCTACATTTGGTTCGAGTATTTGTCTATCTCTTACGGTTTAACCGTCATGAAAAATACCGCAAAGCTCGTCCAGTAAAAATAAATGTTCAGAGACTGTTCCCAAAAAATAAAAAATATATATTTTATTTTTCTTGTAAATACTTTTAATATGCGACATTTCAGTCAAAAACAGTAAAGCCAGTTTTGAGAAAATAAAAAGTTTCGAAATTTTTTCTGTTAAGGGTAGTTTATGAAGAGAGAATTTTTTTTTTTTTTTTTTTGAAAATACCCGTGTCGCATTCTTGAAAGATCTTAAACATAATTGAAATACAGAGCTCAGATTATTCCCTACCTTCTCCTGAGTTTGGAAGTACGAATGGATGTGTGAATATAGTCTAATGAAAAAAGTGAAAAAAAATTGAAACACCATGAAAACAGCGCACAAGTTATAACTGCAGCTAGGCAATAAGGTTGAAAGAAAAATACTGCCGATATGCCAGTGCAGTTAAAGGCGGAACAAATAAAAGTACTGCAACTATTTCTGCAAGCATTTAGACGACTTTCTTTACTTATTCTATAACAAACTGTTTCTATAAAATGTTAATTAATTGACCTAAAATCTGGTTAAACTATTAAGCCCGGCTTAAAGTACTTTTTATAGGTTTAACGCCCGCTTTGACTACAAACGATAAGCATTAGCAGAAATAGTCTTGCTACATAGATTGGAATAAGGGAATACATAACCTTAAAGCTATACTCAGATATGTGAAACAATTTAAATTCAGTTCTCTTGCAAAGATCAGGAGTAAAACTAAAGAGCTGAAACGAAAGATAACATCAGGTTTGAAAAAAGTCGAAGTAATTTAAAATTAAAAGCAATACCAAATAATAACTTGGAAACGATTAACTTAACAAAAAAATAATGTGCGTGACAAATTTTGTGTTTTAACAAGATCTACATTTTTGGGTGGTAAGCTTTCTTTTATTCCTTACGGTTTACCAGTTATAAAAAGTAGTACAAAATGAAGAAATCTTCAGAGGCTATTCCCAGTAAATATAAGATACACATATTATTTGGCATGTAAATATCTTTAGTATATGGGATTTTAATCAAAATTCTTTAAGCCGTTTTTGACAAAATTAATATTTTCGAAAAATATGCCATGTAAAGAATAGTATGGGATGGGGGATTCTCTTGAAATTCTTCGTGTCGTATCCTTAGAAGCTACAAAACATAAATATTAATTTTGTTATTTAACGGACTTTTCGTTTTTGAGTTATGCAAACCAAACTCGCCGACCTTTTAAAAATGCTTTTTATTAGGGTTCCCGAAAAATGTTATTTCCTGTGTAATTTCGGTATGGAATTTTGGGTAGAATACAATACCTACTATGTGCATTGTACGCAAGTGCTACGTAAAGTAACAAGCTTTCATAAGAATAATTTGTATACTCAGTAATGAACGATAGAGAAAGTTATGTAAGTGCAAAACACATGTTTCACAAGTGGGGAATTTTCGTTAGGTTATCTTATAATATGCTTACGCAACTGTTGGTTAAAGAATATTTTCGCACTGTGCTGATAAGAAATTTATGAAACAAGCTGAAGGCAAAGTGAAGAAAGGCAGAGTGAAGAAAGGCAGAGTGAAGAAAGAACAAAATGAAATTTCTCATGTCTCATATGCAGAAAGGGCTATATGTGTGATATACGGAGTCGTGAAGAATGGCCAATCTCGGGGAGCAGTGTAGCAAACATACCGGCAAAAAAATTACCGCTGTTTTTAGCAGAAACAAATGGCAAAGCGTAGCGGTAGTCCTCTAAACTACTCTAAATGTCCCTCCGTCTGTCACGGGGACGTTATTTGTCTGCGCATGAAAACATAACATAAACTACCTCCACTTTTTTCCTTCCGCGGCAATTAAACTTTTCACTATATTGATTACCTCAAATTTTACCTTTTCTACCTACCACCTACACTCGAAAAAATAATGTATCCACCCAAAATTGGACATTCAAATTTTTGCAGGCAAAAGTGTTACATTAAACACCAAAATTAAAAACAGCAAATGTTCTGGAAACTTACACTTTCAGCTTCCATTCATAAAAGTCTGACAGTACTGTCACCTAACTTTCTCGTTCATTAATATTTCGCAAGCATACTTTACAATACAGGGATTTCCTGGTTATAAAACCATATGTGATGATAGAAAATGGCGTTGCTGAAGTTCAGATTACCTGATAGTCATGTATGTTAGACGTAGCTTACAGCAAGCAGTGTCGGTCCGCGACAGAGTTCCATTTGGAAAATCATCATAGCAGTTTCTTAGGCTGTGTGTAAGGATTTGACTTGCTGAAAACTACTTTTAGTAAATTGGGGCTTACCCAAGTTCAAATTAAATGAATAAAGAGTTAAATTCTGCAAAAAACTGGCAATTAGGATTAGCTAAAATTAGCTATATTTGTATCAGCATATTTATGTGAGCAACTATTTTTACAGATGGGTTGTATCAACCATCTATTTGCGCAGGTAAATATGCTTAGCTTTAAGGGATATTCAAATATTTTAAAAGCCAGTGAGGGATTTGAAATTCCGTTCTCTTTGATTGTCCAAGGCATAAGTATAAGTATTTTAAAATTTAAGGGGACAAGATAGTTTGAACATATGGGAATTACACCGTATGTGATTTAAATACCACTGCTTTTATAGCTCTTAATGGTCCTTTTCTGAATTTTTTATGAATTATCCTACAAATCAGAAAAACTATTTCAAATGTTCTTTTTTTTTGCATTGATAATTTATTTAGTTGAGTCTGTAAAAGTATTTCAGTAGACAAAAGAATAATAAAATATGCTCTTAAAACATATGAATTTATGTACCTTTTTCTGATATTACTTGCAATATAGAATCCAAATTTGCATGTTTTTAGTACCTAATCAATTATATATAATTTCACTAGGAAGTGAAAAATAATTATTTTCAAGGTCAAAAAAGTAAAAATGTGGAACATTTGCAGTGTTATTGCTTTTTTAATATCACTAATATATATTATAAAATTGTGGTTGTGATTCAAAAAGATCAACTATGTGAATACAAATATTCTACAAAGAACCATTGCACAGTAGCTTTAAAAGGAATGCAGGCTAGCATTTAAGTTCTGTTTAAATGTCTTAAAATCCTCTTAATCCCCCAAAAGTATATATTTTCAAAGACTGAAAATAATAAATTTCATTAGTGCCTTTAAAAACTGGATTTTAGAACATGTCAAGAGTACCCTGTCCCCTTAAACTAATAGCATTGAAGATCTCGAAAATGGTAAATTGAAAAAAAAAAATTAAAAGATATCACCCGCTAAGCAACTCACTCCAAGCTTTGACTGGAGCAGAATGGAAACACATTTTACATAGAGGTTTTTTGTTATGTAACTCATCATTGGGTAAGGCGACATCTAACATGAGTCTTTCATGAGTGATGGATTGGTCGAATAAGGCCAATACCTTGGCCTTCCCAGTCTCCTGACCTAATCCTTTGGATATGTGGGACATTTTAAAGTCCCCACAAATAATGTGCATACTCTACAAGAATGCATGCTGTGACAGTTAGAAATGTTTCAAAGAATGAGTGATTCACGAGACACTGGATGGAATGCTGCATTGCAATAGACGGTGGCCACATCGCACCTATTGTCAAGAGTAGATCAAAAACATGGTAGTCATTGATCGTAATGTAGAAGATCATAACTAAGCAGATAATCAGTTTACGACCAATGCTTGTAGGAACTATGTTTCCTTTTTTCCTGCACACACACACACACACACACACATACACTCATATCTGTAAACATTGAAAATCCTCCCAAACCTCGACAAATTTTCGAAAATTTTGATTTTCTCAAAAATTGCTGTATTGATTTTGATTAAAATCTCCTATATTCAAGATATTTACACGTCAAATAAAATGCATATTTTGAATTTTTTGGGAAGCGCTTCGTAAAACACCTTTATTTTAGATGAATTTTGAAAGTTTTTTATAACTGTTTAACCGTAACAGATAGACAAAAACTAAATATACAAAACTTGTAGTGCTCGTTAAAAAACACAATTTATGTTATAAAGATTTTTTTTTGTGAAGTTGACTGTTTTGGATACTGCTTGTTAATGCTTTCAGCTTTAAAATACCTATAACTTTTTATATTAGACTTTCTCAGCTCCTGATCATACAACAAAGGCACTTCAATCACGTGGCAACCAGTTTTTAAAAGATTTGACTATCCTTTTAACCTAGTGTATTCCCTTATTTTCCTTCTACGTATAAGGAAGCAAATAATTAAGACCATTCTGCTAATGTTTTTCTCAATTATCCTAAAATAAATAGAAGAATAAGCTGCTTAACAATAATTCGTTACAAAGATGTAGAGAAAGTAATGTGAAATCATTTCAGATTTTTTTTCACAGATACCTAACATAATAAATAAATTATACCTTCGAGTTGCTCATAAGAAGAAAAATGTATGACTGTCACAAGCGGTTTTACTGTGATTAACAGCTATCTCAAATGAAAAATTATGTGAGGAATGTAGCTTTGCTTTAATTTTCATTTTACTTAGTATTTAAACTCGCCTAATTGGGAGTCAGTGACACATTGTCAAATATTTTCCATATAAAACTTCATACAACTGCCTTCAAAGAATATTTATCTACTATTATAATCAGTGATGCTTTAGCTCGTAGTTACTAGATAACAAAAGGTATACTTTATGTTCTAACAAAACACTATCAAAACATAAAGTACACTTTCAACATAATGTAAAATATATTTTAAAGATGATCATTTTTATCTTATTTTTCCATCATAATAATATGCATTAAAACGAAAAAAGGCTTCCTTAATTAATAGTTATTGTAATATAACATGCATTATACAATTTTAATACTTATTGGAGGCACATTTTCTCTATTATCAGAAGTATTTTTTTACAATCTTGCTTCTAATAGAACTGTTCACTCTAAGTATTAGATCAACAATTCTCTTCACAACCTTCACACTTTTTCTACTTATCTACAACAACATTTGGTTTCCACCCTCCTTGCATTTTTTAAATAAGGACATCAACATTGCTGTCTGCAAGAAAAGTAGTAAAATAATGTCAACCTTTCTGTTAATTTGCTTATGAAATTATCATCCAAAATTGCAAAATATAACAATGTTTGTTGATATACCATGTCTTATTTTTCCAAAGCTAACATTACTGTTTCTCTGAGCATATCGCAATAAATAAATTTACAACACATACTAGATAAATCATTGTAAACATGCTATAGAATTATATTTGTTAACTAGTTGCTTAAAATATTATCTACTGTTCTTTTAATTCCGTATGCTTTTGTTGTATGTTCAAACGTCCCAGATTTGAAATGTCTCTTACAATTTACAAGAAGTTCAGTTTCCTCAGTTTTCTTTTACTACGGCATTACCTAACAAAATATGCTTATGCATGAATTTATGCTAATAAACGAGAAAAGTTTATGAAAATAAACTTTAATTTGAATAACTGAGAATGTTAAAACTACGCATAAAACATATGACGGTTACACAACAGCAGTTTAACGCACTTGAACAAATTCTCGAGCTAGTGGCTTAAGCATTTAACTCTTAAAGTGCAGCGCAATCAACATATGAATCATAAATGCACTGACACGAATGAAATAAGAGTCAAGTTCTAAATGGAAGTAAAAACAAACAATACGTTAAATGTATAAATGTCACAGTTCAGGTGCTCTCATACTGAAACAATGTTTACAATCAAGTTCCCAAAGGGATTTTTCTGAAATATTTTTTTTGCTAGTAATAAACAGTCTCATATTCAGAATTTCCTGCCATAGAATGCTTATTTATTTTTTTTGTAAAAGTAGTACATTATCACCACCCAAGGGTCTTGACTAAATTTTATATAGAGAGGCCACAACAGTATTTTCATTCTAGCAATTTCAGATTCAAAACAGAATATTCTCCAGGTCAAAAAATTCACCAGCTACCTAGTTACAAATTACAGGATATAGGAGGACAAGACCTCGCAAATCGCGATCTATGAAAATCTACTGCGATAGATAATAAACAAAATTAAGTTCTAATAAAACAAAAATCGGATGTGTTGTATTCACATGACTTTCTCTACCTATTCTGTAAACAAACTATTCTTATAAAACGATTATTCTTCTATCCTCATCATTCTAAATAAGAAAAGCATTAACACAATTGGTCTTGCTACTTAGTTCTCTATAAGCAAAAAGCAAATAAGGGAATATACCAAGCTGGATATGCGAACAATCGAAATTCGCTTTGCTTTGCATTTCCATAAAAAAACAAAAGAGATGAAATGGAAGGTCACCCTGTTTTGAGAAGATGCGTAGTTTAAACTTGACACCAATAACAAGGAATATCTCGGAAACAGTCAACTCTGTGACAAAAACGCACAATACATAAATGGTGCGTTTTAACGTGATCTACATTTTTGTGTCGTAAGTGCATGTTCACCAATTATGTAAAACTCAGCAAAATTAAAGAATAGAAGATGTTCTGAAGCTATTCCCAGAAAATTCAAAATATACATTTTATTTGCGATATAAATAGCTTTAATTTACGACATTTTACTCAAAAACGTTAGAGCCCATTTTGATAAAAACAAAAATTTCAAAAATGTTTTCATGTAAAGGTAGTTTGGGGGGATTTCGTTTGGTATTAAACGACCGTTTAGTTTTTGAGCTACACTGTCCACAAATATACATACACAGACCACATGACCTTATTCTAAACTATTTTTTTTTAGATTCATGGGACCTCAAAGCATAAATTTCCGGTGAAATTTCAGTATTGAATTTTTGGGTAGAATACAATGTTTCCTCTACAGTATGCAATTAGTACGCCTATAGAAATTAAAAATAGATAAAACAGTATATAAGAGACAATGAACATGATCCACTTCCGAAAACTGTGAAAGAACAAATAACCAATTCCAGGGTCATTTTCGAAACAATGTTTGAAAAATTCAAGAAGTTGAGTTACAGCATGAGTGTCAAAATTCACTTTCTACATTCATATATTGACTACTTTCTAAAAAATCGGATATATTATAGAAAATAGCTAGGTGAACGTTTTCAACAAGATACTAATAAGATGGAAAAGAGGTACCAGAGGAATTGGAATAAAAGTATAATGGTTAACTCCTTCTGCATGTTGAGGACTGAAGGATCTGTAAGGAAGTCAGGAAGAGAAACTTTAAAAATTAGTGATTTTTGTTTTGCTACAAGATAGTCACGGGCTAAATTATGGAAACTGTTTATAGTAGTTTTAAAGTGTTGTAATAAAAGTTACCTTATGTGAAATGGTGCTGTAATTCAATATTCTATTTTCACTAGCACGTATGTACAATGTACGTAATAGAGCAGGTATTGCAATCCAACCAGAAATTCGAAATGGATATATCATGGAAGGACATGTTTTGCGATCCCATGAATCGAAAAAGAAGTACTTTAGTAAAAGGTCCGTGTGTGTGTGTGTGTGTGTGTGTGTGTGTGTGTGTGTGTGTGTGTGTGTGTGTGCGGACAGCATAGCTCAAAAACTAAAAGCTGTATAATTGGTAGACTTACTATTTAAGTTCAGTATCTTCTAAGGATACGACACGAAGATTTTGAAGAAGATTCCATCCTCCCCAACTAATCGTTTCATGAAACATTTTTGGAAAACCCCCTTTCTCTCAATAATGGCTCTAGCGATTTTTAATTAAACAACATATTTAATTTTCTGGGAGTGGTCTCTGACAACCTCTTTCATTTTGGATGATTTCTGTATAACTCATAAACGTAAGGGAGACAAAAATATATTTATCTCGTTTAAACACCCAATTTATATATTTTTATAGATGTAACAGTTTCCAAGATAATACTTTTCGTTGATTTTAATTTTAGATTCCTTTAACTTTTCTCAAATGGGAAGTAATTTTTCGTTTAATAACTTTTGTTTTACTCCTTGCCACACAAAGAGAACCAAATTTCATTTTTGTTTCACATAATAGCTTTTAAAAGAGTTGATCATCTTGTTAGTCTAATGTATTGCCTTATTTTCCTTGTCACTACAAGAAAGCAAATAAGTTAATTTCTGCCAATGTTAGATTACATGAGTTATAGAAAAAAAAAAGGTTATTGTTTTGTAATAATATTTTGCAGAACAGGTAGAGGAACTCGTGCGAATAGACAAATCGAATTTTTGTTTTTATTGTAGTTAAAATCGTGAAAATAAATTCTTAATTTCTGTAAAAGCTTAAGGTAATATGTAGAAATGGAGCCGGCTTCAAAAATTTTATTCAGGAACACCTAGTTTTAAAAGGTACGAAAAAAAAACCTGGATTACCAAAGTGTGCTATTAAAACTCAGAGAAACTTATAAACAAACGTAAAAAAGAATAAAATTCTAAATTCTATAAAAATCTGATAATAAAACGTTTTATGCAGGAAACAAATATAACCTTGAGATACGGTAAAAGTACAATTTAAAAGGATGTCCTTAACACTAGAAACGACATGTACTCAGGCCTTTAAAGCGGTATAGGATAAATAATTATAAAGCGGTATAGGATAAATAATTATATATCACTTTTAAATAGAGCAAGAAAATATAATAAAACACAACATAATTTTTGCCCAACCTCGGAGTTTTAGTTGTCAATACCGTTCAAGGATTGTTTTAGATGATTTCTTAGCTAGACTAATAGACATTCTGCATATTGAAGCCACGATCCACCTCTCGCATTAGGAAATAACAGAGTCTCGCGTACCCCGCCAAAGTTATATCATAACTGAGTCCATAGACTAGTCTATTATCTCTACCGAAAGCCAGGTTAATCCGCAGCGCAAAGAAGCATTTAACTTCCTTTATCCTTTTGGAATCTTGGGTTACCCAGAGGAGTTGATGCTTCGTCCTCTGATTCTAGTTGCTTCAACGTTTATACTCTTGAGAGCACAGGTCCACAGTATCAACAGCGATATAAAAATCCTGCAATCACGTGTTTATAGGCTGTGTTTTAAACAACACTAAACAGTAGCAATGTTGTGTTTTAAACGAAGGCACTGGCCCGTTTATAATGTACTAGCAGACATATAAGACATTGCGCATGCTCAGACCACAAGAGTCATCAACGGATTTTACCATTCCCTTCGTTTTGGAACCTTTGTTACGAGTGTCATTCTAAAGTTCTACAGGAACTGAGAGAAGCTTGGCAACAAGGGGAACACATACGCTATTTCAGGCCTTGCGAAAATGTTAATTCTAAACTCGATGGAACTTATAAATCGTAGTAATAATAACAATACTCCAGTTACGATAGACAAAGGTTTAATCCCAAATATATTAACATCAAAATGTTTCTTTTGTATGCCATAAAAGTGATTTTAAAATAGATCTTAACTCTTATTATATTTTTTACTATGCAGTAACAGGTATCCATGTGGTTATTAATTTAATTGTAGATATTAAGATAAGAAATGTTTGGATTTTCACTCTAAATATGCAAACAATTGGTTGCACACACAAACCTAGTGTACTTTTCTTTGATATACTCTAATAGACATATTCTGCACATAATATGCATTTTTCTTCACATACGAGTAAATTTAGTTGGGCACTTTTTATACAAAAAAATGATGGCGATTGTAAATGGGAGAAGTTTGTCTTTAAACAAACATACTCTATTAGCCTTAGTGAAGCTGCTTGCCTCACCTACGAGTAGATGTGGCCATTTTCATTTCAAGTACCACAGTTTATTCCATTCAAAACTCAAAAATTGAATATCGGTATAGCACCGAAACGGTGTTTTGGGTCATCTAAATAAAATACACTTTTTAACCTGTGTTTGTATTTATGTGTAAACAACGTAATTAAAATTGAGTATATTCAGTATCTTACAAAGATGGAATACGAAGATTTTCAAGAAAATTACCTAATCCCAAATTAATTTAAATTCAAATAATGTTTTTATTTAATTACTTTTTTAAATGTTCCGCTGTTGATTCTGATTAAAATACAGTATACCAGGTGCCTCAACTGCTCTATATTCGACATGTTGCAGAGCTCAACGAAGATATTCAAGTAAAACCGATCAGTGAGGAGCCGGCTTTAGCGACCTTCGTCTTATCTCTTGTTTAACACCGGAGATAGTGAGCGAGTCGCGTTTACTAAAAGATTAAAAATGTCTCTCACGCCAGTTCCACACTAACTGATATTAACTTGAAATAGCCCCGTTTGGTTCTCAAACTCTTAAAGCACGAAAGAAGAATCTTAGAATACGGGGCAAAACTATCTAGTGAGATATTTAGAATGACACACAAAATGTATATCTTGAATCTTCTGAGTGTAAACTGTGAAGTCCTCTTCATTCGGAAGGCATCGTGTAAGATTTTGTATAACTGGCATATATATATATATATATGTATATATATATGTATATATATATATATATATATATGTATATATATATATATGTATATATATATGTATATATATATATGTATATATATATATGTATATATATATATATATGTATATATATATATGTATATATATATATATGTATATATATATATATATATATATTTTCTACTACGTATATACATTTTATATCTTAAATATCTTCAAGAAGCCTGTTTTTAATACGCAGTTAAATATAACATTTGATTTGCTCGTAAAAAGTATTGAATGTTTCAACCTATTTAATATTTGTTGAGAATAAATTTATTTCAAGTAACTATTTTATGGCATTAGCTATTTCTGATATATTCGCTTTTAATGGTTAGAACTGTTTAATGCTGCATCATTCTTTTTAAGTCCTCTTGATATGTAGCTATTTCTATAAATTTTATCTTTATTACAATGTAGTTTATAAAATAATCATATTAATATTAGATACAAGAGTAGAGAAGGTCATGTGAGGTAAAAAAATCATTGAGTGAACGTATGCTCTTGTATTTTTCATATAAATAAAAATGCTCTAATGTATATTTAGTAAGAAATGATGGTCATTTACAATATTGTCAAGTTAGGCAATTCAAGTTAAAGTCCAAAGTGTAGGAGATCTTAGAACTTCAATATGCAAACGTATCGCTGACCCTGCGGCGAGATGGGTGTGGACAGTTACGTCATATGCACCCGGCTTCCGGCGACCTGCGCTTTTGCAGAAATAAAATCTGAATGAAAAATCACATTACTCTCTATACATCATTGTACGTCACTATTGATAAAAAGCTTTTATCTACTTTATGATAATCCAGATGAACATTTGCAGAAATAATCTTATTACTTGCTTCCTTGTATAAGTAGAAGGAAAATAATGACAAAATGGGCTAAAACGATAGTCAAATCTCTTAAAAACTGGTTGCCATGTGGTTAAAATCTATTTCTATGCAGGGCCAGGAGCTTAAAACTTTCCGTGTGAGAAAAGGTTTAAATATTTTGAATTTCAGTCAACTAACATGGAATATCACAGAGTTAGTCAATTCCATGAAAAATAATTTGGGTGTTTTAACTGATCTACATTTTTAGAATAATAAGCTTTTGTCTATCTCTTAGGGTTTATCAGTTATGCAAAATGTAGCAAAATTCATTCAGAATAACTAGGTCTTGGGAGGCTATTCCCAGAAAATTCAAGATATACATTTTATTTGTCATTAAATATCTTTAATATGGATAATCTAATCAAACTCGTTACTGCCATTTTTGAAAAAATCAACATTTCGAAACGTTTTCCATGTATTTATGGTAGTTTGCTCCATGACGTCTGTAGTGGACCGAGATGGGGGACGCAGCGGCCGGGCGGTAGGCCAAGGTTCCCTGTGAGCTGTCGTGCCATGGAGCTATGGTAGTTTGGGTATGGAGATTTTTCTCAAAATTTACATGTCATATCCCTAAATCATACTTTTTTTTTTTTGGATACAGGGAGCCCTAAAACGTATATTTCCAGTGAAATCTCGGTATCGAATTTTTGGGTGGAATACCTTCTCTATACACTATGTACATAGTAGGTGTAGAGAAAGTAATAAAACGAAAATAGAAAATGCCAGAGATAAGGCTACAGGCCTCATAATTCATAAACAATATTTTGCAGTAATAAGATATCTGTTGCTTTGTGGGAAGATTTTGGAACATAGTCACTATTTATATATAAATTAACATGCCATTGTTTTCATATAATCCTAACAGTTTAGACAACAGCCTCTTTTTTGAGACGTTTGACATATTTTTACTTTCTCTACACGTGCTATGTACATAGTTCATAGCGAAGATATTGCACTCCACTCAAAAATTCGATACCGAGATTTCACCGGAAATATACGTTTTAGGGTTCCCTGTATCCAAAAAAAGCATTTTCAAGAAAAGATCCTCGCGCGTATCTGTGTGTGTGTGTGTGTGTGCGTGTGCGTGTGCGTGTGCGTGTGTCTATGAACACACAACAAAAAACGAAAAGTGGGTAAAATACCTAACTTATCTTGGATGCGACACGAACATTTAGAGAAAAATCTCAACCCCAAACTACCCTTTACATGAAACTTTTTTTAGATAAAGTTGATTTTCTCAAAAATAGCTCTAATGATTTTCATTAAAATATCGTATATTAAAGATGTTTGCCTGATAAATAAAATGTATATCTTGAATTTTCTGGGAATAGCCCCTGAAGACTACTGTGTTCTGGAT
Organism: Hymenopus coronatus; assembly: GCA_030762935.1. NCBI lineage: Eukaryota > Metazoa > Arthropoda > Insecta > Mantodea > Hymenopodidae > Hymenopus > Hymenopus coronatus. Next base: position 85,644,319 of record CM060895.1, read on the forward strand.
GAATTTTACGGAATTTTACATAACTGCAACCGTAAGAGATGGACAAAAACTTACCACACAAAAATGTAGATCACGATAAAACACACAATTTATGTCATATACATTTTTTTCGTGGAGTTGATAATTTTTGGGATACTCCTAGTTTTTGTTTTCTCCTTTAAAAACACACTTTTCTCACAGAGGAATTTGTCAGATCCTGTCCATACAAACAAAGGAGCTTCAGTCACATAGAAACCAGCTTTTGACTATTACTTTAACCTATGGTACTCCCTTATTTCGCTTCTACTTACAAGGAAGTAAATAAAATAATTGCTGCTATTTCTGCTCGATAAGCATGAAGTAAATAGGAGCACAAGCTTTTTAGCAATATTTTGTTGCAGATGTGTAGAGAAAGTCATGTGAATGGAACACATCAGATTTTTTTAACTGCGGCTATCGAGGTTCGTTTTTCTCTAATGTACTTTTAAGTGGTTTAAACTATCTTGTGTAAAAGAGGAAGGAAATAATAAACACCGTTTTGCTCGTGGCCCAATTTTTATCTTACATTTATTTCGGGCAAGAGCACACGAGAGAAATTCCCGCTGGTTATGAGCAGGGAATGAGAGGGAGAGATGTTGCTGACGTCACATTCTTTTGTACATAGCTTCTCCCTTCTCGTTCTGGGATTATTTGTGAGAAAGGAGGACGTTTTATGCTCTTCAGATTCCACTTTCAAATGCGTATGAATTCTTCACTGGTGGTGGTGCGTTCGTGGGTAAAGAAGACAACACAATACCGCCTAGACTCCCGCAAAACAGCTTAGATATCATTTTCTCTGTGCACGGTATGATTCATGAGCAACAGTAAATAATGGATGGCAACAATGAAGATGCGCTGTGCTACTTTTTCCTGAGGAAGGTAATTTATTCCCGAGTTACGCCACAGCGAAAATTTGGGCCCTAACATGTTTAAACAGCTTGAATGTAGACATGGCGTAAATTACAAAGAAAGGTTTTGCGCAGTTGAAATAGTTTCCCTCCCCAAAAAATCTTATGCGTTCCATTCACATACACTTCTCTACATTTCTGTAACAAATTATTGTTACAAAGGTTATTCTTCTATCTACTTCATGATAATCGAGATAAACATTAACAGAAACTGTCGTTATTACTTGTAAGTATAGGGTCTTCAACAAGAGTGTCCTATCTTTGAACTTAAAAAAAAAAAAACGTTCTAAAAATGATGTAGGTTTATTTTTTTTTTTATTTTGGAACATAGTAAATTAGTTCCAACTTCACGAATAACACGCGTGATCTTATTCATAAGATCATTTACTGCTTCTGGCTTGTTGACAAACTCTAGATTTAACATAACCCCACAAAAAGTATTCGAACGGCGTTAAATCATATGACCTCGGTGGCCAGTTAACATCACCACCACGGGAAATGATGAAACCTCTGAATTTCTCCTTCAGAAGATCGATTGTTTTGTGAGCAGTATGACATGTGTCATCATCCTGCTGGAACCAGATGTTTCTGACATCTATACCATCCAATTGAGGCCAAAAATAGTCCTTTATAAGAGCTCCTTTCTCCATTGACAGCTTTTCCTCTTCGACTTGGAAATTTCACAAATATATACGCGTTGTTGAATGCTGTAACGTTCCATAGTATTACCGAGATTTGAACTCGCATTACACTTTCTTGAAACAAGTTTTTAAGAACATTTAAAAAAATAGCATAATGCTCTTATTACTTGCTTTCTTGTAAGCAGAAGAGAAATAAGGAAATACGCTAGGCTAAAGTGATAGTCGTTTCTTTGCATTGCCAGAAGTTAATACATTTTCGTATCAGAAAAGTAAATATTTTAAAACTGAAACAAAAAGCAAGAAATATCTCAAGAATGGCCCACTTAAAGAAAAAAATGCATGTGACATATTGAGCATTTTAAGGAGATCTACATTTTTTAATATTAAGGTTTGTATATCCCTTACGATTTACCGGTTATGCAAAATTCTCCCAAATTCATCCAAATTGAAGAGCTCTTCAGTGGTTATTCCCAAAAAATGCAAAATATACATTTTATTTGTCAGGTATCTTTAATATACCCTATTTTAATCAAAATGTCACAGCCACTTTTGAGAAAATCAATCTGGGGTTTAGTGTTTCACCAACTTTTCGTTTTGAATTATTGTGTTCACAGATAAAAGGAACGTTTTCTAACAATGCTAATTAAGTATGCTGGGGACCTCAAACATATATTTGAGGTAAATTTGCTAATTTTGTGTGAAAGCAATGACTTCTCTACATACTATATACTTAGTAGTTATAGAGAAGGTAAAATCCAGTCAATGTTACTAATATATTTATGGAGATTGTATGATTTACATGAAAGAATGAATTTATTACTTTATCTACACGTACTATATACGTAGTGTGTAGAGAACGTATTGCACTCCACCCAAAAATTCGATACCGAGATTCCACCGAAAATATATACTTTAGGATCCCCTGTACCCCAAAAAAATATATTTTCAGAAAAAGGTCCGTGTGTGTATCTATGAACACGATAACTCTAAAACGAAGTCTATAAAATACTAAACTTGGTATTTAAGCTTAATATCTTTCAGCGTTGCGACAAAAAGATTTGGAGAAAAATTCCCTCACACGAAACTACCCTTTACATGGAACTTTTTTTTAAAAAAAATTGATATTCTCAAAAATGGCTCTAATGATTTTGATTAAAATATCACATATTAAAGATGTTTACCGGACAAATAAAATATATATCTTGAGTTTTCTGCGAATAACCTATGAAGTCTACTTTATTCTGGATGACTTTTGCGGAATTTTGCATAAGTGCTAAACCGCAAGAAATTGACAAATACTTACCTCACAAAAAATGTAGAGCGCAAAAAACACAAATTTATATTATATCCATTTTTTTTCGTTAAGTTGATCCTTTTTAGGTAGTCCTTGCTTTTGATTTTATGTTTAAAAAAATATACTTTTCTCATACAGGAATTTGTCAATTCCTGTCTATATAAACAAAGTAATAGAGTCACATAGCAACTAGAGTTTTTACATCGCATTGATTAATTTTTAGAAAAATGTTTGTGTATGTGTGTGTGTGTGGGCGGGGCAGCATAGCTCAAAAACGAAAATTCCGTTAAAAACCAAACTTGGTATTTAGGTTTGGTATCTTCCAAGGATGCGACACGAAGATTTTCAAGAAAATCCCCCCACTGCTAACTACTCTTTACATGGAACATTTTTCGAAAATTTTGATTTTATAAAAAATGGCTAATGATTTTGATTAAAATATCGTATATTAAAGATATTTACCTGAGAAATAAGATGTATATCTTTAATTTTCTGGGAATAGCCTCTGAAGACTACTTTATTCCGGATGAATTTTGCATAACTACTAAATCATAAGAGATGGACAAAAACTTAACACACGAAAAGTGTGGAGCACGTATAAACACACAATTTATGTTATATAGAATTTTTTCCTGGAGTTGATCGTCTTTGAGATATTCCTTCTGTTTGGTTTCAGCTTTGAAAAACTTATACTTTTCTCATACAGGAATTTGTCAACTCATGTCCATACAAACAAACGAACTTCAGTCACATAGCAACCAGCTTTTGGCTTTCACTTTAACCTATGATACTCCCTATTTCGCTTCTACTAACAATAAAACAAGAAATAAAACTATTTCTGCTAATTTTACTCGTTTAGCATGAAATAAAAGAATAAGCTTACTAACAATAATTTGTTACAGAGATATAGAGAAACTCATGTGAATGGAACACATTAGATTTTTATAAAAAGGTACGTGTGTGCTTGCCTACGTACAGGACAACCCAAAAATTAAAAAGTCGGTTAAAAACCAAACTTGCTATTTAATTTCAGTAGTTTCCAAGGGGTCAACACAAAGATTTTCGGAAGAATCCAACCATTCACAACTACCCTTTTCATGGGACATTTTGCGAAAAAATGGGGTTTCTAAAAAATGGCTCAAATTTGTTTTAATGAAATTAGCATATGTTTAACATATTTTATGGCAAACGAAATTTATAGTTTGAATTTTCTGGGAATATTCTCTTACCTCTTCATTCTGGATGGTTTTTGTGTAACTAGTAAACCGTAAGAGACAGGCAAAAACTTACTGCACAAAAAAATGTAGATCTCGTTAAAATACAGAATTTATGACTTACCCATTTTTTGTAGAGCTAACCGTGTCCAAGATATTCCTTGCTGTTAATTTCAATTTTAAATTACTTTACATTTTTTAAACAGGAAGGCATCTTTCGTTTCATCTCTCTTTTGTTTTATTCCTGGCCACATAGCGACGAGTTTTAAAAGATCTGGCTATTGCTAGTGTACTCCATAGGCTGGTTTACTGCCTTATTTATCTCCTACTTACAAGGAAGCAAGTAATGAGATTATTTTGGAAATGTTTACCTTGATTAAATAATCTTTTGTTAAGATAGTTCGTTACACAATAGTAGAAAAAAAGTCGTGTGAACGGAATGAAACTCGCTGTTGCTGTAATTTTTGGGGGCAATGCAATATGCTCTCTTTGCCCCACGCAACTCGTACACTTTCTACTGTTTTATTGTCCTTTCATATTTTGTTTTTCGTTTTGTTTTTGTAGTTTAACGTCCTTTAACCTAGTTTTGTCATATCAGACATGAATGAAATTGATGAAATGATGCTCAAATGATCTCGGGGTCCATGGAGCTTAAAGTTATTCGATATTCGTCTTCTTAGGATAAGGGAAAACCCCGAGAAAAAAAAGCGTTATTCGGGTAACTCACCGTAAGCGAGATTCAAACTCAGAACCTTTTGAATGTGAGGCAGACACGCTTCCATCACACTACCCATGATTGCATATCATTGCGTTCCTCATCCATACTATTTCATTCTTTTCCACCCTACTACAAACTCTGCTTTACTCTCTCCTTTGGTTTTTATTTCCTGTATAGATTTAATGCTATCTTAGTTTTAAGCTTCCCCATATTTCTTGTTTTTCTATGTATTTTATGCTAGCTTTCACTTCTTTTCAAATACGCTATTTTATATTTTCTAGCACCTATATATTCCCCATTCCCATCTTTCCACTGGCTAACATCTTTTGCTGCATCATACATTGGTTTGAAATGTATTCCTCTTCCAGTTTTTTCCTTGATACCAACTTTTCAGTGTTCCATTATAGTTTCCTTCCTTCTTGTTTTTCCCAGCCAACTCTTCTAGTCTAATTGCGGTAATCCTTATAGTTCCTTGCAAAACATTTTATACAAGTAACAAAGTTCCTGCTAAAGGTGACACATGTGTGAAATTTGACCAAAATTGTGAAAAATTCAGAATTTTTTTTGTAATAAAATATAAATCCCTAACTTTAAGAAAGCATATAGCTTTTATCACTAGGTGAACTTTAGCTATAAATTAATGAAGGGTAGACGCATGCTTATTAATAATAATTTCCAACTTAAAGCCTTATTTTCTCGCAAACCTTACTCTAACTCTTTTCCATACTCAAAATATTACACCCGGTGATATTTTTCATTTGATTAAAATGAATTGTGTTGTCACTCATGTTTGTTTGTTTTTTTCAAAACAATGCTGCAATTTTATAAATAAATTATTAATTTGAAAAAAAAAAAAAAGCAAGAGTCTTGGAGAGTAATAAAATAAGCTTTTCTACACTAATTATGGTTGATGTAAAGTATAGTACAACACATCTGTTGTTCAATACATTTACTATAAAACTAGATTTTTATATGAATATTTTTAAAAATCCATCACGTAACTCATTTTAATATAAAATAATTTTAAACACAAACTATAATTTAAATAGGCATGCAAGCTGTAGTTTTGGCATATGACGATTATTATTATTATTATTGTTATTATTGTGTACAAAAAATGGTATAAATTTCAATAATGCATCTTATATATTCTGGATTTTCCAAATTTCACAGATAATTTTGAAGGGACACCTAAGTGCTTTTTAGTGATTTTGTTTTAAAATGTAGAATTTTGGATTATTGAGAAATGTGGATTATGAAGTTCTTAATAATTTCATCTGCAACATTTGATTAATTTAATCTAGAGCGAATATTTAGTTCTATATATGCCAGGAGAACTTCTTTATATGGTGTTACTCGTACTTGTAAAATCTTTTAAGACAGCTCTCGGAGCATCAAAGAAGTTCAATTATGCATTGATATATAGGCACAGACGAAGCTAAAGAGGGTGCTGGGTAGCACAGTGTGGACTATGCAGGAACGTATTTTAATTGAAATTTTGTGCACAGGTTTTAGCCTCCAACCCCCCCCCCCCCCCCCCTCGGGCCGCTGGTCAGGCCGATATCAAATGAGTACTGTGCAGTATTTATTGTATAAATAAAGGATTTTACGTGTCGGTATGATGAACCAATAGTGTTTTAAGCTATTTATGCATTATTTTATTTCACCATCTGACCCTATTTAGGGTTTTCCTAGTGACAGAACCCACTAAAACAAGAATTACATACAATAATATGGTGTTGGAACGCACAACTTGTCTAAACAATAAACAAACCTGCAAAAAGCAGCAAAATACCGATTAGACTCTGATAACATTAATAATACTGTATAATGATATAAATTTAAACTTAGTTATAGGGTAGACCGGGGCAAAGTGGACATCTTAATAGATTAGAGTCTATAGTTTATACTTTTCTGACCTCAGATTTTGGCATGATGAACAGCTCATTTTAAATGTTTAAGTTTTTAAAAGGTTCGAAATAATAATTATGCTAAGAAGTCTTAGAATAGCTACAAAATATAGATTTTACGTAGGTAGACTGATTATTTTCCTCTATATGACATCTTATGTTCTTCTCATAAAGATTGTGTCTCAAAATGGCTTCTGAGATAAAGCGACACAGGGTCGGGTTTTCTCCGGGTTCTCCGGTTTGCCCCGCCATCACATTCCACCGCTGCTCCATCTTCATTCCACTATCACCAGCGTCATGCCTGTGATCCCACAAGTAGTAAAAGCGGGCGTTAAACACTACCCAAAAAGATCTTCTGGGTAATTTTTTATTTTTTTTGTTATTCCTAGACTCTATTGTTTTTCTAACTTATATTTTCCTCACCATGAAACAATATTTTTGGTAATTGGCATATGTGGTGCATACAAGAGGTTTTAGTAAAAGCTTTCTAAATTAAATGAAATAAATGTAAGAACTGTAAAAGGCATAGTAAGCCATTTTTTTTTTAAATTTTCTCACAGCCAGCTCAAATCTACACTGGAACCATACCAATAATTCCTGGGAAGCGTTATCCGTATTAATACAAGATGCATATGCAGATGGCAGTGCTTATTCTCAGAGCTCGTTTCTAAACAATAAGCTTGTGATGAAAATATGGGTGAAAATGCCGATGAAGTTTCAACTCGAGCTAGGGACATATAAAAAGTATCGGAAGAGAAGAAATATATTGCATATAAAGACTGCGTAATAGGTATTAAAGCTGGTAAAACTCATCGCTGGCATCCTGGGTAGATAGATGTTTGGCCTTCTGATCGCGGGTTCAAATATGGCCAAGAGCGATGGTTTTTTAAGTGTGTCTAGGAGCAACAGTCTTATATCAGTATATTTATTGGTGTGTAAAAGAATTATAGGACGAATTTGGTATAGGGGCTAGCTATTGACAATATACTATTATTATTATTATTATTATTATTATTATTATTATTATTATTATCATCATCATCATCGTCATCATCATCATTATCATCATCACCATAATCATTGTTTTCACGATTATTCTCATGATACCACTATCACTATTATTTATATTATTTTAAAATTGTTTTAACATTATTAATTATTACTACTTTTAATATTATAATAATACCATTATTAGTTTAATATTATTGTAATTATTTTAATATTTGTATTATTGTTTTAATACTTTTATTATTATTTTAATGTTTTTATTATTACTTAAACGTTATGTTATTATCACTATTGTTATTTGTAATACTTTTATAATGTTTTATTACTTTTATTATTATGTTTATTATAATGGTTATTATGTTTATTATAATGGTTATTATGTTTATCATAATTATTTTTGTTATTATAATTAAGTTTTATAACTTATTATTATTATTATTATTATTATTATTATTATTATTATTGAAAGGTATGTGATGGATACGTTGAGTAAAGAAGACAGAGGCTGTCCTCCCAATATAATCAAATTTTGCCCAAAAAAACACTAGGTATTCAAAGACAATTTTTTAGTATTATCTTGTAGTGCACAGATTTTCCATTAAACATGTTGTTGTTATTATTGCTATTATTATTACTATTATTATCATTATTATTGCTACTATTATTATTACTACTATTATTATTATTATTATTACTACTACTACTACTATCCTGATTCTATTTATGACGCTGTCAATATGAATGATAACTAGTGTCCCATGCCGCTGAAGTATTTTTACTTTCTCTAGCACATATGTACAATGCACATAATAGGTAGAAAATTATATGCATCAAAAAATTCTATACCAACATTTCACCAGAAATAATATTTTGAATGACCCGGAATCCAAATTAAAAAGAAGTTATAAAAAGCTCAATGTGAACCAGTGTGTGTGGACAGCATTGCTCTAAAACGAAAATGCCATTAAATAAAAACACGGAATTTAAGTTTAGTATCTTCCATGTATGAGAACCGAAAGCTTTTGAAGAAACTACGCTTACATGAAAACATTTTGGAAAGTTCTGATTTTATTAAAATGATCCTAAAACTTTTAAAGATGTATATTAAAAATACGTAACAAATAAAATGTTCACTTAGAATTTTCTGGGAGTACCTTTTCAATCTGTATGACTTTTACATAATTAATAAACTTGCTGTACCAAAAATGCAGATCTCGTTAAGGCACATCATTTACATCATACACATTTTTTTCGTAGAGTTGACCATTTCCAGATATTCCTTGTTGGTGGTTTTAGTTTTAAAATACCTTAATTTTCTCGTACGGGAATTTTTCAACTCCTGGCCAAGGCAGCACAAATTTCATTCACATAACAACCACCTTTTAAAGGATTTGACTAACGCTTTAGCCTAATAAACTCTAATTAGAAGAAAGGAAGCAAAAAATAAGACAATTTCTGCCAATATTTATCTCAGTTAACATAAAGTATAGGAAAAAATGTAAAATAATCTGTAAATGAAATTTAGAGAAAGTTATGTGAATGGAACACATCAGATTTACGTATATTATTTTTTTTTAATGTTGTTAAGTTATTTATTTTTTAATATTAAACATTTCAGAGATATTGCTTATCATTGGTTTCAATTTTAAAATGCTTAACGATTTTCTCAATTGAGTTATTCCTTTCCTATCTTTTGTTTTGCTCCTGATCATGTAAAAATAATTTTAATTGTTTCACATAGCGACCAGCTTTTAAAGGATGTGACTATCGTTAATATAAAGGTAGATCTCGTTGAAAAATACAATTTGGTCATACACATTTTTCCGTAAAGTTGACCTTGTCCTAGATATTGCTTGTTATTGGTTTTAGTTTTAAAATTCTTTAATTTTTCTCATATGAATTTATCAGCTTTTGGCTCTGCATGCAAACAAACAAATTTCAATCACATAACAATCAGCTTTTAAAAGATTGACTATCGCTTTAACCCAATGACTCCCTTATTTCCATTTTAATTGCAAGGAAGCAAGAAATAAGACCACTTCTGCCAACGTTAATCTCGATTAGCACAAAATAGATAGAAAAGCTGTTTAAAATAATTTGTAATAGAGATATAGAGAAAGTCATGCAAATGAAACACGTCTGATTTACGTATTATTTTTTATTTTAATTTTATTTTTTGTAGAGTTAACCATTTCCGAGATATTATTTGTTACTAGTTTCAGTTTTGATATTTGACGCTTTTCTCAACGGAGTTATACCTTTCATATCTTTTGTTTTGCTCCTGGTCATGTAAAACTAATTGTATTTATTGCACATAGCGACCAGCTTTTAAATGATATGACTATCGTTAAGATAAGGACATATCTTCTATTCTTTATCTCGAGTAACATGCTGTAGATAAAATAATCTTTTGCAAGAATAGTTTGTTTACAGAATAGGTAGAGAAATCCATATGAATGTAAGACATCAGATTTTTTGTGTAAGATTGTGTAAAATAACACAGGCATCGATATCCTGTATCGAAGATTTAGGAGACAGAATTGAGTTCAGGAAAGATTGCGCGCAGGTGGCGGGATATAGAGTGTTGCGTGGAAATAGCCTTTGCCAAATGACATGTTGAAGGGCGCAATTCAAATAGAATTGTTGGGCTTCTCTTATAAGAAACCGGGATTTTGAAGAAACAATGGAACTCGTTCAAAGCTAATATACTAGGGTTGGCTGAGAAGTCCTGGGCCTCATACAGATATGGCGCTACTAGGCCAGTTAGACGGCAGCATCGTATAGTGTAACTCCAGACTAACTTGTATCCATAGTTACAGTGAACGATTTGTTTAGTTTTCGAATGGAAACATTTTAAATAAGACAACTTTAGAGTTTTCATGAAAATGGAGGATTTGGAAAAACGAGCAGTGATTAAATACTTCCATTTCAAAGGCTTAACGCCTAAAGAAATCAAGGAGAAAATGGACCACCTTGAAAGACTCGGCCCTTCGTATTCAATGATTAAAAGGTGGGTTGTAGAGTTTAAAATGTGACGTACGAGCACTAGCGTTGAGCCTCGCTCTGTACTCCCTGTACAAATGACAACTCCAGAGATCATTGAAAAAATGCATTGTTTAGTACTGAAGACCATAGATTAACGTTGTTTGAGATAGCAGAGGTTGTAAACATATCAAAAGAACGTGCAGTTAATATTTTAAGTAATGTTTTGGGTTTTCACAAGGTCTGTGCAAGATGAGTGCCGCGTTTGTTGACACCTGATCAACATTTGCAAAGAAAAACTGTTTCTGTTAAGAATATAGAGCTCTACCATAAAACTGCTAGTGAACTTTTGAGACGGCTTATTACCATGAAACGTGGATACATCACTACTCTCCAGAAAGTAAATGAAGTCAAAACAGTGGATTGCGCCAGGTGAACCAACTCCAAAAAAGGCAAAGTCAATTTTGTCAGCTGACAAGGTTATGGCAAGTGTTTTCTGGGATGAAAGGGAATTATTTTTATTGATTACTTAGAAAAGGGTAAAAGTATCACTGGTGACTACTACGCGAGGTTACTGCAACGTTTGAGTGATGAGGTGAAAAGACGACCGGCCCATCGTTCAGTCATTGCAATGGAAACAATGTGCGAATTAAATATGGATTTTGCTTGAACATCCACCTATTTGCCATATCTAGCACCCAGTGACTACCACCTGTTCCCAAACCACAAAAATGTTCTTGGAGGACGAAGATTTCATGAATGTAGAAACAGCTATTTTGAGGATCTTGATAAATCGCACTACAGAGGTGGTTTCATTAAATTAGAACACCGATATGACAAATGTAATGTCTTTCTGGATATTTTGTTGAGAAATAAAGCAAAAAAACAAAATGCTCTTTTCATTGAGACCCGGACTTATCAGCCCTCGTACTTAATTGTTCAATTTTCCCTAAAATGTTCTCGACTAGTGTGTTGTTTTTTAATCTGCTTGGGCTGTTTCACTTTCTCTATTGTTTACCAACTCGATTAATATTTAAGCCAAAATGCTGACATTGTTTATCTAGAAGTGCTTGCTAGTGAAAACGTGTCTAGAAAAAACATGCTCGCTCCTATATTAAACAGAGAGAGCGCAAAATGAGCATAATGATATATAGATTATTCTTGTCCCAGTCTGATTATTTCGAGTGTTCTTTCTTTGAAGCTTTGAGCATGGTATGCCTCTAGCAGTATTTGTTGCAACTTTACACACGCATTCTTCTTCCGGTTGGTGGAATCTTTGGTTGCGGCATAGTTTGTGGTGACAACCGTGCGTTGCATATCTTGTCACTGTGTGTCGGAGTTTGTAATTTGGCTGCTTCCAGTCTTCTGTTGTTATGGCGTCTGTTATGTAGAAATCGGACCATTTGGCGCTATATTTCTCATTTAGTAGATGAAGTGCCGTTTCATAGATCTTTGTATTTGGTAGTCAGAATTGTTCTCCGATGTCCTTGATGAAAAAAGTTTCTTTGGCTAATACGCATGTTAGCCTCGATTGTGCGGACTTCCCTATTCCTAGGCTCCGTTTTAGGTAGCGAGCTTTGACTTTCTCAATTGTTGATAGGTTTGATGATTTCCCAGATGTTGATCCCGTAGGTGCTATGGCTTTCTTGAAAGACTTCCTCGCTCCTATACGCGTGTACGTAAACACTATAATATATACACACACAATATATACACATTAATTTTAAGTATAATACTCACATTTTAAAGAAATTCTTCCCAAACTTCTAATTCTTACATGGAAAAGCTTTACGGTTTTTATTCTCCCAAAAAGTATTGTTTAACGATTTGTATTAAAATATTGGGTATGAGATGAAGAATAAAATGTTTGACTGAAATGTTCTGTGAAAAGACTATGATGGCCCCTTCGTTCTGATTTGATTTTGTGAAGTTTTCTGTAACTGGAGGAACTGTTAAGATATAGACAAGGCTTATCTTAGGACATTTGCAGAGTTCGTTAAAATGCATACCTTATATCAAATTATTTTATATGCTTAGCCATTTTTTAAATATTCTATGTATATTTATATTTACTAGATATCAACATTTGGAAAATTTTAAAGTCAAGTCCTTCTGAAATATCCACTGACGATGATGGACAGAACTGAATGGCCTTAGAGAAGCCATATACATAAGCTCCTAGAGCCCTTTGTATTAAATTGTCTAGGCGTAAATCAGGGCTAATGTTCCGTATAACTCGGACTATACATTCACACAGAATCCTTACCACATTTTCTATATAAAGGATCTTGTGTAGGTCCCAATAAATAGAGATGCCTTCTCAGTGTGTTGCGGCTAGTATGAGCCAACAATATCTGAGCCTAATTCTAATTAGACTCATAAGAACTCCACTAAAATTACCGCCCGACCAAGGAATAAAGTCTGGCGGTAGTTAGTTTTTTTCACATCTCAAGATGACCTCTCGCTGTAAGCTGAATATTCTCACACTTGACACTTTTGGAAGATACACCGCAAAATGCCTCGTGTACTACAAAGATCCGCTCTCCGGTTAGTTAGCCTGTGCGTCATCTCTGATACCCGAATGACCAGGAACCCAAACATGGGTGACATGATGGAAGTCGCAAGCATTCGCTACTGCTATTTATGTATTTATTCCTCAACGCTTATAACCAGCTAAGCAATTCAATACCACAGCTAGGATTTGAACATAGTGCGTTCTCTGAAGTTATGAGACCTACTGATTGGTTGACCGGGTAAAAAACTCAAATATTTTGGAGGATTGCATATAAGGTGTACAAGGTAGCTTTACTAACCATATTAGTCATGTGCTGATATCCCTTCTACGCCAAAGATGCAGAACTCAACGGGTTTACTTCAAGTTAAACTGAGAACGTAATGCGAGTATATGTGTGTATGTGTGTGTGGGTGTGTGTGTGTGTGTGACTTTTGTATTTCTCATATCAATGAGCGTGATCCACACAGCGTCTCCGCTGGTAAGCAAGAAGGCAAGACGAAGCACACACTCAAACTAGTTTTAAAACTTTAAAGTTCTGCAACTCTTTTTAAAACATTTTCCACTTACTAGGCCGTTACCATGTTGTGCAATAACTCGCTGGTTTGGACACGTACTACTCTAAACAAGAAACTGAATTGCCTACAAAGTTTACAAGAAGCAGAGATTTTACAACATTGTCTCTCGCCCCTGGTAGAGGTCGTCTTTTGTTTGCTAATAGTTACTGCCCAGAGGCGGGGGAAGGGTCCGGTATATTATGATTTGGAGAAAGCTATACATCTAAATTTGCTGTGGGTACAAAAAGCCCTGAGGGTGTCCAAATCAGACTTCCTCAAGAGTAAATGAGAGGAAAATAAAGGCAAATGTATTCCAAATGATAGATTGGTGTTCTGTGTTTGTTCGTTTTTGAGTTATGCTTTTCATAGGCACAATCGCATGGACGCGCACAAACACACACATACAAAACTTTTTCTAAAACGCCTTTTTTAACTAGAGGGCCTAAAAGCATGCATTTACACTGAAATCACGGTATCGTATTTTTGTGAAGAATGCAATTCTTTCGCTACTTACTATAAGTTAACAGTAAGAAGTAAAACCCAAAAAAGCCCAATGTATATAAATGTATGCGTGAACAAAATAACCCAAATACAAAAGGTCCGGTGAATATTAAATGAAATACGTTAGTCAAGTGTGTTTAGTCAAGTGTGTTAGTCAAGTGTGTTAGTCAAGTGTGTTAGTCAAGTGTGTTAGTCAAGTGTGTTAGTCAAGAGCACATCTTCACAAAATTCCTCAGACAAAACTTTTCCTTAGATGGAAATTACTTTTTACTTTCTCTAACACGTATGTACATAATTTCCATATAATTGCTAGAGGAGATACTGTTTTTCACCCAAAAGTTCAATGACGAGATTTTAGTGGAAATATATGTTTCAAGGTCCCCTGAGTCCGAAAAAAGCATTTTTAGAAAAGGTCCGTGTTTGTCTGTGGACAGCATAGCTCAAATATGAAAAGACTGGTAAATAACAAACCAGTTATTTATGTTTAGTATCTTCCAAGGACGCGACATGGCGAGATTTTAGTGGAAATATATGTTTCAAGGTCTGAAAATGTAGTTTTTCTCAATAATACTCTAACAATTTAGATTAGAATACCGAATATTAAAGATATTTACATATAAATAAATGCAATTGTGTGGAACAGAATATCTTCCCCATACACTATGTGCATACTACGTGTAGAAAGGGTAATATTTCCAGTGTAACTCTTGCTAAAGAAACGAAGGCAAGTTTGAAAGAAAGGTGTTCAGTTTCTGGTCTCGTAAAGGTTCTTTATTTTATTTTCCATGGCAGTTATGTAGGAAAAGGAGGCTTTGTGAAGAAGTCTGATACCGTGTTAAATATTTCTATACATAAAGGGTCAAGGCAACCTTTGAGCGCAGTATTGGATTCCTTTCCCTCAGAGCATGCGAGGAGGAGAAACAATATCGTGTGGCTGTAGAAAAGTTTTAATGGCCTTAGTTTGCCGATGGCTGGGATCACAAAAATAATGTGCGGGCACAGTATCGAGCTCATTAAAACAAAGGAGGCTCCATCAGAAACTAAGCCCTTTCTAAACTCTTTTCTCGGAGCGTACTCTGCGGTTCAAAGCGAATCTGCCAAAATTTAAAAAACGTTTTCCCCTGCGGATGAATCGGATATATCAAAAAATATAAAAACTACAAGAATTTAGAAAGAAAGACGAATGAAGTCTCCCTTCAAAGGCTGTGTAACTAGTCTTGGGCAATCCGAATGAAAAAATCGAATTATTCAGTAATTTCTACCACCATTCGTTTTACCGATCACCTTAGAACAATCGGTTTACTCAATCAACTGGATATAGTCACATATTCTGTCTCGTGAAAACCCACCGATGTGTAATATTTGCAAATGTCAACAGTGAAACATTTCATTACCAACTGCAGTCTCTATGATGAACAGCAAATCATAAATAAAGTGCCAACCGAACTCCCGACAGCCCAAGATCAGCTGCATTTTCCAACAAT
Source organism: Hymenopus coronatus (assembly GCA_030762935.1). Classification (NCBI taxonomy): domain Eukaryota; kingdom Metazoa; phylum Arthropoda; class Insecta; order Mantodea; family Hymenopodidae; genus Hymenopus; species Hymenopus coronatus. The sequence goes on from CM060895.1 coordinate 85,660,066, forward strand.
GTCTTGAACTTCTTACAAGCAATCCAACTGTATTATGCAATTTAATCTAAAGTTCTTGTTTCGTTGTATATACTAAAAAAAATGTTAAACTAAATGCTAAACATTGCCATATTTAAACGTTAATACACACCATCGTTCGCAACTAATCATAAAATAACTTCTCGTACTCGTATAATATTGTATTGAGTCTTACTTGTTTTGTGCATACTTCGTGTAGTTTATTTAAATTTCCACTGTGAATGTATTCAGATTTGTAACCCTGATGAGAGGACGTGATATAACCTTGCAGTTAAAGCGACTTTAAATAAATAAATAAAAAAAATATTGGAGGAATATACGGGCGTGTTATCTAGAGCTTTACATCTAATACAATGAATAACAACCACACTTTCTCAATGGACTCTATGAAGATATACTGTCACCTGGTGAGAGATGTTCAAACTATCAAAACATTGCATATTAATGCTGGAATATTCTCCCTGATAATTAGAAATCTATGAAGAAATTGGCATACCTATTATATTTTGACGGTTAAATTTTGGAATTTATATTTTATACATAACAGCTAACTTACCGGCATCAATCAACCTTTTATTGCGTGTAAATCTGAGACACGGAAGTACGGCTTCCTTTTTACTTCCTCTTCACGTTCTGTGTAGAGAAAAATTCGATACTGAGATTTCACCGGAAGTACACGTTTTAGGGTCCCTTCTATCCAAAAAAGCATTTTTAGTAAAATGTCCGTTTATGTCTGTGTGTGTGAAAACGATAAATCTAAAACGAGAATTAGGTAAATTACCAAACTTGGCATATAAGTTTAGTATCTTCCAAGGATGCGGCACAAAGATTTTGAGGAAAATCCCCCACTATAAACTACTCTTTAGATGAAACATATTCGAAAACTTTGATTTTCTCAAAATTGACTAACGATTCTGATTAAAGTGCACGGCAAAAAATAATCGTATATCTTGCTTTTTTTGGAAAAAGTCACTAAAAATCTCTCTATTGTGGATAAATTTTGCTGGATTTTGCATAACTAATAAACCTGTGGGATCCTAAAACGTTAATCATAAGAGCCAGACAAAACATTACTACACAAAATATACAGATCTCGTTAAAACACGCAATTTACGTCATACTTTTTTTCGTAGAACCGACCATTTTTGCAATATTCCTTGTTATTTGCTTCGTTTCAAAGTGCTTAAAACCTTTCACTTACGGGAATATGTGAACTCCTGCCAATGCATAGAAACGGAGTTCATCAATTATCAACCAGGTTTTAATGTCTTTTTAGCCTAGTATATTCCCTTATTTCCTTTCTACCTACAAGAAAGCATTTCTGCTAATGTTTATCTCAATTAGCACGAAGTAAATAAAAGCTTAAGCTTTTTAACAATAATTTTTACAGAGATATAGAGAAAGTTATGTGAATGGAATACATCAGATATGTTTTTTTTTTTTTTTGTTTTTTTTTTGGTGGGGGAAGATAAAAGTGTATAGAGAACATAATGGTTTGGGGTATCGGGTACGGAAAAGGAAGATCTTATTCTGTGATGACACTATTTATTCAAGCATTCTTATGACGAATGCTAGATCTGATGTATTCAGGGAAACCGGAAATGTATAGGCGAGTCATAATAAAACGGCCCCCCAGCCGAGTGAGGTAATTGGGCTCTAGCAAAATCATCAGAGACGCAGACGATAACCATTCGTGCTTAGAGGTATCATATTTTTGTAAGAGCTGTCAGTTGGTGAGGCTTGTAGATCTATGGGATCTCTAGGTGTGCTGATGGACTGAATATTAATGTTGTATAGGTGGGCAATCTGCTGTGCATGGGGAGAGCCGGAAACAGTGATTGTGGCTGTGGTTGCGCTGAATAGAACTTAGGGTGTCTGCTTCCGAGTTCCGGGGCCGGAAAAGCCACACTGTCCCTCAATCTGGCACAGCGAGCCTTGTAGTTCACCGGCTGTTAGGAAGTTATGTGATCTATGGTGTGGTGCTGCCTCTATTGCCGCGAGGCACGTATAGGTCGAGATCACGTTGCCTCGAGCCGTTTGGCTTCGGCTGGTAATATCCTTGCAAATAGACGTGAGCAGTCAAGTTGCACAGTACCAGGAGTGGGTGAAAGAGGTGGAAACTGGAAGCGATAGCCATGAGTATGTAAACGCACGAAAATATCGGCTGCCGGCCGGCTGCAGCAATCAGATTATGCCACTGCGCCTCACCGATCATGTCTACTTGCACAGATAATAACTTACACTGGATTGCGGCTGATGCTGTGAGCAGTTCGGTGATACGATCTTAGATGGCCGCTAATGAAGCAGCAGCGACGTATGTATTGCAAACTGAGTGAGAGATCTTTTTTTTTTTTTTTTTTTTTTGGTGAACTGGGTGGCGGCGGAAACATAGTGTCGAATGTTTCACCAGCGCTGTAAGACACTTGGAGCACTCGGATCTCTCGTGCAGAATGTTCTGCGCGTTTGGTCGTGTTGTATACAGTTCAACGGCTCTCTGTTGGTCGCAGAGACATGGAAGACCAGCAACGTTGTGCTTCTTCTCTCAAGAACTGCGGCAGCAGATGTTGGTGCACAGCAAAAGCGACAACGCTGAATCGGCTGTGCTAAGTGGTAATAGATCTGTAGTGGTGGCGGTGGTGCCGGTGTTGGCAGCGCATTTTATTTTTCACTAGTGGCAGAAGCGTCAGTATCTACTATGCAATTGGCAGATTGCCGAGTTGAATATGGTGGGTCGGTCTCTTTACTGACGTATCATTGGCGCTGGAAGCGGCACCAACTGGAGGTGCTGGTTTGCTGCCGGCAAGATTGCTGATTCTAGTTCAGTTTTAGACTGAGCCTTTCCTATTGGTTACTGAGACAATATGGCTGTGGGACAAGTGAACGACAGGTTTCAAGATTTCGTTGAGGTTAGGTTACTGGATCAAAATAAAGGGTAAAATTGGAGTTTCCGAAAATCGGCTCTTCTTTCCAATACGCAATGCACAGCTTTCACTTTGTTCTGTCTGCTTGCGCATGCAGCTATCTTGGTCAATCGGCCAATGGCACAGTTCAAATCTAATACTGTACTGGAATCTGCAATGTCCCTTGATGCCGGCGAGTGACTGGTTGGTCGCAGCGATTGCTGCAGGCAACGCCAGCGGTGCTAGGGTTGTCGGTGGAAGACTTTTGTATGCGTTAGTTCCGGAGAAGTCGCTGGGCTGTTTTTATCTCAGACGTAGCTGTGAGCATGTGTGGGCGCTGTTTTGTCGCCTTTCCATCTCGAGTCCCCTTGAAGAATTCTTTTACCGGTCAAACGGCAAATCAGTTGTCTGCTACTGGCCTAGTGGGATCGAATTCCCCATATCATAGTTGTTTTGGGCGAATCTGGATACTGGCTGCCGATGTTAGCTGAGACTTATTAGGATAATGAAAACCAATGACTAATGTCATTTCTAATAAGACATATTTAAACCCCAGGTTTGGTATCTCAGGGTCCTTTAGCCACACTGCTACCCGAAGATGTATTGCTTACTACCGATATTTCAAAAACTCCCGCAATGTCTCGGAACATAGGTACAGAGGTAAGGTGATCACACCTAATATTTTGGTTTAAGTGTAGGATAATAACAAATTGCAAATTCTATAAGCACCCATTCCTGTAACTTAAAACAGTTACATCTAAATTGTAGAGGAGGGAGACAATTGATGATCAGGAAATTACCTAATCCATCTTAAAGCTCCATAATAGGAATAACGCAAGTGTAAATAACAATAATTCTATGTTGTTCAAAGTTTTGAACTTTCTCCTAATTAAATTTAAAAATAAATATCAACTAATACAATTTACGTCACTGCATTTCTTGTGTAAAAAATCTGTGTTCATTTCACATGACTTGCTCTAACTGTTCCAAAAACCATCCTTAAAAATGATTATTCATTTATCTACACGATGCTAATCGAGATAAATATTAACACAAATAATATTTCTTGCTTCCTTGTAAGTACAAAAGAAATAAGGGAATACAATAGGCTAAAGTAATAATAAAATCCTTTAAAAGCTGTTCACTATGTGAAACAATTGAATTTCGGTTATCTTTGCAGGGCCAGGAGTAAAACAAGATATGAAACAAAATAAGTTTTCTCTATAAAAACGTTTAAGAGGGGCTACTCCCAGAAAATTCAGGGCATACATTTCGTTTGTCATAAAAATATCTTAAACAGGTTTTATTTTAACCAAAATTGTTAGGGCTATTTTGAGAAAAACATAATTTTCGAAATAAGTTCCATGTAAAGGGTAGTTTGGGGTGGGGTGATTTTTGTCAAAATCTCCGTGTCGCATTCCTGGAAGATACTAAACTTAAATACCAAGTTTGGTGTTTTACCGACTTTTCGTTTTGGAGTTATCGTGTTCACAGACACACGGACCTTTTTGTGAAAATGCTTTTTACTTTCTCTATACACTATGTTCATAGTAAGTGTAGAGAAAGTAAAAATTCTTTGTTCAAAGAGAATATTTGAGTACCATTTCTGACTTGTAAATTCAATCGCACACAAAAACACACGCGTCTCACGTCCCCACACAAAGAGCAATAACAGCTGACTTAGCCCGCTGCCACATGTCAAAGAATTGGAAGAGCCCGTGGCCTTGAGTTCATTCAGACTTGCCGCCAAGCCTGCCGTGCAAGTCCCGGTCAGAGTGCTGAGGGACCGCTCTGTACATATATGCTAGAGCACTAATAAACACTTCTTTAACATTGTATCACTTACCTAATATTCAATATTTGCCTTCTCTATTATGCACAGTAGGGGAAGTATGTTTTACACCAAAAAACTAGATGTCGAGATTTCACCGTAAACACTGGTTTTGAGGTCACAGAATATAAAGAATAATTTATGAAAAAAGTTCCTGTGTAGATGCTTAATTTAACCGGTTATATATGCAAGGTTTTCAAGAGCCATCTCCCATGCATGGAACATTTTTCGAAAATTTTAATTTTCTCAAAAATGGCGCAACTATTTTGATTAAAACACCATATGTATAACATACTTGTATGACACATGGAATATAGATCTTCAGTTTTCTGATAATAGCCTTTCAAGGTCTCTTCATTTTGCACATTTTTTGTATAACTGATAAAAAGTAGATCTCATGCATACACAAGAAAGAGAAATAATTTTTCATTGGTTCAGAAGTTTTTTTCTTTGTATCATTTTCTTGAATTTTTGTAGTTCTCGTTAAAAACATACAATTTACGCATATGCCCAATACATTTTTTGTGTGGAGGTAACTATTTAGACACATTACTTCTTAATGGTTTCAATTTTAAGCTACTTAGACTGTATCTCAAATGGGAAGTCATGTTTAGTTTTAAGTTTCTTTTGTTTTACTTCTAGTCACATAAAGAGAACCCATTTTCAATTGTTTCACATAGTGGTAACTTTTAAAGGATTTTAAAATCACATTAGCCTATGTGTCCCCTATTTCTCTTCTGCTAAAAGGAAGCAAATAATAAAACAATTTCTGCTAGTGTTTATCTTGATTAGCATGACGTAGATAAAAGATTAATCTTCTGTAAGGAAAGTTTGATTGCATAACAGCTAGAAAAGTCATATGAATGAAACCCGTAAGCTTTATAATAATTATAATAATAATAATTTATTGCAGAATATTTAGAGAAAATACATGAAAATGTCACAAAATTGGAAAGATATATTATCAAACATGTGTTTTGCTGCTGTCTGTAAAATATTCCGCATGCTACCTGGCGAGATTCAATTTTTGTCGCAGTGCCGTGTGTGGATATTGACTAGTAGCGTTTAATTATTACTCTCTCTACACGTGCTACGCACATAGTGTATAAAGCAATTATTATATTTCACCCAAAATTCGATACCGAAATTTCTCCGGAATTACATGTTTTGAGACTCCCCAAATCCCCCCAACGCAAAAAAAAGAATTTTTAGATAAATGTGTGTGTGTGCGTGTGTGTGTTAAGGGTGGGCCGGGGGGAAGGATAAACGAAAAATCCATAAAATGCCAAACTTGGCATTTTACTGCAGTATCTGCCAAGAATGTGGCAGAAGATGTTCAAAAAATTCCCCCAGCCTCAACTGATTCCAGATATTTTTATTTTCTCAAAAAGGCTCAAACGATTTTGATTAAAATGTTGTATTTTAAAATTATTTACATGACAAATAAAATGTATATATTGAATTTTCTAGCAATAGCCTCTGTAGACTTCATTCTGGATGACTGAACTCGTAAACCGTAAGAGATAGACGAAAACTTATCTACTACACAAAAGTGTAGATTTGATTAAAATACACAATTTATGGCATATACATTTTTTGTGGAGTTAACCATTTCTGAGATATTCCTTGTTATTGTAAACGTTAATGGCGTTTTATTTATGGACGCTCTTTAACTGCTATGGTTCTCAGCGTCCCATTCTATACTAGTCGTGAAATACCGTTTAATTTTGCTCAGTGGCCTCTTAATCAGGATTCAGATTCTTTTACGTGCCGTAAATCTACGACAAGGAACTAACGGATTTACTTTCCTTCCGAAGGAAGCTATACTAAGGATTTTTACGCCCGAAAAAAATCCATTGTCCTCCGCCGGGTTTGAACCCGCGAGATTGGGCGACATTCCTAGTTTAAACTACTTAAAATGTTCTCGTTTCATCTGCTTTGTTTTACTCCCGGAAATGCAAAAGAGAACTGAATTTAACTGTTTAACACAGCAATAGCTTTTAAAAAGTATTACCGCGTTAGTCTGGTGCAATTTTCTTATTTCCTTTTTACTTACAAGGAAGCTAGTAATAAGACCACGTCCGCTAAACATAGATAAAAGAATAATCTTTTTTGAAGCAATTTAGTTTGAAGAATAACCAGAGAAATTCATACCTAAGATTTTTCCATTCATTTTGCAGTGTTTAAACAAAACAGTAATATGGTGAATCCAGTCCTTTAAACCTCCAGTTGAATTTTAAAGACACGTTCGCTAATTCAATGTTATCCTATATGCTGAAAACCGGTGATTGGTATAATGTTAAATGCTGTGTAATCTAGTGCTGAATGCCCAAATATGCTTTCTGTAATCTCCAGGTTACTAACTAAGCATTTCAGGAATGTAACAAGATTTTATGTGGTAGTCCGTGTCAGAAGTCCGGGCTTCATTATGCTTAACAAAACCAAGCCTAGTGATGATCATTAGGTCACGTTAATGGCATTAGCATCCCAAATTCCATCAAATTAGCAGAGCTGGTTATATTCAGAACGCTTGAGTGGCTGTTTCTTTTCACATCCGCTTCGCTAATGGTTATTTTTAATCGATAGGCGCTGAGAATGAAGCATGTGCAGGTGGGAATACTGCCGAGTAGAACTACACAACTAAATTACTCCACAAACATCTGGCTAGTCTCACAGGACGAACCAAACTCGTACCTTTGGCGGCAGATTGAATTTGCAATGAAGGTTCGCATCCCCCACACGTATTTGCTGTCTTCCAAAAGCTGCTCATGCAGGAGTGCTGCTTTATGCAGTTGAATTTCATTTCAGATAATGTATCTGAAAATAGGTTCATTAATCTGAAGTTCACATAGGGCTATTTTCGAGAGCCGATCTTCTCTGTTGATTGTATGCGTACGTTGTAGATATCTGATTGTCTTATTTTTCGGTTCGTTCGTGCCAATGTTTCAAATATTTCATTGATATCAAAATAACTAGTATTGCACAGTGCGATATAAGCGCAAGGATACACACGCAATACGTAAATGTTTAAAACTCCAAACTTCATCACTGCGTTGCGTACGTAGAGGAAGAAATTGCATTCTTTCCTCTAACGCGAAACCTGCTGGTCAACTGCAATGTCAGGTTTTACAGATCCTTGTACACATATATGTTGCTCCTCTATTTGGTCGTGACATTCCATTTCTCATGCCCTCTCGAGAGTAGTTAGTCTGCTTGCTGAATAATTTTTTGTTTTTAAAGAATATATCCATTATCTACGCCTAGATTTCTTGACTGTCACAAATCGTAAGGCGCAAATATATAATGCACCGTGCATTAAATGTTTAGATTTATCGCTTTATACATTTCCATCTTTGCACTATTTTCAGTTTTTTGGTGAAACAGTTATTATGAAGTCACAGCCGAGAGCCTCAGTTGTGTGTAGTTTCTGTAACCAATTTTTTATGATAATTACACAATGTTTCATCTTTTTCAGATATGGTGATTACGAAATTTTCTATAAGTTTATTAAACCAAACTTATTCATATAATACATGGTAATATTAACGATGTATGACTTTTAGCAGACACGTTCAGTTGGGACTCGCCGAGCAGTCTCTGCCAGTATGCTAGCGTTGACTGTTAGCTATGACAATGCTGTTGTATTCTAGATTTGACACTTTGTCAGATTTTATTCTTATTTCGCGCTTCTCCCTTTATATATTTGAACTTATTCCTTTTATACACCTCCAGTATGTATAGAAGCCAAACGTGCAAAGATATGGAACTGCACAGACCCTTTTGGTTTACGACAATAACTTTACAATGCTCTTGAAATGTCCTCTAATTACTGAAAAACAAAACAATTATACTGAATAACATTTTAAGAGTGAATAAACTTGCAAAACAATATTTGTATAGTTAAAATGGGATGTTTCCTTGTAACAAGATTTAGTGGTTATTGCGAATAGTTAGTTAATATTACATGGATTATTTTAAATTTATGTATATTCGATTTAGAATTCTGCGTGAAGATAAGGCTTAAGAAAGTGTCAGAAAATACACAATCATATTGCATCTGGTTAACATAGTTTAAGTAAATGGAAATCAACAGAACATACACAGATACATTGCAAGTGAACTACTTCTCTGTCGGAGAAATAATACTGGGCATACAATGGTTTTACGAGTTACTGCATAACAGCATGAATCAAAGCAAAGCCATGCCTAAACGAATATCAACTTTTTAACAAACTTAACAAGTTATAAAAGTGAAATAATTAACAACTATATTAACACGATAAGCTATATACGGCTATGCTCTTGATTTATCATTGCTTCTTTACTTAATACTAGAGAATCCCATAATCAGTTTGTGTTCCACACCTAACCAATTGGCACGGCTATTTAATGACTTGCTCAAAGTGAGTGACGCAGGTATTTTAGCTGTGTGGCTGAAAAACACTTACTAGGTATGTCCGTATTATATTGGTTTGATACCAAAAATATGTCTTTCAAACACTATCCAATTAGCCAATTCGGTTTCCGGCTCTGGAGTGAAGAGAAGGAGGTTCAGGCAAATATTGTGTGAAATGGTTGGATGAAATTTTGTTATAAGCATTGTCCTTTTTTTGCCATTTGAAAGAAACAAAGGACAAACACCTAACCAAAAACTAATACCCTTATTGAGGAAATATATGAAGTATTTGCAAAGATCAACGCCAAACTCAAAAATGAGGTTACTGGACGCAGAACTATAGAAGTCACTTGTTCTACAAAGGTAAAAAATCATAGCAAGGAACTGGGTTATTCACAAATGACCCGACAAACCAAAAAAAAAACCATTACAAACATGTATCAATTTCACATTACCTAATGGTTTGTGAACTTCCTTATGTTCATTTTCTTACAAAACTCTGACAACGAAATTTATTTCAGTTAATCTTAATACCGATATCTGAGGAAATGTAGCGTTTCAATAAAAGATTCAATGCCATGGTCGGCATTCGAAACACCAATCTTCATTTTCCTGTCAGACAGCTCCACCATTTCAGCTACGAGGTCAATGTTAATATTCTCCCTACCCCTACTCATGTTAGATGAATTTTTCCTGTAAAACACAAGGCTTTCTCCTCTTCTTCGAGATAGCACAAATCAATGTCGACTTAGTTTTTTATACCTTTTCAGCTGCCGAAAAGAATTATAAATCTGAACCATTTATCGTAGTTGCGGAATATAAGATGCACATTCTTCCATTCGAAAATAGGCCCAAACACTGGATGCCTTTTATACGTTGGTAGATAGTTCAGAAAATATCTCACGGTAAACATAATCTGAGAAGTGGAACTGTTAAATGGTCAAAACTTGAAGCAAAACTCAGCAATTGGATTTTAGAGAATAAACAACCGGGAACTTCAGTTTCTACGTCAATAATCGTTCATTAAGGACAGTATATCCACTAACAAGGGACCGCCGACTTCTCTGGATCAAAACCATGGTGTTCAAGATTTAATAAGAGGTATAGGCTTTATATACGCACCATGACAGAACTATCACAGATGTCAGCCAAGTACGAAGAACAAGTTGCCAAATTTCATCAATTTGTCATTGACGAAAAGGAAAGGTTTGAACGTTAAAAAATCGAAAACATGGATTGCCTAACAGTGTTGTGAATTCAGATTTTGATATAATGCGTTTCTTCCTTTATGAATGCAGGAGAATAAATGTTGCGGATTTGAGGACGAAAATTAAAGGGGAGCACTTTTGTCTACTTATGTTGTGTAGATATTTGATGTAGTGCATACAATTCTTTTGCAGTAGATGTATTAAGTGAGAAAAATGTCAGAAAAAGAGTTAGTATCTTGGACCCTAGCTTGTGTTTGAGACCGTACGTTTCGAATTATAAAATTTCATAATGAGGACAGCAATAAAAATAATGTAAGTCGCAATAATGTTGGGCACGAGCAGAAATAAAACTACTCCAAAAGACAGGTTTAGAACGAAGGAAAGGTGTGCCGTTAAGGGGTTTTTCCACCATTTATTTTCCATGAGCCTGATAAAAAGAAGGACAGGTAATTTAGTGTTACTCTCCCCTGGAGGGGAAACAGATAATTTGTTGTTACTTAGTGTTAAAGGGCACGAGCTCAATGCTCCTACGCGGGAAAGCAGTGTACTTATTTAACGAAAAAATTACGAAACGGCTAATGGGAAAACGATGTAAGAATCACGTGGTAAAGCCAGAATACGGCAGATGCTTAAAGTCAGTAAGAGTTGAAATTTTGAAAATGACACAGTCAAAACTCAGCCAGTTCACTTCAGTCAAGAGGTCCGCCATTGCACTCCTCGTTGGAGAGTCAGACACGTTGCAGTGATGGCAGTAACGTAAGGCTTAAATATTAAGTAGAGCCAATAAAAGTACATAGTGAAGCATTATTGCTAAATGACGTAACAAATTATGGTGTGTAATACCAGCGTGTGTGTGATAGGCGTGATTAACAAGAGAAAATTGTGACGGGAAAATAAAAGGTTAAAGACAACGACATGTTGGATACCAGCCCTTAGATACATGTAATACAAGATCTTGCTACCCTGAGCTAGTCACGAACCCAAATCCATCCTTAAAAATCTCACACTGCCGAAACGGCGCATGTCATCCGTAACTGATTCATGTTGTTCATCCGCTATGGCAAAAAAAGGCTATGCGGATCAGTTTTCTTGCTAGAATCAGCTGGGCTCATAATGAATCACGGGCTGTTTTAATAATTCCTTAACAACTCAAGCACACAACTCATTATATTGGAATCTTTTTGCGCTCTACTGTATATTAATATTTTAAAACGACATATCGGAACACACGTAACTGCCGACCCTATACTTGAATTTTATTTTGAGAAGTAGTATACTCCATAACAATTTGGTTTTCAAAAACGATATTGGTTCGAGCAAAACGAGATTTCTCTTTGAGATAAAGCGAGCTAAACCGTAGTCACTAGCTTCTGTGCCACACACGTCAGATTTCCTTTGACATTAATTGCCTTGACCCGAGACACTGAGGTGATAATCGCTGCCTATCACGGTTCCACAGCAATGCAGTCACGGTCCATTCAACACATAATACATTTTCAGTGCCGTGGTCAACGCGAGGGAAGGTATTAACTTAACGCCCTTACACAAGCGGTAGTGATGAGCCTTGGTATTGCCTGGGATTGTGGCGGATTATGCGGTCAACTACACTTTTATCATGTCCTGTAGGAGATGATGTTAAACTATACCGGTGGAAGAGAACTTATTACATTCCTTCTGATATGTGCTTCATAGAAGCATTACAAACCCAAATCTATAATGACATTTTGTTCTTTGTTCAGCCGATTTCAAAAAAATAAACGGTGTTTGTTCCACAAGAATGTACCAAGATAACAGTTTGTTACTTGTAAGATGCGTAGAATAACGTATTTTTGACAGTTTCCGTAGTAATTATTAGACATCACACAAGGTTTCGAAATAATTAAAGGAATATTCCGAGCAGCCTTTTCAGAAGTGAAGTAACTCGGCAACGTTGCACTGAGGTTGATCAGGTTTCTGAACCGGCTTCTGGGTGAAAACAAGTTGGTCGCTTGCAAACACGACGCAGGGTGGTGTAATGTTTTGAGAGATAACGATGCAATGGGCATTCTGATTGGCCTACACTGGTGTGGTATCAGCAGTCGAGAGCTAGTCTGTTTCCAAAAACAAATTATTTGCGTAGACAATAGTCAGAAACAAAAATTAAGATACAAAATGTGTTCAAAATATCGAGATATATTACTGGTTTAAATTAATGTAATAACCTCCCTTTCATCCGGTATAACCCGACAAATAATTATATACAAATAGAAACCACCTTAAAATTAACATATTAGTGAAATTTTACCAGAATTTTAAGAAATATAACAATTATTTTTCATCATAAAATAATATGAATCTTAAACATTAAGAAATATATCCTTTTTTCACTTGTGCATTTTAACCAATTAACCTAAGCTATAAATGGACAGGCAATTATTAACAGACACTTCCAACCTTAAACTTGTTTTTCTTTCTCGCAACCATTTGAGCATTTTACGTATTCAAAATATGATGCACTTTTAAAGAGTTGTTTCAATGTTTTTGTACCGCCTCTGAAAGTGTATTAAAGAAAACTACTATACATTTTTTTCAAAATAAGGCTTCAATTATGAGAAAAAAATGAAACTTTTGAAAATCAAAGATTTTGGGCAGTACAGGAAGTAATATTTGTGTACAATAATTAGAGATTATTGTGACAAATCTATTATTACATATATATTTATAAACTCATTTAAACTCATTTAGTACAAACGTTGAATTTGCTATCTGTACATTTTAAACATGCTGGTGGGGATAATTTTTATTAGGAAACTAAATTAAGACAGCAAAATTACTTAAATAGCAATGCAAACTATACTTTTGAAACATGGCAAAAATGTAAATTATTGTGTGTAATAAGCCGATATTCGTTTCAGCTACATAAGTTACATCTATAGGTTTTCCAAATATCACAAGTGCATTACATAAAATTACATAAGTTCCAATTAATCAATTCATTTTTAGTATTCTACCAAAGAATTGTAGATAAAATTAAAAATGAATCCTTTTTGCAGAGGGATATGTGTTTTTTTGTTTGTTTTTGGTTTTCTTACTGTCTTTAACTCGCAATACTAAATTAAACATTTATACATTTAAAGAAAAATATTGTTCAAATTTACTGTAAATTGTCAGTTTATTATTGGAATAATTTAAAAAGTATTAAGATAATAAGTACAAGATACTTGTGGTTAGGGCAACTACATATACTTCGTATCAACTAACAAAGCTTCTGACGCATAAGTAGCCTTTCGAGAGTTAACCTACCTTTTCCGCCTTACCTGAAAGCTGGGGATGGTTTGTTGGAGAAACCCGTTTGTTTTCATGACATAGACTTGTCAAGAATGCCCGAGGTGTCATGTGGGCATTATACACCAGCTTAGTGTGCTCCCTAATCTCAAAATGATGTGAATTTTAAATGTTACTAGATTGTTCCATAAGTAACACACGTAGTTATACTTCTCAACAACCTTTCATTTCGAGAACGACTTTTCAATTTTTCCTTTATAAGGAAGTTTTATTGTTTTCCAACAGATGACAGATTTAATTTGTTTATGCGGAGCAGGAGACCATTTCAAATATTCACAGAGGCTCACAAAAGACTATGGATATTAAGCACGATAGAGTACGCCAGTCGTTGCAAAGGCAGCGAGGTGAAGCAAGACTGTCAGATTTTCCAAGTTTTTTTTTTTTTTTTTTTTTTTTTTATTGTTTCATTTATATAGCCCCCTTTAACATCTAAGGTCATATCGGGAGCTTTCCACTTGAAACAACTCTTTGTCTTCAGATACTTTTACTTTAAATCGTTTTACTCAAACACGCACACACAAACACACTCACATACAAACTCTGAATAATTCTGGCTAAAGAAAAATTCCTCGCCTCAGCCGGGAATCGAACCCGAGACTCCAGGGTGAGAAGTCAGCTCGCTAACCGCTCGACCACGGAGGCAGTACGTTCGGAAAGGCGCACACTATGACACTTGAGACAGTTAAACGCATACACAATCTGGCATCTACTTGAATGTGGACCTAGGCATAGCTGTGGATAGTGCCAACACAATTATTTACCACTTTAGGCTTATTCTAAGGTTAAAGATATACCAGACAAACATATCAGGACGTATCTGAGAGCGACACCAGATGAAGGGTTCCAAACTGGCATACACAATCTGACATCCAGATGACGTAGAACCATAACTGAAGCCCATCTAGAAAGTAATAGCCGATTTGACATAATTAAATAATAACGAAGGATATCAACACAAAACTTTATAAAGTTACAATACCTTATCTATTTCTTAACGTAATCTCCATTATTTCAAGATATCGTCATGTGGTACCAGTTTTTCAAGGCTGAACTTATTTTTAATGCAAAAAACTTTTTGGCTCAGCGAATTTTATGGGAAATTGGCGCAAGAGTATGGTTATAATGCAACGAACGAGTCCTCATTCAGAAAATGGACATCATTTGCAAGTAATCAAGGAAGATTACACAAAGACTGGAGTGAAAGTTCATCAATCGTTATGGAGGACTTTAAAGCAAATGCTGATAAAAGAATTCAAAAGAAACGGGTTTCACTTTGGGCACTGTATATCATTTTGTGGGTGAAAAAGAATTCCCAAACAATGAGGACCTCAAAGTGGCAGAGACATCTTGGCTCAGAGCTTTAGCGGTGGAGAGTAGATGTAACATGTGCATTGAAAAACTGATACAATGTGTCTTGAGAGACCAGAGATTACGTTGAGAAATAGAGTAAGGTACTGCTACTTTGTAAATAAAGCTTTGTGTTGATATCTTTCGCTATTATTTATATATGCCAAATTGGCTGTTACCTCCGTGGTGTAATGGTTACCATGCTAACTTCTTATACCCACGGTCGCGGGTTCAAACCCGGCGGAGGACGATGGATTTTTTTTCGGGTGTAAAAATCCTTAGCATGTCTTCCTTCGGAAGGGAAGTAAAGCCGTGGGTCCCGTGTATATTTACGGCACCTAAAAGAACCTCAAACCTGATAGGCCTCTAAGCAAAATTAAGTGGTCTCTCACGCCCAATTTAGAATGGAACGCTGAGAACCACAGTAATTAAAGAGCGTCCATAAATAACACGCCATTTCCATGTTTGACTCTTACTTTCTGGATGACCCTCGTATTTTAAAGGCGACTAGGTGGAATAAAGGTACATGTAGTCAATTAATTGCCAAAGAATATATTGTAGACATTTGGATTTGCAATAAAACACCTTGAGGAACAAAAAATCATTTACATCATATTGAACATTCTTCATACATAAACACTTCAGAGAGTTTTGAAGCTTGGACATCAATCTTCGGACTAGTTCAATTATAAACTATATGATGTTATATTCATGCTCGACCATTTCGAAAGAGCGGTATACTCCACTATACAGTCTACCTACAAATCACATTACAGACGTTCATGCTTCTTGTCCTTGAGTTTGTGAAGAAAAACGTCTTTGAACCGCAGAATGCGTGAGTAGTGATTTTTTGCGCGTTCCTCGGACAGTGTACATCGTGCTGCTGGCGATCTCATGTGAAGTCAGAAATATATTATATTTTTCCTCGTATTTTTGATGTTAAGTCACCTGTTTTGAACAGCTGTTGGGAGAACTTAGGGTATTTCAAAAGTAATTTTAAACAGTTATAATATTATAATATTTGAGATAGGAAAACATGCAAAAGAAGCCAAATATTGGGCAAACAATTGGGTTTCATAAACATTAGAAAGATTTCCTACGTTCACTTGTTAAACGTATATCATTCATTCTACGACTTCATCCACAGTATTTTAGAGATGATGTCTTGGAATATCAGAAATTTCTGACGAGGTAGCATATTTCAGTTGCTGTCGAATTGTTGAATATGTCAGGAAAACTCGTTCCTTTAGGTACCTCCAGAACCAAAAATCAATCGGATTGAATTCTGGACATCTCGGTGGCCACTTTCCTGGAACTATAGTAATAGAAAGTTGGCCTGTTCTTAAATTTTTAAGAGCCGCGAATTGCAACTTAGAAATTCATATAGTAGTATAAATAAAATTACTAATAGTAACGGTGAATTAAAAAATGCAAATGAAAACAAACCCCATTGCTTGCTCAATATATGACTTCCTTTGTTTTTATCTTATTAATATTTATAGTGGTTCAAAGTTTTTTATGCTTTTGAAACACACTTATATCTTTAGGTGTCAGAAACATTATTGACAAGACAATGCTCATTATTCTTATATATCTTCTGTTGATTTTATGTATGTCAAAAGCAACTTCTAACTTTAAAGAAGAAATACCTAATAATATTCTAACAAAAACATCACTGTTGGATATTTTACTTTTTTAATATACCACTAACGACTATAATGAAATTTAAATCAGTTAGTTTTGTAAATACCAACTTTTAAGACGCAGGGAATAATTTTAATACCTAATGATAGAATAAAACTGGATAGATAAAACTGGAAAAATCATATTAATAAATGTACGAGTCAGATTGTCGAAGATTAGGAATAGGTATACTTCAAAGTTTAAGAACTTTTATACTGTTCTTATATTTTAAAATATCTTAGTTTTTCTGTTTGAATCTGTAATCACATATGCTATATTTTATGAGGTAGAAGAAAGGAACAAAATATATTTTAACATTGGTAAGAAGGTTAATGTGATTATTAAAAACTTCCATAAAGGAAGGCCACGCACACCATCTTTCATAGACTTAGGAATTTTATCTGCACACAATTTGTATATTTTAGGTATTTTAGCTTAATTGCATAAATCATGCTGGAACTACTTATTAAGAAGCGATAATCATTGCGGTAGAAAAACATTTATCCCTTTACATAAAACAAATAAATACAGTTTTTAAATTTTTGTTATGCATATATTGTCATTACAATTCATCACGTGTTCTTGGAGAACGTTTAAATATCATGACGATTTATATATAACATAATTGCATCAATAAAGTTATGTATTATTTGAGTTATGCTTAATGGAAATTAAATGTATTATGTGCAAGAAAGTTTGTATTTATTCGTAATCTTCTTTTTGCATCATGCTAGCGTATAGATGCACATCGTTAATCTAAAATCGCAGTACAGGCTTCCGATTTCTGGTTAATATTATAGAACATATATTTACGTCTTAACTAAATATTAAAATGCATTTTCCACAATAGGAAATCAAGAAAATTCCAAAATTATATGAAACTCCCCTTGGATGAAGGAAGCTTATACTGTGGATAAAATACTTCAAAAACATTTGCAATATTTTATTAAGGTCAAATTCCTTTTATAAATAAAAATATATTACTTTTTCTCCAACACAAATATTTAAAATATACTACGCTCTACATTTGAAATAGGTATTTTAAAACTCCTATATACTAGACGAGATAAAGCGATGAGCGGAAAATTGTAGAGTATAGAGAGATTTTCGGAATAGAAACAATAGATCCTAGAAGCTCATTTACTGTGCTGATGCATAAACATTAAATCGGCCATGTTAGAGCATGGATATAGAGATATGTTGAAAGATAACTCTTGAGGTACTGACGTCTAACTGTTTCCCCCGACTTCAATCAAGGTGAGACTATGTTGGTGAATCACACATACTGTCATTTATACGTACAGTACTTGGTAGTGAAGGTACACAGTTTAAGCAAAAATAAACAATGCCAGTATCGAAACGCCGCAAGTAGTATCGATTAAGAGGCTACGCAGTAACTGCTAATGGAATTACTTGCTCTACAAAATAATGCAAATATAAAATGTTCAAAAGGGTTACTGGGAGCTATTTAAATCATTTACAAAGGATTCAGTTTTCAAATTGCGATTTTTGCATCACATTTAATGGCCATCTTTGCTTCTACACACATTTTCGAGCAAAGCTTCTTTAAAATGAATTATATTAAAACCCTGCATCTACACTACGATTATTTGTTTCATTTATTAAGTCTCTGTACATAATCCTTAGCCGCAGATATTGATAGACTCGTCTAAAGTAAAAAATATCACTGAATTAAAAAGACAATAGTAGATGCAGATGATAAAGGTCTTGTGTTTATAAACATTCCATTATGTCACATAGCAGCATGTCCTAATGCTTCACACGCCTTTCATTTGGACGTGATTTTTCTAGCAGAAAGGGTGGAGAACTATTATGCGCGTGTGTAGTTATACTGAAAGACAGTAATGCCATTTATATGGAAGATTTCATCAGCGGTATGGAGACGGAAGCAATATATTTTTGTTGTTTATTTTATTGTATTAAATTTTAGCGCGAAAATGCAACGAAGTACTTACCTTACTCGGTGGTGAGAAAGTATTACGAATGTCACTATGTTTTCACTGGTTAGAAATGTTGCTTGAGGAACACTTTCAGAAAGTGAGCATCAATATATTCAGCTGCATCTCATAATAGACCGCTTTTATGCAGTATATCTATCTTCAAAATGTTATTTTCGTACTGCCGTTCTACTCTACAATTTTCTACACATTCTTTAACGTGTCATGTATTCAATAACTGGGTTAGTGACGTGTCAAAATGTCTGCTTTCTGGTTTTAATATAGCATTAAAGAATATTCCTACTCATATATTAAAAATATAAGCTCTTATTGCTATACGGTTCATGCAGCTATGTTGGTATATTTGAGAATATAAAACATTACTTATTTCGTGCAATTTTAAAAATTACTCGGAATTATGGTGGTATGTACTCACCTTGGAACTCCTTGCGTGCTGCGCTGACGCTGGTGACGATGTTGGCCACGTGACCGAGCACTGTGGCGAATAGCAGAAGACCGAAGAGAAGCTGAATGATGACGAAGAGGTATTCTCCTTTACTTCGCGGCCGCGGCAGATCACCGATCGTCGTGAGAGCTAAGGTACACCAATAATAACTCTGCAAATATTGCTTGACAACGTCCGCTGTCTCAGAGTCCGCAAACACCCAATTCCTCGACCCGAAGCCGTTGTTCTTGTAGATGATGTGATATAGGCACCCGTTCCAATGGAAGATAACTAGGAGGTAGTGAATCAGGCTGGTAGAGCGGAAGAGGTTCGGGTAGTTCGTGTGTCTCTCCGTCCTGTCCATGAAAGCCCAAAACCGATATATCTTGACGAGACGGAAGGACCGGAGTATCGAGTTGAAACCGATGGATAGATAGAGGAAGTCGAGAGGAAGAAGACAGAGGCAGTCTATGTAGAACGTGGTCGAGTTCATGTAGTGGTTCCGGAGCTTGGTCGAGTCCGTCTGAAGTACGCCGTCCTCGAGGTACCCCGTTCTGAAGTGGAACACAATGTCGACTAGGTAGAGGAAGTCGGCCAGGTAATCCAGACAAAACCACACCACGATGGTTTCTCCTGCACATCAAAACCAACAATATTAATACCAACAGTTTTGCAAAGTACCTAACTTCTTCTAAATAACAATAAGGTTTTATAAGCACAATCTTAAACTGCTTTGTCAACACATGACCACTACAGGTCGCTATTAAGGCCAAAGATTTTTCGTTGCTAAATGAGTCATTCAGAATTAGCACTCGGTTCATATACAGTATGATCTAAGTGCTGGTTTTAATGAACTGGCAATTCAAACAGTTCGAAATTCTCATGCTTCATAATGAGAGTCTTTCAATTCGAGTGTATCCATTCTCAACTATTTCTCTCCTTTTTTTACTTTCCCTACACATACTATGTACATAATATATATATATAGAGAAGGTATTCCACTCCACCCAAAATTCAATAGTGATATTTCACCGGAAATACACGTTTTTTTTTTGGTCCCCTGTAAACAAAAAAAGGATTTTTGGAATAAGGTCCAGGTGTGTGTGAACAAGACAACTCAAAAACGAAAAGTCGGTAAAATACCAAATTTGGTATTTAAGCTTAGTATCTTTCAGGGATGCGACATGAAGATTTTGAGAAAAATGCCCCCACATTAAACTGCCCTTTACATAGAAAACATTCCAAAAATTTTGGTTTTCTCAAAAATATCTAATGATTTTAATTAAAATACCACATATTAAAGATATTTATATGACATGTAAAATATATATCTTGAATTTTTTGGGAATAGCCTCTAAAGGCTCAAGGAATTTTGCTGAAGTTTGCATAACTGGTAAACTATAAGAGTTAGACAGAAACTTGCTATAAAAAATGCAGATCACCTTAAAACACAATTTATGTTAATATACGGTTTTTTTCGTGGAATTGACCATTTATGAGATATTCATTGTTATTTGTTTCAAATTTAAAATACTTTTCTCACATGGAAAGTTGTAAACTCCTTACTCTGCATAGAAACGAATTTCAATGATATGGCAACCAGCTTTTAAGAGATTTGACATTCGTTTTAACCTAGTGTATTTCCTTATTTTCCTTCTACTTACAAGAAAGCAAGTGATTAAGAACATTTCTGCTAATTTTATCTTGATTATATAAAATAGATATAAGCATATGATATTTTACAATAATTAGTTAGAAAAAGTCATATGAGTGGAACACGTTAGATTTTTAGTTATCTCACACTCTGTAATTTATAGCTGTCAATAATTGAAGATAATTTAACATCTTCCTGGTTGGAAGCTGAAATAATTATTTTTAAAGATCTCTTGTTAGCTATTATTAATTAATTAACTGCTTCTGGAGTGGGGTTCGGGATCGATTCCTGGTATCAGCGTGGAATTTCTCTCCCACTGGGAAGACTGCATGTTAATTCGTATATCACACCGCAGAAGGAAAATGGTAAACCACTGCAGTATCATCCATTGCCTGAAGCCGAGGTGGCGTTTGGTTTCTCCGTAAATTTCGTCCCGGCCATTGACCGACCTGTGGGTTGAATTTTCAACTTAATGGCATATATTCAAATGCAGTACTAAGTTTTATATTGTGATGCCGGCTATGACAATTGATATTGAACTGACTTGTTATATTTGAACTATGCAGTCCACACATACGCACACACACACACACACACACACACACATATACACGGATCTTTTATTCTAAATATTCCTTTTTACGGATTTACGAGTCCCTAAATCATGTATTTCCGGTGAAATTTCGGTAACGAACTTATGGGTGAAATACACTAACTTCTCTACCTACTATGCACATTGTACATACGTAGTAGAGAAAGTAAAATTTGGATCTTGAGCTATATGTATATCCTGTTATACTTAATGTTCTATGCAGAAGTTAAAAATCTGATGTGTTCCATTCACATGACTTTCTCTAAATCTCTGCAACAAATTGTTTGAAGCTTATGCCTCTATTTACTTCATACTAATCGAGAGAAAATTAGCAGAAATAGTCTTATTACTAGCTTATGTGAGAGTAGAAGTGAAATAAGGAAGTACCATAGGTTAAAGTGATAGTCAAAAGCTAGTTGCTATGTGACTGAAGTTTGTTTGTATGGACAGGGGTGGACAAATTCCTGTATGAGAAAAGTATGCGCTTTCTAAAGCTGAAACCAATAACAAGGAACATCTAAAAAACGACCAGCTCCACGAAAAAAAATGTATATAGCATAAGATTTGTTTTAATGTGATCGATATTTTTTGTGTTGTAAGTTTTTGTCCATCTCTTACGGTGTAGCAGTTGTGCAAAATTCCGTAAAATTCATCCACAATAAAGTAGTCTTCAGAGGCTATTTTCAGAAAATTCAAGATATACAGTTTATTTGTGAGGTTATATATATTTAATGTACGATATTTTAATCCGTTTCGTTAGAGCTATTTCTGAGAAAATAATTTCTCTCGAAATGTTTTCCATGTAAAGAGTAGTTGGGAATTTTCATGGAAATCTTCCTGTCGCATCCTTAAAGATACCAAACTTAAATACCAAATTTGGTATTTAAGGATCTTTTCATTTTTGAGTTATGCTGTCCACAGACACACCGACACACGGATATTTTTCTAAATTTTTTTTTTTTTTTGATTTAGGGGGACCCAAAAACATGTATTTCCAGTGAAATCTCGGTATAGAATTTTTGGGTGGAATACAATACCTAGCAAGTGTAGAGAAAGTAAAAATCTGATGTGTTCCACTCACTGTTCTATAAAAGCTTTTCTTACAAAAGATTATTTTGATATACATTAGCTAATCAAGATAAACATTGCCAGAACTGATCTTATTACTTGCTTCTTTGTATGCAGAAGGGAAGTAAGGGAATACGCTAGGCTAAGGCGATTGTCAGATTTTTTAAAGGCTGGACGCTAAATGAAACAATTGAAATTGAGTTCTCTTTGCCTACTAGGAATAATCAAAGGATATGAAAAGAAATATATTTCTCGATTAAAAAAGAACAACCTTAAAATTGAAATCAATATCTCGGAGTATCTTGGAAACGGAACTCTACAAAAACGTATACGACATTAAATTCTGTGTTTTAATGATAACTATATTTTTTGTGTAGTAAGGTTTGTTTATCTGTTTGCCAGTTATACTAACGTTATAAAAAAGTCGTCTGAATGAAGAGGTCCTCAGAGGCTATGCTCAGAAAATTTAAGGCATAGATTTTGTTTGTCAAGAAAAAACCTTAAAAATATGACCTTTTAATCAGTCATTTTTGATAAAATCAAAATATACGTAAAATGTTCCACGTAAAGGGTACTTGGGGGAATTTTCTTAAAAATCTTCGTGTCGAATTCTTGGAAGATAGTAAACTTAAACACCAAGTTTGGTATTTAACCAAATTTTCTTTTTTGAGCCATGATGCCCACAGATACACATCGGAACATGTTTCTAAGTATGATTTTTTGGAATAGGGGATCTGAAAACATATATCCTGTGAGATCTCGATATCAAATTTTTGGGTGCATTACAATACGTTCTCTATCGCTACATATATTGTACATACGGACTAGAGAAAATAAAAATAAATCTGATACGTTCCTTTCAATGACTTCCTTTAGCTGTTACAAAAAACAACTTTCCTTACAAAATATTATTCTTTTATTACGACATGCTAATCAAGTAAAATATAAACTGAAATGGTCTTATTACTTGCTTCCTTTTAAGTAGAAGAGAAATACGGAATACCCTAGGTTAAATCGATTGTTAAATATTTTAAAGACTGGTGCTATGTGAAACAGTTGAAGTTCGGTTCGCTTTGCATGACCTGCAGTAAAACAAGAGAAAAGAAACGAAACGAAACATCACTTCCTGTTTGAGAAAAGTTTTAGTAGTTTTAAATTGAAACAAATAACAATGAATATCTCAGAAACGGTCAGCTCTACATAAAAAACACATATGATATAAATTGTGAGTTTTAACGAGTTCTACTCCTACCTTTTTGTTCAGTTAAGTTTCTGTCTATCTCTTACAGTTTAACTCTTATTCAAAATTCATTCAGAATAAAGAGGTCTTCAGAGGCTATTCCCAGAAAATTAAAAATATACAGTTTACTTGTGATGTAAATATATTTAATACAGGATATTTTAATGATAACTGTTAAAAGAAATTTTTGAGAAAAACAAAATTTTCAGAAAAATGTTCTATATGAAGGGTATTTGTCGTCAGATTTTCTTGTACATTTTTGTATCATATCCTTGGAAGATACTAAAGATAAATACCTATCGTTGTATTTAACAGTCCAGTTGTTTTTACTTAACCCAAAACATGTATTTCCGGTGAAATCTTGGTATCGAATTTTTGGGTGGAACGTTATACCTTCTCTGTACACTATATACATAGTATGTTAGAGAAAGTAAAAAATATTGTTGGAAAAAGGTCCATGTGTGTGTCTGTGGACAGCATAGCTCAAAAAACGAAAAGTCCGTTAAATACCAAACTTCGTATTTAAGTTCAATATTTTCCAAGGATGCGACACGAAGATTTTTAAGAAAATTCCCCCACCCCCAACTACACTTTACACGGCAAAATTTTCGAACATTTTAATTTTCTCAAAAATGGCTGTAAAGGATTTGATTAAAATATCGTATACTAAAGATATTTACCTGACAAATAAATTGTATATCTTGAATTTTCTGGAAATAGCCTCTGAAGGCTGCCTTATTTTGGATGCATTTTACTGAATTTTGCATAACTGGCAAACCGTAAGAGATAGACAAAAACTAACTACAAAAAATGTAGATCAGGATATAACACACAAATTATGTCATACATTTTTTGGGGGGGAAGTTGATCGCTTTTGAGATAGACGTTGTTTTTGGTTTCAGCTTTGAAAAAATTATACTTTTCTCATACAGGAATTTGTCAACTCCTGTCCATACAAACAAGAAACTTCAATCACATGCAACCAGCTTTTGACTGCCAATTTAACCTATGGTACTCCCTTATTTCGCTTACGCTTACAAGGAAGCAAGCAAGTAAGACTATTTCTGCTAATTTTTTCTCGATTAGAGTGAAGTAAATAGAACCATAAGCTTTTTAACGATAATTTGTTGCGGAGATGAAGAGAAAGTCATGTGAATGGAAAATATTAGATTTTTGAGCTATGCTATACACAGGCACACAAGGACCGTTTTGTAAAATTGTTTTCGCACTCAGAAATTAAATAATATTTTCTATAATATCTCGACATCGAATTTTTGGGTAGAACATAATACCGTCTCTATCCACAATGGGTACATTATACACACGGGCTTGAGAAGATAATAAAATACTTAGAGCATTTGCGAGTATGAGATGTTGAAAATAAGTGGTATAATCGTACATTTCAAAAAAGAACATCGAATAGTTCCAGCAATTTGTTAATGGCTGTAAGTCTTGTTTGCTAAGATATATTTAATGACAACTAAGAGAGAGTGGAGACCGGTGGGCATCCGACTTTCCAACTCTCAAATAAACTTCAGAAAGCCTGTTTCAATCGGAAATCGAACGTGGCCTAATGGTAGATGCGCGGGTCTTCACACCATAGGCATTGAAAGACATCTAATGTATTACATTCATATGCCTTTCTTCGCCCTCTACCATTTGATAGTGGCAATGCAAACTCTTCTTACCACATCTTGTCTTTTTCCCTCTACATCATTTTAATCGAAATAATATATACATTTCAGCTTTCTTTATAGGTACAAAGGAAATAAACAAGTCAAATGTTTAAGAACCGGAAGCTATATGCTGACCTTAAAATGTCATACTATATCCACGCAATTGTTAGAAAACTTAAAACAAACAAGACTTTTACATGAATAAACAATCTGCTGTGTTCCATTCATATGACTTTCTCTACATATCAGCTACAAATTGTAGTTAAAAAGCTTATGCTTCTATTTACTTCTTGCTAGAAATAGTCTAAATACTTGCTTCCTTGTAAGTAGAAGCCAAATGAGGGAGTTCCGTAGGTTGAAATGATAGCCAAAAGCTGGTTGGTATATACCTGAAGTTCCTTTGTTTGTATGGACAGGAGTTAAGAAATTCCTGTATGAGAAATATATACGTTTTTCAAACCTAAAACAAAAATCCAGGAATGTTAAAAATGATCAACTCCAAGAAAAAAATGTATATGACATAAATTGTGTGCTTTATCGTGAGCTAGATTTTCTATGTGAAATCTCGATATCGAATTTTTGGGTGCAATAGAATACCTTCTTTATACACTATGTACAAAGTTCGTATAAGTAAAAGGCACTCGACAGTTTGAACCATTAATAAAGGATATCTCGAACAGCTGTCACAATAGGCTTATTTGAAAAAAAAAATGTTTGCTTTAAAGAGCTCCAAAAATGTGTGCTGTAAGTTTCCGTCTATCTCTTAATGCATGTAATTTAAACAAGATTACTCAAGATTCCTTCCGAATAATATAAACTTCAAGGGCTATTTCCAGAAAATTAAATATATACTTGCTATGGTTTTTAATAAAAAAGAAAAGCTAATGTGTTACACTCACATGCCTCTCTCTAGCTGCTCTACAAAACTATTACAAAAGATTATTCTTCTGTGTACACAATGGTAATCAAGATAAATGTTAGTAGAATTTTATTACCTAATTCCTTATAAGTAGAAGAGAATAAGGGAATGCACAATGCTAAAGTGATTGTCAAGTGTTTTAAAAGCTATCGTTATGCGATTGCCATTGCAAATCACTTCTTTGCTTGGCCAGGAGTAGAACAAAAGAAAAACAGACACTTCCTGTGTGAGAAAAGTTTAACTACTTCACAATTGAAACCAATAACAAGGAATATCTCGAAAACAGTTACCTCTACAACAAAAACGTAAGGGATAAAAATGGAGTGTTTTGCAATGCGGTACATTTTTGTGCAATACGTTTTGTTCTCTCTTACGGTTTAGCAGCTAAGCAAAATTCAGCAAAATTCAGCAAAATTCATCAAGAATAAAGAGGTCTTCCGCGGCTATTCCCAAAAAATTCGAGATATACATTTTATTTCGTACTTAAATAGCTTTAATATGTGGGATTTTAATGAATCGTTAGAGCCATTTTTAAAAAATCAAATTGTTCTAAATTTTTTCCTTGTAAAGGGTAGTTTGTGGTTGGGGGATTTTTTTGAAAATCTTCGTGTCGCATCCTTGGAATATACTAAACCAAAATACCAAGTTTGGTATTTAACGGTCTTTTGGGGGGGGTTTATGCTGTCCACAGATAGACACACACACGATCTTTTTTTTAAAAATGCTTTTTTCGGACTCAGGGGATCCCAAAACATATATTTCCGGTGAAATCTCGGTATCGAATTTTTGGGTTCATTACAATACCTTTTCTATCCCTGGGTACGTTGTACATATGGGGCTAGAGAAAGTAATAATATTCCAGATAAGTTTCATATAATGGGTAGTTTTTTGAAACTTTCCGTAATGTATCTTTGAAAGGTAGTGAATATAATTACCAAGTTTGTCATTTATTCGTATTTTAGTTTTTGAATTCCAGTGTTCCCAATCGCAGAACTACGCATTATAAACATGTTTATAAAATAGTTGTTTATTTTCCACATAGAAGGTATGGTAGGCACTGCATTTCGTTGATGTTCAATTGTTTTTTCCTTTGCTTCCGAAGTTGAAATCGCTGGATGCAAATTTTTATTACTCCTTGTGCTTTCGTCGCATTTAAGTGTTTTCATTTTCTTGATGCGATTTTGTTTTTCAACAGTATCTATAGTTACGTGTTGATTTTCTGGGTGGTGACGCCAAATTATCATGAAGGAGGCTTCTTCACGCGTAATAGAAAATGCCGTTTAGAGATAACGCGTAAAAATATAATTCGTGTAGAATTATACGCGCCCATGGATTCACAGCGTTCAACAAAATAAAGAGTTGCATCGAGCGATTATATAAATATAAAAATAAACTGTGATTCTACAAAAATCCTAGCGACTTATTAAGCCGCCGCCAGGTAGTCTGGATCTGGGAAGCCCAACAAGCCCGATAAAAAAACACCCTGAGAAGAGTCAAATGCTACACGAAGTCAAACATAAGCACGAGTAGACTTGCAATCCAACATTTGACGAGCACTTATAGAAGCTTTATATTTAAATGCTTCAATTTTTGAAGCCCCTAGGTAAAAAAAAAAAGGTATAAAAGGATGTGTGTGTGTGAACAGTAAAGCTTGGTGTTCAAATTTGGTACTTACCATGGATGTGACAGGAAGATCTTCATTATAATCCCTCAATCAAAACTACCCTTTTCATGGAAAAATGCTTAAAAATTTTGTTTCTCTCAAAATTGGCTATTATTTTGATACAAATACTGCATATTAAGGACATTTACATCACAAATAAAAATTATATTTTGTCGGCCCCAGTAGCCATGGTCGTTGGTGCGTTTAACTGTGCTGCAGGTTTGAATCCCGCTAAGGGAATGGATGTTTAATGTTGCGCGTTTCTGTGTTTGTGTTCTCTCTAGTCATTTTCTCTCCCCTGAGAGTCAATTAGGTTACGCCTGAAGGCCAATATGTGAAAAAAGAAAAAACAATGTATACTAGGCATTTTCTGTGAATAGCCTCTGAAGACCTCTTCATTCCGGATGACTTTTGCATAGCTGGTAAATATAGGAAATAGACAAAACTTGCTGCACGAAAAATGTAGGACTCGTTAAAACACAATTTTTCATACTTATACTTATTTCCGAGATATTGCATGGTATTGGTTTCAATTGTAAACTACGTAACTACCATAACATAACTAGCATCTTTTAAAATATTTTAATATTGCTTTAGCCTAGTGTATTCCTTTATTTCCCTTCTACTTATAAGAAAGCAAGTAATCAGACAATTACTGTACTGCTTGTCTCGACTAGCATAATGTGAATAAATAATATATCATCTTAAACAAATTATTTTTTTTTTTTTTTTTGCAGAAATACTTCAGGTGATTTATTCGGGCTCTCAAAACTTGGCATTTCTGGATGGAATGCAATATATGCTCTACCTACTATATACATTTAGACCCTTCTTGCAACATGTATTACATTTGCCAGATGTTATTTTATTTTCAAGAGGAAACTTAAGAAAATATGTGTAACACATTTGAATGGTTGTGAGGCATGAAAACCCCCATTTTACCCAAAAGCTGTTTACGGAATTTTCATTTACTGATCTTTTAAGAGGAAATAACGCGAGTATTTAATTGAAACCCTTGAAATTAACCTACCCTAATATACATTTTGGCAAATTTTAACACACCAGTACAAATTTCAAAATTGCTGATGTAAATGCCGCTTCTTGGCAATCTAAAATGTACGTTAAAATCTAAAAGTTAACTTAATTAATTTGAAATAACTATATATTTTATTCAGAATTTATTTTATTTGAAAAGCAAAACTCACAGAGATTTTGAGAAATCCAGAAACTCTGGTGACAGACGAATTACTCACACGACGCTTGCCGATAGCAAAAAGAGTTGAAGAAAAGCGTCGATTAACCTCCATTCACCTGTCCCACTCACAAATTGACAGCCACTCAACTCACAGACTACCACACACGATTAGACGCACCCTATCGCCAAATGGAGGGCAGTATATACGTCACAGCCAAACCTTTCAAAAGAAAACAACTGAATTCGTGCTAGCAAAGATCCACGTTGGTAATATATTCCTGTTCGGATGCAAGTAAACAAATATGATGTGTTCTATTCACATAATTTCCTCTGCATCTCTGTAACAAATCATGGTTAAAAAGTTTATTCTTCTATTTACTTCATTATAATCCAGATGAACACTAGCAGAAATGGTCTTATTACTTGCTTCCTTATAAGTAAAGAGCAAGGGAATACACTAGGCTAAAACGTTAGTCAAATCTTTTAAAACCTAGTAGCTATGGGATTGAAATCCATTGTTTTGCATGACCAAGAGTTAACACGTCCCCGTAGAAGAGAAGTTTTAAGTATTTTAAAGCAGAAACTAATAACAGGGAATATGTGAAATACGATCCACTCCACGAAAAAAATGTATATAATATAAATGGTGTGTTCTATTGAGCTCTATATTTTCTGTTACGTAAGTTTTGTCTATATTTTACGGTTTGCCAGTTATGTAAAATTCGTAACATTCATTCACAATAAAGTCTTCAGCGGCTATCCCAGAAATTTCATGAAAAATGTTTTATTTATCAGGTAAATATCTTTAATATACGATATTTTAGTCAAAATTGTTAGAACCACTTTTCAGAAAACCAAAATTTTAGACATTTTTCCATGTAAAGGGTAGTTTGGGTATGGAGATTTTCCCTAAAATCTTCGTGTCGCATCTTATAAGATGCTAAACTGAATACTGAAATACTTAAACTTAAATACCTAAGTTTTTTAAGACTTTATATTTGCGATATCGTCTTCACAGACCCACGAACACACGATGGATCTTTTTATAAAAATTATTTTTTTGGATACAGGGGGACCTAAAACGTGTATTTGCGGTGAAATCTCGATATTGAATTTTTGGGTGGAATGCAATACCTTCTCCATACATTATTTACATAGTACGCGTAGAGAAAGTAAAACTCTGATGTGTTCCATTCACTTGACTTTTTTGTTTTTTGTTTTGTTTTGCAAACTATATATATCGCGATAATTAGATTAACATTAGCAGAAATTGTGTATTAGATGCCTCTTAGAAGGAACATAAAGCAATACACTATGTTAAAGTAATAATCAAATGCTTTAAAAAGCTGGTCGCAATGTGAAACAACTCAAATTTGGTTTAAGCTCTTCATGGCCAGGAATAAAACAAAAGCGAGATGAAACGCAAGGTGACCTCCGGTTTGAGAAAAGACTGAGCAGCTTAAAACTGCAGCCAATAACAAGGAATACCTCGGAAGTGATTAACTCTACAAAATATGTATATGATACATAAATTGTGTGTTTTAACGAGATCTACTTTTTTGTATGGTAAGTTTTTACCAGTCACTCAAATTTCACTCAGAATGAAACCTTCAGAGGCTATTCCCAGAGAATTCAAAATATTAATTTTATTTTTCAAGTAAATATCTTTAATATGCGGTATTTTAATAAAACTTGTTAGAGTGATTTTGGAGAAAATCAAAATTTACGCATAATGGTTCAGTGTTGAGGGGATTTTCTTTAAAATTTTCTTATCGCCTCATTTGAATATATTAAACTTAAATATCAAATTCTGTATTTAACAACCTTTTCGTTTTGATGTTGTACACACACACACACTGACTTATTTCTAAAAATGATTTTTTTTTGGATTCAGGGGGTTTCAAAACGTTTATTTGCGTGAAATCTTGGTAGCAAATTTTTGGATTGAATACAATAAGTATCTTCTGCATACACTATGGAGAAGGCACCCAACCCCAAAATTGTACATAGTGTGTGTAGATAAAGTAAAAATTACGGTATTGTTGTTCTTCAGGGAGATCACAAGCAATAATGCAGAGCTTGTTATACATGACGCAACCGACTGTCTGTAACATAACATTCCATTGCCTGTGATGATATAAACCAGGATATTTACAAGACATAAAAGAAAATAAAACGTAAACATTGAATTATCTGATCACTTTTCGTTTGAGAGATGTTTACTTAGTATAAAATGAAACCAATAAAAAGGAATGTCTGGAAAGAGTTAACTCTACAATTTCTGCGAATGTTTATTTCAATTATCATGATGTACATAAAAATAATCTCTGGAAATAATAGTTTTTTCTGCAGAACAGGCGGAGAAGTTATGGTAATGGAAATAATCAGATCTTTTACATCTGTATCATGCTTTTATAGCGTGAAATTTTAGATAGGCGTTTTATTTTGTCTAATAAGGATAATATACCAAACGTAATTCACGCATAACTGAAGTGTAGGCAACAACTGACGCATAACTAATAAACATAGCCTTGAGCGGGTCATTCACCGCGTCACAGAGAGAAAGTGAACTACGGATATCCACGATCTATGTATGACACGCTTATAAATTGAAGAATAATAAGAATGAAGTAATCATGAATTTCTAATAATGTTCACCTATGAATATTGGTATACAGCTCCCAAGTTTCTGATAAGCATGTATGCACGTTCGTCAACAACGTCAGTCAAAGCATTTTAACAACCAAAAGGCTGAGAAAAATGACTTCAAAAATTCCATGTAGAACTATATACGAGGGTCGGCTGATAAGTTTGAGCCTCACACAAATATGCGCCACTAGGTCAGTTAGACGGTAGTATCGCATAGTTTAATTCTAGACTAGCTTGTTATAGCTAGAGTTCAATAGCTTGTTTAGTTTCCGAATGACAGCATTTTAAACAAGATAACTTCAGAATTTTCACGAAAATGGAGGATTTGGAAAAACGAGCAGGGATTAAATACTCTGCCCCTTCATATTCAATGAGTAAAAGGCGGGTTGCAGAGTTTAAAACGAGACGTACGAGCACTAGTGATGAGCCTCGCTCTGGCGATCCCGGCTATGGCATTGCATTTTTCAGTCAGACGAATAGTTTATGAAGAATGGATAGAGAACGTCAAATGAATGTATCACATTATAATTTGTTTTTCTTACTGTCTATATACGCACCATATACATAGTGTATAGAGAAGGTATTGCACTCCA
This sequence comes from Hymenopus coronatus, assembly GCA_030762935.1. NCBI lineage: Eukaryota > Metazoa > Arthropoda > Insecta > Mantodea > Hymenopodidae > Hymenopus > Hymenopus coronatus. Next base: position 85,692,425 of record CM060895.1, read on the forward strand.
CCCAAAAATTCGATACCGAGATTTCACCGGAAATATATGTTTTAGGGTCCCCAATATTCAAAAAAAGCATTTTCACAAAAAGGTTCGTGTGTGTGTCCGCGGGTCTGTGAACACGATAACTCAAAAACGAAAAGTCGGTAAAATACCAAACTTGGTATTTAAGTTTAGTATTATCCAGGGATGTGACACGAAGATTTTGAGAAAAATCCCCCCACCCCCAACTACCCTTTACATGGAACTTTTTTCGAAAATTTTGATTTTCTCAAAAATGGCTCTAATGATTTTAATTAAAATTTCCTATATTAAAGATATTTACCTGCAAAATAAAATGCATATCTTGAATTTTCTGGGAATAGCCTCTGAAGAGTAGTTTATTCTGGATGAGTTTTACTGAATTTTGAATAACTGCTAAACCGTAAGAGATGGACAAAAACTTACTACACAAAAACTATAGAGCGCATTAAAACACACAATTTATGTTATATAAATTTTTTTCGTGGAGTTCGTCGTTTTTGAGTCATTCCTTATTTTTGGTTTCTGCTATGAAAAACGTATACTTTTCTCATACAGGAACTTGTCAACTCCTATCCATATAAACAAAGGAACTTCATTGACACAGCAACCAGCTTTTGACTATTACTTTAACCTATGGTGGTCCTTTATTTCGCTTCTACTTACAAGGAAGCAAGTAATAAGACTATTCCTATTTCTTTTTTTCAATTAGCATGAAGTAAATGGAAGTATAAACTTTTTAACAATAATTTGTTGAAGAGATGTAGAGAAAATCATAAGAATGGAACACATCAGATTTTTTTCACAAGTGTTTACTAACCTTACAGATGTCTGGCATTATAGTATATGAGTCTCCACACAGGACGAGGTTCCACTTGACATAGATGTGCCCAACTATTTCAGTTCTATTCTAAATATCGACTTTCGAATTAATGAGAAAAATTGTACTCTCTGTCAGTACTTTGGGCGATTTCACCCGACAACTCCCATTTATGAAAACTGGAGAACAGGCCAAATTTGCAATACAGGCGAAATTTGCCCCGCTAACTATAATAAACGAAATGGGATCCAGTATAACTTTTATAAGAGTAATAATGTATTTCAATAATAAACTATAAAAACCTTAACAAAAATAATACATAATAAAATAATAATGTGCGTAATATAGTTATAGTCCTATTTGACTCCAAGTATGACTACAAAATTTAACTTACTAACAAAGAAGAAAATCAATGAAATGCACTATAGATAGTCCTCTTGTGGCATATTACTTTAATTAACTGGCAACAAAATAAATAAATGAGAAATCATGGCAGTTAACCCAAATGTATTTAAATATTCGTTTTACCAAGCAATCATGTCTATGTAACAGAAAAAAGACCAGTTTAGCCCTTACGATGAAGGTTTAACGCCGAATCACGCCATATGAAAATATTTACCCACTCTGAGAAAGGCATGTGTGTGTATAAAACACCCCAACCTAAGACTGACAGTATTCCCTCTTTAGCCCCGAAAGAAAACAAATACAACTCATGCGGCAAAAGGCAGAACTAAATAACAAGTGCCTCTACAAATAGCGTGAAGCGTGTTGCCACATTATTTTGTACCTGAATGGTACAATTACAACCACAGCAAGAAATACACAATTTTGTTGACCAATATTAGTCCCAAGTCTGAGATAACAGTCGTCAAGAACGGTTTTCAAAGTAAATAATAATAATTTTGAATTGTGTCTGGTTGAAACGCAAACAATTTTGTTCGCTGGAAGAGTAAATGCTTCTGTAACGTTGAAACCAATTTGGTTAGCAGGAGGCTCTTACAGGAAACTGTTTCGGAAGTCTAATAAGGCAAATCAAGTTGCTAATCTCGCGGTGCCCTACTTCGGCAAATCAATTTTAAACCGCTTGCTTTCAAGTTTTGCGCAAGGAGGATTAAACTTTCAGCAAGACTTAATTTTATGATTTTAAAGTTGGTCTCAGTTAGCTGCTGGAATTCTCCCAGGGATTCAGATCCACACTCAGCATCCTAATCCATGCTCCATTACTGCCGCAGCTATTTCTCAAACTGCTCTGTCATTTTGAAATTAACTTGGACACTTAATTGAGAAAAACTGTCACAATAATCCATTAATTAAAGTTTCTCCTGAGGTTTAAAGTTAAAATAAGATAATTTGGATTTAATGGTATTTCGTGAATAAGTAACCATGTGATCTTACGCAAATCGCTGTGAGGGTATTTTGTTTTGATTCAGCGTTTCTTAAATAATTGGAGAACACCAAGTAATTCCCATTTAAAATATAGAATGTCCTAAAAGCGCCGTCCACTTTGTCCAAATAGGCAACCAACATGACAATATGGGAGATACTAAAAGAGTCTGCTATAATATCATAGCATTGCTGACACTGTCTCCGCGTGCGAGTCAAGTATAATTGCTGTGGCTAAATGTACGATTACAGTATTTATGATTAGAACTAGATTCAGTGTCAAGAAATTGCCGGATTGCACATACAGTTTATGATGTGATGGAGTAACGTGGTCTCTATAGCCCACTTCGAAAAACGTTGCACTATCTAGCATTTTTCACTTCCTGGCCTCGTCCAGTTCCTGCTAGTAGATACATCAGAGAGCACTGAAAGAGAGCTCAGATTGAAAAATATTGAAAATACAAAAGTCTATGCGTTCAACACTGAACAAACTTGTGGATGATTCAAACATATTTTGAGTGACAGGAGGAGAGCCTTTTATTTCGACACAGGAAAAATGTATCTTGTAATTCACTACAATAAATTCTGAGTGAGTTTGGTTGATTTGTGTATTTGCAAAAATACAAGGCGTTTTATTTACCACTGACGCCATTACAGCCGGATCGTGTTATGTCTAAGAACCAATTCTGATCCCGCCGAATGTGAAATGCGTAAAGCGGTTTTTGATCGAAGCCACATTAAGGCATTTGAAATCCATCTGAAATGTAGAGATTTACGGTGATAAGGTAATGACAAATGGAATGACGAGAAAGTGGTTAGGCTGTTCAATGATGGAAGAACCAATATTAATGACGAAGCACGGAGTGGGCGACTTTCTGTTGTCACTGATGACTTAGTTTAACAGGTAATGGGGCAATTCGTGAAAACAGACGGTTCAAAATAAGAATGCCTTGTGTTGTGTTTCCACAAAACACGGTGTTCAGCAGTGGCTGTCTTCACTGGCGGCAGGTTTGTTTGAGTTGGGCATACAAAAGTCGATTCCCCGCAATGACAAATGCCTGAACAATGGTGGCAACTATACCAATAGGTTAAGAAATGTTCTTGGGAAAACAAATATTTTATGCCTTTTTTGCTAGCCGATACTTACTTTCCGGACACACTTCGTAACTATCTTATTATTAGGGAAAAGATTTACAATCCTGAATACTAATGTAATTTTGTATAATGCCTACAATATAAAATAATAATAATAATAATAATAATAATAATAATACATCTTGTACGTTATAAATTAGAACCCTGAAGATTATCTGTAGCTGCTTTAACAGACATATTCGCCCGCTAGTGTAACATTCTATCGGTTTGGTTTCTTGAAGACTACAATCCCAGACGATACCTCTTCAGGAGTCACAGAGTTCCCCGATGCCATGTGGGTACTCCTGATATCAAAGGAGCTGATCCCTCCAGCAGCAAAAGCTGAGCTACTCCACAAGCCTGTTAAGAGTTGCTTGGACTCAAAATTAACAAAAACAGAAAACCCCACATGTACATCTTCTGGAAACATAACACACTGCAGAAGATTCATTGCACTTTGAACGGCAGTCCTAGATGAACAATACTGCTACCTCCTTTCATACCATCAACCTTACTTTCACCTGTCACCCCGCAATACCCATTCTATCTACAAGTAGTTAAACCCAGCATGGGTAGGTACGTACCCTTACAGCACTCTTAGGGATGTCCTTAACCTGTCAACGCAATATATCCGCAGCAGTCCTTGTGTGCGAGTGTTGGCCGGCGGGTTTATTACAAAGGAGGTCTATGTTCAAATTCCGCTCTCTCGCCTGCAGAATTTTGCATCTCTATTAGATACTACAGTACTAAATATGCCCCTGTTTATATGTGTTTTACGAAATACTGCGTCTGGTTACAGAATTTTTTTGGATATAAAAGCGCTTGTTCTCTCGTGCCACTGTCATTCAACGATAAGATGACAAAGATGTTCATTACGAAATATACATATGCTGGTGCAAATAGTTGGTAAGACTGGAGATTAACTTTCTGCTGCGGGTACACTAAGATATAGATCGGAATTTTCAGCACTGCATACGCAAAGAGAGAATGCCAACCAAAATCGAAGCATAAGGAATAATCTCTGGTTACACATAATGGTACTCTATTGTTTAGTAACTAGAATTTCAAAACCAGAAGGGATACGGAAGTTCCAATGAAAAATGCATAATTATAAATTGATTAATTGATGTATCAGCTGTATTAAGTAAAACATTATTCTTTTTGGCTTATACCTTTTGTGTAGTTCTAATATCTAACTATTTCTGTCATTTAACATCTCTAGGATAAGCTTCCCAAGCAGTCAAACAGTGAGAAAACGTTAAGATTCTCCATAATCCTCAGCATCATTGGATCGCTGCACATACATATCATGCTTCAGGAAATTCCATAGATATTCGGTGATGTTTGGTCCAGCCTGAGGAATTCGTAGATAAATAATTTGTCCTCCACAACCACATCAATAGTGTGTCATCCGAATGTGTCATCCATTGCCCTGTGCTCCAAATGGAGAAGCACTATATTTTAGGAACACATCAAAATCCCTTTCCTATTGTAACTGGTGGTAAAATAATTATTTCAACATGTCCAGGTGAAGGTCCCTCTTTGAAGTTACTGGTAAGTAGCCCATACAGCCACTTGCCCCGCACTTGCTTTTATTTCTAGCTCAAAGAAGATGTAGGGGTATTCACATTCCCATATGGTTTATTCGGGTGTTCGGTATAAAATCGGACCTATATTCAGGTTTTTTCATCTCTTCATTTTCCTCAAACTTAGATTGGCACGATTTAGCATGAATACTGCAATATTTCGTATTTCAGTTGCTATTGCTTTCCTTAAGCTCCTCAAATATGTGAGTGATCTTTGTACCGAAATTTTAAGGTGTTCACCATTTCATCTAATTTTCTTTTTACGTGCGTTTTGGCATCTGTTTCTTGTTTTAAACTCAAGTATTAGTCTAAAATTAATTCACATATCGTGAATTGAAGTTTTGGAAGGAGGCAATGGTGCAGGAAACTTCTGGATGAATTTTTCACGAATGCAAAAGGTCTATTCGTATTTGAAATAACATTTATTTACAAATATAAGCTGTTATTAGTAAAATAAAGTTGAGTATTGGCGCTACTGATAAGTAGTAAATGAAGCACTGAAAACCCATCGTGTGTGTGGGGGGAGCGGGGGATGGGGAAGCCAGCCAGCATCGGCTCTTATGCACACCGTGCGAGTGATCAGTTTCTATACAGGCTCCCTCAAGTCGAGTTAAGCTTTGTTTCAGGGCGTGCAGGACTGTTTACAGCTCTTACTGCGAGAAATGCAGCAACGCACTCCATGGTGATGGAACACAACATATAGTTTCGTAGTTGTGATGTCTACTATATTCCTAACATTCCTTTTGAGCTAATTTGATATTGTGTTAAAGGATAAATATAAAAATTGAAAAGTATAAACCATTTCTATAATTTCATTCCATGAGAAAACTTCATAAAGTTAGCAAACTCATTGCAAGGAATGTGTACAGGTTTGGGACAACCTTATGTACTGAGACAGCGTTTTCTTTATTTTCGATTCCTTTTGTAATCTACGTTTGTAGGACTGACACTCCTCTAGGACTCATAAACCAATGCCTAGAGCTCTGAAGCCTGTCGGGGAGCCAACGGCACGAAACCACACACTGAAAAACCTGTTACGGGGGGTCGGCCCGTAGCCTTGCATGAACATGAGGGAGTTTGACGATATGAAATTTAAGCGAAATGGATGACTGAAAAGGTTTTGATAGAGCAATTGGTGGAACGAGTGGCGGGGAAACCGGAGGATCCGGAGAATATCCACCCACACGCCGCTTCGTCCACCATAAATCCCGCATGCGGGCGCTAAGGATCAAACCCAAGGGGTGGGAGGCGCGCGGTTTAAACTCAAAACGGCGTCGCCGCCTGTTTTCTTTAATGATGTTTCTAAAATCACGTCATAGAAGTTACTTGAGTGATGAAAATTTGAAATAATATTCTCAATTGGGTAGTGCAAAAGCAATAGTACCACATATTGAAAAGCTAGTTGAATTCGCAAATATTATAAAATGTGCTTTCACTAGAGAGTTATATTTAAATACCAACAATTGAGCTAATATCGTATCCTACCCTATATTACCGACATTTTGTGAATGTTACTTCATATTGTATAGATATAATTGTCATTCAGATTATTTATTCGTTTCATACCGAAATCAAAACCACAGGAGGCAAGTTAATTATTCTGTGTGCTTTAGTTATTTAAAAGTAGGTATAAAATCTTGGGAACCCATAGAGGGACACATGTGGATACCAGTTGGATACCTACCAAGTAGAGACCGACCTGCATTGGCGACTGCAAGCGCCACATTGTAAACTTCTACTTCACTTCACGGTATGGGCAGATTGCTCGTTCCATCTCACAGTTGTTCCCTCCACCTTTTTCTGGGTCGACCGACATCTCTCCTTCCTTTTGGTTCATATTCAAATGCAATCCTAGGCAGTCTTGAATCTGCCATTCTCTGAACATGTAGCATCCACTGTTTCTGATATTTTTCAATTTTGTAATTTATTGAATCTCTATTAAGTTCTGCGCTTATATCTTCATTTCGGATTTTATCTCATTTTGTACATCCTTTTGTTTGCCTTAAAAAGTTCATACATTGTAAACAACCTGTAGTATACATTGTGGACGTGGTATACTATGCTGTATATTACAACACTATTTTCAGGTAATTAATGCCTTTGGTGATAGCATATGCTCTCAATCAAGACTGTAATATCTCTTGCTTCAAATAGATTGCATGAAGATTTTAAATTCATACAGAAGAACTTTGCAGATATATCTACGACAATAATAAATATTTGGAAACATCGAACATTGAAATATTTCGAGCCCTGAAAGCTGTCGATGAACTTGTGTAAGCAATAATTAATCAGAGGCCCTGAAACCTGTTTTAGACCATCTGAAAAAAAAATGTAAAGACACTGTTTGGAAGAAAATGTCGAATTTCGATAATGCGTAAAATATGAAATATCCTACGAGGTGTTCATACGGAAATAATTGTTGATGAAGTATATTAGCCAATCGTCGGAAATGTCCTATTTCCGTTTCTCTCCAATCACATCTTGTGGTGTGGAGCGAAGTTTCTCACAATATAAAGCGTATTTACGTGCTAATCGGAGACGATTCACATTTTAGACGTCACGAATGTGTGTAATTGTAATCTATGTATCTTGAGAGAAAAGGAAACGGATAATGATGCTGATGACATGTAGCACAAGAGTAATTGAATGTATGTAAATATTAAAATTATTAGTTCTCGTAAACCAGTGGTATTTATGTTTACCAGCTAACCAACCTCAGTCGCCTGCCACTGCTAGTGAAAAGATCACAGTCTACCATTCAACCACTGCCCCATTTTCCTTCTATTAGTACCACTAAGTACACACTGCATTGTCGACGCACCTACCATGCTGCGCTAACTTCGATTCTGTCGCACTATCGGTCCCCAAGATGCTATCCCTAGGTATAATGGTTTTGATTTTCTCTATGCGATTTTGTTGTTGTAAACAAGTTTCGTGGCGAGTGCTTTTTCATGGTTTTTATGCCAGAAAATATCAAAGAAGCTAACCAAAAGCAAGAGAAAGTCACTCGAGGAGTATTCGAGGTCGAATGAGGTCGATCGTGTCTTCACACGGGTGATACTTCCTAGGCAGGGGATCCCAGGAAACGACGCGTGTAGTTAATTTTACGCGTTGATTGAAGAACACGAGAATATTTGCAGTGGAATATAATTTAACTTCCACTAGTACGATAAAATCTGGAAGTGATTAAGACTAAAGTCCGAGAAAATGAATAGATTTTGTTGGAATCGACGGGAATAGATAAATCGCGATACATTTTCGCATTTGTGATTACGATTTCGTTAAATGTTTTTCAAGAGTAATTGAAATAAAATTAAGTTCTACAAAAAAAAAAAAAAAAAAAAAAAAAAAAAAAAAAAAAAAAAAAAAGGAATTTTAGTAATGAACAGTTTAACACTTTTTAGGATCTAGATATAGAAACCGTAAATCTGTGGTAGCGCACTGAGTAAAAGTTTTCAGAGCTGTCACCGATTGAGTGTACTGCTGCAAATGGGCATTCATACGTGAGGCAAGGCTTCTTAGCGTTAAACACTACTTCATATTTGGCATCAATATGTGAAACATTACCGCTTCACATATGTACTGTTTTGTATTTGGTTAATTGAATTTTCTAGCAATAAGAAAATGTGTTATGTTAGGTATTACAGCGGTGTTGCTCTTGTTATCCTTAAATTAATAGTGCACTGTAATTCAATAATAAATTTCAATTGAGTTATATCCATGTCGAAAATGGAAGCTACACACAAATTCAGGTTCCATCACAGTAACAGGCAAACGTCAGGGTTTCAGAGAATTTACTTATGCACGAGAGGGTAATCAGCTGAAGGTGCCTGTTTTGTATCAAAGCGCATGTACGAGGACCGGTATTTTTTTTCAAACCTCCGATAGGCTATAAATAAAATACAAGTTCGTAGAAAACAGTTTATTGTTACTAAACGTTTTGTACACTTAAGGTTAATTTTCAACATAATCACCGAAAAGATTGAGACATTTATCGTACCTGTGCACAAGCTTTAGAATACCCGCTTCAAAAATGTTGCCGCCAATGATTTCAAATGAGCATTGACATATTTTTGAAGATCTTCGTACTTTACGTCGTTTGCGGAGAGCCATTCAAAACAAACGAAGAGGAATGCTGACTTCAGGAATTGTGTTGATCCATGACAACGCTCGTCCACACATTGCTGCCACAACCCATTGGCTGCTTGAACAATTTCAATAGAACATTTTCGATCACCCACCGTACAGTCCTGACCTGGCACCCAGAGACTTTCACCTTTTCTCTGAACTAAAGAAGTGGCTAGGAGGGCAGCACTTTGAAACCAACGAAGATCCTCAAGACAACGTCAATGCTCATTTGAAATCATTGGCGACAACATCTTTTGAAGCGCGTATTGCAAAGCTTGTGCACAGGTACGATAAATGTCTCAATATTTTCGGTGATTATATTGAAAAGTAACCATAAGTGTACAAAACTTTTGATAGTAAAATAGTTGTTTTCTATGAACTTGTCTTTTATTTATAGCCTATCGGAGGTTGAAAAAAAAAAAGAAAAAAGCAGCTCAATCGCCCGCTGGCATGATAGATTGCTTCTTGTTAAATGCCCATGTATTTAGAAACTCTCTTCTCTGTCCATGCAATATGCGCGACAGTGGTTTGTCATGAACAAGACGCCGCAGGGGCAGGTTTTCTCCGGGTTCTCCATTTTCCCCTCCATCGCATTCCACCGGTGTTCCATCTTTATTCCACGCATCATCAGGTTATTGCCTGCGGTGTCATGGTAGTAAAAGCGGGCGTTAAACACTATAACAAATTTATAAAATACGAATCATTACTTGTGACTTTACATCTCATTCGATGAGGATTTTTTGCAAGTATTTGAAACGATTCTTTGGCTTGTGGTTTATGATATATACAATTCTATAGACATTTCTGAGACTTTTGTGTGAACTTGTCCCTATAGAATCTGAAGATCGCCTCGATTTTAGAAACACACTTACTGCTATCAGTTTGTGGTGTATTTAAACTTAGCTCCAGTTTTACTTTCTCTACTAATACTATGTTAAGTACAGAGTAGTTAGAGAAGGTATTGCATTCCACCCAAGAACTCGATGTCGAGATTTCACCGGAATAAGCGTTTTAGGGTCCCCTATATCCAGAAAAAGTGTTTTACCTTCGCTGCACGTACTATGTTCACAGTGTATAGAGAAGGTATTGCATTCCACCCAAAAATGTATTACCGAGGTTTCACCGGAAATACACGTTTTAGGGTCCATTATAAAGCATTTTTTGAAAAAGGCCCGTGTGTGTGTCCGTGTGTCGGTGTGTCCGTGAGTCAGTGTGTCCGTGCGTCAGAGTGTCTGTGAACATAATAATCCAAAAACGAAAAGTCCGTGAAATGTCAAACTTGGTGTATAAGTTTAGTGCCTTCCAAGGATGCAACAGAAAGATTTTGAAGAAAATTCCCCCACCCCAAACTACCCTATACATGAGAAAGTTTTCGAATATTTTTTTCTTGGGGTTGACCATTTCTGAGAATAAAGATATTTGGTTTCCATTTTAACATACAAATTTTCTCAAATGAGAATTTATTAACTCCTTGCCATGCAAAGAAACACATTTCAATTACATGCAACCAGCTTTTAAAATAATTGACTATCGGTATAATGCATTCCATTATTTTTTTTTTTTTTTTAGCTTAACGCCCTTTAACCTGGTTGGTCGTAACGGACGATGAATGAAGTGGTGCTCCAGTGATCTTGGGATCCATGAGTTTCAAGTAACTCGACATTCATTTTCTCAAGATTAGGGAAAAACCCGAACAAGAAAACCTTATATGGTAACTTACTCTAAGCGAGATTTGAACTCGCAACATGTTGAATGCAAGGCAGACACGGTATCAGCTCACTATCCAGGCGGGCCATTCCCTTAGTTAACTTCTACTTTAAAGGAACTAAGTAATCACACCATATCTACTTATGCTTAACTCTATTATCAGGAAGTAGAAACTTTTTAACAATGTTCTGTGACGAGATGCAGAGATTTTCATGTGATGTACATATCCGTTTTTATATATGGGAGACCTAGAATTATCGACTTCTACCATGCGACCCACATGCATCCGAACCGCTGTGCGGTGTTTTTCCACTACATACACAGCTGCTGTACACAAGGTCACGGTGCTGACTTGTTTTTCTCTGCTCTGGAAGTACAGTATTGAGCTGACTGTGATATTGTGTGGTTAAGCTATTACCAGTGTACTTTATTATTTTGCCCTGTACTTAGTCACAAAGTGTATTATGGCTCAGCATTTGTTTTCTACTGCACAGCGTGCATTTTTCTATTATTCGTATGTGTTAATACATTTTGTGAGTGGACTCTCGATAGAATATACCATGACGAAATTGACCCATATTTAATGTTTTTCACGAACGAGGCTTAGTTTCAACTTCATAGATATATGTGTACACAAAATAACGTTATTAGAGCTATGAGAAACTGAATACTCTTTATGACGAAAAAATTGGTGTGTGGTGCGCCATTAGCGAAGAACGAGTTATAGCTTAAATTTTTTTTCAACAGTTGACGCCCATACATAAGTGAATACAAATGGAATCTATGAGTATAAAATATACTGTAAAGTATATAATAAGTGTTTAATATATATACCTTAATGAAATTAATAAAAAAGATTGGAATACACATCTTATGTATTTATTATTCTGACCTTTTTCTATTTCTCGTGTAATTTTTCCCCCTTTTTTAGAAAATCAACAGACAGGCAATACTCTGCAATAGCTCATAGAGTCAGTCTTTCGATGAGAACGATTGAAAATGTGTGCCAGTTCAGAATTACTAGTAGAGATTTATGGCCCCTTTGGTGCCCCGACCTAACCCTCTGCGATTTCTATCTCTGGGGTAATTTAAAGCATAAAATTTACAAAACAAATCCACACATCCTGGAAGAATTAAAACAAAATATCCTCTCAACGTGAACTACGGCGAGAGATTGGGTAGTTTCCTAAAGACGTGTAAAAAATGTATGGACAACGGCGGTGGTCAGTTTCAGCGTGTCCTTTAATAACGTTGGGAATTAAAACTTTTAGTTTTAAATTGTTGCATGTTTCATCCGCGCCTTTCTATAATAACGACAGGCGGCAACAAACGCCGAGGGCGCGGACGGGTAAAACACCGCGTAGCCGGTTCGGAAGTTTTTGTACCACCGAAGCAAAATTCATTTCTCTCTTGTTTGCACAATGATAACCTATAACTCCTGAGTGTTATCCTCAAATCAGAACTAAAATAAAGCATATTACATTCCTGTTATATACGTTGTGTAAGTGTATCTCTTAGTTGTTCTTACTTACCGTTGATCTCCTGGAAGGCGAAGCGGTAGATGATGACCCAGAAGTTATAGAGGAAGGCAAGAGATACGACCATGGACCAGTAGTAACAGAGGCGCCCAGCTGGGTCGAAAACGAAGGACCAGTTGGGGGCACCTGCCCTGAAGCGAGGGTAGTAGCCCAGTCGACGATGCTGATATCTGTCCCCGCTGTTACATGAATTGCCGTTGTGGGTGCTCGAGCCCGGACCTGCAACACAAGTCATTATGAGAATTATTTTCTCACAGGTACACGATAGTATACTTAGTAAAGTTTTACTTTATGATACAACTAAGAGCTTTCCAGAAATCAGTATATTTATTCAAAATACCAATGGAAGCATAAAGCACAGTACTTATCAGAACATGATAAGCCTGCCCCACTCTTCTTCCAAACTTTAACCCTTTGTTTCCTGTCGGTACTTATAAGTTGTTATATGGTTGTACTCTAGGACTAATTTCACGTTATACTAACCTTCAACCATAATCGACAATGTAATCAAGATTGTTTTATATTGCAAAAATATATACAATTTTTGCCCTAAAACTCACATAACTACAGTCAAATGTGACCCTATTAGCTTCCAAGCATCACACCGCTCATTTTCTTGGGCTCACCCCATCATTTACCACAGTCATTGGGATTTGAAATTGCAACATTTGGGTTTGAATGGATGGCCAATCCTTTAACTATCACCTTACACTCATGGCCATTTTAACTACTTTTTTGGTGGTGCCTTTGACGGAATTATGAAAACTGGTTTAGAAGAATTTAAACTTTTAATTGGGAAGAAAAATATTAATAAAGGATCAACATTTATTTTCATTTCTATTTTCTCTAATATTTTATATAATAATTTTATAGGGTTATTCCTATACATTTTTACTAGAACTCCAGTTTTAAACTTGAATTAAAGGAAAAATCATATGTAGTATACTAATGCAGGCAACTAAGGGTTGAAGTTTGGGATTGGGGTCTGTGCAGCTGGAAAACAACCCTCGCTGTTGCCGAGTCTTCCACTTACTGATCCGTTAACTAAGGAGCGATTCTCGACTTGCAAGCAGTGTCTCCAGAAACAGATTTTACTATGTTGCCTCTCGGTCCTGGTTAGGGCCGTCTTTTGTTTGCTAATGGTTACTGTCCCGTTTGAGGGCCATCATGATTTGGAGAAAGCTATACCATTTGCTACTTACTGTACACGTTTGCAATTAGACTTTGTTTACAGAGTGAAAGTTTAGTGCTTTTATTTCTACATTTAGTACGCTAGGTCTTTAATACTATCAAGATGACAATAATGATGATAATTATTATTATTGTTGTTATTATTATTTCTTCTTATTATTATTTGGGTATTTTTCTCATAGCATTAGTTTCTTCTTGAACTCAAGTTAGTTTAACCTTTCACAAATGTAGTAAAAAGCAAAGATTTTTGCGATTTAAGGAAAATAATAATTTAAATAGAAATGCATAAATACATTACATGAAAACTTAATTAGCTAAATGATGTAATCATGAATATTAAATAGTTGTATTATCTGAATATAAAACATATTTTGGTTTATATACTGGTATACTTTCTACTAATAACAACAGGACCCTGCATTGATCCCTGCAGTACTCGAAATAATCACCACTCCAGTTCTTAACAGTGGTTTCAGAATTGTTTATGAACTAACAGATAAGGGAAATAGAGATTTAATTCATTAATTTTATATGAAAATGCTAAAAATTTTAGGATGAGTCAATGCACACAATCTAGAGCTTTAAGTGATCTACTAATGTGGAAATACCTTCAAATGCCATCAAAGTTTACTTCACTGATAGCACCGATGGCACCAAACTGATCAACATACAATAAATCAAAGCACTACAATTATAAAAACTAACAGATGATTCTTTAAAGTAACCCTATGATCTCAGAAATATAAACTATGTATATTTCATAAGAAATGCCTCATAGTCAGATTATTGAACGTTGCATTTACAGAAATGCAAAATTTGCTCTCAGTGCTACAGATATGCTACTCATATTTACTCTTATATAAGGGTTTAAGTATTTTTATTTCGATTGTGACAATTTCCTAACCTTGTCATGGTATATTTTTCTATTTTTGTATTTTAAAATGTAAGCTTATATGCATCTGAGGCATTTATCAAAATGAAGGCAAAACTTGTGTATTTTTTAACTAACAACAATGTTTTAGCTTAACGTCCTTTCACCTGTTTGGTCATGTCGAAAAATAAATGAAACCAGTGAAATGATGCTCAAATTATCTCGGGATCCATGGGCCTTAAAGTCTCGAAATGCGTCTTCTCAGGATAAACGAAAATCTCTAAAACATAGCTTATCCGGGTAAGTCACCCTAAGCAAGATTCGAACTCGCGACCTCTTATTACAGGGAAATTTTAATTTTCAGTGATCCGTTTTATTTATTATTATTATTATTATTATTATTATTATTATTATTTCATCATTGCTTGAGGAACAAGTTAAACGTAATTTGGTGTCTATCCAGTGATGTAAGATGAGTTGTTAATGAGATCTTGGATTTTCCTGTACTGAGATTAATTTGATCATTCATCATACATACTTGACGTCAAATTCTCGTTAATTCATCATTGAGCATAACTTTTTGCAAGTAGCTTTACTAATATCTTACAGAAGAGTATAGAGAATGGTTCCCAAAAATACAGCAATGTTATAAAGATCGTACCATGCTATAAGATCCAATAATAATAATAATAATAATAATAATAATACATATAGATAAGGACCTTTCAGGATTCATGAGGTGCCGCTGCATTACACATACAAGGTACAAAACGAGACCTCGGTAGGTTGACCACCCCACTCCTGCAACACTGCTGTCTCTGTTTTCTTAAGTGTACCTCGTTCACTCCACCTAATTACCCCTACTTAATCTTCTCCACTTTTTCTTCTTTTCGTTGAAATGTTCGAGTCGAGACCAATCGGACCGATGCATGGTACACAGCACTTGCGCACCTTGGTTTGCACATCTAAGATTTTACGCATTTTAGAGACTTTGGGTGAGATAATGCCATAAAATTATTTTAGCAGTTATGCAATAGCATTTTGAATCATTATCTATAAAGTAACATGAATATTGAATTTAAATGTTATGAATTATATTTGTTTACTTGTAAACCAAATAAATAGGAGATAATTAATTTAGTTTTTCTGTGATTAAATTATTGCCAAACGAAATGTATTTACTGGATTTATTTCTGATTAAATATACTGTTATGTGTTATTGAAATCTACACAATACACTTTTATCTCATTCACCAATATTCTAACTTGAACCTACTCTCTGCATTACATAAGCTCCACATAAAACCTCTTTCACTAATGCAGAATGTAAAACAGTAACATAAATCTGATAATAGGATAGTCACACAAAGCCCTTATTGAGAAGCACATTACACGAACGAAACATGAAATATTATTTTATTTTACATTCATAACGGCTAAACCTATACAATTTGGTCGCCGACCAACAGTTATCCAACCATTCTGTTTAATTTACCAGAACACCTATATCAGTTTTCACCCGAATTCAGATTAACGCACAGCCCAGTGATTTTAAACTAATTCGTGGGCAAGCATTTCACGAGTTGCAAAGGTAAAAGAGTTGAATTAAAGATATATTTGTATTTAACTGAACACTTTTGATCAGAGGAAAAAGGAGGTTTGTATTACCCCTCGTTTTAGATGTTATTCAACAGTGGATTTTAAATGTAATCAAACAAGAAAAAAGCTTCGAGCGTAATGGCTCAGAGATGACGTCTGTGGCCCGAATTTGGGAGCTTTTCGGCTGAAATTCTTCGTGGTTTTTCTCTGTTACCAAGATAAATCTCTGATAGGGCATTCAATACTAAGACCCAAAATTCCAGCTTCAGTCTAAAACGATAGAAAAACTGAAAAATAAATGATAATTGTGATTACGCTACCATTTATCCACTGATAGTGAAAGCAACTAGACCGGACAGTACCCCAGTGTCATGTGTTTGTTGTGGAACAGAGCAGTATGGCATATATACCGTCTGAGTACAGATGGTGAAAAACGGTCATCCTGGATGGCACCCTTCCACCGTCTACTTGGCTCGAAGCGAAAGTGTTATGGATACAGGAAACTGAACATTAAGGATACTGTCCACCATACAGATCAAACGAGTAACATGAACAGAACCGTCGCGATTCTGTCACAGCCATTGGGTTGTGACTGGGGGACATCGCTACTTGAGACGATGAGTGCTAAATAAGTGATTCAGCAATAGTAATACTTGAATTTAAATAAAGCTAATGTATTGAGAATTATTATTAGTTACTTAGTTGATGTTTGATTTAAAAAAGTAGGGTGCTATAATCTATTTCGTTATTCATGACCTGATTACTATCCCGAAAAAGGGCATAGTTACACAAGTTCTTTACCTTGAGAGATATGTTGAAAATGGTCAGGGCAATAGATGGAAGCCGCGCATGAGAGACACAAGAGAAGAGACTAAAAGACGAACGACCGAGAAATCAGGTCTGCAACTCTTTATATAGCTTTAAGTCTACCGAGGAAGGCCGCCGCTTTTCCAAATATGGGGTTGGCCAGTGCCCAGTTTTGAGTTGTAATAGCCGATCAAAATAGAGTATTGAAAACGCTCTAGAAATTTTAATGTCATGTGTAAGAGCAAAGTTTCACGTGATTCTGTGTAATGCTACACGTAGACCCGCGGAATTTGATGTCATAGAAAAATTCACTGGTATTGTCATCGGAAGGAGCTAGCCGCTTGCATTCTATTATTCACGTAATTAACAGAGCTTGTGTCCTAAGAAGATACAACATATAATCCGATCTAAATTCAGAGTGTCCAAAAAGTTTCAATAAAATATTACCAAATTAAAATAAATTAAGTTCTTGTCAATGACACACGTGAAAATATGGCCAAGCAGTTAAATCGACGGTAAATAATATAATTTAAAAAGTGAGCTATTTTTGGAATATATATTTGTAAACATGAATACTGACAAAATATTGATCTACTTCTAAAATATCTCAGGGCAAGATTAATTTGCATACACATTTCGAGCAAATAGAAACAAAAAAATCAACAAAACCCAAAAACGAGAAAAATCTTCCGTGAAATAAAGGTATAAGAGTACTTTTAGTATCATTACAGAAGTAAAATTTCCTATTTCCTCGCTTGCATTTGAGATTTTTTGTTATTAAATAATACGTAAATCTATGATTTTTACGAAATGAAATTCAAACCGCGAAAGTTAAGTTATGGAAAGTAGATTCAAAATGTGTTATAACTGATTCTAGGTCCTACCAGACTGCTTTTTAAGTGTTTCAAAATGGAAAATTTTAAGAAGTAGTCATGTAGACTTAAGGCTAGATGACACACGTGGGCAGAAGATGTGAGGTATTTTAATTTACATATACAGTTTTTTAAAATAAAAAAATACGTATAAATCGTTTAAAGATTTTTATATATTTCTTCCCTTTTAAAACCTTAAGTTGGCTGTGATCATTACACTCACCATGAGAACTATGCATTCTTTAATGTTGTAGCTGGAACCAGCTAGGCGACAGACGAATGACAAGACTTACCTGCGCCGCCGGGCCCACCGCCGGAAGCTCCGCGTCCTCCCCAGTGACCGAGAAGGGGCGGCTCACTGCCGCACCCCGAGGATGCCAGGGCGACTGTGTTGGGCAGCTTCAGCCGCCCACGGAGTTCTCGGCGCCGAGCCTTCCGGGACAAGTCGAGCTCCGAGGCGGTCGAGGACACTGCTGCTGCTCTATTGACGTACGCGGCCGATAAGGAGTCCCTCGACGATGAGAAGTATCGCTGTGAAACAAACTGACGATCAGGATCCCTTCACATGGCATCATACATGTAGTATAGTAGTAGTAGTAGTAGTAGTAGTAGTAGTAGTAGTAGTAGTAGTAGAGTAGTACTAGTAGAGTAGTAGTAGAATAGTACAGTAGTAGAACTAGCAGCAGTAGTAGTAGTAGTAGTAGTAGTAGAGTAGTACTAGTAGAGTAGTAGTAGAATAGTATAGTAGTAGAAGTAGCAGCAATAGTAGTAGTAGTAGTAGTAGTAGAGTAGTACTAGTAGAGTAGTAGTAGAATAGTATAGTAGTAGAAGTAGCAGCAGTAGTAGTAGTAGAGTAGTACTAGTAGAGTAGTAGTAGAATAGTATAGTAGTAGAAGTAGCAGCAGTAGTAGTAGTAGTAGTAGTAGTAGTAGTAGTAGTAGAAGTAGCAGCAGTAGTAGTAGTAGTAGTAGTAGTAGTAGTAGTAGTAGTAGTAGTAGAAGAAGAGTAGTACTAGTAGAGTAGTAGTAGTAGTAGTAGTAGTAGTAGAATAGTATAGTAGTAGAAGTAGCAGCAGTAGTAGTAGTAGAGTAGTACTAGTAGAGTAGTAGTAGTAGTAGTAGTAGTAGTAGTAGTAGTAGAATAGTATAGTAGTAGAAGTAGCAGCAGTAGTAGTAGTAGAGTAGTACTAGTAGAGTAGTAGTAGTAGTAGTAGTAGTAGTAGTAGTAGTAGTAGTAGTAGTAGTAGTAGTAGAATAGTATAGTAGTAGAAGTAGCAGCAGTAGTAGTAGTAGAGTAGTACTAGTAGAGTAGTAGTAGTAGTAGTAGAATAGTAGTAGAAGTAGCAGCAGCAGTGGTAGTAGTAGTAGAGTAGTAGTAGTAGAGTAGTACTAGTAGAGTAGTACTAGTAGAGTAGTAGTAGTAGTAGTAGTAGTAGTAGTAGTAGTAGTAGTAGTAGTAGTAGTAGTAGTAGTAATTGTTGTAGCAACAGTGACAGTAGTTATAGTAGTAGCAATATTAGAAGTTGTTACAATAGTATTAGCAATACTAATAGCAATAGTAGTAGCAATAGAAATATAAATAGAAATAATAGTAGTAATATCAATAGTAGTAACAGTACTAGTACAATAGTAGTAGTAGTAATAGTATCTCTGATTTTTGCCTTTCAGCATTGAAATTTATTCATTACAAATATTCATACACTATTTTTCCCATATTAACCCTCTGCCAAAGACAGATTAAAAGTTGTGTGACTGAAAACAAACCCTTGCTGTTGCCAAGTCCTCCACTTACTGTTCCCTTAACTGAGGCGCGAATATCGGCTTACAAGCAAAATCTACAGAGTATCCAGGAAACAGAGCTTTTATTAATTTGCCTCTCGCTCCTGGTACAGAGTCGTCCTTTGTTTGCTAATAGTCACAGCTGGGACCGTTGATATTTCTTATAGTATTCTATAAATAACATTTTCTTTTGCCTTAATATTTGTCTCATCAGAGTTTCTCCACTACCTCCTTTCAGCACATCGCCAGTCACGTGACACTCGTTTACTAACGTAACTCCATGGCACAACAGTCCACAAGGGATCTTGGGCTACCGTCCGGCCGCTGCATCCCCCATCTTGGCCCGAAGGCGTCATGAAAGGGGTGCAGAGCTGGAGGGTGAGCCGTGATCAACGCGTTGGTCTTCTCGATCTGGAGCCGCTACTTCTCAATCAAGTAGCTCCTCAATAGCCTCCTCCCCCCCCCCAAGAACCTCACTAGGCTGAGAGTATTCCCCACGCCAGTACCAGGAATCGAACCCAGGTCTCCCGCTTGACAAGCAGCCGCGCTACCACCACGCTAAGGAGACGACTACCACTCGTTCATTAGATCATCCAATATATCTTCTTTCTTTCTGCATAGTATCTCAGTATCTGTTGACTAGAGCTTTATTTCCGCTCCTGAATCTCTCTAACAGTTTTTGGTTTAGCTTGCTTAGCTCTTCTGCTCATATATTGTGGCAATTTTATAGTGCTAATCTTCTTGTATATTTGGCAATACTGCATTCTCAAACTTGTTATACCTCAGTTGATCCAGTACGTCATCACCTCCTCTCTAGCTTTCTTCTGGTCTCTTCTGCTGGTGAGCCGTTGGTATTATAGTACTCTTTTCACCTCTCCCATTTGAGCTTGCTTATTATCTTTGTAAGCATTCTTTGAGAACCACATTTTGGTGCTCTGAAATTTACGCCACCAGAGTGAGTAAGTGTACGTTTTATGCCTTTGAATGTTTTTTCTTATCCCTATGTTATTGAGAGAACACAAAAGCGCTTTTTTGCGATGTTACTCAAAAATATATATTTTATATTTCTGTGTACTGCATTCACATGGCTTTCTCTACATCTCTGTAACACATTATTGTAAAATAGCTTGTTTTTCTATCTATTTCATGATAGTTGAGATAAATATTAGCAGAAATTGACCTTCTAACTTGGCTCCTTACAAGTAAAAGAAAAAAATCCGATGTGTTCCATTCTCGCTATATCCTGTAGCTCTTCGGCAAACATTCCTTTTATTTCTTTTGTCTACATTATGCTAATCAAGATAAACATAAGCAGAATTGGGCCGCGCCATGGCCGAGTGGATAGACCACTCGCCTCTCACCAAGTGACCGCATGTGAGATCTGTGCTGGACAACGCGGCTCAGGGACGGGTTACCTCCAGGTTCTATAGTTTCCTCCGCTAACCCACTCCGACCGGTGCTTCTTTTCCATTCCATGGATGACCAGTTGCATCGCCTGCGGTGCCACAAGTGGTAAAAGCAGGCGTTAAAGACTACAAAAAATAAGCAGAGTTCGTCTTATTACCAACTTACTTGTAAGAAGAAGGGAAATATGGGATTGCACAGGTTATCCTGATCCTTTAAAAACCGGCTGCTATAAGGAACACTTGAAGCTTGCCAGAAGTAAACAAGAAGCAACATGTCTTCCCGTTTGGGAAAAGTTTAAGTGACTTAAAATTGAAACCAATAATTGGGAACACCTCGAAAAGGTTAACTCTACAAAAAAACAAAAAAAAAAAAAAAAAAAAAAAAAACTATATATGACATAATGAGATCTACATTATTTGTGTAGTAAGTTTTTGTAAATATCTTACGGTTTGCCAGTTATACAAAAGTCATCCAGAATAAAGAGGTCTTCAGAGACTATTCCCAGAAAATTCAAGACATACATTTCCTTTTCATAAAAACAACTTAAACATAAGGTATTTTAATCAAAATCGTTAAGGTCATTTTTGAGAAAGCCACAACGTTTGAAAAAAGTTCCATGTAAAAGGTAGTTGGGGGTGGAGGATGTTCTTGAAAATCTTCATGTCACACCCTTGGAAGCTATTCAACATTTCGTTTTTGAGCTATGGTTCCCACAAATACAAACACAGACACACAGGGACCTTTTTCTAAAAGTGCTTTTTTTGGAAACAGGGGTTTCAAAACATGTATTTCCGGTAAGATCTCGGTATCGAATTTTTGGGTGTAATACTCTAAATTCTACACACTAGTAAATAGTACGTATAGAAAAAGTAATACAAATTTGCAATGTTTAATCCTCCTAGGGGGAAAGTATCATGTTTTGGACACCATTTTCAAGAGCTGCAATGTTTAAATGACTCTATGTCAAACTCTAAAGCTATTTTTTTCGGGTTCAATGTTTTTGGTATTTTTACATTTTCATCTTCTCCCACAAAAATAAAATATAATGGTCTGAACATTTTCCTAAAAGCAGTGCAGAATATGTGTGTAATAAAATCCTTTTTTGGATCTTTATTTGATTATAGATTCATTTTAAATTTAATTGGTATCGTGCGCTGGTTTTTGTTATTTTTTATTTAGTTTTTCCAGTTTTTAGAAATTATATACATATATGTATATACATGCAAATACATATATGTAGACGTTCCAGAAAATAAGTATTTTGTGATTGAGGTAGCTTACCAATGTCTTTTTACTTTTTCTACACGTACTATGTACATAGTGTATAGAGAAGATATTGCAAACCACCCAAAATTCGATACCGAGATTTCACCTGAAAAAAAAAATTCAAAAAAAGGTCCGTGTGTGTGTCAGTGTGTCCGTGTGTCTGCGAACACGTTATCTCAAAAACGAAAAGTCAAAAAATACCAAATTTGGTATTTAAGATAAGTATCTTCCAGGGATGCGACAGGAAGATTTTGAGAAAAATCCCCCCCCCAACTTGGAGCTTTTTTCGAATAGTTTGATTTTCGCAAAAGTGGCTCTATCGATTTTGATTAAAATATCGTAATTGAAGATATTAATTGACAAATAAAATGTATATCTTAAAATTTATGGAAATAGCCGCTGATGGATATTTTATTCTGGATGAATTTTCTGGAATTTTGCATAACTGTTAAACCGTAGGGGATGGACAAAAGCTTAGAGCACGTTAAAACACATAATTTATGTTATATGCACTTTTTTCTTGGAGTTAATCGTTGTTTAGTGATTCTTTGTTTTTTATTTCATCTTTAAAAAACGTATACTTTTCTCATACAGGAATTTGTCACATCCTGTCCATACAAACAAAGGAACTTCAGTGGCATAGCAACCAGCTTCTGACTATGACTTTAACCTATGGTACTCCCTTATTTTGCTTCTACTTACAAGTAATAATACTATTGTGCTATTTTTTTTTCTCGGTTAGCATGAAGTAAATAATTAACAATAATTTGTTGCAGAGATGTAGAGAAAGTTATGTGAATGGAACACATCAAATTTTTTTGTTACAGGTTGACCACCGAACAGTGTGTTGACTGTTTCTGAATGTATTGCCGTTATCCCATGCCATCTACAGGCTATTCGGTGAGATTACCTACGACAACGGAAATTTAAAAAGGATGGTTCAACGAATGAAACCATTGAAACTGTTAAATAAGTTTCAACAAATAGACACTGCAGCTGACAATTTTCGCTTCCACAAGCACAGCCGACATTGACGCCTTTCGGGAGTCAATTGAACCGAGTCCTAAAACTGTATGTTGTTTTTCACGGCAATTGCTAATCCCTTCTTGCAGTTGGAGTAACACTTCAAATGATATACATGCTGCTTCAGGGTGAATTTTAGCACTTTGAACACTAAATGTACGATGGACATAGTAGATAGAGAAGGCATGTAATCCACCTTATAATTCCATGCCGATATTTTATACATGTTTTGAGACTCCTGAATGGAAAAAAGGTTTTTGAAAAATGTGTATGCATCCGTGATTAGCATAGCTCAAAAACAAAAAGTCGGTTAAATACCAAACTCAGGTTTTAAATTCATATCTTTCAAGGATGCGATACAAAGAAGTTCAAGATACTCAGTTTTTAAAATCATGTCTTTCAAGATACTCCTCACCCTCAACGATCCTTTATATGGATATTTTTAGAACAATTTCACTTATCAAAAGGGTCATATGTTTAATACATATTTATGACAAATGAAATGTGTGTATATGGAGTAATTTATATTGATATAATAAATTCTTGTAAGGATATAATTGGAAAAGAAATTATGGTTAGTAAAATTTTATTGGAATAGAAAAATATTTCAATTGAGGCTAAACTACAAATAATACCCTTAAATTGATTTTTATTATTCTCATTTATTTTCATATATATACTTAATTATGGATGGTTTTGTATAACTGGTAAACCGTAAGCGATTGACAAAGGCTTACTACTTAAAAATAGATTTTGTTAAAACATACGAATAGGTCATATACATTTTGCTGTAAAATTAACCGTTTCCGAGATATTCCATTTTATTGGCATCTATTTTAAGCTAATTAAAGTTATCTCAAACGGGAGATCACTTTTCTTTTCGTCTCTCTTTTGTTTATTCTTAGCGAGTAAAGAAAGTATAATTTTTATCGTTTCACATAGTATTAGCTTTTAAAATATTTGACTATTGCTTTAGCCTGGTGTATCCACTTATTTCTCTTCTATATGCCAGGAAGCTAGTAACAAGACCATGTTAATATCCTTTTTCTTGATTAGAATGAAGTAGATAAAAGAATCGTGTTTTTTACGATAAGTGTGTTAGCGGAACAGCTAGAGAAAGTCATGTGAATTGAATATATCAGGGTTTTTTACATGATTGCTTAAATAACAGCAAAATATAAGAACCCAACAAAATTTACGATTTAGCATAGAATATTTCTTCGACCGCTGGCGCATTTAACCTCTAGGACTGATTTTTACTTTCTCTACACGCATTATGTACATAGTGTATAGAGCAGGTATCCCAAAAAGTCGATACAGAGTTTTCACCAGGAATACACACTGCATCCAAAAAGAGCATTTTTTAAAAACATGGCTGTGTGTGTGTGAATGTGTGTGCATCCGTGTGACTGTGAACACGAAAACTCAAAATACAAACTTGATATTTAAGTTAAGTGTATTGGGATGCGAGGAAGATTTTGAAAAGAATCCCCTCACCCCAAACTACCCTTTAAATAGAAAATATTTAAAAATGTTTGATATTCTCAAAAATGGCTCTAATATTATAAAATATATTTATATGGCAAATAAAATGCATATCTTGAATTTTCAGGCAATAGCCTCTAAGGACCTCCTTATTCTAGATTAATTATGCTGAATATTACATAACTGGTAAACTGTAAGAGATAGACAAAACCTTACTACATAAAAACATAGATCTCGCTAAAACACACAGTTTATGTCATATACATTTTTTTCGTGGAGTTGGCTATACCTGAGATATTCCTTGTTATTTGTTTCAGATTTAAAATACTTATATTTTTCCCACACGAAAATTTGTAAACTCATGGTCATGCATAGAAACAGATTTCAGCCACATAATAACCAGCTTTTAAAATATTTGACTATCACTTTAGCCTAGCGTATTCTCTTATTTTCCTTCTACTTACAAAAAACAAGTAATTAAGACAATTTTTGCTGATGTCTATCTCGATTATCATAAAGTAGACAGAAGAATAAACTGTATAAGAATAATTTGTCATAGCGATGTAGAGAAAGTCGTGCGAATGGAACACGTCAGATTTTTACGCATGTGGCAAGCACTTTGTTGTAAGTATTAGTTACGCTAATCTCATGAGAAAGAATATCACGTCATCAGATTCATATTATTTAGTTTAGTGAGTTTTCAGAATGTACCTACTTAAAACGTGTTGAAGCTGTGAGCAGTGAGAAAATGAACTATCTGACATTTCTTGAAAGACCGGTGTGTAGGAGTTGATGAATATGCAATTGTTTGCGCCTCACAAAACAAAAGTGTGATGCAGTGGACAAAGAATATATATACGTTTGAAGGCAACTGATATTCATTTCAGCATGCATTACGATAAAATCTCTTTTGTCACTCAGGTGTTATGGACCACAGTTTTTCACTATAGAGAATTATTTTGAGCCAAGCTTCGTGAAGTGGAGATACCTTACGTCCACAAAGTCCCAAATTTAAATCTC
This sequence comes from Hymenopus coronatus, assembly GCA_030762935.1. Lineage (NCBI taxonomy): Eukaryota > Metazoa > Arthropoda > Insecta > Mantodea > Hymenopodidae > Hymenopus > Hymenopus coronatus. The sequence goes on from CM060895.1 coordinate 85,718,055, forward strand.
GTTACATCATGGCGATAATGATGATGATGCTTGGGGTTCAAAAGCCCTCAACGGCCAAGGTCATTTGCACCCTTAGTAAATAAAATCTCGGCAAAAACCAGTTATAAAACACCTTTAAAATAAATCGATAAATGCCCAAAAAGAACCGTAAATAAAAAAAAGTTGAAGTATTCCATTCACACGACTTTCTCTACCTCTCTGTAACAAATTATTGTTATTCTTCTATCCACTTCATGATAATCCTGATAATCATTAGCATAAATTGTCCTTATTACTTGGTCTTTTGTATCTAATGGGAAAATATCTAGTATGTTTCATCACAAGATGTCCTCTAGCTGTTCGATAAACAACCTTTTATTCAGAGCATTAATCTGTCATCTGCATCAAGCTAATCAAGATAAACATTAGCAGAATGGGTCTCAGTTCTAGCTTCCTTGTAAGTAGAAGGGAAATAAGAAAATGCACAGGCCGCATACCAGTGAATAGGCAGCACGCACGGACGTCATTATCACAATATAGAGGAATAAGTTGTAAAAATAAGTTGTTATAAAACAGGTAGAGGTCGTAGAAGTATTACATAACCGGTTAGTAAAGATAACATATATTTTACACAAAATATGCATCGAAACTGTGCCACTGTGCTCCAAAAATGTGTTCTATTACAAAAAGATGATGTGTTCTATTCACATAACCTGATCCAAATACAAACTATTCTTACAAAATATTATTATTTTATCTACATCATACAAATTGAGATAAATATAAGCATTATCATTTTGTATTATTACCTGAATCCTTTTTAAGTAGAACGGGAGTAAGGGAATATATTAGTCTAAAGCAATAGTGAAATCCTTTAAAAGCTCGTCGCTATGTGAAACAATTGAGATTCGGTTCGCCTTGTATGCTCCTGTTTGTGAAAAGTATAGCTATTTTAAATTTGAAACCAGTAATAAGTAATATCTCAAAAAACGGTCAGTTCTACATAAAAAAAAAGGAAAGTTTAAATGTCAGAAATTATGTGCTTTAATGAGATACATATTTTTTGTGTGGTTACGGTTTCCCATTTATGCATAATTCATCAAAATTCAACCAGAATGAAGAGGTCTTCATAAACTATTCTTAGAAAATTCAAGATATACGTATAATTTTCCACATAAATATATTTAATATAGGATATTTTAATACAAATTTTTAGAGTCATTTTTGAGAATATCAAAATGTTGTGAAATGTTTCCTTGTAAAGGACGGTAGAGGGTGGGGAGATTTTGCTTGAAAATCTTGGGTGATAAACCAAATACCTAGTTTGGTATTTAAGGAATTTTCGTTTTTGAGCTATGCTGTTCACAGACACACAAACTCCCACACATATGAACCCTTTTCTAATTTTTTCCCGGACTCAGGGGACCTCAAGAGATATATTTCCGGCGAGATATTGACATATAATTTTTGGTTGGAATACAATACCATCCTGTATGTACATTGTACATACAGGCGAGAGAAAGTAATTTTCTTTTTTTTGGCAAACAGAATCTCTTTTATTAATCAAACGTCTAGTTCAAAAAGCCCCGGGCTTGTACTTGAACCGGAAACTGATGTAATAACGAGCGACGTCGGCCTACAGGGTTAGTATACAAGCTTTTAGCTTCTTTATTCGTATCTGTTTCCCGTTTCCTGGCCTCTTTGTGAAAACATCGATTGCTCTCGAACAAGGAGATGCCAAATTCCCACAAGTCCTGTTTCTCCGTGGTTTCAACTGATATTTCTCCGTTTTGTGCTCACTCAAGGAAGCGAAGTATCTGCGACACCCTTCAGTTCAAGACTTTCGCAACGGTCAACAAATCCTGAATCATTTAGTTAAATCTCAAGGTTTTCTTTATATTAGACCGTAGTATTACTTTCTCTAGTCTGTATGTAAAATGTACATAGTGAATATTGTGTTCTAGTCAAAAATTCTGCCGAGATTTCACCGAAAATATGTTTTGAGGTCCCCTGAGAAGGAAAAGAGCCTTTTTAGAGAAATATCCGTACGTGTGTGTCTGTTTGTCTATGGTATTTAGGTTCAGTATCTTTCAAAAATACGACAAAGATTTTGAAGAAAAACCCCCAACTCGAATTACCCTTTACATGGAACACTTTTCGAAAAATTGTATTTAATAAAAAACGACTCTAAAGATTTTTATTAAATTACCGTATATTAAAAATATTTACATGACAAAAAATTGTATATTTGCAATTCTGTGTGAATAGCCTTTGAAGAGTTCTTTATTCTGGTTGAGTTTTGCAGAATTTTTCATTACTATTAAACCGTAAGAAATACACAAAAAATTACTACAAAAATGTAGATCTCCTTAAAACCTATAATTTACATCATATACGCTTTTCTTGTAGAGATGACCATTTTCGAGAAATTAATTATTATTGGTTTCAATTGTACACGAATCAACTTTTCTTAAACGGTGCCTCAAAGCAAAAGAACTTCCATTGTTTCACATAGTGGCCAGCGTTTAAAAGATTTTTACTTATAAGGAAATAAGACTAATATTTATCCAGATTAGCATGCCACAGATAAAAGAATAGTCTTTTGTAAGAAAAAATTGATTGTGGAACATCTAGAGAAAGTTATGTGAAAGGAACACTTCAGAATTTTTTAAATAATATTGAAATAATAATAGTAATTATTATTATAAATGATTATTTCATTATTTAGAAGGTTATGGTACATTCAATAGCTCAGTAATTTTACAGGTATAGAGTTATATATCGATTTATTCTGACTTAACTGGACTTGCATGTATTGTGACAGTATGGATGGAACACGAACTACCTTTGATAAATTTGTTGGTAGTGTTAAATGCCCACTTTTACTACTACACCGATGATACATGAATGAAGATGGAGCACCGGTGGAATGCGATGGCGGAGGAAACCGGAAAACCCGGAGAAAACCCGTTCCTGCGCCTCTCTGAACTCGGGCCGTCTAGGTGACCTTTAATAAATGAATCGCTGATCTTAACCCACGAGAAATTTTACTTTTATATCTAAAGTTACTGGTTAAATAGTGTGCACCTTTTCATATTAAGCTTTAATTTGACAGTAGCTCGTGGGTGGACTACGGTATCTGCAAGGCATTAAAATGTGAGCTGTGTATTGGATTTTAGAGAACCAAAAGGTACATAATCAGCGACACTTTAATCATTTACAACGTGGAAATATCTTAGTACTCATCTTTTATTTTTATCTGCATTTATTTGCATGTGGCCTCCATAATTCAGTACCTTATTAATTTGTTACAGTTATTTTGTAACACTCAAATCACTCTAACAACCAGCTGCAGAGATCAATTAGTCGTAGTGACATTAATGGAATATGTATGTGGTGAGAAAGTTAAATAAATAAGAACAAAATAGTTATTTAGATGTAAGAGCGTGAAGTTATGTTTTTTGGATTCGAGTGGGAATATTTTGAACCTCTCGAGAATCAAACAGAAACTTTCCGCTCACGTATCACACAATGTTTCTTCTAGAGAATTGTCTGATATTAAAGGAAAAGCAACGACAAATGAAATTAATTTGAGATTAAGTTTTAGACATTCATCTAGGGTGTTACTTATTGCGCAGCAGGATAGCAGCGTTCGGTGGGTATAGTTTCGCTTTGTGATTGCTGGACGCGATGACGGTAAGGTTATAGCAGACCGTGGCCAACCAATGTCATTGTTATTCTGTGATGTGTTTTGAGAAAATGGTAGATTTTGAGAATTGTGATATCCTTAGAGCTGCGAAAGAATATTTGTCACTCATTGACATTGAACATAACATCATATCGTGCGCGACTAATTTTAATTGTTTGTCTGTTGATCAGTGATGTATACATACTAATATCATGGAACAAAATAACTTGCTACACTTCTTTGCGCGTGGACTCCGTAAAAATCAACTTTGCGATCATAAATGAGCTCGTAAATTACTCAATTACGTTGGTCATAACAAAAATATTTTAAAACTTTTAAATATATTAAATAATTTTATTTCGTGTAAATGATAAAACTGAACATATCAGCAAGAAAGAAAACGCCAGCTGTATGGCATTAAGGTAATGTAAATATTACTCTCTCCGTTGGAAACAAACAATAACTGCATATAATTGTTATTCAACATTCGCTGTACTGTTATACCTTATTTGTATACGGTTTGTCCTGCCATAGCTCTCTCTATTTGTACTATGCGCTCTCTCTATTTGTACAATGCTATGCCCTAACATAATCTATTTACCTCTACCATAAATAACAACCCCATCAGTTCTTTCATTAAGAACTACTCTTTCTTTGCTGATTTTCCTCCCCCTTTTAACTTACTCTATACGTACTATGTACATAGTGTATAGAGAAGGTATTGTAATGCACCTAAAAATTCGATACCGAGATTTCATCGGAAATGCATGTTTTGGGTTCCTCTGAATCCAAAAAAAAATTTAGAAACATGTTCATGTATGTGTCTGTATGGGTGTGTGTCTGTGCCTGTGGGTAGCATAGCTCAAAAACAAAAAGACAATTAAATACCAAACTTGGTATTTACATGGAACTTTTATCGAATTTTGATTTTCTTAAAACTTGCTCTAACAATTTTGATTAAAATATCGTATACTAAAGATGTATATCTTGAATTTTCGGGGATTAGCTTCTGAAGACTACTTTATTCTAGATGAATTTTACGGAATTTTACGTAACTGCTAAACTGTAAGAGATGCACAAAAGCTTACCACACAAAAATGTAGAGCCTGTTAAAGCACACAATTTATATCATATACATTTTTTTCGTGGAGTTGATCGTTTTTGAGATATTCCTTGTTTCTGGTTTCAGCTTTGAAAAACTTACTTTTCTCGTACAGGAATTTGTCAACTCCCGTCCATACAAACAAAAGAACTTAGTCGCATAGCAACTAGCTTCTGACTATCACTTTAACCTATTACACTCCGTTATTTCGCTTCTACTTACAAGGAAGCTAATTTTCTCTCGATTAGCATGAAGTAAATAGAAGCATAAACGTTTTAAAAACAATTTGTTGCAGAGATGTAGAGAAAGTCATGTGAATGGAACACATAAGATTTTTTCTCTTACTTTACCTGTATAATTACCTAATTGTTTCAGAAATCATGCTATTGCCGGTAACTTTTCCCAGTGTTTGGTCCATATTATCTCTCTCCATACTTTATAGTTTCCTCGCACTCAATTATATAGTGTAAATTGTTATTTAAATTGCTACATAGCGGGCATAGATCTCTATCAACTTTTAAACCTTTTAATAGATTTGTCTATCAGCCTTACACATGGCATTCCTGATCTTTCCTTTCTTTTTAAGTGAATTGTATACGCCTCTTTACCCCAATTCAGTTTAATTTCAATTGCTAGAACTAGAGATGGTGTAATTTTACAAATCGGCTCAATTTCCTGATATCTATTAATCTTTTTGACACCCTTCCATAGGGTTTTGTCATTTTTTTTGGCCTCTTTGCAATACTGACCCCATGCCAATTCATCTCAAACCTCTTTTGAGTGCAGCCCATGTTAAGTGTAAGAACATGACTTGTGAATTCTAGAGGGTGATGGCGGAGGTCATTTGGAAAATAGTCCACAGAAGTGAGAAAGACAAACAGCGAGAGAACTTGGTAAGACTGTTCACAACGTTCTTCATCGTCCTCTGCGTTTATAAGCGTATAAGGTACAAATTGTACAAGAAATCAAGTCAACATCTGACCAACACATTCACAAAACTTGAACACATGTATTTAAATATGCACCCGATTATGCAGAAATGATAAAAAATATGCATTAACTAGTCTTTTTGGTAAAATAACTTTGGTGATAAAGTGCAATAATTAAAAAAAGAATGATGTCTTCCTTTCATATAATTTTCTCTTCAAATTAGTTACAAAAGATTATGCGTTTATCTATATTGTGATAGTCCAGATAAATATTATCAGAAATGGTTATATTAGTTCCTTCTAAGTAGAATGGAAATAAGGTAATAAATGCACTAAAGCGTTAGTCAAATATTTTAAAAAGCCGGTCACTACGTGAAACAATTGAAATCTAGTTTCTTTTGCAAGGAGTAAACAAAGAGAGATGAAAGGAAAGATGCCTCCATTTGAGAAAAGTTTAAGTAGATTAAAATGAAACCAATAATAACAAACAGTTACCATATAAAAATATATATGGTATATATTGTGTGTATTAACGAGATCTACTCTTTTTACTTTCTCTATACGTACTATTTACCTAGTGTATAGGGAAGGTATTGTATTCCACCCAAAAATTCGATACCGAGATTTCACCGGAAATACATGTTTTGGGTCCCCCTGGATACAAAAAAAAATTTTGGAAAAAGGTCCGCGCGCGCGTGTGTATGTGTGCCTGTGGACTGCATAGCTAAAAATCAAAAGAGTCCGTTACATACCAAACTTGGTACTTAGGTTTGGTATCTCCTAAAGATGCGACAAGAAGATTTTCAAGAAAATAATCCCATCCCAACTACCCTTTACATTGAACTTTTTTCGAAAATTTTGATTTTCTCAAAAATCACTGTATCGTTTTTTATTAAAATCTCTTATATTTAAGATATTTACATGCCAAATGAAATGTATATCCTGAATTTTCCGGGAATAGCCTCTGAAGACTACTTTATTCTGGATGAATTTTACGGACTTTTGCATAACTGCTAAACTATAGGAGATTGACAAAAATTTGCCACACAAGAAATGTAGAGCACGTCAGAACACACGAGTTATGTTATATACATTTTTTCGTGGAGTTGATCGTTTTGGTGACATCCCTTGTTTTTTGTTTAATCTTTGAAAAAGTACAGTTTTCTCATACAGGAATTTGTCAAATCCTGTTCATACATACAAAGAAACTCCCGTCACATAGCAACCAGCTTTTGACTATCACTTTAACCTATGGTACTCCCTTATTTCGCTTCTGCTTACAAGGAAGCAAGTAATAAGACCATTTTTGTTATTTTCTTCTCGATTAGTATGAAGTAAATAGAAGCACACGCATTTTAACAATAATTTGTTAAAGAGAGGTAGAGAAAGTCATGTGAATGGAACGCATCAGAGTTTTTTATCTTGCGGTTTTCCAGTTTTGCAAAATTCATCAAGGATGAAGAGGTCTTTAGAAATTTCTTACAGATATATTACATTGACATGTAAATATCTTTCATATATGTATTTTAATAAAACCATTAGAGCCATTTTCGAGAAAAACAAAAATATTAAAAAATTATTTCATGTAAAAGGTAGTTTGGGATGGGGAATGCTTTTGAAAATCTTCGCGTCGCATCTTTAGAAGATATTAAACTTAAATGCCACATTTGGTATTTAACGGTAGTTTTGTTTTTGAGCTATTATGTCCACATACCACAGGGACATTTTTTTAATGTTTTTTATTCAAGGGACCTCAAAGCGTTTATTTCCTGTGAAATCTCAAAATTTTGGGTGAAATAAATAAATACCTTATCTGCCTGCTATATGCATAGTATCTGTAGAGGAAGTAAACATATAAACAAAGTACCCACAAATAAACGTATTTATTCCAATTACAGCAATATTAAGTCATGTATTTGAAACTATTCAATGTTGTTTACAACAGTTAATTCTCTTCTATTGAGAAACAAGAAAGAATTTCCCAATGTTTTCCGGGAGTAATCCGTCCCTTCTTTTAGTGAAAATATATTTGTGGAGAGAAAAGAATCTTACGACATAGTGACATACCATAAGATTTGTCGGAGAAATACATAGATACTGAAGGTTGTTCTATTTGACGGAATATATTTTGGTGTTTCCACGACGTATATGATATTGACAAATGCATTCTAAGAGAGGCTTCAATTTCACCAACTACTTGTGCCCGCCTGCTCAGAATCGGGATTGGAAAGCAGGCAATTGTGGTTGGATCAAAAAGGGATCTACATTCACATACCTGCCTCCTCTCTTTCCTCTGCAGGTAAGCTAGGGCATCATCATCTTGTAGAATGATGTCTTCAGCATCTATTCTTCAAGGGACGCTGATGATCTGGATTCGTAAGTACAACGAATGAAAACCTTGGTGTCTACAAATATCTCGTTATTTAGGCAACCTCTCTATAGACCTACAATCCTACTTCAGGGCAGAGCCACACTTCTGATATTTTTGTTTTTTGTACATGGGGAGTACCTGCGCGAAGTTTCCTCCGCTCGTCGTCGCGATGTTGTTACAGTCCATCTCGAGGTATAAATTCTGTTTCATGAGATGTCAAAAATTGGTCGAATGAACAGTTCAAATAGCGTTTAGTCAACTTGACATTCGCGGTATACTACATTTTGGTTAACTCTGTGTACCCGCGACATATTTCAACTACTTGACAAAATGTTGTCCAAGTCTGACTTGGACTCCAGACCAGCTGGACCCCATGCAAACACACATCGCAACATCTTGGGGTAAAAAAGATCCCCACTTCTATGATTTTGATTTCCGGAAAATGTCTACTTTTGCAACGTTTAGTAAGTTTGCGCTATTCGCTAATGATGCCATCATTTCTATCATGTTGGGGCGGATGGGACTCGAATCTGTCCCTTATCAGAAGACGCTCCTCCCCTCAACAACACTTTTCTCACATCAGACGAGTCGAAATATTTTTTAGCTCAGGATTCAATAAGTCTATTATTTATGGACTACTGAGCTGGAGGTTGGCAAGACGTATAAATGAAATATTTACTTCAAATCCTTTTTCCCTAGATTAAGCACTGACTGGCTTTCTTGAATAGAAATTCATTGGCGAGTGATATTCACAACCTGATTTTAACGTGTTCACGAAAACAAATTAGATATAAATAAATAAATCACCAGCCTTACTTCAAGATTAAACGTTAACGACACGTACACTGAGGACCTCATTCTATAAGATTCGTGCTCTAGCTAAGGAAAGATCGGAGATAGGTATGTGGATTCCTTTTCGTTCCTACCATAGCTGCCTCTTTCCAATTCCAATTCCGACCAGGTGAGCACAACTGCATGGTGAAACTGAAGCCTCTCTTAGAATACATAGATCAACACAAAATACGCCGTGTGTACCGCGGAAGTATAAAAATCTTATGTGTTCCATTCACATGGCTTTCTCTACACCTCTGCAACGAATTATTGTTAAAAAGTTTATGCTTCTATTTACTTCATGGTAATCGAGAAAAAACTAGCAGAATTAATCTTATTACTTGCTTCTTTGTAAGTAGAAGCGAAATAAGGGAGTAGCATAGGTTAAAGTGATAGTCAAAAGTTGGTTGCTATGTGACTGAAGTTCCTTTATTTGTATGGACAGGAGCAGACAAATTCCTGTATTAGAAAAGTACAGTTTTCACAGCTGAAACCAAAAACAAGAAATATCTCAAAAACGATCAACTCCAAGAAAAAAATGTATACAGCATAAATTGTGTAATTTATAGTGCTCTACATGTTGTGTGGTGTAAGTTTTTGTCCATCTCTAATAGTTTAGCAGTTATGCAAATGTTCGTAAAATTCATTCAGAATAAAGTAGTCTTCAGAGGCTACTCCCAGAAAATTCAAGATATACATTTTATTTGTAAGGTAATATCTTTAATATACGGAATTTTAAACAAAATCGTTACAACCATTTTTAAGAAAATCAAATTTTTGGAAAAATGTTCCATGTAAAGGGTAGTTTGTGGTGGGGGGATTTTTCTCAAAATCTTTGTGTCGCATCCCATTAAGGTACTAAACTTAAATACCAACTTTGGTATTTTACCAACTTTTCGTTTTTGAGCTATCGTGTTCACAGACACACGGATAAACACACACCCATGGACCTTTTTCTGAAAATACTTTTTTTGGATACAGGATACCCTAAAACGTATATTTCCGGTGAAATCTCGGTATCAAATGTTTGGGTGGAGTGCAATATCTTATCTATACACTATGTACATAGCACGTATAGAGAAAGTAAAAATCTGATGTGTACCATTCACATGACTCTCTATATCCCTGCAACAAATTATTCTTAATAAGCTTATACTTCTATTTACTTTAGGCTAATCAGAAAAAAATAGCAGAAATAGACTTATTACTCGCTTCCTTGTAAGTAGAAGCGAAATAAGGGACAACCATAGGTTAAAGTGATAGTCAAAAGCTGGTATCTATGTCAATGAAGTTCCTTTGTTTATATTGATAGGAGTTGACAAGTTCCTGTATGAGAAATGTATACGTTTTTCATAACAGAAACCAAAAATAAGGAATGTCTCAAAAACGACGAACTCCACGAAAAAATGTATGTAACATAAATTGTGTGTTTTAATGTCCTCTACATTTTTTGAGTAGTAAGTTTTTATCCATCTCTTACGGGTTAGCAGTTATTCAAAATTCAGTAAAACTCATCCAGATTAAACTACTCTTCAGAGGCTTTTCCCAGAAAATTCAAGATATGCATTTTATTTTGCAAGTAAATATCTTTAATATGGGAAATTTTAATTAAAATCATTAGAGCCATTTTTGAGAAAATCAAAATTTTCGAAAAAAGTTCCATGTAAACGGTAGTTGGGGGTGGGGGGATTTTTCTCAAAATCTTCGTGCCACATCCCTGGATAATACTAATCTTAAATACCAAGTTTGGTATTTTACCGACTTTTCGTTTTTGAGTTATCGTGTTCACAGACACACGGACACAGACATGAACCTTTTTGTGAAAATGCTTTTTTGGATATTGGGGACCCTAAAACATATATTTCCGGTGAAATCTCGGTATCGAATTTTTGTATGGAGTGCAATACCTTCTCTATACACTATGTACATAGTGCGTATAGAGAAAATAAGAATATATTCCGTCAAGCAGAACAATTCTCAATTTCTATTTCCCTGAAACATATTATAGTGGTTTCACTATAACCAAGCCAGTCAATGTCACGCACACAATCCTCACCCTCGGTCTATAACAATAATGTCTTTTTACCATTCCCCATATCTGTCAGACCAGAATTAGAGCAATGATCTACTGCTTCAGTAATGCTTCTGATTGAATGTTCAAATGGATATTGTACCATTTTGCCCAGCTTACAGCAACATGAAACTACTTAAGCTCTATGAAAATCTTGATAGAGGGCTCAGATTACTCCACTTTGGTGGTACCCGTCGGAAGCTGGAATGTCTTCCAAAGGATGATTTCGGGAGAACGACTTAGTCTTTGACTCCAACTTGCACCGAGGAGATTACCTGGGAAGGCTTTCCTTCCAAAGAGAAGGATCTCGTTTGACTGATCACTCTTTACACTATTCCAAATATTCTATTAATCATTCGTTTGGTAAGACAATTATCTCAAAATTCATTACCATTATGCTCAGGGGATCTATTTTCGTTATGGTAAAGAAGAAACGTTATTCGAAGTTTTATGTAATAAAGTGAAAGAGAAGGAACAGAATCAATTTTTACTTTCTCTATACGCACTATGTACATAGTGTATAGAGAAGGTATTGCAGTCCACCAAAAAATTCAATACCGAGATTTCACCGGAAATATGTTTAGGGTCCCCTGTATCCAAAAAAAATATTTTCAGAAAAAGGTCCGTCTGTGTGTGTGCATCCGCGTGTACGTGTGTCCGTGTGACTGTAAACACGATAACTCAAAAACGAACAGTCGGTAAAATACCAAACTTGATATTTAAGTTTAGTATCTTCCAGGGATGCGACACGAAGATTTTGAGAAAAATTACCTCACCCCAAACCACCCTTTACATGGAACTCTTTTCTCGAAAATTTTGATTTTCTAAAAAATGGCTCCAAAGATTTTGATTAAAATATCGTATATTAAAGATATTTACCCGGCAAATAAAATGTATATTTTGAATTTTCTGGGAATAGCCTCTGAAGACTACTTTATTCTGAGTGAATTTTGCATATCTGCTAAACAGTAAGAGAGAGAGACAAAAACTTACCACACAAAAAATGTAGAGCACATTAAAACACACAATTTATGTTGTATACATTTTTTTCGTGGAGTTGGTTGCTTTTGAGATATTCCTTGTTTTTTGTTTAAGCTATAAAGACTTATATTTTTCTCATACAGGACTTTGTGAACTCATGTCCATACAAACAAAGGAATTTCAGTCACAAAGCAACCAGCTTTTGACTATCACTTTAACCTATGTTACTCCCTTATTTCGCTTCTACTTACAAGGAAGCAAAAAATAAGAATATGTGTGCTAATTTTTTCTCGATTAGCAGGAAGTAAGTAGAACCATAAGCTTTTTAAAAGTAATTTATTGCAGAGATATAGAGAAAGCCATGTGAATGGAACACATCAGATTTTTTAGAGCTGTACTCATGTTAAACTTTATGTAAAGAATATCTGTTTGTATAAAAGATTAATAATACTTTGTTGAAAAGACAAAAAAAGAAGCTAAAATTCAAATTGGAGAAAATTCATTGTAAAAAATTCATGTTAGAAGGAAAAGAAAAAGAACATTTTGGTAGGAATACCTTAAAACTATATATTTTTAACAAGTGAGATAAAGGCATAACCCACTATTGTTTCCTACGGAAATCCTTATGGTAGTAACTTTTCCGAAAAAGGAAATTGTGGCTAGTTTAACCGACGGGAAGGAAACAGACCTTCACCTTAATCATGCTTTATGCTCACCGTCATAAAGTGTAAGAAAATTACATAAATTGTGTTTTAATAATATGCAAATTTTTATGTAGCTATTTGTACATTTCTTACAGCTTCTTCAGAGGCTATTTCCAGATAATTCAAGATATACATCTTGTTTGTCATGAATATGTCTTAAACATTTATAATGCTATTTTAATGTAAATCGTTAGCGCCATTTTTAAGAACATCAAAACTAGCGAAACATTTTCCATGTAAGGAACAGCTGGGGCTGGTAGGACTTTCCTGAAAATCTTCTTGTATCTTTGGAAGATACTGAACCTAAATACCACGTTTGGTATTCACGTGACTTTTCGTTTTTGAGTTATACTGTCCATAGTCATACACAACATGCATATACACAAGAACCTTTTTCTAAAAATTCTGATGTGTTCTATACACGTGGCTTTCCCTACATCTCTGCAACAAATTATTGTTAAAAAGCTTATGCTTCGTTTTACTTCATGCTAATGGAGAAAAGCTTAGCATAAACAGTCTTATTACTTGCTTCCATGCAAGTAGAAGGGAAATAAGGGCGTACACAGGTTAAAGTATTAGTAAAAAGCTGGTTACTATGTGGCTGAAGTTCGATTGTTTTGTATGGACAAGAGTTGAAAAAAGTAGTATGAGAAAAGTAGAAGTATTTTAAAGCTGAAACCAGTAACCATCCACTCCACGAAAAAAATATATATAACATAACTTGTATGTTTTAACAAGCGCTACATTTTCTGTTAAGTAAGTTTTTGTCTAACTCTTACGGTTTGCCAGTTATGCAAAATTCCATATAATTCATCCAGAATAAAGTAATCTTGAGAGGCTGTTCCCAGAAAATTCAAGATATACATTTTATTTATGAGGTAATTATTTTTAATATAAGACATTTTAATCAAAATTATTAGAACCTTTTTTGAGAAAATAAAAATTTTCGAAATTTTTTCCATGTAGGGTGGTAGAAATGGGGGAGTTTTCTTAAAAATATTCGTGTCGCATCCTTTGGAGTTACTGAACTTAAATACCAAGTTTGGTATTTAACGGACTTTTCGCTTTTGAGCTATGCCATCCACAGACACACACGGACCTTTTACCATAAATGCTCTTTTTGGATTTAGGGGGATTCAAAATATGTATTTCCGGCAACATATTTGTATCAAATTTGTGGGTACGTTGCAATACCTTCTCTGTACTCTATGTACATAGTACGTGTATTGAAAGTAAAAATCTACTTTTGGATTCAGAGGGTCCCAAAACATATATCCCCAATAAAAGCCATGTATCAAAATTTAAGTGGAATAAAATATCACCTCTATCTGTATTTTACATGGGAGCTAGAGAAAGTAAAAGACACTATAGTGGTCATTTGGACTAGTTTGAAAAATGTAGGTGTCTTATAATTGTCATATCAGCAAAGCCGTATTAAGTTGCAAGCACTGCAAAGGGTGATGTATAATTATTAGCAGTAAACACAAAGGCCAACGATCATTTTATTGAACCCATTTACAAGTGTGACAATTTTACTCTGCACAACTCATTAGGCACTTTATTAGTAAACCTTTGTTTATTGTATAACTAGCAGGCTTCTCCGATGTACACGGTTAGCTTTTTCAACTCGAATGAAGAATTAATTAGTTTAATTTACCTTCCCCTGTTTGTTATAAACATATTTTTATTGTTCCGTTTACATCCCACCTTTAATTGCAATTGTAATATCGCCGGTATTATACTTTGGAACAATTGGCCTATCGGCTATGGTGTTCATTTGTCTACAGTTGTAATTCATTTCTTTTTTCTGTTTTGCTTTTTCTACTCGTTCTATGCATATACAGGCCTTTCAAAACAACAACAAACGAAGATAGCAGTTGAATAGCTTATACTTTGACTTATCCAAAACCTGATGTCGCAACTTTCAAACTCTTCTTTTTAAAGTTATGTGTGTGTTTAAAAATCGCACAACTTTGATATTAGGCAGTGAAGGAGCAACGGTTGTCATACGCCATGTAAAAAACCTCAGAACTGTAATACGAAACATAAAAAAAGCCACATGCTACGTTTTCCATTACTAAGGTGACCTGTGCCGCGCCAGCGTGTCTATCAAACCACGCCTACACCACGTGACTGGGACCTTCACTACCAACCGGCATCTCTTTGTAGTGGGCCAGGCATGTGCTATTTGTTTATGTACGACTGTCTAATCCATGGTGATTTTATTGCAGTGTTTGGATGTGCCGAATTTAGAACTGAAAATTATATTCACATATCACGTACAATATGACCAACAAGGTCCACATCTTCGTTTGGTGTCGTTTTGAAACATCCTGTATAAGCAAAGAAAGTATTGTATTCCACCCAAAAATTTTATGTACAAATTTCACCAAAAATGTATGGTTTGAGTCCTCTAAATCTAAAACATGTTTATAAAAAGATCCACGCGCGCGCTGGTGTGTATCCGTGTGACTGTGAACACGATAACTCAAAAACGAAAAGTCGGTAAAATACCACACTTGATATTTCAGTTTAGAATTTTTCAAGGATGCAACACGAAGATTTTGAGGGAAATTCACCAACCCCAATCTACCATTTACATGGAAAAAGCTTCAAAATCGTTGATTTTCTCAAAAATGACTGCATCCGTTTTTATTAAAATACTGTATATTAAAATATATTTACATGACAAGTAAAATGTATCTTTTGAAGTTTCTCGTAATGATTTTGAAGTCCTTTCCATTCTGGATTCTTTTGTATAATTAATAAATTGTAAGAGATACGTATACAACAGTTTAGTATACAAAAACTGTAGACCTGGCTAAAACCCACAATTTATGTGATATACATTTGTTCGTACATTTTTTTTTTTTATTTCTGACATATTCATTATTATAGATTTCAGTTTTAAGCTACATACTTAAAATTTTATCAAACAGGAGTTTATCTCTCGCTGTACCTCTCTTTTGTTTTACTCCGGACCGTGCAACCCGAACCGAATTTCGATTGTTTCACGTAGCGAATTGCTTTTTAAAACATTTGACTATCGGTTTAGCCCAATGTATCACCTAATTTCCCCTCTACTTAGAAAGAATTAATAAAACCATTTCTGCTAATGTTTTTCTCGATTACCATTATGTAAAGGAATAATCTTTTGAAACAATAGTTAGTAGAAAAAATAATATGAATAGAATACATTAGGCTTTTATTGTTCCACTCGTATCCCACCTTTAACTGCAATAGTAATATCGGTGGTATTTGACCTTGAAGCACAGACTGGGGAGGAAAGAAAAAAAGTCTTGGATAGAGAAAATCTCCACTCTCATCACTAATCAAAATGGGACCCTCGCAACAAGACAGGTTCTCTACTTTTACCGCTTAAAATTGTAAATAATACAGCATTATTACTAAATAAAGACGAGGAGGTTGTGCGCGGCACGAAATACAAGTTGATTCGACAGCGAGCAAAGGTGCAAAGTGAGATTAACAACTAACGAGTATTTAACTGCAACTGCAACCAGAAACGTGCACACTATTCATTTGCCTACCAGCCGTCCTATATAACACAAAAGAACCTTCAAAATCTAATAATAAGTCTTCATAATTAATGCACTGCAGCAGAGATATAGACGTGTAGTGACAAGCATTTTACCTAAAATGATGGAAACTAATCAAAGTTTTGAAATGAAATACGTTACGGTAATCACGGAGTGTTTCATTTCTCATTCTCAGAATGTATGTACGCTTGCAGTGGTTTGTTTACGTCGGAAGTCAACACAGACACTGAGTATACAGCTGTATACTCAAAGTACACGCAATCAGATTATACGCTGCACAAACCCCTCATCTTTACTATTAACTAATTAAAAACTCCCTGATATTCACGCAAATGAATATGTATATTGGCAGAACATCTGAATTCCTTAGACCCTCCCAATAGTTTTGCATGTTCTGAAAGTACTGCATAGGCTGTAAGTTTCCTTTGGCGGTGGAGTAATTGTCGTGGGAATAGAACATTTAAATAATTAAGTAAGTACATTTTAAAAAAATTTCCATCGCATAGTTATTTAAGGGGCTGCTAGGTGGAATTTAGGTTTTTCACAATTTGAAAGTCGATCGAGAAAGGTGTTCTGTCAAATGTTATTTCTCTAATAGTTTTTGAGTAAATGATAACATGTTTTTGACAATACGATAGGAGCATACAGAAAAACTCCAACCATACGATTTTCAATATCTTCATTACAAAGAGATAACAAAATTCTATAAGCAACATACAAGTGTTTTGCTTGGAATAAAATGTAGTCTGCGTTTGCTTTATATGCATTATAAGCTGAGTATAGAGAGAAAGTAGTTATGTTTCTACTTGGGCTCTCTTTTTAAAACCTTTTTCCACTTTTAGTTGTATATGCATTAAAATTAGGTATTTTATAGGTCATGGCCATCAGAAAATATAGTACTATACAATAGATAAATCATCATTTAAGTCGATTGAATGCCTTTTCGATTATCTTACACATAAACACACACAAGCACACACATGCATTCTTATAAAAAATTCTGTATTTTTAATATTAGTAATAGATCAAATATGTAGAATGGTAACTCTTGCGAGATACTTACGTCACAACTCCAATCAAAGTGGAAAAGTGTTGACGAGTCACACGTAGTTATAATATATACGTATGGACTCGGTAGCGAACGTGATGCTTTTAAGCAAACATAAATAAAGTGTCAGCTTCGAAATGCGGGGAGTATCACTTACATAACATTTTCATAGGCATCACATGAACTACAAATGGAATTAGTTGCTCTACAAAATTATACAAACATAAAATGTTCCAAAGAAAGAGATTTGGAGTTATTTAAATCACTGCCTAAGGATTCATTTCCTAAATTGAGATTATTTTTTGTATTATATCTAATGGCAATGTTTGACTCTAGATACATTTGCCATAAAGCTCCTCTAAACCAACAACTAGACTACGCTACGGTCATTTGTTCATATTTTAAAGCTAAGGCTCTGTACATCATCCCTAGTAGGTTATATTAATTAACTCTTCTAAGTAAAATAGACCACCGAAGTAAAATAATAAATAAATAAAAGTTGATGTTTTCCATTCACATAACTTTCTCTACCTATTAAATACGCTTTCGTTTAGCTACGTCATGCTAATCGAAATAGACATTAGCAAAAATTATTTTCTTATTACTTGCTTCATTGTAAGTAGAAGGAAAACAGTCAAATCTATTAAAAACAATCGCGATGTGCAACAATTGAAATTCGCTTTTCTTTGGCATACCTAGGAGTAAAATAAAAGAGATGAAAAGAAAGTTGACTTCCCTCTTGAGAAAAGTTTAAGTAGTATAAAATTGAAACCAACAACAAGGAATATCTTGGAAATTAAATTTACAAAGAAAATTTATCTGACATAAACTGTATGTTTTAATTTTTGTGTGATAAGTTTTTATATACCGCTTGAGTTATATAGAAGTCAGCCAGAACGAAGAAGTTTTCAGAGGTTATTCCCAAATAATTCAATATATACATTTCGTTCCTCATGAAAATATCTTAAACATATGGCATTTTAATCTAAACCGTCAAAGCCATTTTTGACAAACTCAGACATTTCCGAGAAAAAAATGTCCCATTTAAATAGAATTTTCTTGAAAATATTCGTGGCGCATCCTTGGAAGACACTTAAGTACTAATTTTTATATATAACTGAGTTTTCCTTGTTGAGCTATGCTGCCCACATTCACACATACACACATATGGACATGTTTCTAAAAATGCTTTTTGATGTATTTAGGGGGTTTCAAGACATATATTTCCAGTGAAATTTCCATACCGATTTTTAATGGATAACAAAATCTGCTCCATTTACTGTGTACATCGTAAATACGTGCTAGAGAAAGTAAAAGGACATCAATAAAAGGAAGATTCATTTGACTAAGGGTAGAAGCATTCCATTATGTCACATGCTTCAATGCTTCATACTGAGTGGAACGCGTTACTGTGGTTTACCTTCTGCTCTTTTAATTTTTATATGCCTGGTATAGATGAAGTATTGCTAGCAAATCTGTTTGTTTTATATAATTGTCAGATTGATTCACTTACTTGCGTGTTCAAACGTTTTCGAACTTGCTTAAA
This sequence comes from Hymenopus coronatus, assembly GCA_030762935.1. Taxonomy (NCBI): domain Eukaryota; kingdom Metazoa; phylum Arthropoda; class Insecta; order Mantodea; family Hymenopodidae; genus Hymenopus; species Hymenopus coronatus. The sequence continues at coordinate 85,736,862 of CM060895.1, forward strand.
AATTACTTGTGTTCTAGACGTAAAGTCGTGGCCGAGTGATTAAACCACTCGCCTCTCATTAGCGGTTTGGATCCCAGGAGACAGCATTTTGGATTTGTGGTGCACAATGTGTTCTCTTACGGGGTTTCTCCGGCTTCTCAACACTTTTCCCTTCGCTTTCATTTCATTTAATCTTCTTCCTCGCTCCACTATCTGGATAATGGCTGATGCCCGTTCCAGGTCTTTCACTCTATTAAACTAATGTTTGTTTATGTGAATACTATTAATTAAACTATTTTGGCAGAGTGAGTGCAGCAGATTTATGTTCTGAATTTTAAAAGCATAAAGGAGACGTTTTTACTTTCTTTAGCACGTATCTGCAATGTACGATAGATAATCATAAACCCAACTTACAATGACAATATTGTTTGTGTTTCGTCTTTCACAACAAATTTGCAGTGTGCGATAATCCTAATATATGCGGTTGGCAACTGCAGAGTTTCAGCAAACTGCCACCTACAGCGTTACTGCAAGGTAAACACAAATGGCGACTCTAAAAGCTATTTTGGAAAACTGATCTCGCAAAGAAATCGCTTCGAAAGAGGCCACTGACCGATACTGAGAGACCATAACACGATTGCGTGAAGCAATCAGGAGGAAATAGCCAGGACTTCTCACCGAGGTGTCATCTTCCTTCACGACAACGTGCGACCTTATACTGCCCAGACGATCACCACGCGGTTGAAGCAGCTTCGCTGGGTTATCATCGACCACCTTCGCCCTACGCCCTTCGCCCTACGCCCGGATCTCGCTCCAAAGCCTTTCACATTTTTCCTCACTTGAAGGAACACCTAGGAGGACAACAATTCACTTCAGAGGAGGAGGTGCAACACTTCACGACAATGTGGCTGATCATGCACTGACAGGATTTTTACCAGGAGGGAATATTCAAACTCATCCCACGAAGGGACATGTGTTTCAACTGAAATGGAGTCTATGTCACATAGCTGTAGTGGTTATACGGAATAAAAATATTCGTTTCACTGCAGGCTTTGTAACCTTATTTTCTTATCATCTTTCGTACACAGTGGATAGAGAAAGTATTGTATGCCACCCAAAAATTCAATATGAAGATTTCACCAGAAATATATGCCTTGAGGACCCGTGAATCCAAAGAAAGCATTTTAGAAATAGGTCCTTGCATGTGCGTGTGTATACGTGTCTATGGGTAGCACAGTTCAAAAAGGAAAGGTCCGTTAAATACCAAACTTGGTATTTAAGTTAAGTGTCATCCAAGGATGTGACCAAAGATATTCAAGGAAATCCCTTTAATCCAAATTACTCTTTACATGGTAAGTTTTTCGAAATGTTTGATTTTCTCAAGCATGGCACGATTTTTGATTAAAATACCGTATATTAATGAAATGTACATGACCAATAAAATACACACCTTGAAATTTTGGTAATAGTCTTTGAAGACGTCTTCATTTTAAATAATTTTTGCATAACTGGTAAACCACAAGAATTAGACACAACTTATCACAGAAAAAAGTTTAGATCTCGTTAAAACACACACTTTTCCGTATACATTTTTGTGTAGTTAACCTTTCAAAATATTCCTTGTTATTGGTTTTAACATATTCAACATATAGATATTTCTCAAATGGGAACTTCCTTTTCAACCTGATCGTGCAATGAGAAAAGATTAGGTTATCGCTGAAGTGTAGTGCATTCTCTCATTTCCTTTATTTTTCTTTAGAAGGAACTAAGTAAAGCAACCCCTTCTGCTAATGTTTATTTCGATTAGCACAGAGTAAATAGAATAATATTTTGTTGCAGAGTAGGTAGAAAAGAGCATGTGAATGTGATAAATTACCTTTTAAAGTGACACTTCTAGAATTTTATTTATAAGAATATTAATAGTGTAATATTAATGTATAACAACATGTGTTTGTCTGCTTCCGAGAGGCTTCTAACTCTCGGCGCTCGCTTTGTTAATCTTCGTATGAAGAGGGTAAACTATGCAAAAAACAAAAATCCGATGTGTTCCATTCACATGACTTCCTCTACTTCTCTGCAAACAAGTATTGTTAAAAATCTTATGCTTCTATTTACTTCAACCTAATTGAGAAAAACTTAGCAGAAATAGTCTTATTACTTGCTTCCTTGTAAGCAGAACGAAATAAAGGAGTACCATAAGTCAAACAGATAATCAAAAGCTGGTTGCCATGTGGTTCCAGCTCCTCTGTTTGTATAGGCAGTAGTTGGCAAATTGTACATATGTACTGGAGAAAGTAAATCGTAGCTATACATCTGTATCTGTGATGGTATGATACTGTGGGTACAGAATATACTTTTCAGCCCTTTACAGTAAGTCAGAAATGAGACGGTATTTATATGTGTGCCGTAAAGATGGTGACAGCGGCAGTATCTCAAGACTCACTTTCTTCCCTAGTTCATTTAAGGGCTCTATGGGGGTCACTAGCTCAGGGACGTAATATTAAGCACTTACGGTGCCTGCCTTTCATTCCCCACTCCTTTACCTCTTCATTCAACAAAAGTGCCTAAATAAGTTTTTCAACTCGGAGGACAATGCCCTGGGACCACTTTAGAGCTACTAAATTTGTGAGGGTTAACTCATGTAAGCGGAAGTATGTTTATGCTTGAAGAGAAAAATAACTGTGGGAGATAATTGGGGAAGTAGACCACTTCACATGTTCATTATGCAACGATACACTAATCTGAGACTTAACGTAAGGTACCCTTAAGTTATAAAAGGTGGCCCATTGCCCTAGATAACATTACTATCTTTCCATTCGTAAAGTTCCTCCTTAGTTTCTACTCGCACCAATTCTCTAAGTGACTGACTGAAAAACAATAAAGGACACTAATCGATGTGAAATGAAAGGGTGAATCGGATACCGCCTCTATTAAACAGCTTTTCTGCGATTTCTAAACAAGGAAAAACAACCAATACAACACGATTCGGTTTTCTATAGGAAGGTGTGAGAAAATGTTTGCATATGTAGTTAAACTGAATAACATCTATATAGTAGCCTTCTTCAACGACGTAGATACGAAGGTTACTGCTAAAATTGGACAACAATAAGAAATATAAGAAAATTGTAGTGTAGCATGAAAATACAGGATTTAAATACACTAAAACAATAAAATTCAAAAAGCTCCTAACTTTTGTCTGCATTTCTATATTTTTACTTGCTCCACACATACTATGTATAGTGTATAGAGAAGGCATTGTAATGCGCTCAAAAATTCGATACCGAGATTTCACCGAAAATATGTTTTGAGATCCCTGAATCCAAAAATAAACATTTTTAGAAAAATTCCGTGTGTGTGTGTGTGTGTCTGGGCAGCATAGATAAAAAAGAAAAGTCCGTTAAATACCAAACTTGGTATTTAGGTTCAGTATCTTCCAAGGATGTGATTCGCAGATTTTAAAAGGAAATTCCGCCACCCCCAACTACCCTTTACGTGGAAAAATTTTCGAAAATGTTGATTTTCTCAAAAATGGCTCTAATGATTTTGATTAAAGTGTCGTGTATTAAAAACATTTATATTGCAAATAAAATGTATATCTTGAATTTTCTGGGAATGGCTTCCGAAGACCTATTAATTCTGAATGAATTCTGCGGAATTTTGCATAACTGGTAAACCTTAAGAGATACTCAAAAACTTACTGGACAAGAATATAGAGCATGTTAAAACACACAATTGGTGTTAAATACATTTTTTTTTCTCGTGGAGTTGTCCGTTTTGAAATATTTCCTGTTGTTAGTTTCGGTTTTAAAATACTTAAAATTTTCTCATACGGAAACTTTTCAACTTCATGCCATGCAAAAAAAAAAAAAAAAATAGATTTCAATCCCATAGTAATCAAATTTTAAAACATGTAATTGCGCAGACGCTCTGAAACAGAGACAAGCCAGGATGGGTGATCATTTTGGAAATAATTAAAATTTCTTCTGACATAGGTAGTGAATCAATGCCAAATGGGACTGCCGAAGAATATTATTTGCTCCCTCACAAATGATAAGAAGTATTAGGAGGAACTCAACAGAGTAAAAAATCCCCAGATTAGAGAAAATTAACGGGGTCATTATGGGTTTCGAATAAACAGATAAGAATTTTATGGTTAGAATTTATAAGGATTATGTCGCTTGGGGAGCTTGCGCACAGATAACTGCAGATATGTAGGTTATTTACTGAACAAAAGGATCAAAAGGATCATCAAAAGCTCATGAATATACATTTTACAAAGGTAGTCATGTAAAAAATTAATATTTAATTAATTTCTTCTGTTAGTGGTGCTTATGTGTTGTTATTTAGCCATTTTATTTTCAAAATCCCTAGAGGTAATATGGGGAAGGTTGTAACCTAAATACTAAAAAGGGTTAGCTTGGTTTGAATATATGATTTTCTATAACTAGATTTAATCTGATTGAAAATGGCAAATTTAGTTTCTGCTTGGTTTTTCTTTTTTCAAAATATCTATGAGCTTACGAAAGTTATTTTTGTGATATATCCCTGTTCGTATGTTATCTTCCGAGACATATTTTGTTAGTTAATATGTCATGCCTTTTTGTTCGAAAGGTATAATTATGTGTCGTTGTGCAAAGTATCTGATAAACGGAACTCCATGATACCACAGTCCACAAGGGATCTTGGCCTACCGCCCGGCCGCTGCATCCCCCATCTCGGCCCGAAGGCATCATGAGAGCTGGGGGGTGAGAGGTGATCAACGCTTCGCGTCCCTCCCGGCCAGTTGATGCGGTCTTCTCAATCTAGAACCGCTACTTCTGAATTAAGTAGCTCCCCAATTGCCCCCTAGGGATCTCAAGAGGCTGAGTGTACCCGCTCCAGGTCTACCAGCGGGGAAACTTCCCCACGCCGGGTATCGGGAAGCAGCCGCGCTACCACCGCGCTAAGGAGATGACCAAAGTATCTGGTATGGAGGATTAGGTTTTCTTCATCATATACAATTTTTCCTCCATATAATTACAAATTTCCAATATAGCTGTGTGTTGTATTATACGACGTATTAACAATTTTTACAAAGCTACTCCCCATCCTGCCTCTCTATCCTATATAGGCTCTGTCAAGGAATTCCTAAGAATTATCTAAGTCATCCTTTAATGATCTGTAAAGGTGTTTTACCATTCAGATTTGCTGATGCTACACCTTAAACTCGGTTGTTATGGAAACAACGTTTGTTCCAAAAGCTTAGAAACCAAACTAATTCTAACATTTCTAGAATCCTGAGGGTACCTGTTTACACCTCGTCGCTGGAAAGGCTTCAATATATATAATAGAAGTTTCAAGCGATTTGTGGCTCTAGCAACAAAACGCTGAATAATTAAACAAGTAAATCCAATAGAATTATGTACCGTATAATGACGCATTTCTTGCAGTAGCCCTCTGTGGTGTAATTGTTACCATGCTAGCGGGTTCAAACCCGGTGGAGGACGATGAATTTTTTCGGACGTAAAATTCCTAGCATGGCTTCCTTGGAAGGGAAGAAAAGCTGTTGGTCCCGTGTCGTAAATCTACGACACGTAAATTAACATTGATAAAGAGGCTTCTGAGCAAAATTAAGCGGTCTTTCGCGCCCAATATAGAATGAGACGCTGATAACTACAGAAGTTAAAGAGCGTCCATAAATAAAACTCCATTTCAAGCCGCACTGCTGTATGGAAATTGAATGCAGGATAATCCAATGAGAAACATGCATGTTTTTTCTGCACATGAGCATGACAAACAAACTCAGACCTGAGCACACCATATATGAATTGCAGCTATGCCAAGAAAGGAAAGAGGTTTGAAACCGCAAGGGCTGAAATAGACTTAATTCAAGAGAATATAAAGAAGTAGAGCAGAAAGAAGAAATAATAATTTCGGATTTCCTATTTAATTTTATTTGTTGTGAAACTAATTTCGTCTGCATTTGTTTAGTACTAACCATTCCAAAAAACAGTTCAGTTGGTCAAAATAGTAAAATATATATAAAATTATTCAGTATTGCCAAAATTAATGCATTCAGACAAACAGATTTCTTTTCCACCATTAATAAATCTAAGTCGGACATGTATATAAACAAGAAAAATATTTACTGTAAAGAAACTTATTCAAATAAAAAGATGGGAAAAATATTACATAAAGCTTTAAATAAAAGAAAATGAAACAAATCATACATGCTATTAAGTGATTGAACTTTCGGTTGTAAATTGTATTTATGAACAGAATTATATATATAGCACTAAATAAAAATAAAATTCTGATGTGTTCCATTTACATGACTTTTCTGTGAGTAGAAGGCAAATAAGGGTGTACCATAGGCTAAAGCGATAATGAAATGTTTTAAAACCTGGTTGCTATGTGATTGCAGTTCCTTTGTTTGTATAGCCAGGAGTTGACAAATTCCCTTATGAGAAAAGAATAAGTATTTTAAAACTAAAACCAATAACAAGGAGTATCTCAAAAATGGTCTACTTCACGAAAAAAGAAATGTCTATAATATTAAGTGTGTGTTTTAATGAGCTCTATAATTTTTGTTAAGTAAGTTTTTGTGTATCTCTTACGGTATACCAGCTATGCAAATTTTCGCAAAATTCATCCAGAATGAAGATGTCTTCATTTAAATATCTTTAATATACGATTTTAACCAAAATCGTTAGAACTAATTTTTAGAAAATTAACATGCTTCAAAATGTTTCCATGTAAACGGTAGTTGGGGGCAGGGAGATTTTATTCAAAATATTAGTCTTAGCCTTGGAAGATACCGAACATAAAATCCAAGTTTGGTATTTAATGGTATTTTCGTTTTTGAGCTAAATTTCCCACAGACGCGCGCACACACATACACACACACACACTCACCCGGACATATTTTTAAGAATGCTTTTTTTGAATTCAGGGAGTCTCAAAACATATATGTTCGGAAATCTCGGCATCGAATATTTGGGCTTATTATAATACCTTTTCTATACATTATATACAAAGTACGTGTAGAGAAAGTAAAAATTAGAAACCTGTAGATTTGAAAGAAATTCTAAAATTGTTTACAACTGCTGGTTTGAGAAGGAGATACCAAAATAACTATAAATACCACTATAAATACCACATGCTACAGCCCGATCAGCCAAGGCCTACCATCCGACTACTTTGTCCTCCACCTCTGCCCGCTGCAGGTGTCAGGAATGGGGTGCAGTCTGGGGATTAAATGTGGTTAGCGCCCCGAGTCCCCGTCGGTTAATAGGATTGGAGCCACTACGTTTCTCAAAATTTTCCCAGAGACAGCTCCTCAATAATAGGGACCTCATGAGGCTGAGTGTACCCCAGAAACGGGAGAAAATACACATACCGGCACAGAGAATCCATGCTAGGTCTTCGGCTCTGTAAGCAGCTGCGCTACCACCGCGCTAAGGAGAAGCTATAACACTTATTATATCAATATTTAAAAAAATAAAATTATTACTATGATTGAGTTATTTGCTCTTTTGCAGTGCATATTATTATTATTATTATTACTATTATTATTATTATTATTATTATTATTATTATTATTATTATTATTATTATTAAAGAACTACAAAAATGGCAGAAAATATTTTATTATAGACACAAACCGGACTCTAAGAAAGTAAACTTTTTACGTATAATATTTTACTTTAAACAAGATAATACAAAAACATATAAGAGTTAAAACAAAACAGTATATTATTTGTAATTTTATTAAGTTTTTAGCAACTTAGCCAGAAATAAACTCTGAGAAACGTTTAATAAAAAAGAATCCCAGTTTAATTGAACTAATTAAAAGCCTGTAGTGAACGGACAAGAATTAAAGTAGGATTGACAGATATTTAAAGTTACGAGTCCATAATTTTCACAAAGGGGTGACACAGTAGCCAATCGCTCATGCTTTTGAACTTTTGTATAGAAAATGTTATTGATATTATTGATTTATTGATTTATTATCTTATTTACAATAAATTTATATTTTTTTCTTGTCTATCTTCCTCGTATGTAGAAGTTATATTCCCAGGAGCTACAAGCCAGTGCCTAGAATCAGACGCCTGATGAGGAACAGAGGCTCTGGATCAGAGAGAAGCCAGCATGGATGATAAGCCGAATGCCTGATATGAAAATGAGGAAATGGATGATATGAAATGACGGTGAAGTGGATAACAGCAATGGTGAAGGAATAACAGCAACGATGATGAAGAAATTAGTGGAATGAATGGCAGAAAAACCTGAAAATCAAGAGAAAACCCGCCCACTTCTTCCAATACAAATCTCACATGCGGTCCTCTGGAATAGAACCTGAGCCACCTAGGTTAGAGGCGAAAATGAAAATACACCACAAAGAGAAGTAACTATCTGAATTGACAAATATTATCAAATAATATCGGTAATTTAGAAGCATTATCCTTGGGGACCTATGATTAATTGCAGCAAAACTGCTCTCAGTAATACTATAGTAGAACAAGTTATATATTTATATTTCCTTGGCTGTGATATATCCTTTAGCATTTATATCCTGAAACAAATCAATAGGATCGATGATATTAATGGAATGATTATTAGAACCCTAAAACTAAAATAGAAAAAGAAATTTAGATGTATATGTACGTATAAGAGCCACCTAGAAAGTGGCAGATGATTTGGCATAACTAAATAACCACGAAAATTATCAACACAAAACTTTATTTACAACAGTACTTACTCTAATTGTCAACGCCATCTACATTCTGTCAAGGTATTTACTGTCGCGTGTTATCAATTTTTCAATACCGATGTTATATTTTTCTACTGCCAAAATCTTATATGATCTTTTTTTTTTTTTTTTTTTTTTTTTTTTTTTTGCTTTTTTTTTTTTTTTTTTGAATGCCCAAAGTATTCGGTCAATCGAATTTTGTAGACAAATAACGCAACTGTATGGTGGTAAAGCAATAAACGAGTCTTCAGAGAGGAAATGATGCATAATTTAAGGGTAATCAAGGATTAACCAGTGTGTACAAAAAAACTAGAAGTTCACCAATCCTTACAAGTTGAAAGTAAATGTTGATAAAAGAATTAAGAAAAACCGGTTTGTTACTTTGGACAACATAAATGACATTTTGGATGGAAAAAAATGTCCCGCCATTAAGACCTCAAAGTGGCAGTGACATCTTGGCTCAGATCTTTAATGGTGAAAGAGTACATCTGCGTTGAAAAAACCGGTACCACGTGACAATAAATACTGTAATAGCAAAGACGATTACGTTGATAAATAGACGAAGATACTGTAACTTTCTAAATAAAGTTTTGTGTTGATAAATTTTGTAATTATTTAGTTACGGTAAATTGCCTGGATGGAAATCGTGTATATACAGACTGGAAGGGCAATAAGTGCAAATAATTTGATATTTAGAAGACAACAATGCATATAACACATACGTGTATCTCATTTTGTTTGCTTACGAATTGCATTGTCATAAATGTAGCACAAATTCCAGTGTTTAATGTGTTTTGAACGGACCTGAGTTATGTCTTTGCTATGTTTACATACATCACACCATCTATAGTCGGGCAGGACAGTGGAGGGTCAACTGTGAGACATGTTACTAAACAACCGAGTTGGGTAATAATACCCACCCTAAAACCATCATGAACTTTACCTTGTGAACATATCTTTATAAAATAGCGAAAAAACTGTAAATACTAAATCAATACGTCCTCCTCAAACGCTGATATAAATATTTGTACTTATTCGCCTCCCATACGGTATGTGTATATACGGGGTAAACAACTTCAAACTTGCACCGTAAATATTTCTGAAATCGAAAGTGCTATTGTTGTGCAGTTTTTGCAGCACTGATTGGTAGTCACTTCAGGGGCTAGTATTTTTAGCCTATAAACAGATTTTAATAATACTTATAAAATGTATTTTTCAGCAAACACACAATTTTTAAATTGAACAATGCCTATTTCAACAAAATAAGAAGAGTAGAGTAAATTAGAATGTCAATTGTGTTTTTTGTAGGATTCTAGTGCAAATAGTTTACGAGAAATCGTATTTTGACAGTTTCCACACTGACTAGCTGTTTATTCCATTCAATCTGCTTAGTTCCTAGGTGCGATGTTGTTATGTTTGTTTGCGCTGTGATTTCTGTCCAATAATTGCAATGCGACTTCCTGGTCAGATAGTTTGGAATAATTCAAGCAGTGGGTCGTGAAGGGAAGATGGGATTTGTCAATGTAGAATGCATACATGTCTTTAGTGTATGGAGAATGAAGGAAGAATACAATATGGTGTATGTCGAAACATGTCCCAATAGACGTCAACCATATAGGCAATTATTTATCAACCTCTGCGAATAGTTACGCAAAAGTGGTAGTGTAACATATAGGAAACGTAACAGAAATAAAGAAGTAACTAGAGAGGAGGGAGAAATCAATGTTTTGACTGCTGTTGTAGTAGATTTTCAAATTAGGTCCAGCGCAATCGCACGTGAAACTGGCATGAGTCCGACAAGTGTATCTCAACATAGGTTCCATCCCTGTCTCATAAGCTGCATGGAAACGACTTTAAGAATCGTGTTAACTTTTGTAAATTAACACATGATACTCCAGATTCAACATGTATTTTGCTTAGTGATGAAATAACATCTATTAATCTGACCAAATAAACCGTAGAAACTGCACTATTGGTCTGTTGACAATCCACGATTGTTTCGTCAGATGGAAGTCAGCATTCATGAAGTTTAACGGTATGAAAAATCACAAAAATAGGTAAAAATTCCATAAAACAATTTTCAGTTCGACGAGATCTCATTCCCATCATGTAAAGTAAAACCGAATTTATGCAGAAGCTAAGCAGCAATGCAGGAACAAAATGAGAGAAAAGGTGGCAGCAGAGGAAAGGAAAAGGAAAGCTGAGGGTCCAACCTACCAACCTGGTAGTTTTAATGTGCATTCAAATATTTCCTTGTTTTCTCGCTATTGATATTTTCAGAATTTTTCTTCCTATTAAATGCTCCTTGCGCAGCAGGTTTTCTTTTACACAAATAAAATTTTCTGTATAAGTTCACAGAGGTACAGTGTTTTTAATTTTCAAACACAAAAAATATATTTTATGATAAAAAAGCACATTCATAACTTTAAAAACTGTTGGAGCCTAAACTAGAGGAAACAGAAAAACCTTGGTAATTTAAAAAAGTAAAAGTTTTTTTAACCTAGTGTTTAACAAATATATCAAAGTTGTATTTATTGTTGTTGTCTCAGGGGATTTATTAGTGAAGTGACAGAAACATAATCAAATTTGATCATAATTTCCAAACCATTGGAATAAAATCTATTAAATTTGCACTTTAACTCATTTGCATTATATTACATCGGTGGTATAAACTTTAGAAAGCTAGCATTATTAGTTTGGTATTTCAAACTTTCACTTACACATATCCTTGAACATGTTGTGAGGTACAGTGAACCATTAGCATAGAAGGAACGCTGAACTCGCACAAGTATCGCAGTCTCCTAACAGAACATCTTCCACAGATGTTATAAGACTTTCCTCTGCAGACTTGGATGAACCTGTAGCACCAACATGATGGCTATCCAGTTTTTAGTGCACGAATTGCTATAGCTTGTGTTCATGCATTGTTTCCAAATCGTTGGATTGGACGAAGAGAACGTGTACCTTGGCTTGCCTGTTCATCGGAGACTCTTTTAGATATTTTTTCTATGGGGAAGGCGAAATACACTGTGCACAAGGACATAACAACTACACCAGATGATATGAAACAATGCATTACTGCTGCCTGCTCTGAAATTTCTGCTGAAATACTAGAACGTCTTTCCTTAGCAGATGTGTATTGAGGTTACCGGTGGTCAGTTGGAACACAACCTTTGAAAGCCAATTTTTTCTTTACTTGTCAGAAAGCAAGATGTAGTGTACTCCCTTCTATTTTTCATTAGTTTATTCTACCATAGGTTGTACATGTGTCAGTGTGTAAAAGTTTCAAAATAAGAAATATAAAGGGCATAAAAAATAGAGCTAATTAGAAATGAAGACATAGTGAAAAATATAAATGGTTTAATAATAAATAGAAGAAATGAATGCTGGGCTCATCTAAATCGCGTGGATATTAGTAGAATAACGTAATTCAATGGCACGACAGTCCACAAGGGACCTTGGTCTACCGCCCGGCCGTTGCATACCTCATCTCGGCCCGAGCCATCATAATTGATGTACTGCTGACGTGGTCAGCGTTTCGAGACCCTTCCGGCCGGTTGATGCGGTCTTTTCGATCTGGAGCCACTATTTCTCAATCAAGTAGCTCCCCAATTGGCCCTCCAGGGACCTCAGTAGGCTGAGTGCACCCCGGACCAGCTCTCCAAGCGGGAGAAAATTCCCCGCGCCAGTACCGGGATTCAAACCCAGGTCTCCTGCTAGGCAAGCAGCTGAGATACTACTACAGGAGACGACGTGTAGTTCAATAAAGAAATAAAATAAAATAAAAACCGTCTGAAAATAAGGACAAGATAGTCGAATCAATCTTTCTTGAAGACTAATCGGGCATAAATGACCAAATTCGTGATGGATGATGATGATGGCATTGATGATGGCGATGATGATGAAATGTAGGACGGATTAGTCAAAGTTAGATCTAGTTCACTTTCCAACTAACAAATTGTATACATGATTTGAGTTTCACCTGAAATAGCAGCACAGCTGATAGCTCGGATTTTGTTCCTTACAACATCTGGCGCATAAAAAGCATTCCACGGCGGCCTGTGTGTGTAGCCAAATCCATCAGAGGTAGAGCCTTCGATTTTTGAAAGTTTATCCAGCAAGAAGCATATCGTATATTCAGAAAGCGTACTTTCCTCTGCCTCGTTAGCTCGAAAGAGGTAATATGGAAGATGGCATGCTCTCTTACGAGATTTTTGCTCTAAGTTTGATTCCTGAACTTAGTAAAGGTTAAGCACAAATAACTTCGTCTCCAAAGTTTTTCTCCACGGTAATATTGCAAGTTTCACATCGTCAATATCTACCAAAATATTCTTGAAGTCATTCGTTAAAGCGTAATAATAAAAAGTTTAAAAATATATATTTTACTGAAATATGTAAGATAAATTTGTATTTCAAATCAAAATAATTACAGTCTTATTTAAAATATTTAAAACTCCATTCAATACGTTTAACAGGAAGTCATTCAAATAACAGCATTAAGAATATGCATTACAGAAAGTTTAATTTGTACTTTTAGGAGGGCGGTAATGATGAAACCATAAAACTTGGCACGATTAACTTAGAGAGAAAATTCAGTCTGACGTATTCCTAGCACATGGGTTTTAGTCGCTCTCCGTGGTGTTATGGTTGCCATGGTAATTTCATATACCAAAGTCATGGATTTTTCCAGGTGTAAATATCCTTAGCATGGCTTCCTTTCGAAGGCAAGTAAAGCCGTTGGTCCTATGTCGTAGATTTACGGAACGTAAAAGAATCTCAAGCATAGAGAGGCTTGTGAGCAAAATTATGCGGCCTTTCACGCCCAGTACAGAATGAGACGCTGAGAACCACAGCAGTTAAAGAGCGTCCATAAATAAAACTCCATTTTATTTCACATGACTTACTATATCTGTTACCAACAAACTTCTTACAAAAAAGTATTCTTCTTTCTACTCCATGCTAATCCAGATGTGCATTAGGAGAATGTCATATTACTTAGCTTAGCTCCATGGCACGACAGCTCACGGGGAACCTTGGCCTACCGCCCGGCCGCTGCGTCCCCCATCTCGGTCCACTACAGACGTCATGGATGGGGTGCAGTATTGGAGGGTGAGACGTGGTCAGCGCCTCGAGCCCCTCCCGGCCGGTTAATGCGGTCCTCACGACCTGGAGCCGCTACTTCTTCATCAAGTAGCTCCTCAATTGGCCCCCCAGGGACCTCACGAGGCTGAGTGCACCCCGGTCCAGGTCTCCCAGCGGGGGAAAAATCCCCACGCCGGTACTGGGGATCGAACCCAGGTCTCCCGCTAGTCATATTACTTAGTTCCTTATAAATAGAAGGGAAATAAGGGGATACACGATGTTATAGCCATAGTTAAATGGTTTAAATGCTGTCGTTACGTGATTCTCGTTTAAATTCGCTTTTTTGCATGGCCAGGAGTAAAACAAAAGAAACCCAACTTTCTGTTTGAGAAAAGAATAAGTATTTTAAAAATAAAATACTTGGTTGAACCAATAACAAGGAGTATCTCGGAAACATTTAGCTCCACAACAAAAATATAAAGCACATAAATTGTGTTTTTTAGTGAAATCTACATTTTTGTGTAGTGAGTTTCTGTATATCTCTTACAGTTTACCAGTAATGCAAAAGCCATTCAGAATGAAAAGGACTTCAGAGACTATTTCCAGGAAATTGAAGATAAGCATTTAATGTCTTATGTAAATATCCTTAATGTAGGTGTTTTAATGTAATTTGTGAGATGCATTTTTGAGAAAGTCAAATTTTTCGAAAATTTTTCCATTTAAAGGATAATTTAGGGTGGGGTATTTTGTTGAAAATGTCTCACCCTTGGGAGATCCTAAGCGTAAATACCAATTAACGAATTTTTATTTTTTGAGATACGCTATCCAAAAACACAAGTACACACACATACACACGTAGACCCATTTCTAAAATGCTTTTTTTTATTTATTGAATTGTTATATGAAAGTTTAGATTTTACGTCTTAATTTTTAATAACTCAATAAAGAAATTGCATGTGTTACATTCACATGATTTTCTCTACCTGTTCTTAAAAAAAAACATGTTATTCTATCTACTTCATGCTAATTGAGATAAACATCAGCATTTATAAGTATTTCCTATTAAATACGAAAAGAATAAGCGAATAAACTAGTCATCGAAGATTCAACAGTGTATTCGCCAAACAGAAGTGCGCTATGATGCACGATAAAGAGACGTTGCGCACACTCATACCAATTGGACGCCTCGACTTCCTGAGACAATATTACTGGAAGTTGATGTAGTCCGGATTTATCGGCCATATGCAGCCATTTATCACATGGGTTGAGGTTGCCAGCTAATATTGTTGGTCCCTTTGTTGACTATTATCTCAACACTACGAAGCATTGACAGTGTTGTTGGTTTAGGCTTCCAGCTGCTGTACAAAATTACAAACATAACAGACGAAATGAACAAAATTCCCCAAGATGTGAAATAGGACTGACCACCCAAAAGATGTTTCGGTTACATTTTACTTCCTCCACAGCGTATGGTAAGGAGGAAATGATATTGCATTTCATCCAAATATTCCATACCAAGACTTAACCGGAGATACAGGATTTTAGACTCCCTGAATCCAAAAAATTTCGATTTTATTAAAAAAGGCTATACCATATAACATTTTCAAGACAAATGAAATGTATATCTTCAGTTTTCTGTAGAGAGCCTTTGAAGTCCTCTTTACACTGGATATTTGCATAATTGATAAAGCGAAGCAGATAGGCAAAATGTTACTAAACAAACAAATCTGATGTGTTCCATTCCCACAAATGTCTCTAGCTGTTCCATGCAGAAACTATTCTTACAAAAGATGTTTCTGTTATCTACATTACACTAATCGAGATAAACATTAAGAAATACATTAGGATAAAACTATAGTCAAGTATTTTAAAATCTGGTCGTTAAGCGAAACAATTGAGGTTCGGTTTGCCTTGCATAGTGCCGTTTGAGAAATTTATATACTTTAAAACCAATAACAAGGAATAACTGAAAACGATCAATCTATAAGAAAAACGTATGTGATATAAATTTTATGTATTCAAGAGACAAACATTTTTTGTGCACTCAGATTTTGACTATTTCTTACGGTTAACCGTTAGCAAAATTCTGCAAAGTTCTGAGTTTTCTTGAAACAGCCTTTGAAGTTCTCTTCACAATGGATAAGTTTTACATAACTGGTAAACCGAAGCAGGCAGATAAAAATCTTACTAGAAGGTACACCTTGTGAATGCAGAAAATATATGTCAACAGCTTTGTTTTGTGGAATTAATCGTATCCAAGATACTCCTTAATTCTCTATACGCACAGTTTTTTACTTTCTCTACACGTACTATGTACATGGTGTATAGGGAAGGTGCTGTATTCTACCCAAAAATACGATACCGGGATTTCACTGGAAGTACATGTTTTAGGACCCCTTGAATACAAAAAAAGCATTTTTAAAAAAGGTCCGTGTGTGTCTCTATCTGTCTGTTTGTCTAGCTGTCTGTGTCTATGGACATCATAGCACAAAACGAAAAAAAACTATTAAAATCCAAACTTGGTATTTAAGTTTAGTATCTTCCAAGGATGCGACACGAAGATTTTTAAGAAAATAGCCCACCCCCAACTACCCTGGACTTTTTCCGAAGATTTTGATTTTCTAAAAATGACTCAAATGCTTTTAATTAAAATATCGTATACTAAAGATATTTACTTCGCAAATAAAATGTATATTTTGAATGTTCTGGGAACTGCCTCTGAAGACTACTTTATTCCGGATGAACTTTACGGAAGTTTGCATAACTGCTAAACCATAACAGATAGACAAAAACTCCGTAAACAAAGCATGTAGATGAGGATAAAACATACAATTTATATTCAATACATTTTTCGTGGAGTTTACTGTTTTTGAGATATTCCTTGTTATTGGTTTCAGTTTTAACATATGTACTTCTACTTTTCTAATGTGATCTATATATCCCTCTGCACCCCATATCTAAATCGGAGTTACATGACACTACTGGTATGCGTCACATCTGAGTAAGTTATCTGCTGTAAACCTCTTCCATACAGTAATGTCCCTCATTGGCTTCCACCTTAGAATAAGTTGTCGTGCAATACAGACTACTTCCTTATTTAACATGTCCATTTATCAATATATTCGAAAAGAATCCTCAAAATTACACTTCATAATGTTCTGACAGTTCAAATATATTACGCAACAAAGTTAATATATCTTGAATGCATGTAAATTCTCTTCAAGAAATAGACAACAAGACCATATTAGCATGTCCTAGCTAGCGCAGAGTATGGTTGTCATATGCTTCGCCACTCAAAAGTATATATTAACCAATCAGAGAAAGGAGAGAGGAAAGAAATAACATTATGCCTCAATGAAGTACGTTTATAATAAACTGCGTTTAGATAATCCTGTTAAAAACTATTCCGAGTCAATTTATATTCAGGAATTAATCGAGATTTAAATTTTGGACGGTGTGTAATGTTAGAAAAATTAAAATACGCTGTTGTGTTCTGTTCTGGAAGAAGTAACTCGTGTGAGCAAATTTACGGGGGTATATTTGGCTTTAAGAGCAGAATAGATGGTCTGTCACACCAATTTTAGATATCATAAATGCAATTTTCTTGGTACCAATCAAAACATCAGCATTCCATTTTATCTTCTATTTCACTGTTTTTAGGCATCTACTGATAAATCCTCATAAAATATTTCTTATAGTAGTCACGTAAAATGCTTTAAAACAATTAACGTTTACAATTTGAAAATAATTTGCAGTCTTATTATAAAGCTTATCTTAAACATTACACATTCATTTTAATGAAGGGTTTATGCATACATGTCGAAATTCAAGCATTAAAAGTCACTGAAAGCACTGTTTAAATATTTTTATTTCATAATTTGGGATATAAGCAACAATTATAGACAGATATCCTAAAGTTCTATAAAAAAGCTTATGATAGGAATAAGGCGGGGAATAACACAATATTGAAAATAATTTCCCCAAGATTTTAAATCAAACCGCAGAATTCTATTATTTAGAGTCATAGATATAGATGTTTAACTAAGATAACATGCATGCAGAAAATGATTATAATCTTATCATAGAGATTGCCAAACAATCAAAATAAATACATTATAATGCGTCTAATTTTAGAAAGACCGAACGAACAATCTTTGTGCATCAAATTTTATTTATACTTGCCCTTCAATGCCAAAAATTAAATTTAAAAATTACATGCTTAATAGAAAGAGAAAGATTAATAGCACATTTTAGGTTACAAAATACTCACCATGTCCAAGTTTTGATACGTATCTAAATATACTATTTCCTTATATTGCATATGCAGACTGAAAATGGGCAGTGGCACAGAATTTGAAACATTCACTTGGGCGTGAATCAAATCACGAAAGCTCAACTTACCAGTCTGAAGCAGTTCAGTTATTTTTTTTTCTCTCGACTGACCTTCAATGAGTTATCTATTTATCCCAACTTAAAGGTACTACATATGTTAATCTCAGGACTCCTAGTTTGCTCTACTGCCTTTTTATTTTCTTACAATGTTAACATTTTATTTCTGGCTTAAATAGTACACTGGTGTTAAAATTATCTTTTAGATTACAAACAGGAATAAATTTCCTTAAAAACACAAGCATAGTTTAAAATGATATCAATATAAAGGGAAACTCAGAAAAGTATTGTATTATACTTAGTACATATCACATGTACTCAACGCGACCTCCTGTGTTACAGTGTGCGACTGTGATGAATTTTTACCATACTTGTTACTCATTGTAACATTGAACGTTCATCATTGCAAGGGTCTCTATGATACGTACATGAAGAACCTGGATGTCGGTGGTAACGGTAACAAAATCCCAGAGGAAAAAAATCACACTATCGCCACGGTCAGCAAGCCCAATCGATCAGTTTGGTAGTCGCATGTTCAGATGAGGTCCGACATCAAGAGGAAAATGAAATGTGCCCCATTCTGCTGAAAAATGAAATTGTTATCCTTAAATTTGATTAAGCAGCGTCTTATTGACGCAGCTCTGCCGGACACTGGGGGCTGTTACGTGGATGGACGCGCTTCAAATGACAGTGGCCTCTACCCTCTGCAGGGAGCTTCGTCCACGCTTTGATCCAAGTGCCATCTGATGGGTTGCCGGATTATGGCATCGTCTTCTTCCCAAAGCGTTCTAGCGGACCTCTGGATTCCTTCCTTATGAAGATTTTAGCTTGATCTCTAAGTGCTGAGGATACCCACATAAAGATAATACCACTGCACCTATCCAGAGGTCTCCTAGATCACAGTCTACCAAGTCCATCGGATGGTAAAAGGATCACATTCCAACTTGGATCCAAACGTGGGTGAAGTTGATCCTGCTAATGTAAAACAAGCTAAAGATTGGAGTGTCTTGAATAGCGCACATCTGTATAACAACCATCAATGTCCAGCAAAGATGTTTCACGAAATTAGTAATAAAATCTGTGATTTTAATTGTGCTTCTTTAGCATAATGTTCCAGTTGAAGAAGCCATTTCTGTATCAGCCTTAACTGCTGCAATGGCGGACTTGTAAAAAGAGAAAGGGTCATGAACCTGTTTATAGCTGATAACACAAAAATCATTCACGTTGGGAGAATCGCGTAAATCTAGTTTTCTTTTCTCTTTTTGTCAGAGCAAATATTCTTACATTATGTTTGTGGATTTTTCCGGACAACTGCAAAGTGCCTTCATTACTGAGCATTTGAACATCATTAATTCCAAGGAACTAACAGTTTCCAGTTGATTTTAGTTATCGCAGAAAGCTTGGCTTTATCTGGTTTCAAAACGGCAACAATTGCAGACATTAACTATATGTCGTCTGTTCTTAATAAACGTATTTCCAAGAAACAAGACCTTACTTACACATTCCGTTCCACTTTTCCGGTGCAAAGTCTTTAGTGAGTACAATAAAACCATGTACAATAAACACCACTTATGGATATTGGACTACTGCCTATATATTTGCCAAATTCCTTCTAACAGCACTTTGCACAGTGATAAGAGGCTAGACGTGAAAATCTAGTACAACTTGCGGTTATGTCTTTATTTGGCAGCCATTTTATTTCCCATCTCCCTAGCAATGAAAATAATAACATCATGACAACAGTTGTATCAACGAAAAATATTTGAGTTTCCCTTTCCACTTCCACCATTTTCTGTGTGTTATTAAGGATAGGTTATTGAAGTTTGTAATCGGAACGATTATTTATAACAATACTATAAGGGTTGTGACAGCATACGAAAAACTTCCATTTATTATTTGTTCTAGAAAAATAATAAACGCACAAAAAAGGGGAAACATGGTTTCTGGAAGAGTCATTTCTGTATCATTATTTGTAAACGAAATATGAGCACAAACTTGTATTTTCTTTTAATGCCTAACCAATGTTCCATTTCAGCCTGCTAATATATATTAAACTCGTTGCTCCATTAAACGCTTATTTATATGATATACATTAATGTTTTACAAATACAATCAAGAATCTTACAAGTATGTCTCACTAAGAGTAGTGATATTTCTCAGTATTTATATTGGATCACAGTTTCGATATTATTATATAGAGTGTGTACAACGTTGAAGAAAAACGCTGTTGTCAACTTACCTTCGACAGTTATTAAAACCCCAAATTCTGTTTAATACTGTACAGAAACCATGATTTTAAATGTTGAGAAGAATACACCTGCCTCGGTGTCACTATTAACAGGCTTTGATAAGCATAATTAACATACCATCATCTCCCTCGATCAGGATTACATCTATTTACCTGTTACGGCTTCAGGAGAATTGATCCTCCCATCCAATGGAAGGATTGATTGCCTCTACTTTTGAAGCCAACTGGATTATATGAGTCAACTATCTTTGGCATTCGTCTTGAAGTTCTGCTTCCCCATTCCATTCTATTTTTCCGTTAAATCAAATTTACGAGTATTTTACCCAGAATAGATTGGTTTGCCACGGCCTAAGACATCTCATTTTTGTGGACAAGATTCTTGTCCTACCTATCTCTCTCAATATCCATTCTGACACCCACAGGTTATTAGTGGGACTGCCATTACTTTGTAAAATTTGAAACGTGTTTTTCCTGTCTTACTTTGTGTCTCAAGTGTTTTTCTTATACTCCTATCTGTTTCTTGAAATGTAGAGATCTTTATGCTGATGTGACTAAGGAATTGAAATTGTTTACCTGCTTTATAATTACTCAATTGACTTCTATTTTCGATTATTTTTGTTCTAAAGTGCTAATGCTTTAATTTAGAACTTGAGATCAAGTTATGCTACCTCCCCATTTTATCAATTTGATAATTGACTTTTTGGAGGACAATTTATGAACGCTAGAAGCTTTTTGATCATTTCCAAATGGGACACTGTTTAAGGAATATTGTCAATTTTAAAATCTGTTGTTGGTATATCCTGCGGCTTCTTATTGTCCCTTATCAATATAGAAGTGTTTATCCACAAAGTTTCAGAAAAGTACAAAGTTTACTTCTATTAATTTGATCAATTGTTTTTTCAAAGTAGACAAATAAGATGTAGGCCCGTAAGCTATATTCACTTTTTTCGATCAATGCTGGAGAACAACTATGCAATTTATATTAGGGCGTCTTTTTCTAAATTAATTTTGTGTTTCAGTGATTGACATCCCACTTTTTTTTATTGTTTTAGAGCACTTTTGAAAAGTTATAAAGTCAGGTTTCCTGGGGACATGTTATCTATCCTTCTTGAATATTATTATATCTTCCAATCCCTTCATGTTTATTTGGTTAGTTTATATATTCCTCTTCAATGCCTTTTCTATTTTCTATAGTCTGTTTTAAGGGTTGTATATAATATTTAGCAACCCCTTTTACTGATATATTATTTAAGCGTATGGTATTTTTTCAGATCAAGGGTTTATTATTTTACATGCTTTACTTTTACATATATATCCCAACACTCTTTATTTAGTCTTCTTGTCTCTAATTTTCTCTCATTAACAGTGCGAACCTTTGTATATAATTCAGTTTGAATTAGAGTGTGTCTGTATAAATTTAGAATTTTACTTTTGCTCACAATAAAAGCTTTCAGTTCAGCGTAACAGGTTGAAGCTGATAGTCTCTTTTTTTATTGTATATTTTTCCTTTCCCCTGCACTTCATTAGCTTCCTTTATTATAATCTTCTTATTATTGTTCAGACTTATTGCCCTATTTCTGAGGTAATTATTCAGTTCTGTGCAATATAATTTCGTTGCAGTACCCTATTGTAGTAAATGGTCTAAAGTAATATTGTCTAATGTTTTAATTAGTTTTATTGTATCCTTTAATCCAGCTGACGAATATATTCGCTTTATTTCGCATCACAAAAGCTTAAAATATGTCAAAACCTTTGTAAATATGTGGGTCTAAGATCTGAGGTACTAGTTTAGTGCTTACAAGAACATAGTCGATTATTATTGATTTTCTGCCTCTTGAAGTATTAAAAAATGCATTTGTTTTTGTACACAGTAGATCGCTAAACAGTACAAAATTAATTAAAACATTTGTATTGTCATTGATTCGTATATGATGTTACCTCCTGCTTTGTCTATAGGTTTGTTTCTAATTCTTGTATTCAGATCCCGGCGATAAAATTGTAGTCTAACTTATTTGTGGTGTTAGGTTATCTTTGAGGCATTTCGTAAAACTTGGTACTTTCTTTAAGTTTCCGCACTTCAGGCGTATATGCCCTAATGATTCTTACATACTTCCTTACCAGACTTCAGATTCCTGGGTCTTCCTCGTTCTGTTTTCCCTCTCGGTGTGTGTTCAAGTGCTGTTTTCGAATATCTTCCTCCCCCATTCATTCCAAGCGATTTATCCATGTTTACCTTGGATTAATTATATTATTATTCCATTTAACATGATTAAGTCATCGTCTAGGATATCAGGGTGGCTGTATTCTGTGAAGCTTGTGTGTACACTTGTTACATTGGGGGATTTATCAACTCTCCGTAGAATCTATAGCAATTAGGGGTGTTTTACCAGCTTTATTCTAAGGTTTATTATTCTTTTGAAGATCGTGTTATTAATGTGTTCCAGTGCTGCCTCAGCAATATCACCACACCAACTCTCTTTTTTGTTTTGTTTTGAGAATGCCACTATAACATTTCAAATAATATACTAGACGTAACAATATCTCAATTTATTTTTAGTTTCTGTAAGTACACATTTGTACGTATTAAATTTGTTTATTTCTATAATTATTAGCTATATTTCTTTGTGGGTTAATCCTTCGTACGTTCCCTGATGACTTAACGTCTTGCCTTGTTCCTAGACTTGATGATCGATTATCCTCCCATTGGCTACAGCTTATCAAGGTGTGAGGGTTCAGTACGCAATAATTCAAATGTCTAGATCAAGTGACTCAGATATACGAACTGCCAAGCAAGAGGTGAATGGTCCACAACGTTCAGATCCAGTTCGTTATCCTTAAGAAGGCAATGTGTCTGAGGAAAGAGCAACTGGAAGAAAACATCCTGCGTGTTTGGAGGCAAAAAAAAATCGAAATGGCGTGTTATTTATGGACGCTCTTTAACTGCTATGGTTCTCAGCGTCCCATTCTATAATGGGCGTGAAAGACCGCTTAATTTTGCTCAGAGGCCTCTCTATCAGGCTTGAGATTCTTTTACGTGACGTAAATCTACGACACGGGACCCATGGCTTTGCTTTCCTTCCGAAGGAAGCCATGCTAAGGATTTTTACGCCCGAAAAAATCCATCGTCCTCCGTCGGGTTTGAACCCGCGACCTTGGGTATATGAAGTTAGCATGGTAACCATTACACCACGGAGGGCGACATTTGGAGACAGAGTGGTGACAACTTCATCACTAATTTAGGGTTCATACACATTGAGATGCAAGCGTTTGCAAATTCTAAATTTTAGTATTGTGTTGAATACATAAAGAAGAATTCTGCATTATTTCCTCAATATATGCCTGTTGTTCAACAGTTGATTATTGTATTACGAGATTTTACAGTACCTACTTTCCATACATCTATTTCGTCGTGCCGCATCTTCGCCCATTTCCCTCAAGAAGATATGGTCCTTGAGATACTTGCTGGATCCTCCTTTCATTTAATGGATGTATCCATCATTTACGTCTAGGTTTCTTGGCTCCCACAAATTGTAAGGCGCAAAGAATAATGCATTACATTAAATGTGCAGTAACAATACTCGCACATTTCAATATTTTGGTCAAATAGCTGTGACGTCACTACCTCTGGCGTCAATTGTATGCATATACTCCGTATACTTATTTATTTATAAATAATGAGTGAATTTTCTTATATCATATTGTTTATTAAATTATTCAGTTTGAAGCTTTCGGTGAGTTTGGTGGATATCCGAGTGTTATTTATGGATTGCGCGACGTTTACTTCTGCATTGTGAATGGTCTTTCCTCGCACCTGCGCTTATGCCGTCTTATGTCTTCACTGCATCTCATTGTGAATATAGCTTTACTCCGTTTTTCTCATAAAGCAACTAGGTTTTTACAAATCGACTTCCAGATAAAATCGAAATGACAACTTTGGAAATATTGCATAATAAATATTATTTGAAACCAACATTCACAAGCTACTGCCCATATCTCATTAATAACAGTACTAATAGATTGATTATCCTATGCTAATATTCTACCTTTAAGTTATACTGCTTTTAATTTAAAATTATACATATTGGAACCAAAATGTTTACCTAGTCCAGATATGGGATGTCTTGTATGGACATAATGTTATTCCCTCACTGACAATTTTCTGTGATTTGGCATAGTTTAGAAAAAGGAATATTATCTATTATTAATATGGATAAAGTAACTTCTCAAATAGTGTAACAAGCAATTATTAATAACAGAAATAATGTTAAGCTTCTGTAAAGGCTCAACGTAACAGATTTTAAATGTAAAATTATATTTTCTGGTAGTAAATATTTTGGGCTGCGGGCTATAAATATGATAGAAAGTATTTTTATTAAAATCAAGTTGGAAACTCAAAACCCTTTTTTTTAAAACCGATCCGTAGCTGTAAGTTTTTTTTTTTTTTTTTTTTTTTTTTTTTCGCCAAGGACATCAAGAATATGAATACAATGAAGTTCTCTTGGTTAGAAATCACTTAGAAAGAGAGAGACAGAGGGAGAGAGAGAGAAAGAAAGAAAGAAAAAAGAAAAGTAACTTGCGCACTCCTTGACTCCCGCACAAGAATTGTACCTTCCATGATGATGAATTAAAAAGACGTTCTGGATGACATCTGAATTCTTAGCAACTAAAACTTACAGGATTAAAAACTGTCCACTCAGAGAAATTCTTAAAATTCTATATAAGAAAATGTAGGTAAGCTTTAATATTAAATAAATAAAGCAATGAAGTTATATTACCTACGTTAAGGTACCATTCAAAGAAAAGGAATTCTAAATTTAGCAAGGATGGATTTAAAAATAAGGCAAAAATCATGCATAGCCAAAAGTGCTAAATAATAGCCTTTCTACTGCATTTTTTACTTTAGATAAAATATCCAATTAATAATGAACCAAATCTACAAGAATTTGTAATGTAATTTAGTTAAAAAGAACAAATGTAAATTACGTGCAATAACAAGAAAAAACAGTACAACACGTTCTTTCATATAGTACGTAAGCAGAACAATAACTCAAATTCTGTGGCTTCAAAGCAATTTTTCGGAAAGAATATAAAATGGCACGTTTTTCGTTCAAAGATTTAACACTTCCATTAGAAAAGGTCTCAATTAGTCTATACTTAAATATTAATTTAACAGCATAGGCATAGGTGTTGTGTATCAATTAAGGATAAAATGAAATTAAAATGATACTTTCTTAAAAAATCATCGATCCTGTGTTTATTAAGCTATAAACTTATTAAGTAAATAAAACCCCAAAGGAGTTGCATCATTTCTCTTGAGCAATCCATTACTTTTAAAAGGACAAATTTAATACAAAATATATTTTATTCATGTATATAAACTATGGTAATCTCTGAGGAAATTTAAATTTCTTCTAGTTTAAGTGTTTATCCTCATTTTTATTGAAACAATTTCTGAACTTTTACTGGGGTTCAAAACGTTATTCATAATTACACTATTCCTTCTGGCCGAAAAGTATTTTAAAAATTATTCGTTTAATCGCGCATTCACTTTTATAACTTTTATGAAAGCCACATAAATCAAATTTGAAACAAAATATTAATAAACCATCATCAGGGTTATAAATATCCGGGTTAGTTTGAAAGTGTGACTTTTATTATTATATTAAATAACTTTTTTATAAAAAAAAAGTTGAAACGTTAATATAAAAGTTTTACTTGCATATTAGGGTTCTAACCTGCACAAAACTAATGACGGACACCTCGTGAGAGCAATATAAATAATGTAGTATAAAGTTCTTTTTTTAACAGATGCAATGACGTGCATAGAAATTTCGCAGAGTATTTTAATGTTGTTACCAACTAAGCTTATTTTCATTGTCATAAAAGGCGTGAAAATCCATTCGAATACAAATTTTAAGCAAAATTTACTTCAATACGAGTTTTCAAATACTAAAGTAAGGTTGCTTCAGTAGTCTACAACAATCAACTTTGTTATTTAACAGAATATTTCGTATTTTTCTTTTAACATCTGATATTTTAAATTTTCTTAATATTGTTTCATACTATAAGGTTGCACACTGTGTGAGATACACATTTTACTTTAACAAGAAGGGATTGTAAAAATGATGCTTTATCATAATGAGATTTTTGAAATTAAAATTCGTCCAATATAGGAAACAGTTACAGAAAAGTCCTTTAGGGGAGTCATAGTTGTTTCCATTTTCATGTTTTAATTGCATAAGAATATTTCTAGTCCCCAGTCATTTTGGCGTAACTGTTATAGAGGCTAATTCTAAATAGTTTAAAAATGTTGTTAATATAATCTCGCGTAGTAGGTGTTTGGAACTCACTAGTAAAACATTAACAGCTTTTTAAATATTAACATTAGAGATGAGATTTGTTTAAATATTTTGATTGGAAAGCTTTACTTTAGCCATTTTCAGCCGTTCCTTTTTGTGAAATGTTTGAAGTACTGCGAAGTTCACTTTGGAAACTTAGGTTACCTTTTTTTTTTGTTTTTTTTTTTGTTTATGTTGTGCTTAAAAGCAATTTCTGAAGAAATAAAAATATCTATACAAATTCCGCATGACACTAAGGGCTGAAATTTAACCACACATTTGTACCTAGATAGGCTTTATTTTAACAAAAAGTTATTTATTTTTTATAATTTAAATTAATAATTTTTCAATTACATTCTAAGAGCTTTATTAAACAGCATACATTTCTTTATAATGAACAGAATCATCAATCAACAGTAAAGCTATTGCTGAATAAATCTTGAAAAATGTAACTCATTATCTTAAATAGATACTAAGACAATGGGTCAAACAGTAGTAAAATTGCCAAGATAGAGCATATTGACTCCCCTTAACTTTCCTTATCTTTCAGAACTAAATGAAACTATTTTTTTTTTAATTTCGACATTTTAAGTTTGATAGCATGAGATTTACTACGTTTATTAAAGCATATTTTAAAATATACGCCCTTTTTATTAAAATGCTTTGGAATTTCTGTTTTCATGCTGTATTCTACAATCAATTTTCGATTCAAACGAAAAGTTTTTATTTGTATTTTGTATGGAAGATAAACAGAATGTGCCAAAAGTGCTTCTCCTGTTACTTCCTTTCGCATATCTAGATGTGATAATTTTAGTGGGATTTAAAATACATTAGGATCCTGAAGGTTAATTTGAAGGCTAAGGGAGGGATTGTTTCTATGGCAAGGCATAACCGCGCCTCTTCAAGGCCGCACCATACAGCCTTATGTTGCAATTGGTTGCAGTTGTGTTTCGGCCCTGAAGAAGAGAAACCACCCCTCTCTTAGCCTTCGAGGTAAATGGTCACGATTCTAAGATAACCTAAGTTGCACTGTATTAACAATAGTCGACACTTTAAGCTAAAGCTTTGTAACAATGAATCATAAAGGCTACTCGGACTCATGAATGACCCTACACTGGTCGTTGCCTGTAATACTATGGTGGATTCAGATACCTATACTGCTAAAATTTCAGTAAGTTTCTTAATTACTTCATAAAGATTATATATGAATTTTGGTTTGGATTCCGCCATTACTCTTTATTCAACTGGAACTTTTTTATCATTGTTTTAAGAGTGCCGGAAAATACTTTGAATGCATAATTTCAAACGCCATCATGAACAAATGTGGGGAAAATTTTTTTCTTCTATTGGAACCCGTTTCGTGTAACAAATTCAAAGCTTTTGTTGGAGCGCGAAATTTTTGCGATTCTGCGTTTTCATTACAAACTCATTCCTCCGGTGTTAATAATAATTGCTCTCAATGACCATTCTTTCAAGAGCAGATATCTGTGAACATTCACGGTTGGCAAATTTTAACCCATTATTATTAAATATTCACAAAATGTATACAAAATGTAAGTACAAAGGTTGACAACACCAAGTGTAGCCATATGGACGAATACATTTTGTATTATTTAATGTCATTTTTCGTTTCACGAAGTTTTCATAGAGCTCATAATACGTATTTTGCTGCAGACGACACCGAAGGTAATTTATAATAAGGCAAAATGTGAGTATACATTTTAGTTAGTTAGTCTTGCTCTAGTTTAGGACTCACACGCCCCTAGGACTTACAAGTGGGCGTCAAGCCTGTCGGGGAGCCAACGGCAGAAAACATAATGGAGAACCTGGAAAGAGTGGTCGGCCCTTAGTCAGGCAGGAGCGTGAGGAAGTGGGTGATATTAAATGCAAGCAAAATGGATGATATAAAAGCTGATGATGGAGTAATTGGTGAAATGAGTGGCGGGGGAAACCTGAGGATCCGGAAAATACCCGCCTAGACGCCGCTTCGTCCACCACAAAATCTAACATGTGGGCGTTTGGGATCAAATTTGGTCCACCTAGGTGAGAGGTGAGCGGTCCAACCACTCGGTCACGGCGCCTCTTCCCCCATAACATGCAAAATTAAAAGAGAGACTAAATTTAGAAGAACAGAAGTGTTAATGTTTTTGGTTTATCTTACGAGGTGGTGTCACGATGACTCGCACGACTCGCATTCAAAAGGTCCCGAATTCGATTCCCAGTGACGGTCTACTCAGACACTTTGTTGTTTTTTTTTTCCTAAGGTTTCCTTGGGACATCAGGTGAATGCTTGAGTAATTTCTCTTATTCATTAAATCGTGTTCAAATCGTTCAAATGAACAATTCATGTATCCTTCACCAGTTTGGTGTGTTTCAGGGTCACAAATATGGGTGATTGTGGTTTGGTGGAGTGTAGCAGAGAAAAAGGATGCTCTCTGTGGATCTTTCTCTGTCCTTCGCTTTCGGCCGGTTGCTGGACACTAGGTGATGGGAGAGTCCCCGGTCTGCCTGTCTGCACCGGTCGTTTCAATCTGGTAAATGTAGGAACCCTGTTATTGCTGTGCCGTCACTTTTATTCCAGGCTTCTGGTGTTTCCTTCAGCCCATCCCTCCCACCCTCCCAAGGACGCCCCTTTGAGGGGCAATTTCACGCAGGTGATCATTGTCAAGGTCTCTCCGAAATCGCTATATACTGTGCCATTCCTTTAACTATGTTTAACTCCTGTTTAATACTTTTCATTAAAATCAAATTAAATAGTGAAAAATATAAAAATACTTATATAATTAGGAATTAATTTTAAAGTTTTAACATTCATTGAGATGGGTTTTAAACATACAGATATCAAGCTTACGCAGGAAATATGAGTACATTTAAATATCGTTTTAACGAACACCAATTTAATGAACTGCTTATCGAGAAAAACGAAGATAATATCCTTTTTTATATTTCCATAAACGTTTAAGTTAAATTATTTGACTTGTACGAACATCAGTAAAACGAAAAACTCAGTTGTGATCCTCATTTGCTCCTAACTTGAATGTCCTATAATTTTTTTTTAATTTCTCTACCTGTTTTAAGCACTATTTACAAACATTTTTAAAATAAACTTCAATTTTGTAATCAAGTTTCTTGTTCTAGGTATATTCAGTTATATCCCTGATTCCATTCTGTTGCATAGGAACTTAAATGTATTCAACCCCGAGTGAGATATTAGATTAAAACTAGATATACTAGCCTACTACATTTAAAACAATGCTATTGTAGCACTTTTAAGCTAATACTTTTAATAATCAATTTAAGAAATTAATTCAAAAGTCATTTGATGTATTAAGGTTACAAGCATTTCAAAAGTAGTGCGGAAACAAAACTTATATATTAAGGGACATTTATTAAGCTAATAATCAAAGCCTGTGCCTCTGCATTAGAGACTGAATTTGTGTTGAAATATATTTTTAACAGCTTGTTTACGTACATATGTGAAAGACGTGATTTGAAAGCAAGACTATAAAAAATAGGAGAGGACGGGTTTTGAGGGGAAGATCTAAAGAAATTACGTACCAAAGGGAGGCTACACGGGAGGAGGGAGTAGTACCTTAACGTAGGCTACAACAGCTTGCTGCTTTCCCGCGGTCTCGGCTTCGCACTCCACAATCTTCTCCACACCGTGTCTCTCGCAGCAGAATAGCGCCTCGTAGAACTGTACACAAACACACAAGTGAGTGGTTGAGATTATATGCTAGAGGGTGCATAAGGACCTGCATTCGACGCTCACATTACCTTCTACCTAAGGAAAAATTGTTACAAAAATCAAAATCTTAGTGCTACATTCTTATGACCTCTACATATTACAAAAGCTTGTTCTTCTATCCAATTGATGCTAATCGAAATAAACATTATACACTGAGCATCAAAACACTTACGGACACTTTAATATTTTTTAATTCTTTTCAAATTGCTCGTAATGTTTTGTTAAACCATAAGTTATAAAACTTGAGTTTACCTTGTCTGGAAAATACTACTACATTCATTGGGGTCATTCTTATAATAACATCAGTTATTGTCATTTTATTGTTGTATCCTACATTCTCTATCCCTTGTCTTTATCTAATGTTACGTAATTTATACTGTTACGTATATTAAGCTGAATAAACAATTGTAACAAATTCTTAGGATTCTCAAGTTTATCGTGACGCCATCACGGCATTAATTATGATACCGGAGGACGTCGCAAAGGCCGTAGCTTTAAATGAAGATGATCGTGGTGTCCGTTACATTTCTGATGTGTTGGCATTGCTCGTGGCACTATTAGCTATGTTATCAGAAGATACCACGAGACAGGAGAATACAAGAGGCGGCCTGGATCAGATCGTCGATGGCCTCAAGCGGACGAGATGGCTGATTTGGCGTCCTCAGAACTTTACGAAATCGCTAGTTACCTGCATTAATTGCTGTTCGTCGCCTAGTAATAGTTCGAGATGTAATAGTGTCTGCTAGTTGAGACCATTAGTTGGCTTCTATATAATAACTCTATTCATCTTATTAATTGTTTAACAGTTTCTATTTAAAGAGTACTAATACTCGATTATTTCATGTATTTAAGAGCGTAGAAATCAGATTTTAGCAAGGGAAGCTGAGAGTTGTTTACTCCAAACTTAGAAAGTGGAGTGAGAAGTTTTCCTTGTTAGCAGATGCTCTTTTATCCGAGCACGTACGAGCGACCTGTGATGGTAAAGACCCTTTTAGTTTAGAGAAGAGTATTTTCCATTGTGTAACACTCGTCACGTGGGTGTTATGTTGTATCCTGGGAAGAAAATGATGTGTTTTGGGTAATATCGACTCCAGTTTCGCGGCCTTTCAGACCAATCAGAAAGAAGCCGTCATGACAGTAATTTTGCTATATAAGGAGAAGATTACCGCACACTGGGCTGTCTGTTAGTTACATCGAGACTGTCTCTTAGTTATGCTGCTGTCACATAGTTACGTCAGGGCTGTCACATAGTTACATCGGCATTCAAGTTAAACAATGCAACTCTCAGAAATAATTAGTTATCGGCGCCCTCAGTAGTGGATAGATAAAGTCGGTGACGCCCATCTAGACTTAACTATATGAAGCTAACTTAAAGAAAAAGGGTTAGCAGTAAAACACGTGTATCTCGTCGATAAAGAAAGCTCCTATTAAATAATTGACTTAGGAGATTGTAAAGTAAAGTGCTTATCTCGTGTCTTCTAGTGACAATAAATTAAAGGAAAAGTAACGTGTGTCTAAGTAATGTCATAAGATCACTCCCTAAACTACCCTCATTGCTTCCACCCCGAGTGAGTAAAGCCTTCACGCAGGCTGAGTTTAGCTGAGGCACCTCAACAGTATTGGATCTGCACAACACAAGGTAAGTAGATCTACTCGTCTGGTATTGGAGTGAATCTTGAAGCACCGCCAACGTCATCTCACATCTGAGCACGGGGCCAATAATACACCCACATACTTGGCTCTGTAACGTGGTGTACATTATACCGCTGCATACTTGGTGCCCCGAACGTGGTGCATACTACGGCCACACATTATACCGCTGCATAGTATAGTAAGAAGAAGGCTCAGGGAACCTGGATTGCTATCAAGAAAGTCTTCCGGTACCAAAATTTCTTCC
This sequence comes from Hymenopus coronatus, assembly GCA_030762935.1. Lineage (NCBI taxonomy): Eukaryota > Metazoa > Arthropoda > Insecta > Mantodea > Hymenopodidae > Hymenopus > Hymenopus coronatus. Next base: position 85,769,274 of record CM060895.1, read on the forward strand.
ACAGCATAGAGTTGAACAACTAGACTTTGCACGTCAAAACATCAATTGGACAATGGAAGACTAGAAGCATGTCTTGTTTACAATTGAGTCCCGTTTTACTCTGTATTCTTCTGATGGTCGACTACGGGTATGGAGAAGATGAGGGGAGCACGACACGGAAATTGTATTACAACCAATAGTGTCCTTCGGTGGAGGTTCGATTATGGTCTGGGCTGTAGTTTCTGTCGCAAACCACACGGAGTTCCATTGTATGCGCAACGGTTCCATTGTTGGTGAACATTTCATTCTAATGCATAGTAATGCCAAGGCACACATCGCACATAAAGTTTCCATTACACTTAGTCAGTTAGGCATGAATGTTATGGAATGGTTAGCACGTAGTCCCGATCTCAGTCATATTAAATATTTTTGGGACATTCTCATGAGAAGGGTTCGCCAAAGAAGAACTGTTCCAGAAACCGTAAATGAACTTCAATCTACTCTGGAAGAAGAATGGGAAAATATCCCTCAAGAAAATATTGTAAGAATGGTCAGGAGCATGCCACGTCGCCTAGAGGATGTCGTTATAGCTAGGGGGAAGCCACAAAACTAAAATAAAATGTTTATCAAAATACAGAACGCTTGTTTGCTGTAAATTATCCAAAAGAGTTTATTTGGTTCCATTGTTGTAAATTCTTAATAAATCCAGTTTTTTCTGTTGATTTAATTTTTCGTTCACAACTGTAAGTTATACTCAGCTGTAAAGCTTTTCCGTTCATTTATGCCCAGACTTAAGACTTAAATCAAATTGTACCGTTTGTTTTTTGTTTTTTTTAGTAATATAACGAGAGCTCCAACTTATGTTGATAAATTTCTCTAGAGAAAAGTTATAGCTGGAGTTATACTTAATAAGACTATTTCCTGAATAAAATAACAATGATTAGCCTATATGGACACAAAGAATAATATTCCTAAAATCTCATTACAGACCTTTCCCCAAAATGTTTTGGAATCTCCGCCACTATGTACGGGAATATCACTGCATATTTATTCTATTACTACCCAAGTTCAGAGAGAAAACAAATGCACGTGATTGCAATAGATTTAGAAAAACAGCTGCACGTGGCCGTGATAAAAAAAAAACGATTAAAATATAGAGATGAGTTCCGATTGGTTGGTTTTACGCGCCAACGTTCTGGATTGGCCACTTCCTACGATCACGTGTAATGAACGAAATAACCATAGGTAATGCACGAGTGTTTTCATCTTGTTGATAATTCACGACCGGAGCGAAGAGACGGGAGTGAATAGCCCTAAGCGATGAAAACACAGTTATATTTGATAAGACAATTCAGCGAAATGGATTATTAATAATTTGTAATATATAGGGAGATTTTATTAGGTTATGATAGTAATACATTAGTTCTTACACGCTAGATTACGCGTTCGACCATGTTTATTTACCGAATGTTGTTTCACGTACTACGTACAGTGTATAGAGAAGGAATTGTATTACACCCCAAAATTTGATAGCGAGATTTCATTTGAAATAAATATTTGAGATCCCCTCAATCCCAAAAAAGCTATTTTAGAAAAATGTCAGTGGGTGTGTCTATCAGTGTGTGTGAGGGGGGAGTGTGGGTGTGTTAGTGCAGCGTAGCTCAAAAACGATAAGTCCGTTAAATAACAAACTTGGTTTTAAAGTTCAGTGTCTTCCAAGAATACGACACGAAGAGTTTCAAGAAAATTGCCCCACCCCCACTACCCTTTACATGGACAAATTTTCGAAAATGTTGATTTTCTTAAAAATAGCTCTAACAATTTTGATTAAGTATCGTATTTATAGATATTTACATGACAAGTATACTGTGTATCTTGAGTCCATTACACCACCGAATAGCCTCTGAAGACGTCTTTATTCTGGATGACTTTTATGGAATTTTGCATAACTGGTAAATCATGAGCGTAGACAAAAGCTTACTTAACAAAAAACGTAATTCTCGTTAAAACGCACACTTTATGTTATACCTTTTTTCCGCGGAGTTAACCATTTTTAAGATATTCCTCGTTATTGGTTTCAGTTTTAAAAGACATACTTTTCTTATATGGGAACTTGTCAACTCTTGGTCACGCAAAGAAATGAATTTCAATCCCATTTCAATCGCATTCTAAAACGCTTAACTGTCTGTTTAGGCTAGTATATTCCCTTATTTCCCTTCTAATTACAAGGAGATCATTAATAAAGACAATATGTGCTAACGTTTATCTCCTTAGCATGACAAAGATAGAAGAATAAATTTTCTAGCAATAACGTGTTAAGAGAAGTAGATAAAGTCATGTGAATGGAACACATCATAATTTTTTTGTTTTCTTTCTTCACTACTTCCTGAATTATCATATGGCCGACGGTGTCTACATTTCATATACGAATATCGATAGCAACAATATAATTAGGGACAAATTATTTTATTTCAGCTTTTAATAAGTAATACATGAAATGGAAACAAACTTTATTTTATCTGAGGTTGTTGCACTCATCTTATACATAAGAAATACAAATAATAATTATTTTCACTCCTTTTTTGAACTAAATACATTATGAACTGGATAAAACTTTAAATAAACATTGTAACTGAATTAATTTAAAATATAATTGTGTAACTGACAGTTATTAAACGTGAAGGTTGGCTTCCTAGATTGTCACCTTGTCACTAATAACCATGACATACGAACGTCAGATTTCAAAGAAATGAACATTAGCTCCGAAAAGATTTTTCGACAATATCGCTCCAGTCAGATGACCAAGATTGGTTGAAAATGCTTGATCTTAGCCATTCCATTAGTCCTTAAATAGTGGAGCTAAATTGTCAGAAATAGTCTTTATACTTAGTTCATTACCTGTAGAAGATATTCAAATCTTCTAACAGCTGGTCCCTATACCCTCTTTACATGACCAGGAGTAAAACAAATGAAAAACGAATCACGAATTTCCGTTTGAAAAAATGTTAATATTTAGAAAATCTATGCCAATGAACATGAATATCTCGGAAGGGGATTACTCTACACAAAAAAAAAAAAAAAAAAAAAAAAAAATCATCTGCCATAAATGGGTACCTTAACGAGATCTACAATTTTTGTGTAGTAACTTTTTCTCTGTCTGTTATGGTTACGGGTATACAAAAGTCATCCGGAATGAAGAGGTATTCAGAGCCTATTCCTAGAAAAAATGGAGGCATATCTTTCATTTGTCATAAAATATCTAAAACATAAAACATAATAAAAATTGGAGGATATTTTTAATAAGATTATTCTGCTTCATACTAATCTAGATAAATATTAGCAGAAACGGTCTTATTACTTAATATCTTATAATTAGAAGGGAAATAAAGAAATACACTAGACCAAGCTGCCAATCTAATGTTCTAAAATATGGTTGCTACGGCGTTGAAATCCGTTTCTTTGCAAGACCAAAAATTGACAAAATATGGGAAGATTTTAAGTATTTTAAAACAGAAACCAATAACAAGGAATATCTTGAAAATGTTCAACTCTATGAAAAATGTGTAATGAATTATATTTTGGTCGTCTCCTTAGCGCGGTGGTAGCGCAGCTGCCTACCAAGCGGGAGACCTGGGTTCGATCCCCAGTACCGGCGAGAGGATTTTTCCCCCGCTGGGAGACCTGGACCGGGGTGCACTCAGCCTCGTGAGGTCCCTGGGGGGCCAATTGAGGAGCTACTTGATGGAGAAGTAGCGGCTCCAGGCCGTGAGGACCGCATTAACCGGCCGGGAGGGGCTCGAGGCGCTGGCCACGTCTCACCCTCCAATACTGCATCCTATCCATGACGTCTGTAGTGGACCGAGATGGGGGACGCAGCGGCCGGGCGGTAGGCCAAGGCTCCCCGTGAGCTGTCGTGGCATGGAGTTATGTTATGATATATATTTTGCTTTAGCGAGATTTACATCTTTTGAGTAGTAAGTTTTTGTCTATCTCTTATGATTTAACAGTTATGCAAAATTCAGAAAAAGTCATCCATAATAAAGAGGACGTCAGAGGGTATTCAAGAAATACATTTTATTTGCCATGAAAGTATCTTAAATATAAGTGAGTATAATCAAACTCGTAACAGCCATTTTTGAGAAAACCAAAATGTTCGAATTTTTATTTGCATGTGAAGGGTAGTTGGGATGAGGGGATTTTCTTAAAAATCTTTGCGTTTTAACCCTAGGAGATAGTAAATTTAAATATCAAGGTTAGTATTTACCGGGCATTTCGTTTTTGAGCTATGCAGTTCACAGACATCGGACATTTTTCTAAAAATCTGACGTGTCTCATTCCTATGACTTTCTCTGCATAACTGTAGCACATTACTGTTAAAAACATATTCTTCTATATACTATATGAAACCGGGATAAATATTAGCAAAAAGGTTCTTAATTACTTCCTTGCAAGTAAAAGGGAAATAAGGGAATACACTGGGTTAAAGTGACTTGGCATGTGATTGAAATCCATTTCTATGTATGGCCTGGAGTTGACAAGTTCCCGTATGAGAAATGTTTGAAATATTTTAAAGGAATATCTTGAAAATGGTGAACTCCGCGAAAAAATGTAAATGGCATAAAGTGTGTGATTTAACGAGCTCTATATTTTTGTTCAGTAAGTTTTGTATATCTCATACGCTTTACCAGTTATGAAAAATTCAGAAAAATGACTTCAGAATAAAGAGGTCTTTAGAGGCTATTCCGAGAAAATTCAAAATATAGATATATGTAATACTGAGACCCATTTTTGTGAAAAGCAAAAATTTTGGATTTCTTTTTTTTTATGTAAAGGGTAGTTGGAGGTGAGGGGATTTTCTTGAAAATCTTCGTGTCACATTTGACGGTTAGTAATTAAAGGAAGTTTGGTTTTGAGCTATGCTGCCCACAAACACTACAGTCATTTTTATGAAAATGCAATTTTTCATGGATTATTGGTATTTCCGGCGAAATCTCGGTATCGAATATTTAGGTGCAATACAGTACCTTCTCTACACACTATGTATGTGGTATATGTAGAGAAAGTAAAAAGAACGAGTCACACAACATAAACAAATCACAACCAGGAAAAAATGGATTCAAAAACAGGACTGCCTACTACACTGTCCTGAGACTCACCCTCAAAATGACTAATGTTAGTCCGCTACCTTTGCAACAGAAAGGTCTCCTAATGGATATAACTTTTGTTGATGCGGCCGTGAGGTTGAAATTCTTGGCCACGTTTTAGGAGCCCGTCCTAATACCGAGACTCTTCATAATTTCATGGCGAAACGCCTGAGGAGACAAAACTTATGCGTACACGAAGAAAAATATGGAATTTCCAAGGAGAGTTCCTGACGGAAAAACGACATGGTTACCATACCATCCTATTCTTCGGCAGCTATGTTATTGACCTTACGTGGAAAGCTGAAGTACATAAACTACAAACAGTTGAGGTGCACCAAAAAAAGCGCAAGATTCCCAGAAAACTTAAGAAAACCATTTCATTCTTTAAATAAATATCTTTAATATACGACATTATAATATAAATCTTTAAAGCCACTTTTAGAAAATGAACATCTTCATGTCGCATTTTTGAATGATACTGAACGTAAATACCAAGTTTGCTATTTAACGAACCTTTCGTGTTTGAGCTATGCTGCCTATAGGCGCGCACACACACACACACACACACACACACACACACACACATTAACTGAGTCACAAAAACACAGACATTTTTCAAAGAGTGCTTTTCTTGGACTCAGAGTGTCTCAAAACATAAATTTCCGGTGAAATCTTGGTATTAAATTTTCGGGTGCCATACAATACCTCACTATAAACTATATAAATAGTACGTGTAGAGAAAGTAAAAATAATGTTCTACCAAAGAAGAATCCATAATTCTTCTCACTGCATACTTCATTGCTAATTTTTACTTTCTCTGCACGTACTATGTACAAATAGCGTGTTATTTATGGACGCTCTTTAACTGTTGTGGTTCTCAGCGTCCCATTCTATACTAGGCGTGAAAGACCGCTTAATTTTGCTCAGAGGCCACTCTATCAGGCTCTATCTTTTACGTGCCATAAATCTACAACACGGGACCAACGGCTTTACTTCCCTTCCAAAGGAAGCCATGCTATGGATTTTTACGCCCGAAAAAAATCCATCGTCCTCCGCCGGGTTTGAACGTAGAGAAAGTATTGTATTCTACCCAAAAATTCGATGTCGAGATTTCACTGGAAATGTAAGTTTTGGGGTCACCTGAATCTTAAAAAGGTGCATCGGTGTGTGTGTGTGTGTGTGTGTGTGTGTGTGTGTGTGTGTGTGTGGACAGCTTGGCTCAAAAACTAATGGACTGTACAAAACTTGGTGTTTATGCTTGATATCTTCCAAGGATGCGACATGACGGTTTGCAAGAAACCTCATGCAACAAATTTCGAACATTTTGTTTTTCTCAAAATTGGCTCTATTTATTTTGATAAAAACACCGTATATGTAAATACCTATTTACATCACAAATAAAGGTATAGCTTGAATTTGATGGGAATAGCTACTTAAGGCCTGCTCATTCTGGATGAATTTTGTGTAACTGTTAAACCGTAAGAAATAGACAAAACTTACTCCACAAAAATATAGATCTCAATACAGACAGTTTATGTGATATACATAAATGTTGAGTGTTTCAGATATATTACTTGTTATTGGTTTTATCTTTAGACTATACATCTTCTCAAACGGGATTAGGTTTCCTTTTATCTCTGTTTTGTTTTTCTGGAAATGCGAAGTGAACCAAACTTCAATTGTTCGGATATCGACCGGATTTTAAAGGATTTGACTATCGCTTTAGCCTAGTGTATTCCCTCATTTCCTTTCTGCTTAGAAGGACGCAAGTAATAAGAACATTTCCGCTGGTGCTTATCTCTATTAGTATGATATAGATAAACGAATAATCTTTTGTAAGAATAGCTTTTTGCAGAACAGACAGAGAAATTCATATGAACGGAACACATTTACTCTCCCTACCACTCAGGTACCAAGTAATTAGATGAGAAGTTCCCTACCGAAAATTAAATATAAGTGCATGTTTTGAAGTCGCCAGTATAAATAGAAAATGCAACTTTAGAAAAGGTTCTCTCTCTTTTCTTGTGTGTGTCTTTGGACAGCATAACTCAAAAGTCTATTAAATACCAAAGTTGGTACTTAAGTTCGGGTCTTCCTAGGATGTGACAGAAGATTTTTTAGGCAAGTCCGATAGGCATTTTCTTTTTAATTTTAAATTTCTTAAAAAATGTCTCTAAAGATTTTTTTTAAAATAGGTACCATAGGCACAAGATCAGATTCTGACCTCTAGGCATCCGCTTGTAAGTCCAAGGGGATTGCTAGTCTTAAATATGGGAAGGGTAAGCCGACTACGAAAAATGTATAAAATATTTTCATAGCAAATGAATAGTTCATCCTGAATTTTCTGGAATTAGTATCTGAAGACCTCTTCATTCTGGATCACTTTTGTATAAGAGATAGAAAAATATATATCTAAAAGTTTATGTCATAAACAATATTTTATATAGGTATATATACTTATATATTTGTAGAGTTAACTCTTTTTCATAATATTTTTGTTCTTGGCATCAATTTTAAAGAAATTAAACCTTTCTCAAACTGAAAATCGTCTATCGTTTCATATCTCTTTGGTTTTACTCCTGGTCATGCAAAGAAAACCTAATTTTAATAGTTTCTCATATTCTTTATATTTACAAGAAAGCAACTATTAAGGAATTTTTCTTAATGTTTATCTCGATTAGCATGATGTGGATAAATGATTAATATTTTGTAACAATAATTTGTAGAGAAACTCTTGTGAATGGAATATATTATATTTTTTCTATGCCCTATTACTTTTTATCTGCATTCTTTGTTAAGTGTTGGTAATTATGCCAATCTCAAAACTGGGAAAGCATAAATTTCTTTCAAAATAAACGCTTCAGAAGTATATTTTTTGTTTATTTGTCAAAATGATAAAATTATAATGCCCAAATAGATTCTGCAGCTCTCTTCAGATGTTGCTAAAATTATGTTCTCACTCACAAATAGAATGGCGTTCAATAAGTCGTTAGAAGAAGATAGAATGATATTTGGTAGATTTTTTCAACATAATCTCCTTTTAGCGCGATACCTTTTCCCAGCGTTTCTCCAACTGTTTTAAACATTCCAAAACGTAGGATTTAGGAAGATCCTCAAATAAGACTTCTGTTTGGGAGATGACTTCTTCGTTAGACGTGAATCGTTTTTCGCCGAGCCACTTTTTTAGGTTTGGAAATAAAAAAAAAAGTCACCGAGGGCCAAATTTGCTGAATACGGTGGATGTTATAGTAATTCAAACCTTAATTCTACAATTTTCGCCATCGAACAGCGCATGTGTGCATTCTCCTTATGGATGATATTTTTTTCTTTGCCAGACGAGGGCGTTTTTTCTTGATTTCTCTGTACAACTGATTCTATAACGATGTATAATATTCTCCATTTACCATTCTTCCGTTCTGCAAGTAATCAATGTAGATGAAACCGCGTGCACCCCAAAAAACCGAGGCAAATACCTCGTCTGCAAATTTCACTAACTTTGCCTGCTTTGGAGCCTTTAAAACCCACTGCTTCGACTATATTTTTGTCTTTGGAGTGTAGTAGTGTATCTATATTTTATCCACGGTTATGAATCGATGCAGAAACTCGCCAGGATGCGAAGGAAAAGTGGCAAACCAACTTCCGAACCGATAATGCTTATTCTCCATTGAGAGATAACGCGACACCCTCCTATCGAGACCTTTGTCAGACCTAATATTTTGTGCAACTTTGAGAACACTGTACCTTATGGTTTGCCTGTAGCCTCTACTATTTCGCGAAGATTGATTCATCGATCACTCAAAACCATATCCTGGATTTTGTCAGTCATTTCTATTGGACGTACAAATGATTCATCACGTTTAAATGCATTTATCCAATTGCAAATAGCTGCAAATGCACGATTAGATATGCTAAGAACTTCATCCAACTCGACTTTTTTCTCTTTGGATGTTAAGTCTTTTAAATAGAAGAAACTCATTTTTGTCCATATTTCTAAAGAAGCACAAGATTGTTGATGAAAATGCCTAAGGCAACTAAACCTGTGATGGATATAGCTGAAACTTAACTGAAATCAGTAAAACACGACTGTAATAAAATACAAGTTTTTTCGATGCTGCAAGTGTAAATTCCTGGATTTTCTAAAGGCTTATTGAATTCCCCTCGTAGTATAGCTTCAAACATATAATTTGGTGGAATACAAATGCTTCCATTAATTCAAAACATCCATTTTATGATCAAATCTTCCATATACGTGCTTTCTTGATGAAAGAATAATAGTAATATAAATAAACGTTCTCTATACGAAAGTATTTTTCAATATGATCATCATTTTTCTTCACGAGATTTCTGCCTCCTCCACTTACTTGGCATTCATGATCTATCCGACTGCAGCTGTTACTTGCTCCGTGCTATTTCGACTACTATTTGGGGTGCACCATCTTCTGCAGCTGACTCCAAGCAAGGTAATCCATAAGAAATAAATCAGGCCCGCAGGGTGGCAATACCTTTCCTGGTATAAAGCAAGGGCAGTTAACTCGGAAGTAGGCGTAAATAAAATATGTCCCATTCCGCTTAAGGCTTAGCAATACAACAAAATGTGTCTGAGCTAAAGAATAAGTGCCATAATTTACATTTTCGTTCCAGCAGTTTAAGGAATATTTTAGAGAGTCAAAATAAACAGTGGCATAAGTCAGACCTTTACGTTCTAACACAAGTGGATAATCTATTACTTTCTCTACATGTGCCATGTACATAGTATAGAGAATTTTATCGCGCCCAAAAATTCGATACCGAAATTTCACTGGAAATATATGTTTTGGGACTCCCTGAAACCAGAAAAACTACATTTTAGAAAAATGTCGTGTGTGTGTGTGACAGAGCAGTAAAAGTCACCCTCTGTCACTGACTTCGTATACCGAAGGTCGCGGGATCAAACCCGGCGGAGTAGATGGATTTTTTCGAGTGTAAAAAATCCTTAGCATGGCTTCCTTTGGAAGGGGAGTAAAGCCTTTGGTCCCATGTCATAGATTTATGGCACGTAAAAGAACCTCATGCCCCATAGAGAGGCCTCTGAGAAAAATTAAATTATCTTTCACACCCAGTATAGAACCATGGCAGTTGAAGAGCGTCCATAAATAACACATAATTCCTTTTTTTTTTTTTAGTGAGCAGTAAAGCTCAAAAATGAAAAGTCCGTTAAATACCAAACTTGATATTTAAGTTCAGTGTCTTCCGGGCATACGACATGAAGATTTTCAAGAAAATTCCTCTACCCCCAACTATTCTTTACACATAAAACTGTTCAAAAACTTTGATTTTCTGAAAAATAGCAGTAACAATTTTTAATTGAAATATTGTATATTAAAGATATTTACATGACAAATAAATGTATATATTTAGTTTTCTGAGAATATTCTCCGAAGACCTCTTTATTCGGGCTGAATTTTGAAAAATTTGTATAACTAGTAAACCGTAAGAGATAGAAAAAAAACTTACTTAACAAAAAATGTAGAGCTCGCAAGAATTGGGTACATTTTTTTCGTAGAGTTGACTGTTTTCGATATATTTCAGTTTTAAAATGCTTAAAACTTTTCTCATAGGGAACTTTTCAATTCCAGGCCATGCAAAGAAACGGATTTAAGTCCCATAGCAAATATATTTTAAAACATTTCATTTTCAGTTTAGTTTAGGCTCCCCTTATTTCCATCTACTCACAAGGAGGCAAGTAATAATACAGAGATGTAGAGAAGGTCCTGAAAATGGAACATATCAGATTTTTTATGCTATGAGGATTTGAAAGCTAGTTCTCAGTTCAAACTTCAATCACATAGGAACAAGGTTTTAAAACAGACAAACTACAGTACAGACACAAAGATTTTCAAGAAAATCCCCCCACCACAACTACCCTTTACATGGAACAATTTTCGAAAGTTTAATTTTATAAAAAGTCACCCCAACTTTTTAAATTAAAATATCGTGTACTAAAGATATTTACCCGGCAAATAAAATGTATATTTCGAATTTTATGGGAATAGCCTCTGAAGACTACTTTATTCTGGATGAATTTTACGGAATTTTGCATAACTGGTAAACCGTAAGAGATGGACACAAGCTAAATTAACAGAAAATGTATAACTCGTTACAACACATAATTTATGTTATATAATTTTTTCGTAGAGTTGGTCGTTGTTAGATATTCCTTGTTATTGGTTTCCGCTTTAAAATACTTATACTTTTATACCGGAAGCAGCCACCAGTATATTAGACAACGACCGTGAAAGCCTCTGAATTTATTTACATACTTATACTTTTCTCATGTTCATACAAATAAAGGAACTTCAGTCACATAGCAACCACCTTTTGACTATCACTTTAACCTATGGTACTCCCTTATTTCCCTTCTACCTAAGAGGATGCAAGTAGTAAGAATACTTCTGCTAATTGCATGAAGTAAATAGAAGCATACCTTATTAACAATAATTTGATGCAGAGATGTAGAGCAAATCCTGTGAATCGAACATATCAGATTTTTTTAATCTTATCAAACAAAGATAACCTAAATTTCAATTGTTTTAGTTAGCGACTGGTTTTTAAAAGTTTTGACCGCACTTTAGTGTAGTGAAATTCTTTATTTCCCTTCCACTTATCAACAAGCAGGTAATAAGACCAATTCTGGTAACGTTTATCTTGATTAGCATGATGTAGATAAAAGAATCGCTTTTGTAAGAAGAGTTAGTGGAACAGCAAGAGAAAGTCACGAGAATTGAGCATCTCACAGTTTTAGTTCATGTAACTCTTTTAAAGTACTTCAACTGCTTCTTAGTAGAGATAGTATTCTATGTTCCACACAGAAATTATATGGTGTCGAGATTCCTTCGAACACATATATTTTGAGGTCCACTGAATAGAAATTAACACGTTTTTAGGAAAAGGTGTGTGAACAGCAATTCAAGGCGGAAACACTTATAAATGCTATACTTGGTTTTTAGGTGTTTTATCCTCAGTGTAGGTTATGGAAGAAAATCTTCCTCTACCAGTTCGACATGGACAATTTGCGAAATGTTAATTTTATTAAAAAAAGAAACAACTTCGGTTAAAATATCAATGTTTAAGATATTTGTAAGCAAATGCTTAACTTGAATTATTTGATAATATTTTGTGAAGTTCTCTTCGTTTGTAACACTTTTTCATAATGTTAGCTGTTACGTGGTAAGAGGTTATAAAAAATGAGCTGAAGAAACATTGTTCACTTCATAACACACCATTTATTTCAAATACATTTACCGTTCGTTTCATCCGTTTCTGAGTTGCTTGCATGTTTCAATACTTTGGATTTTTGCTAAGTAGAGTCGCTATTTAATTGTTTTTCGCGATATTATTTAAAGAGTATGAAACATTAAGGTCAGTATATAGTAATTTCTTTTTAAAGCTTCTGACTATCGTTTCAATTTCCTTTATCTCTCTTGAACCGTTAACAAAACATATAATGGAACTTTTACTAACGTTTAACGTGAGATAGATTTAAAAAATAAACACTCGAAAGAATAGGAACTATTGTGAAGGGCATATAAATAGCCTGTGTTAAATTCAGATGACTTTTTCTATCAATTTGCAACAAAATAGTCTTAGAAAATCTTATTTTTATATTTACTTCATGCTAATGAAAATAAACATTAGCATAATATATTTTATTAGACATTTTCTTATGGATTCAAGAGCAAAAAGGGAATACATTAGGTTATGAACTTGTCACTGTGTGATGACTTGAAATTCCATTTTATTTCCATGACCAGGATAAAAACTAAAACAAATAGCGACTTTCTATTTCAGAAAAGTAATGAGAAATTTAAAATAGAGACACGGAATATATTTGACACATGCTATGTGTTTTAAGAAGTTCTAAAAATTTTAATGTAGCAAGATTTTGTCTCTCCCCCTCCCCTTCTCTCTCTCCCTCCCCCCTCTCTCCCTCCCCTTCTCTCTCTCCCTCCCCTTCTCTCTCCCTCTCCCCCTCTCCCCTATCTCTCCCTCTCCCCCTCCCCCTCTCTCCCTCCCCCTCTCTCTCCCTCCCCCTCTCTCTCCCTCTCCCCCTATCTCTCCCTCCTCCTCTCTCCCTCCTCCTCTCTTCCTCCCTCTCTCTCTCCACCTCTCTGTCTCTTACGGCTTACAGCCATGTAAATATCATCCAGGATGAAGAGGGTTTCAGAGTGCCAGAAAAATCAAGATACTATTTTATTTGTCATGTAGGTATAATTAATTACTCGCACTTAAATCAAACAGCTTGAGCCATTTTTGAAAACATCAAACACTTCAAGAACCTTCTATGTGAAGGGTAGCTTGGGGGTCGAACTATCATGAAAATATTGGTGTTCCATCTTTGAAACATACTGAACTTAAATGCCAAGTTTAGTATTTAACCGACTCTTCCTTTTTGAGTTATGTTGATTAAAGACACAGTGAACTGTTTTCTATTTTGTTTTTTACTTTCTCTACCATGCATATACAATGTAAATATTAGATAAAGAAGGTCTATATTCAACCCAAAATGCAATGTCGAGGTTTCACAATAAATACGCGTTTTGAAGTTTTTACATAAAAAACATTTTTAGAAAATTGTACGCTTATGTGACTGGGAGCCCATGATGTGTGTATGTGTGTGTCTGTGATAAAATTAACTCTAAAATGAAAATTCGGTTAAATACCATACATATTAACACATATTTTCCAAGAATGAAAAATTAAGATTTTCAAGAAAATGTTCCCATCCCAAACTACCTTAAATGGAAAATTCTTCGAAAATTTTGTTTTCATCAGAAATTCTGTAACGATATGTAATACTTATGATATTTTTATTCTTAATGGAATAATTTTCTGTGAATATCCTCTGAATTCTGTTCATTCCGTCTTATTTTGGCATAACTGGTAAACCATATGTTAGAAAATCTTAGTGCACACAAATATGTAATTCTCTTAAAACATACCATTTATGTGAAATAATTTTATTGTGTTGTTTATCGTTATTCTTAGTTATTATTTTAAGTTTTAAAATACTTTACATTTCTCAAATGCAAAAACAGTTATTCATTTCTTTCCTCCTGGTCAAACAAAGAGAACGGAAGGCCAATGCATCACATAATGACCAGGTCTTGAAGTATTTTACTACCACTTTGGTTTAGCTTATCTATAGGAACTATATGATACAGAATTTATGAATATATTTATATATTTATACATGAAGCAAAAGAAATATAAACTTTAGTAGCAACCGCTCATTTCCAAATAGATATTTTAATCTATTTATAATATACTGTTTTGAATCAGGCATCCTCTAAACATGAATTCCGATAAAATATCAAAGTTTTACTTCTCTACTTACTATATATATTGTAAGTTTCAGAAAGAGCAATTACAAATATTGGGTGGAGAAAAGAAGAAGGTAATATAAAAATCTTATAAATAATAATTATATTTAATCCAATATTAAAGTTATTACAATTGAAACTGAATTGTGATATTGATTATGGGTTTAGGTTGCTCATTTAAACCTTAATCTAAAAGTATTTTTTTATAGTTTATAAAACAGCTGTTGATTATGCGTATATAGAAGTAGATAATTTTATTGATATTAAATTAATTTAGATTTAGTAAAAATTAAGAGGTTTGATAAACTTGTGCCAGCATCCACGGGGGGTGCCAACTATTTCTACGAAGTTTCTTTACTATCTCATATTAATTGAGAAAAATCTTTACAGAATCAGCTAATTTACACATTTTGTTAAACATACAAAATGGAAAGCGATAACCAAGGTCACTTTTCTTACTTGGTGCTTAACCAACTTTTGTTCCATTTCAATTATCAGAAGTTACTCAATGAAAGATGAGGAGAAATTCTGTAACTGTTAATTTAATTGTTTTTTCACACAAGCCGTGTGTAGGACAGGAGTTGAATAGGCAGAATCAGAAAAATGCAACACTTTAGCCGGGATTTGAACCACCAATCTCCCGGTCTCTAGCCGGTTGCTCTACCACTGAGTTGCCATGGTAATATACCGGCACGGCATTAAATTTCTCACCTGACTTGCATATTTTCCAGTAAACCACAAGGTGACCTCAAAATATTTTGAAATGTCATACCCCAATGGCGACCTGCAATGTTATAAGTAGTTTAAGATCCAGGTTTCATAGTATAGCCAAATATTATGGTCAATTGGTATTGCAATAATTGTTTTTTCACAAAAGCAACGTGTAGGACAGAAGTTGGATAGGAATAGTCAAACTGAAAAATGCAACCGCGAGGATTTAAACCACGGGTCTCCCGGTTTCTATCCGTTTGCTGCACCACTAAGTTACAATGGCAACATACCGGCACATGCCTGTGTGAATTAGCGCTAATTTACCATAATATTTAGCTAATTATGGAGCCCGGGACTTAAAGTACCTACGATATGTAAGTCGCCATAGGAGTATGTCAATAATTTACGATCATCTTGTGGACTACCGGGAAGCATACGAGCCGGTTGAGAAATTTAATTACACCCCGGCATGGTTCCATGGTAGCTCAGTGCTACAGCAACCGGCTAAGATATTGAATTTCTCTGTTACTGTTTTAAGGTTCCCAGGATAACTTCACTTATCACAGTGAACGATTAAATAGATGTCAAATTGTCGCCACTTTACAGCTCTGCAGCTCCTGCTTGATGACCTAAAAGCAGCACATCAGAGCGTTATTTTCTTCATGTTCCACCCGTATAGCAGTTCTTCTGTCACGAGCATCTACCTCTACATTCCATTGTTTTCGTATGCGAAGTACCAGGTAAAGGAGAACCGCCGTGTTTTGATATGTGCAGAGAAATCTTCATAAGAACAGTTGCATGATGAATGCTTTAATAAAACAGGCAGTCTGGCGGAAGCATAGAAAAACATCGCAGGCGCTTCGACTTACCATATTCGTGTGTGAACGTTCAGAGAAAAAAAAAAAATTGTTCACATTTGGGATTCTCAAGGACAGAGGAAAGCAAAGGCTGCGCACGTTCCATTTTTATACAAGTGCTTTTAATGAAATGAGCAAGAGTAAAACGGATTTCAATCTAAATTATTTTTCTTACCTCTACTACTTGGTAAATAGTACACAGGTAAAGAAGATTTTTCACTCCATCCAAAAAAAAATCTGACGTGTTCCATTTAAAAGACTTTCTCTACATCGCTGTAACAAATTATTGTTAAAAAGCTTAATTCTCTATCTACTTTATGATAGTCGAGATAAACATTAGCAGATACTGTCTAATTATTTGATTCCTTGGAAGTAGAAGGAAAATAAGGGAATACATCTCTTAAAAGCTGGTTGCCATGTGGATGAAATCCGTTTCCATGCAGGGACAGGAGTTTATAACTTTCCGTGTGAGAAATGAGTAAGTATTTTAAATCTGAATCAAATAACAAGGCTTATCTCAGAAATGGTCAATTCCAAGAAACAGACGTATACGACATAAATTGTGTGTTTTAACGTAATCTACATTTTTGTGTAGTTAGTTTTTGTCTATCTCTTACAGTTTACCAGATACGCAAAATTCAGCAAAATTCATTCAGAATAAAGAGATCTTCAGAGTTAATTTCCAGAAAATTCAAGATATGCATTTTATTTGCAATATAGATATCTAAAATATACTGTGTTTTAATCAAAATTATTAGACCATTTTTGAGAAAATCAAAATGTTCTAATTTCTAAGTTAAATACTTTTACATAATAAATAAAATGTATATCTAGAATTTTCTAGCAATGACCTCTGTATATTCCTTCATTCTATATTGCTTTTGCACAAATAGTAAGTCGTAATAGATACACAATAACTTACTACACACAAAAAGTATATCTCATTAAAACACTCAATTTTTGTGACATACATATCATAGAGTTTTCCCTTGCAACTGATTTCAGTTTTAGAATATTAAATTTTTCTCATACAAAATTTAGATATCAAGATTACACCGAAAATACATTATTAGGATCCCCAGTATAAAATATATATGTTCCATGCAGTCACATAGCAACAAACTTTAAAATATCTTACTATTGCTTTAACCTAGTGTACGCCCTTATTTCCCTTCTACTTACAAAGAGGTAAGTAATAAAACCACATATTTTAATGTGGATTTCAATTAGCATGAAGTTGAGATAACAACAAGCTTTTTAGCAATAATTTGTTTCAGGGATGTACAGAAATTCATGTGAATGAAACACATTGTAATTTTTTTTTAGTGAGAAGACAAGCATAACAAAGTTTAACCTTCTGAATTAAAATTTGTAGCTTCAATAAATACCTCTATTTGCTAAAATATTTATCAACGTAAAATCTCGAAATTACAAATTGTGTATTTTCAAAATTTATCCTTTATCAGGTACAGTGGTATTCATAGTCAAATGACCTTCATATCACTCAATGAAGGCAATTTACTGGATATTTCTTATCTAAAGGAAACAAACAAGGAAACGTTCTCTGGCAGTTTTGGGTTTTTAATTTCTCTAACACGTATAAAGAGAGTAAGGACATTATTTCATTATAATGTTGATATTTCATCAAAAATATATGTATTGGGATTCCCTGAGTAAAAAAATTAGAAGAACGCCCATCTGTGTGTATATATAAACACATAACTCAGAAACGAAAAAATATTAAAATACCTAACTTGATATTTAGGGTGCCACAGGAACATTTTGATAAAATCCCAACACCAAACCATTTTTAATAATAAATTCGCCCATTTTTATGTTTTCTAAAAGGACTCTGATAGCTTGGATTAAAACCAAATGTTTTCAAACATTTTTATGTTAAATAAAATGTATGTTTTTAATTTTATGGGAATAGCTTCTCGAGTCCTTTTTATTGAGGATGATTTTTGCTTTACGAGTGAAACATAAAAAGTAGAAAAAATGCCGATTGTGGCTAAAACGCACAATGCATGTTTTTTGTGTTATGTAATTTTTTCCGAGTCATTCCTTGTTTTTGACTTTAATTTTAGAATTTCATATATTACTTATATAGGATACGCTATTATTTTCTTGTTCCTGGTAGACTAAAGAGAACGGAATTTCAAAAATGCACATAATGACCAGCTCTTAAATAATTTGTCTATCGCTTAAGTCTAGTGTATTTCCTTATTTCTTTATATCTATCTACAAGTAAATATGTAATTAACACATTTCTGCATTCATCTGAATGAACATGAAGTAAATAAAAAGTAGCTATTTACTTTCTTATCATGTATATAAAATGTACACAGTAATTACAGAAGATATTGGCTCCACCCAAAAATTCATACTGAGATTTCTTTGGAAATATCTATTTAAGAACCCTATAAATAATAAAAAAAAAAAAGCATTCTTAGAAAAAAATCCGTGTGAATGTGTGTGTGAGTGTGTGTTGTGTCGTAATGTGTTGTGCTGTGTGTGTGTGTGTATAAACAGCAAAACTAAAAAAGAAAAGCCAGCTAAATATCAATCTTTATATTTAAATTCAGCATCAAGGATGGGATACGAGGATTTTCTTAAAAATTCACCAAACTACCCTTAACGTGATAGGTTTTTTAAACGTTTTCATTTTATCAAATATGGCTCTGACAATTTTGATTAAAATGCCATATATATTTAAAATCATTTAATAACAAGTGAAATCTTCTGGGATTTAGCCTCTGAAAACCTCTTTAATCTGAATGAGTTGTGCATAGCTGGTAAACCTTAAGAGATAGACAAGAACTTACCTTACAAAAATGAAGATCTAGTTAAAGCACATAATTTATTTTCTATGCACTCCTTTGTGAAGTTAACTATTGCGAGGTGTCCCTAGTTATCGGTTTAAATTATCCAGTAGCTACTCATTTCTCAACTGCATGTCGTCTTTCATTTTTTATGCTTGGCCGTCAAAGATAATCTAATACGATTATAACACGACTAGCTCTTAAAAGCGTAATGACTTTCCTTATTCCCCTTGTATCTACAGGTATTGTGAATATAACACATGAATTGTTTTGCAATAGTTTGTGGAAGAAAGGGTAGAGAAGGTCATATGTGTGTAATAATTTTCTAATCTACTATCCTCAAACCAAAACTCGCGTTTTTGCTTTCTCTGGTACTTCAATATTTGCAGCAAACTTATTATTTTAATTCGAGATTACACCGGAAACAAATATTTCGAGGTCTACGGAATAAAAAGTCAGTAAAATCAATGACACAAATACTTTAACTTCATGTATTTTATAATAAAATTTAACTTAATATTAAAAGTCTTCCATTTCGCATATCTCTTATAACCAACTCTTAGTCAGCATCAACCTTAATCAACTACAAACAACAGCTTTGGAGAATATAGTATCCTAAGTATATGACTTAAAAACGCTCTCCAATGCGATTTTGTCTGTGCGACATGAACATTTTTGAACAAAATTCTCCGATTTTACCTTTATATGGCACATTTTTCAAGATTTTTGATTTTCTCAAAAATAACTCACGATAGTTATTTGAGTACCATCTAGTATCACATTCTAATTAGAAATAAAATACAGTATAACCTCATTAATTCGGACCCATTAGTACCGACTTCTCTTAACCTTCACTTATCCTGCCTCCCATCACTCTCAGTCTGTCGGTCGCCTGTTTGTGCCCCAGCTAGTGGTAGGTTATTGCCCTCCCCAAGGTAGAAGCTAGCAATGATTAAAACCTATCTGCCTATTACGAAAATTTTAGACATCTGTGCGTGTTAATTATTAAATAAATTGATGTCAAAGGAAGACAACAAAAGCTCAGAATTTTCTTCAAAGTATTAAGCATGTCAAGTGTGCCTTGATCATCATGTTCTAATTCTGTACTACGCAAGGACGTTTACTAAATAATCTTTGTATTTCTTAAATGTAATATTACGTTCTTTTTACTGAACAGTGTGTTTAAAAATATACCTTGGCTCATTTCATTGGTTATTTTGTTTAATCCAGACTTCCATTAATTCGGACAAGCTAAGGTCCCAATTAGACCGGATTACTGAGACTCTATTGTATGTCTGTTTAATTTTATAGAATAGTCGCTGACACCATCATTTAGTAGGACGTTTGAATAACTGATAAATCGTAAGTGATTGGCAAAATCTTACTACGTGAGCGCGCGCGCGCACACACACACACACACACACACACACACACACACTAACACGCGCACTCAGTCTGTCAGTAAAACTGTACATATCGTTTAAGAATAAAATTTGTAAGTGCAGTTATGAATAAAATTATACCAAATGTCACTAACTATTTGAATGAGAGGCCTATTTCAGCATATATAGTGTCCTTTGATATAAAAATTACACTTAATGCACTTCACATATGATGAATACCTATACGCGAAGCATTGCTTTGGCAAGAGCTTCGCTACTATGGTCGGGTCTCGGGTAGGTCAGACCCGGTAGTTGAAGCCGGTTTAACAGGATACTGACCAGAGCACACCCACACGTTAACTATTGTTGCGTATTTCTCATTCTTTCACACTTGCGGGATGTAGAGCAAGAGTTTGAAAGGTTGCGTCAGTATGAAAAATGTTTAATTTTCATTTTCAGTCTGACTCTACCTTTTCAACACTCTCCTACATATAGACTTTAAAACAGAATTAGAAAATGTGAATAGAAATAGCTTAGAAGTTCTTTCTCAGCACAACACATCATAACAGTGCATAAAACTTAGTACATAATATTTATTGCACAAATCAAATTGCAGTTAAAATGAATAAAAATAATTCTGACTGGCTACATATTAATGCAGGAGTACGACAGGGCTTCATTCTCTTTCCTGTTCAGTCCATAGTGTATATATGAATAAACATATTCAAGAATAGAGACAAAAATGGAATAACTAGCTCTAAATTACTTGAAATCTAAAGATAAATTTACTGAAATTCTCAGATTAGTTACTGTTACTATTACCTCTTGAAGATGATTTCGAATACTCTGCATCATAATCTAATCTCCTTGAGAAACAATATAACATAGAAAATATACACAGAAAAAATGGCGTTATATGAGAAATATTCGTTCTCCAATAATACAAGATTGGATAAAATAGCTTTAGAGGGAGTGGGCGTCTTAACACATGTCGGCTACAATCTAATTTTTGTAGATAATGGAGGTATAAAAATTATCACTGTAAAAAATTTTAAGCTATGAGTAATCAATAAAGCATTCAAACATTAATTTGTCCAGAAAACTACAGTGTGGATAATTATATATAAAACATCAGCCAGGCTAGTGCTGTGCACGGACATAAAATGGATGAATGAAGGAAAAAATAGCAGAAAATAAAATATGTTTTATGAGAAGTACAGCAGGATATACGGAGTGAATTTCTATTAGAATAAATGGATGAATCATTAAGACCAATGAAAACTCACATCTTACCTAAAACTTCGCTCTATTACCAACCTATGGAAAAATCTCTGATATTCCCCAAGAAAAGGTAGGAAATAAATTCTTGTTTTATAAGATCCTATGAGCCATATGACCCAAAAACAGATTTGAAGATAGTTCTAGCAATAGCTTTGGTTTTCAAACCGATATTTATACTTGCCTGATGTTGAGGATGTTTGTTGCGGACTCCAAACCGACAAGACACGATATCCAACAGACTCTGTCGTGATACGGACTTCAAGCCTCCTGTGCTAGAGCGGGGAACACTTTCAGTGCTGCTCTTGTTACCGCCGGGCATCACAGGACTCCCTGCGGACACTGTGTTGAGTCGCGTACCTGACGCACTCAACCGCTCCCCGATCATACGCGACGACGTTATGATCCCTGCAACAGTCAAAGAAGTCCAAGATTAATTACAAAAAAGTAGTGATAAATAGTTTCATTAATAATAAAATGACTACTATTACAACCTACTACTATTAATATTATAATAATAATGATAATAATAATTATAATAATATCACTTTATTGTACTTAGGTTACGTTTCAATTACAAACTCATGTCATTTTATTCAAATTATGTTACTGGTTCCAATGTATATCTAGGATAGAACACCGCTTAGACGCTACATACGTTTAGCTCTCTATCTGTTAGTGAGTGTAGTCATCTTTGATTTACCCATACCTGCCCATTTTCTCACTCTCTCTCTCTCTCTCTCTCTCTCTCTCTCTCTCTCTCTCTTTCTCTCTCTTTCTCTCTCTTTCTTTTTTCTTACCCATTTTATTGTACTTTTACCACATGTTGTCCGACTACTTTAGTTGTTTTCTTTCCGTTGACATTCAAATTTTTCTTGGCATACTATTCCATATGTGTTCCCAAATTTCTTTCCTCCAATTTCTTACCTCTTTACATTTAGTTAAACAATGCACAATATTAAAATGTTGAATTTTTCAGTCTGACTCCCCTTTCCACTGACTAGAGTGGAAGAAAGAACTATTTCACAATTGAGGTATGTCATCTCAAATTATTTAAGATATATTTTATGGTTTACTGAGAATACGCGAATCACTTGGAGAATTTAATGTTGTAATAGATTGTTGCCATGGTAACTCAACTGTCGAAGACACTGGGAGTAGAATTAGAGATCTGTGGTTCAAAACACCGCTTTGGTGTTGAACTTTTCAGTTCGTCATTACCTTTCCAACTTCTATCCTAGACATGGCTAGTGAAGAATAAATAAATACTTCACAATAATTGACCTAATAGTTGGTTGAAAACGACGAAGTCCGGAATTTAAAGACTTACGACATCATAAGTCACCACTAGGGTAGATATGTCATCTGAAAAGAATTTGAGGTCCCCTTGTGATTTACCGAGAAATAGTTGGGGAATTTAATGATTTAATGGCATATTGCTATGGCAAGGGACGGAGTCTAGGAAACCCGTGGTTCACATCCCGGCTATGGCAGCGAACTTTTCATTCTCACACTGCCTTTCCAACTCCTGTCCAACTCACTGCTATGCGCAAGAAATATTATTTAATAGTAATTCTGTTGTTCTTACTGTTGTCTGAGATAAACTGATACCATTCAGCTAAAACCCGGATAATGGCGAGGTAGACCTTCAGGTTGTTTCGCAATGAGCGTGGTCTGATCATCACCCCCACTGATAAGCTAGACAGAGAAAGCGAAGGTCACTCAAGGGATATCTTACCTAACGAGACAGACAGTCATGACCCGATAAAGTAAAATTACAGCCGCCTAACACATCATTGGGTCGTCTCCTTAGTGCGATAGTAGCGCTGCTGCCAAGCGGGAGACCTGGGTTCGATTTCCGGTACCGACGTGGGGAATTATTCCCCGCTGGGAGTCCTGGTCCGTGGTTCACTCAGCCTCTAGAAGTCCGTGGGGGGCCAATTGATTGAGAAGTAGCGGCGCCAGATCGAAAAGACCGCATGAACCGGCCGGGAGGGACTCGAGGTGCTGATCATGTCTCACCCGCCAGTACTCACCCCATTCATGATGCCTTTGGGTCGAGATGGGGGATGCAATCGGGCGCTAGGCCATTGTCCCTTGTAGACTGTCGTGCCTGGAATTACTAGCACATCTTTATTCTAAGCCTGAAATTAACTTATTAAATTCGTAGAGAAAACTAGTTAAATAAAGGTTAGCTATGCTTAAGACCACCATTACTACATAATGTTGATACGCGCCGCAATCTATCTCATTAGCTACAAGGGATATCTGCACACTCAAATACAACACAGATGGGTGACCTGATATGACCTACATTCGACTCAATTTTCTGAATACATTTCGTATTTATTAATCTAACAGTAGTAAACCTGGTTAATACACACGTGTATTTTCAGCTCGTAACTGGAAGTGTTCTATTGTGAAATAACCTTGCATTCTCTTCTCTTAAACACAAAAGTAATGACTTTCTGGATGAAGAAGGATTTTCCGGAACGAGACACGTGTTTCACTCTCTGCAAGCTATAAATTATTTAATAAGTTGTCTATGTCGGGCAAAGAGAAACCAGAGCGTTTAATCCTGCAGTAAATCTTACGGAGCAATAGTTTTCATTTGCAAGATGAGATTAATGCTAGGTAATTACGGTTGAGAAGAGAAACTTGAGGGGTAAAGTTAACAAGTGCAGGTAGGGGCCTGGGGATTTACTCCTGTCGCGCTGAGTAACGGTCTGTCTATCTCCATGTCTCGCCAGTATTCTAGCTAAGCTGAATACAATTAGTCGAGGCCTCTATTGCCCTTCATTACATCAGAGCAATATAACGGAAGAGGAGAATAAAATGCAGTTATATGTCTTCCTCTTCTACAAGCTACATCTCTTGTCGTGTTCATTTTGAAGTTGGAAGGAGGAGAGGAGGTCGTCTCCTTAGCGCGGTGGTAGCGCAGCTGCTTACCAAGCGGGAGACCTGGGTTCGATCCCCAGTACCGGCGTAGGGATTTTTCCCCCGTTGGGAGACCTGGCCCGTGGTGCAATCAGCCTCGTAAGGTCCCTGGGGGGGCCAATTGAGGAGCTACTTGATGGAGAAGTAGCGACTCCAGGTCATGAGAACCGCATTAACCGGCCGGGGGGCTCCAGGCGCTGACCACGTCTCACCCTCCAATTCTGCACCTCATCCATGACGTCTGTAATGGGGGACGCAGTGGCCGGGCGGTAGGCTAAGGTTCCCCGTGAGCTGTCGTGCCATGGAGTTATTATAAGGGGGAGAGAAACAGAAAACACCTCTCAGGGTGAAAGAAACATTGTGAACACAGCACCAAAGAAATCTTGTGCGTTCCATTCACGCTTTTCTCTACCTTTTCTGGTGACAAACTACTCGTATATTTATAGTATACTAATTAACATAAATATTAACAGAAAAGGTATTATTATTTGCTTGCTTGTAAGTAGGAGGAAAGTAAAGGAATATAGTATACAAAAGCTGGTCGCTATGTGAAGCAATTCGGTTCTATTTGCCTGTCAAGGATTAAAACAAAATAAATATGAAACTAATCAGAAGTTCCCGTTTGATGAAAACTTAAATCAATAAGAAGGAGTATCTCGGAAATGGTTAACTCTAAAAAAATTGGTATTTTAATTAGATTTATATTTTCAGTGCAGTAAGTTTTTTACTTTCTCTTTGTGGCTTACCTGTTATTTTTTGTAGTGTTTAACGCAAGCTTTAACTACTTATGGCACCATAGGCGGTGACATTGGTGATACATGAATGATGATGGAACACCGGGGGAATGCGATGGCGGGGGAAACCAGAGCACCCGGAAAAAAACTGTCCCAGCACCGCTTTGTCCATCACATATCTCACGCACGGTCGCTTGGGACCGAACCCCGACCATCTAGGTGAGAGGCAAGTGGTCTAACCGCTCGGCCACGGCGCGGCCCCTTACCGGTTACACAAAGCTCGTTCACAAGGAACACGTCTCTAGAGGTTATTCCCAAAAACTTCGAGGCATACATTACATTTGTAATGAAAATTTCTTAAACATATACTATTATAATCAAAATCGTAAGAGTCGTTTTTGAGAAAATTAAAGTTTTGAAAAGAATCTTGTTTAGGGTAGTTTGTTATGAGAGGATTTTTTTTTTTGGAAAACTTCGTGTCGCATTTTTGAAAAATAATTAACTTGGATGCCGAGATTAGTGTTTGACCAACTTTTCGTTTCTGAACTATGCTCTGAACACATACATACACATACACATTTTTTTCTAAAATGTTTTTGGATTCAGAGGACCTCGTAAACATACATTTCTGGGAAATCTCGGTATCTTATTCTTGGGTGGAATACCTTCTCTTCCTATTATGTAGAAGTACGTGTAGAGTAAAATCTAATTCTACTTTGTTATACAACTGCGTAAATACGTATGCCAAAATTCTAGCATACTTATATTTCAGTTCATATTGTAAAAAGCTCATGTATTTCATTCACATGATTTTATCTATATCTTATGCATCTATCTACGTCATGACATACGAGATAACTTTTGCAGAAATGGTCTGATAACTTGCTTCCTTATAAGCAGAAGGGAAATAAGGGAACACACTTGACTACGATAGTCAAATATTTTTGAAGCTAATTCGTTTCTTTGTATGGTCAGGAGATGGTGAGCTTCCGTATGAGAAAAGCTTTAAGTGTTTTAAAACTAAAACCAATAATAGGGAACATCTCGGAAATGGTCAACCCCACGAAAACGCGCATGTCAACGAACATAAATTTTGTATTTTAGGGATATCTACATTTTTTGTGTAGTGGGTTTTTTCCATCCCTTACGTTTAAAAGTTTGCAACTCATCCAGAATGAAAAGGTCTTCTGAGGCTATCCTCAGAAAATTCAAGATATACTTTTTATTTCACATGTAAATATCTTTAATATGCGGTATATTAATCATTTGAGCCATTTTTGAGAAATTCAAAATTTTCTACTTGTTCCATGTAAAAGGTAGTTGGATACTGGGGATTTCCTTGAACATCTTCGTATCACATCTTTGAAAGATAAGACCTTAAATACCAAATTTGGTATTTAGAGGAATTTTCGAATTTGAGCTATTCTCAGACAAATTTGGAAATTCATGCATTCACACACAAGTACATTTTTCTGAAACACCTTTTTTTAATTCAGGGGTCTCAAAATCTGTATTTGTGATGAAATCTCGATATCGAATTTTTTGTAGAATACAATACTTCCTCTATGCATTATGTACTTAGATGGTGTAGAGAAAGTAAAAATAATATTTGTTTTTCTGATCTTTTTTGCTCTTTTGCAAGCTATACTTTAGAATATGATTCGTTATATTCACATTATTTTCTTTTACTATTCTGCAAAAAATCATTCTCTTAAAAGCTTATTCATGTATCTGTTTCACATTAATCGATAGAAACATTTGTAAAAATGGTATTACTACTTATTTTCTTGTAAAAATAAGAGCATTATTTTAAGACGATAAAAAATATAGTCCAAATTTTAACAGCTAATTACAATATTACAATAATTGAATTTGAATCTATTTACATGAACAGGAGTCAAAAAATTCTAATTTGTTTCATTCACATCACTTTCTCTAAGTAATCTTCATATAAACTATTCTTAAAAAAGAATACCCTTACGAATGTATATTATTCTCTCTATTTCACGTTAATCAAGAATAAAAAAATAGAAATTGTTCTATTATTTTTCTGTTCTAAGTAGAAGAGACACAAGAAAATACGCACAATTAAAGCGGAAATAAAATCTTTTAAAACCTGGTCGCTATGAAATTTCCTTATCTTTGCATGACCGGAATAAGAAAAGTGAATGGCCGATTCTCATTGTGAGAAGACTTAGGTGTTGAACATTTTAAAGTTAATAATAAGGATTATCTCAAAAAAGTTAACTTCACAAAACAGTTTATGTGGCATAAATTGTGTTTTTTAACAAGCTCTATACTTTTTGTGTAATAATGGTTGCCTATCTCTTAAGGTTTATTAGTTATGCAAAAAGTATTCAGAATGAACAGAACCTCCTCCCTTGAAATTCAAGAGATGCATTATATCTGTCATGTTAAAATATTCAATATATGGTATTTTAATCAAAATTTTAGAAATCTGTTCTATGTTATGGAACCTTCGTCGCATCCTTGGAAGATACTGAACTTAAATATCAAGTTTGACACTTAACATAACAAATAAAATGTAAATACTCAATTTATTGGGTATAGTGGTAAGCACAGTTTAATCTGCATAAGTATTATACGGTATGATATACACGAAAACTTACTACATAAATAATGTAGATAGTTGATTCACACAATGTCATATACTTTTTTCCCAAGCTATTCCTTATTAATAAATCCATGACACGACAGCTCACAAGGAACCTTGGCCTACTGCCCGGCCGCTGCGTCCCCCATCTCGGTCTAACAGACGTCATGGATGAGGTTCAGTATTGGAAGGTCAGACGTGATCAGCGCTTCGAACCCCCCGCCGGTAAATGCGGTCCTCTTGATCTGGAGCCGCTACTTCTCCATCAAGAAGCTCCTCAATTGGCGCCCCCAGGGATTTCACAAGGCTGAGAGCGCCCCGGGCTAGGTCTTCCAGCGGGGAAAAATCCCCACGCCAGTACCGGGAATTGAACCCAGGTCTCCCGCTTGTTAAGCAGCTGCGTTACCCTGCGGTGAGTAGACTACCGCTATTCGTTATTATTAGCTTTAAAATGTCTAATACTTAGATTCCTTCTCAAATAAGAACTGATTAGTCAATTTTTTTACCGTGGTCATACAAAGAGAAACACATAGTACGACATAGCGGACGGGTTTTAAAAGATTTGACTAACGTTTCAACCTAGCGTATCGCTTTATTTATATTCTACTTAGAAAGAACTAAGTAATTCAACTGTTTTTGTAAACGTTAAACTAGATTAGGTTTTTTTAAGAATAATTTGTTGCAGAATAAATAGAAAAATTCATTTGAATGAAATAAATCAGATTTTAATCTTTGAAAAGAACCCATAATCATACCTAGAATGAAACTGGCTAAGTTAAATTCACTGTCCCATTAACTCCTACTGCAATTCCTCCTAATCTAGGAAATGCTTATTAAGAGAATTAAAGAAAATGGTTGTTTCTCTTAATTGGAGCAGATTGAATAATCTTACGTAAGAATAGTTTGTATATAGGTGGATAAAGAAATGCATTTTGAGTGCACGTATACGATGTATTTAAATATAACTCCAAAAATTAAGTGTATAAGAATATTAGGCTTTAAAAATCTTGTTATTACTTTCTCCACACTTACTATGAGCGTAGTGTATTGAGTAAGTATTATATTTCACCCAAAAATCTATACTAAGGATTCACTGGAAATACATGTTTTGAGACCCCCTTAATCCAAAACAACATTTATAGAAAAGATCAGTGTGTGTCTGTGTATATGTTTGTGTGTCTCTAGATATCACAACTCAAAAACGAAAATACGACATTCAATGTATCATTTAGAATCTCCCAAGAATGCAACACATACAATAAAGGAAGATCCCCCTATCCCGAACTGCCCTTTACATAAGAACATTTTCGAAAATTTTGATTTTCTCAAAAATGGCTAATCTTGATTAAAATTTCATATATTAAAGATACTTAGATGACAAATAAAGACTATATCTAAAAATTTCTGGTCATAGCCGCTGAAGACCTCTTTAATCGGGATGAAATTTGCTGAATTTTGCATAATTGGTAAACCGAATAAATATACAAAAACTTCTACACAAAGATGTAGATCTCGTTAAAACATATACTTTATATTATGATATTATGAGGTTTTTCTTCGTTTTTGAGATATTCCTTGTTATTGGTTCAAACTTTAAATACTTATATGTATATTTATCATATGGGAATTTATCAACTCCTGGACATATAAACAAAGGAAAAACATGCAAAGGATTTAGCTATCGCTTTAGTGTATTGTGCTCCCTGATTTCCTTTCTGCTTATAAGAAAGCAAGTAATAAGAACATTTCTACTTCGAATAAAAATTTTATAACGATAATTTCTTACAAAGATGTACAGTAAAGTCATGTGAACGGAACACATCCGATTTTTACTTTCCCTACACGTACTATGTACATAGTGTATAGAGAAGGTATTGTAATGCACCCAAAAATTGGATACCGAGGTTTCACCGGAAATATTTATTTTGAATCCCCCTGAATCCAAAAAAAAACATTTCTGGAAAAAGGTCCATGTGTATAAATGTGTGTGTGTGTGTTTGTGTGTGTCTGTGAAGAGCATAGCTCAAAAACAAAATGACCGTTAAATACCAAACTTAGTATTTAAATTTGGTATCTTGCAAGGATGCGATACCAAGATTTTCAAGAAATGCACCCCACCCCCAACTACCCTTTAATTGGAACTTTTTTCGAAAATTGTGATTTTCTCAAAAATGGCTCTAGCGATTTTGAATAAAAGCTCGTATATTAAAGATATTTACCTGACAACTAATATGTTTATCTTGAATTTTCTGGGAATAGCCTCTTAAGACTAATTTATTATGGATGCATTTTACGCAACTTTGCATAACTGCTAAACCGTAAGAGATACACAAAAACCTAGCAAACAAAAAACGTAGAGGATGTTACATACATTTTTTCGTGGAATTGATCGTTTTTGAGATATCCCTTGTTTTTGGTTTCAGCTTTGAAAAACATACCTTTCTCATACAGAAATTTGTCAACTCTTGTCCATACAAACAAAGCAACTTTAGCGACATTGCAACCAGCTTTTGACTATCACTTTAATATATTCTACTCCCTTATTTCGCTTCTACTTACACGGAAGCAAGTAATAAGACTATTTCTGTTGTTTTTTTTCTCGATTAGCATGAGGTAAATAGAAGCATAAGCTTTTTAACAATAAGTTGTTGCAGAGATGTGGAGAAATCATGTGAATGGAACACATCAGATTTTTTTTATTTCATTTTGCTCATACTCACGAACCTCCAACGTGATGTATAGATCAGCTGAGTTCGTGACACGTTCTTTTGCATCCACACTAACATGTGCTCTTCCAAAGCTTTTTTTCCACACAAAAAGACCTCATATGAGGGCTATAAATAAAAGCAGTGGACTCTCCTTTTGACGAGGGAACGTTCAGACTCTGTCAAACAGCGTTTCAACTTGGTGTTTTTTATCTGCTTCTCACCCGTCCAATTTAGTCTTTCAGAGGTTCTTCTTTTAGTGTATAGCTTTTCAAAGAGTATTAATCCTCACGATGAAAAGTGTATCAGATGCTGAGGTATGGCGTTATTTATTCCATTAAAGCTAGCGGAAAATAAAGGGCAAGAAATTAAAGAACCCTATTTTAAACCTACGTAACAAAAATTAAGCAAAGGGATGATTAGATGGAAATACAGAAGCCGATAAAAATTATGAACAAAGACTTGGACTATACCCAAACATCACTAAAGCAATGAGTAGATCATAAATAAATGTTTAATGAGCACAATAATGATTAAAACAATAAATGTTATATGGTTGCATCACTAGCATACATATTTACAGGTTCATGCCATTTACAACGTCAGTTACAGCTGTAAGGTGCACATTTTTACTTACTCTACACGTACTATGTAAATAGTGTATAGAGAACGTATTGCACTCCACCAAAAAATTCGATACATATATTTCAAAGGAAATATGTATATCTTAGAGTCCCCTACATCCAAAAAAGTATTTTGAGAAAAAAGTCCGTGTGGGTGTCCGGGTGTCTGTGAACACGATAACTCAAAAACGAAAAGTCGCTAAAATACCAAACTTGGTATTTAAGTTTAGTATCTCTCAGGGATGCCACACGAAGATTTTAATAAAAATCCCCCCAACTTAAACTACCCTCTACATGGAACTTTTTTCGAAAATTTTGATTTTCTAAAAGAACTAACGATTTTGATTAAAATATCGTATATTAAAGATATTTTCCTGACAAATAAAATGTATATTTTGAATTTTCTGGGAATAGCCTCTGAAGACTACTTTATTCTGAGGGAATTTTACGGAATGTTGCATAATTGCTATACCTAAGAAATGGACAAAAACTTGCTACACAAAAATGTAGACCAGATTAAAACACACATTTTATGTTGTATACATTTTCTTCGTGGAGGTATCGTGTTTGTGATATTCCTTGTTTTTCGTTTCAGCTTTTAAAATATTAACTTTTCTCAATATAGGAGTTTGTCAACTCCTGTCCATACAAATAGAGGAACTTCATTCACATAGCAACCAGCTTTGACTATTGCTTTAACTTATGGTATTCTCTTATTTAGTTTCCACTTACAAGGAAGCAAGTAATAAGACTATTTCTGCTAATTTTTTTTTCTCGATTAGCTGAAGTAAATAGAAGCATAAGCTTTTTAACAATAATTTGTTGCAGACATGTAGAGAAAGTCATGTAAAGGGAACACATCAGATTTTTACTTTAATGTATTTTAATGACACCGTTGAGTAGATTATCGCAACACAGTACTTTCTCTGAAAGGGTCCATTAGTGAAGGGTCGACAAATAAAGAGCAAGCGCACTCGTCCAAACTTAATGGTACCTGTCAATCTGTAACAGTCTGAAGCTAATGTTATTTCTGTGCATTATGAATGAAAAACTTATTGAGACAGTTTTACCTGTATTGTACAATGACATTTGAAAGAAAGTTCAAACTGTTACTCATTCGAAAGTGCGTAAAACGTACATGTGGACAAGGGATATTGTTCTAGTTTTATGTAAATTTGTAATTTTCTTAAGACACCATACATTGAACCTCAAAACACCGGGGCTCTATTGTACATTGAAGTGTAACAACTAATTAATTTCGGAAGTATAATCACAAAAGTAAATCATTCCATTCTGCAGGACAAGATTAAAAGTCAAATGTGTTACATCCACCTTCTCTACCTTTTCTGTAACAAACTATTCTTACAGAAGCTCATTCTTTTATGTGCTTATAGCTAAATATGATAAACTTTAGAATAAATGGTCTTACTAGCTACATTCTTATAAGTAAGGAAAAAAGGGAATCAATTCATGTAAAAGTTGTCGCTATATGAAGCAATTGAAATTCAATTCTGTTTGCAATGTAGAGAGAGCCTGGTGCATCTCGGCTATAGCAATGATCCTATTGCACTATACAAATGAGATGGTGACAAAATAGAATTTAAGGACAGTATTGTAGTGATGCATCTCGGATATAGGATATAAAGAATTATCCTATTACACTATACATGGAAGCAGAGAGACGGTGATAAATAGAATTGAAGGATATCGTAGTGATACAGATATGTTCAAAGAATGGACTGGTCCTCTACAGAAAGAATAAAAACAGGAAGGGGCTCGTGCCAGTTGATATGGTCTGTGAAAACAAACATGACAAAGTTTGATTTGCAAGCTAGACAGTGGAATGATAGATCACTATTTTGGACAGGAATTACATACAACTGCTGAAAAATGGCAACTTAAATTTAATAAGATATTAAATTTATTATTCATTTTGGAAACAAAATTCCAATCACTGCTGAAATTTGTTTTAATACTATTTGGAAACACACTGTAATACTACTCAGACATATCCTAACCATCTTGGTAAATGCAACAAATAAAGTTTGTCCTTGAGCTTGACCCACTTTCTGAGAATCGCTTATGTTCACCAATTTCTGCCAGATGACCTGCATGTTGGAATTATAAAGTTGTTATGCGGTGAGAGTATCGTCCCCTTGGAATATACACGTGGGCGGGAATCTGCCACTCAGGAAAAGGGCACTAGAGCTTGCAACCCTTCACTGAATGCTGTTGTCATGCAACTTCTCAAGTCTGCATGCCAACAGACACGTGAGTTGTAGGTATACTTCAAGCATCACCTCCTCAAACTTGCATACGAGTGGATTTCATGTTTTAAAACACGTATTCGAATTTACATTTTTGTATAAATGTTATTAATTTATTCTTATTATTTTATGTCACCCTTGGTGTAATAGTTACCCTGCTAATTTCATATACCTAAGGTCGCGGGTTCAAACCCGGCGGAGATCGATGGATTTTTTCGGGTGTAAAAATTCTTAGCATGGCTTCCTCCGAAAAGGAAGTAAAACCGTTGGTCCCGTGGCGTAAATGTATGGCACGTAAAAGAACCTCAAGCCTTTAAGCAAAATTAAGCGGTCTTTCACGCCCGATTTAGAATGGGACGCTGAAAACCACAGGCGTTAAAGAGCGTCCATAAATAACACGTCAGTTCCATTTTTATTAATTTATAAATTTAAGCAGGATGTATGCGAAGATTTTTGAAAAAAATGAAATTAAAATTAGCAGATTATGACAAAGATAATATATATAGGTACAGTATACTCTCAATTATCCACGGCAATTTAGGATAGTTTAAAATCTTAAATGCCATTTACATTTTATATGGTTTTATTGTAATTCGATTAATAGGTATACTTCGAAGTACTTTGGGCCACTGTGATTTGTTGAGGAGGGTAGGTTATGTCTCCCCGGTTAAACTATCACTTTAAAAATACGTAAAGAAATGCATCTATGAAGTATTATACCATTAAAACAATATGTTCCATTCACTGACTTTATCTGTTCTGAAAACCAAATATTCTTACTATCTACTTGATGGTAATCACACCCGCATTAACGGAATACCTTATTAATTAGTTTTTATAGGTATAACGGAAATAAGGGAATACATTCAGCTAAAACGATACTCAAATCCTTTAAAACCAGGTCGCTATATGATTGGGTTTGAAATCGGTTCTCTTTGTATGGTCAGGAATAAAACAAATAAAAATGGATTACGACTTCCTGCTTGAGAAAAGTAAATTGTATTACAATGAAACAAACAACAAGGAACATCGATAACCCTACAAAAAACTGTACGACAAATTGTGTGATTTAACTAAATCTACGTACATTACTTCTATAGTAATTTTTTTCTGTCTCTTAGGGATTATTAGTTATGCAAAAGTTATCCAGAATTAATAGAATTTCAATATATACGTTTAATTCGTTGTGTAAATATATTTAGTTCCTCTATATATTTGATCAAAACCGTTATAACCATTTTTGAGAAAATAAAAAAATTCTAAAATGTTTACATGTGAAAATCAGTTTGGGGTGGAGAATTTTCTTTAAAATATTTGTGTTACATCTTTGGAAGATGTTGAAGCTAAATATCAAGTTTGGAATTTAAATAACTTTTCGTTTTCAAGTTATGCTGTTCACAGACACAGAGACATAGTAACACACACGTGCGGCCGGATTTTTTTCTAAAAATGTTTTGGATTCAGAGGACCCCAAAAGACGTGTTTTCAGTGAAATACAGGTTTCGAACTTTTGGGTAGAATGTTCTCTAGCTAAGTAGAAAAGTAGTTATGTTTTAATAACAAAAATAATATTAATTTTAAAGCATAAGAAAAGATATATGTTTTTCCAATTCATGCACTTGAAACTACGACAGGTGCATGCTCATTAATAGGCCCGCTCAGCTTTAAAGTTTGTTGTGTCGGATATTTTTTGTCTTTCTCCACGCTCAAAAACTCTGCAAGTAACAGTTTTTAATTCCTGTAACACGTACATACAATGTATGAGATTATAGCATAAGTTCGTTTTCTTTTGGTAACATTTTAATCACTACAACGCCTGGGAACATCCCTGACCCGCAACACAGCTACGGCAGAGTAGTTGCCGAACATTGTGTTTACAGACGTTAAACACTTGGTCGTTCAAAATATAAATAATAAGGCACTTAGGTTTTGTAAAAAAAAAAAATTCCCTGCAGCATATACCATTAATTTCGACAGTATATTGCAATTATTCTGGAAGTTCATAAATTCAATTTCTCAAAAATATGATGGATTATCTGGTTGCTGAACCCTTCAAGGCTCACACTGCAGTTCTCCAAGAAAGAGAGGCGTTTGGAATACATAAAAGTTGGATGGAGCAACGTCTAGCGAATACAGCAGCTGGGGTAACACTCCCACTCAAAATTAAGCAAATTTTGATCAGTGTCCATAGAGGTATGTGATCTGGCGTTATCGTGGTGAAAGATGACATCGTTTACCAGTTTCGGTATTCAATTTTCAATGGCTGCCTTGAGATGATCCTTGAGAACTTTATTTCTCGGAATTGATAATGCCACTATTTCTATGAGGTTCGTAATACAAGATTCCTTTGCAATCTTATCATATAAAAATCTGATGTGTTCCATTCACATGACTGTCTCTATATCTCTGCAATAAATTATTGTTAAAAAGCTTATGCTTCTATTTACTTCTTATTAATCGAGAAAAATTCAGCAGAAATAGTCCTATTACTTACTTCCTTGTAAGTAGAAGCGAAATAAGGGAGTACTATTGGTTAAAATGATAGTCAAAAGTAGGTTGCTATGTGATTGAAGTTTCTTTTCCTGTAGGGACAGGAATTTCTGTATGAGAAAAGTATGTTTTTTAAAGCTGAAACAAAAAACAATGAGTATCTCAAAAATGATCAACTCCACGAAAAAAATCGTATAGGATAAATTGTGTGTTTTAAGGTGCTCTACAGTTTTTAAGTTCTAAGTTTTTGTCCATCTCTTACGGTTTAGCAAGTATGCGAAATTCCGTAAAATTCATCCAGAATAAAGTAGTCTTCATAGGTTACTCACAGAAAATTCAAGATATACATTTTATTTGTCAGGTAAATATCTTTAATATACGAAATTTTAATCAAAATCGTGAGAGTCATTTTTTAGAAAATAAAAATTTTCAAAAAAAGTTCCATGTGAAGGGTAGTCGGGGGTGGGGGAATTTGTCTCAAAATATTCGTACCGCATCCCTGGAAGATACTAAACTTAAATAACAACTTTGGTATTTTACCGACTTTTCGTTTTTGAGCTATCGTATTCACAGGCACACAGACACATGGACGTTTTTCTGAAAATTCTATTTTTGAATATAGGGGACCCTAAAACATATATTTTCGGTGAAATCTTGGTATCGAATTTTTGAGTTGAGTGCAATACCTTCTCTATGCACTATATACATAGTACGTATAGAGAAAATAACTTAGCGTCCCATTCTATATTCGCCGTGAAAGACTGCTTAATTTTGCTCAGAGGCCTCTCTATCAGCCATGCTACTGATTTTTAAAGCCGAAAAAATCCATCGCCCTCCGCCGGGTTTGAACCCGGCGATCTTGGCTATATGAGTTCTGAGGAACTTATAAATCGCGAATATTTACGTAACTAATTAATTATTTCTTCTCGGGACGTCAGCCAGTTAAGTGTTGGATTAATTCGCAAGCTTTTTTTTTTTTTTTATTTATTTTTTTTTTACAAAAAGGAAAAAAATACAGCCCCGGAGTCTTGTCAGGACTCCGGCGCTGTATTCCTTTTTACCTCTTTTTTCTAGTTTCTAAATTTCCTTAGTTGACCTATTCGTTTTTCCTTTTTACATTACATACACAAACACATACACATTTACAAACACAGAAACACCCATGCCCAAGGCGGGACTGGAACCCACGATCCCGAACGAAGTACTCTGTCGCCATCATCAGGGAACTGGAGAGAAGTTGCTCTGGCGGTGGTATTTATACCTGGAGGGGAAGGCTGAAAGACTGCCTCGTGCGCTGTCATTAGTTGGCACTGGCCAATGGCCAATGGGATTTGAGGAGGATGGGGCAAGCGCAGATCTTCGTCTTTGTTAAAATTATCTTTGTTTACCTTTATGCATATTGATTCATTTATCAGTGTGCCATAATATCTCATATATTGCAACATCGGATGATGGCGAAGAGTGCGTCGTTGAAAGCTAGGAAATTAATCCAACATTTACGTGGCTGACGTCCCGAGAAGAAATCATTAATAACTAGCGCTGGGAAAGTTTCAAGTCCTACGTAGTTCATATTTTTCAAGTTCCTAGCAACATCCAAGTGGTCATCCCTGGATTGTAGAATTTATTCTAAATTCTTTCCACATTGCTAACCATTGACCCAGGTCGAGATTTGTCTTTTAGGGAGAAACTCCCAGCTCGAAATGGACTAAACCATTTTTGACATGCTCGATTCGTTACTGTATCTTCCCCGTAGACTGCAGGAATTTTCTGCTGGCAAGTGAGTTGGTTTTACCTTTACCACATCAAAACAGCATAAGATGACGGAAATGTTCCTTTTTGGTTTCCATAATTTGAGAAGATAAGTTTACGCTGTTCCATCCAATGTCCGTCACAAACTCAAATAGCGAGGCTGTTTGTTAACCTCTATATCGTAAGGGTGGATAGGCAAATACAATAACTTTACTGTACAGAGAATTAAGGTTTTTCAGACGCTATACATAGTATTTGCTAGTAAAACGAAGTTACACGAGAAAAGCTTATACCTACATAGTAGATAGACAAGCTATTGTATTCCACCCAAAAATTTGATACAGGGATTTCACCGGAAATACATGATTTCAGATCCGCTAAATCCATAAAAAGCATTTTGGAAACATGTCCTTGTGTGTGTGTGGGTGTGTGTCTGAGCAGCTTAGCTGAAAAACAAAATGCCGGTTAGATATCAAATTTCGTATATAAGTTCAGTAGTTTTCAAAAATGCGGCATAAAGATTTTCAAGTAATTCCTTCCAATACGAGTTAATCTTTAAATGAAACATTTTACGAAAAATATGGTTTTCTCAAACGATTTTGGTTAAAAGTTCATATATTTAAGATATTTCCATGAAAAATGAAATGTATGTTTTGAATTTTCTGGAAATAGCCTCTGAAGACCTCTTCATTCTGAATGACTTTTGCATAACCGGTATACCGTGAGGGATAGATAAACACTTACTACACAAAATTTTATTAAAACACTGAATTTATGTAATAATTTTTTGTTGTAGACTTAACCTTTTTTGAAATGTTCCTTGTTATTGGTTTTAAGTTTAAATTACTTAAGCGTTTTTCAAAGGGGAAGTCAACTTTCTCTTCATTTCTTTTGATTTACTATCGGGAATACAAAGGAGAAAGAATCTCAATTGTTTCACATAGCGACAGATTTGACTATCACTTTAGCCTGGTATATTCCCTTATTGTTCTCCTACTTATAAGGAAGCAGATAATACTTATTTGGATAATAATGGCACAGATAAAAGAAGGGTAAGGAAAGTTTGTGAAACAGCTACAGAAAATCATGTGAATGGAACACATCAGGTTTTTTAACAATTTCTTTAAACATATTTGCAACACCTAAACAGTATATTACAGCTTGCTGGCCTCTGGTATTTAAGGTCACAGGTTCTTATCCGGCAGAGGAAAATGTATTTTTGCGAGCGTAAAAAGCCTTAGTATGGCTTCCTTCGAAATGTAAGTAATGCCGATGGTCCCGCGTCGTAGATTTGGACACGTAAAATAATCTCAATCTTGATAAAGATGCCTTTGAGAAAAATTAAGTGGTCCTTCACGGCCAATATAGAATGGGACACTTAGAATCACAGTAATCAAAGAGCGTTCAATAAATAAACTCAATTTCATTTCATTTCCATCCATCGTGATTGAACAGTAATAAACGATTAATGGTTGAAGTGGAACGCGCTGTATATGGATTATGAAAACCGATCTGTAGTTATTCACAGATGCCGTACAGGAAAATATTAAGTTAGTAGAATCATAAAATAACTTCAAAACTAAGTCGTATATGACACATGCTTTGCAAGAACATTTGTGGTTGCTTTTAGAGGATGTATTCATATCCCACACACATGGATACTTTATGTATGGGAATGCAAGAGCCCACCGCGCCTGAAAGATATACGGCTTGCATGACAGCGTTACATAATGGCACCATCCGCCGTATATCTTAACGCGCTAGCCAGCATTCTTTAATTACAATGATATATTTACTGCAAGCAGAAACATGTCATGCACTTTAATTAGTTCACAGCGGGATACAGTCCTTTAACATACTGACTTGCCAAAGCATGACCTCCTAACTTGCTTTACACTTTTTTCTTCCCTTGTTGTGTCAAAAGGATGAGAGGCTACCTGTATAATCCCGGTTTACGTATTTCCAAGCATTATATCAAAAAAAAACAAAACTCGTTTTCAGATAAGAAAGAAAAACCCTCTTACTTGATGCATTTAAACACAATGTATGAAAACTTAAAAAAATATATTTACTTTCAATTTATATTTAAGAAATAATCAGAAACAAAGGTTACAAAGCCTGCAGTGAAACGATTATATTTTATTTCCTAAAATAAATACAGTCATCTGATAGTACATCATTAGTTATTCTTCCATGTAGTCTCCATCTCAGTTGAGACACTTGTCGCTTCATCGGATAAGTTTGAATATACCTTCCTACTAAAAATCCTGTCTTTGCGTGCTCAGCCACGTTGTTGAGAAGTATTGCACCTCCTCATCTAAAGGGAATCGTTGGTCTCCTGGGTGTTCCTTCAAGTCGCTTGGAGCGAGATCCGGGACAAAGGGAGGATGGCCCATGATATCCCAGCTTAACTGCTTCAACAGCGTGATGGTCTTCTGGGATGTAATAGGTCATACATGCTTTGTCGAGAAGGAAGATGACACCCTGGGTGAGGAGTCCTGGCCGTTTCGTCCTTACTGCTTCGCGGAATCGAGGGATGGTCTCGCAGTTTCGGTCAGCGGTCACCGTGAGTCTTCTTTCCAAAACGTACACCAGTTTGACATCCGAACTGTTCAAATACAATGTGGCCGTTACCTTCTCGACAGATGGCGTCACCTTAAACTTCTTTGTCTTTGGAGAACAGGGGCGTTTCCACTCCACTACCACCGCTTATGTGGATCCATATTTTGTCATCCGTGACAATGCGGTGAAACAAGTTTCGTTCCATGTAGAACAGTTGCAAAAGTTGCAGACTTTCCTCCATGTGCTTCTCCTTGTGTTGATCAGACAGATTTCGTGAACATTGTGATGAATGCGACCAAAAGACAGGGAACACATCATATTTATTTTACTTTTAGATGTTATTTTTAAATGTTTTAGATGTGAGAAGTAGTTGTGCTTTTCTTGCTTTGAAGAAACTTTGAATAAAGCTTCAAAGCTTATATATATATATTGAAAAATAGGAGTCACAATTTCATGATTTTCGTCATTCTTTGCATCAAATAGTATTTTAACTTTCCCAGGCACGCCATTGAAAGCAGTTTTATAATGGATTTTCAAATCATATGTACAGATAGATTTCAATGGTATTATAAAGGAAATGTGAAAAGGACTGTGGAATCTTGTCATAGGTTT
Organism: Hymenopus coronatus; assembly: GCA_030762935.1. Classification (NCBI taxonomy): domain Eukaryota; kingdom Metazoa; phylum Arthropoda; class Insecta; order Mantodea; family Hymenopodidae; genus Hymenopus; species Hymenopus coronatus. Next base: position 85,810,099 of record CM060895.1, read on the forward strand.
AAATATATTACAAACCACTCTGAAATACCGAGCGGATGGTTACGGCAGTAACGTCCTTGGCCCACATTCTCAAGGTCCCGGGTTATAACCCCTGGCGTGACAAATTTGGCTAGGGTTGTTTTTAAGTTCTCCTCAGTTGCCAAGGTAAGTCCCGGATTCGATATTATATACCACGACCCAATGCTCCACCTGCAGTCTAAAACGTAGCAACTAAAAGTAGATAATTATGCGACTTGCGTTCTCGTCTATCTTCAGATGATTAAAACAGTTACACTAAAGTGATACCTTAACACCATCTTGTCGTGAAGCAAAATAGTAGGGTACGTGGAGAGGTGGCCTTGACGGACTGGCTGAACTCTGTCATCCGACTACGAAAGATGGAGACAGTAAGACTAGAGGCCATGATGTATGTTTTGTATGCGCCATGCTGACTATAAATTGTGAAAGAAATTAGACTGTGACAATATCTATTTGGTATCAAGCGAAAGTGATATAGTAAGGGGAGAGTCCTGAAAGGCTACTGTCCATTATTACCATCAACAAAGTATCTTACGCAATATGACCTAGATGTTAAAACGACGTAAAACAAAATAGAATAAAAAATCTGTTGTGTTCCATTCATATAGATTTTTCTAGTTGTTCAAAATACAAACATTTCTATAAAGGATGATTCGTTTATCTAATTGAAGCCATAGTCATATCTTTTGAAATCTGGTCGCTGTGAAACAATTAAGGTCCGCTTCGTTTTGCATAGTCCCGTTTGAGAAAAGTTAGGTAGTTTAAAACTGAAACCAAAAACAAGGAATATCTCAAAAACGATCAACTCTACAAGAAAAACTGTTTTATATAAATCCTGTATATTAACGGGATGTACATTTTCTATGTACTACATTTTTGTCTACCTCTTTGGTTTAACCGTAATGCAAAATTCTGCAAAATTCGCCCAGAACAAAAAGGTCTTCACAGGATATTTTCAGAAAATTAAAAATTATAAATGTTATTTCTAATGTAAATATTTTAATATATGATATTTTAATCAAAATCGTTAGATAAATATTTGATAAAAATAATAATTTCAAAAATTTTCCCATTTAGAGAGTAGTTTGTGTATGTGGAATTATTTTTTTTAAATCTTTGTATCACATTCTTGGAATATGCTAATCAAATACCAAGTTTGGTATTTAGCGGTATTTTCGTTTTTGAGTTCTACTGTCCATAGGCACACACTCACACACACAAAGACATACACAAGCACATGGACCTTCTTCTAAAAATACTTTTTTTCAGAGTCATGGGGCTTTAAAACATATCATTCCGGTAAAATCTCAACATTACATTTTTGGATGGAATACAACACCTTCTAACTACTATGTACATTGTACATAAGGGCTAGAGAGAGTAAAAGCTCTGAAATGTACACATCTCTTATAGGAAATAACCCACGGTCAAAGGTTTCCAATTTGTACCTTAGAGCTTTACGTGTGTGAAGGATAGGTACGCCACTGATTCACTCGTGTCTCGCTAACCTCTCAACAATAGAAAAAAAGTAATGACAAATTTGTTCCTAACAACTCAAATCCTATTAGCATTCAGTGGTGTTGAGTGCAGTCATGTGTTAATCTGGAATTTTGATAATTATTTTAACGATAAATTGTGAAAATTCTGTTCATTGATTATTAACAATCATATCTGCAAAGCTAGCAAAACACACGTTTTAATTTTATATAACTGACGGACTAGAAGGTTTTTCAATAATCCTTGCTTTCCACATTTTATGTCAACTAATCCAATAGGCGTTGATAATTGACCCATATTGGCCCTGAATATGCAAAATATTTAAAAAAAAAATGTAGAAAGGATTATTCCCAAATATCCATTCTAGAAGTATGAAAGAAAGGTGAATGAAAAGTGTAAACTTATTTGAAGGCAACACACATAAAAGCCTAATTATTAACACTATATGAGTGACCATCATTGCTAATGAACAATTAGTTTAAAAACAGAAATGCGCCAAAGTGACTTAAGATCATAAAGCAGCATATGAATGAAACAAATAAACAAACAAAAACGTTTTGCATAAGCTGTACAGTCCTGTCGATAAAACGCAGAGGTTTAAGTCGGTAATTAAATACAGAACGACCTTTGTCACGCGCAGTCCTCCTCCTCTATTGCTGCACCTAATGTGTGCCTTACTCCCCATTTCTGCCAATGTCAGAAATTGAACTATATTTGTAGGTTAAAGTTTAAGCGGTACACGTTTAACATCAAACTAGTAGGAAACGGGTCAGTGCCTCCGCTATTCAAGTGAAGTATTTTGTTACTCGTCCCCTTTCGCCGCTCAACTAGACCTGACATAGGCTAATGCGTGTATGTCGAACTTGAATTCAAAACCAATGAGGGATTGACTCACCCAGGTTGTTGTAAAACTCTGATGACAGGGAGATGCTGTCAACATCGCAAGAAAACTACTATGAAAACACGTTTCCGAGCGCTAGATACACATTATTTTGAGGCCCTCAGGGAGGCAGTTGTATCAGGTGAGCTGCGAAATTCATAGTTAATGAATCTAATTATTCCATGCTTCTTCCTCAAAGCACAAGTTGATCAGCGTCAGCATTATCGAATTACGTACTCTTGTGTTTTAGTTAGAACTACAAGATAATCCCATTGCTGCTTTTTTATTTAAAGTTTGAAAATACTATTTTAATTATATGAATGAAGCTTGTAAGTGTGAGTGTCTTTTGTTATCTGCATCTTACTTTAATTTCCTGTTTTATATTCAAGTAAAGCACATCTAAAAATGAAAATAGCCAGGTCATACCAAATTTGTAGCAAGTAAAAAGTAATACCTAAACAATAAGCTGAAAAGTTTAATAATATAATTTTGAAAATGTATTGTTTTTACATATCGATAAAACTAATAATTATAATAATAATAATAATAGTAATAATAATAATAATTGAATATCGTTATTTTAAAAAATAATCTTAGGAAATGAAACTATTTAACAAATGTCACTATTTCTTGGGTTGTGGTATAACATATGGACTGAAATTGAGCAAATAAGTATTTAAATAAATGTACTTACATAACAGGTACACCAAACAGGACATTAAATGATAATCATAGAAAGTATTATAAAATTATATAAGGTAATGGCCGTCCCAATTATAAGTTATGTATCAGAAACACGAACAATGATATCACAACACAAAATTAGTACACAGAAATAAAATGTCTTAGACAAAACAATGAAATGACATGAAAATAATTATATAACTTAATAATAGAATGCAGAACAAACGGTAAAAATTCTGATTTATTCCATTCACATGACTTTCTCTGTCTGTTCTGCAAAAGATTCATCATTTATCTGCAACCGAGACACACATTAGCAGCAATTCTCTTATTATTTGCTTCCTTCTAATTAGAAGGAAAATAAGGGATTATACTGAGCTAATTTTTGGACTAACGTACCGTTGGAAAAAGATGGGACTATCATTATGTGAACAATTGAAATAAAACAAAAGAGAGAAGACACAAAATGTGACTTCCCATTTGAGGAAGTTACGCAGTTTACCGTTGAAGCCAAAAACAAAGAATATCTCGGAAATAGTCAACTCTAAAAAAAATGCATAGGTCATAAACTGTGTTTCAATGATTTCTACAGTTTTTTTGTAGCAAGTTTTTGTCTATCTGTTACGGTTTATCGGTTACGCAAAGTTCAGCAAAATTCTTCCAAAATGAAGAGGTCGTTAGAGACATTATTTGTGAAAAACATCAATTTCAAAAAATGTTTACATTTAATGGGTATTTGAGTGGAGATTTTATTGACAATGTTCGTGTCATTTCCTTGGAAGACACAAAACATAAACATAAACATAAATGCAAAGTTCGGTCCGCTTTACTTTTTGAGCTAAGCTGTCCACAAACATATATACACACTCAAAAATACACACACACATTTTCTAAAAATGTTTTCTTTAGACACAGGGACTTCAAAACCTATGTTTCCAGTGAAATCTTGAGGACAAATTTTGGGTGGAATACAATAGCTTCTCTACCTACTATGTGCATAGTACGCGTAGAGAAAGTAAAATAATGGCAGAATATTAAACACCAAAGACCCAGAAAAAGATGGAAAGAACAAGACCTTAAAAATTAGCCAAACGACCCAACTATGTTGGATGATGATGCTGATAATGATAATGCTGATAATGATAATCATAATAACAATAACAGCAATAATAATAATAACAGCAATAATAATAATAATAATAATAATAATAATAATAATCTGCCTTATCCGATTGATTCCCAACCTCTCACCCACATCCCGAACATTCATTTAATGCACAAATGATAAGCTCAATATCCTCTGAGTTAGAAAAAAAAACGCATATATTACGTTATAAAACGTTTCTGTAGAATTGTAACTAGTGATGGAGCTATTATAAGTTAGCTTAAGCTTAAAGATGGGAATTAGACACAGAAAGCACTATTGCTCGCTTTGTTGTAGAAGCTGAAAGGGGTGGATAAACTGCGGATCTTGTTACAGTTCTTATTCTATTAAACCGACATGTAATGGATGGTCAATGCCTAGAAATTCTCTGGACAATTTACCTAAATATTCGTTACTTAATATCAAGCCGCTTTTTTATTTTCTCCATACGTACAATGTACACAGTATTTAGAGAAGATATTGCATTTCACTCAAAAATTCGATACCGAGATTCCACCGGAAATACACGTTTTAGGGTCCCATTTTTGGAAAAAGGTGTGTGTGTGTAACTGTGGACACGATACCTTAAAAACGAAAGTTCGGTGAAAAACCAAACTTCATATTTAAGTTAAGTATCTTCAAAGGTTGCGACACGAAAACTTTTAGAAAAATCCCCCCACCTCAAATTACCTTTTACATGAAAATATATAAAAAATTTGAATTTTCTCAAAAATGGCTCTAACAATTTTGATTAAAATGCAGTATATTAAAGCTATTTATATGACAAATAAAATACATATTTTGATTTTCTGGAAACAGCCTCTAAAGACCTCTTTATTCTGGATTATTTTTTTGAATTTTGCATCACTAGTAAACCCTAAGAACTAGACAAAAGCTTGATACCTAAACAATGTAGATCTTATCAAAACACACAATTTATGTCATATACATTTTTTCGTGTAGTTGACCGTTTTCGAGATATTCCTTGATATTGCTTTCAGTTGTAAAATACTTAAAACTTTTCTCATATATGATTGTCAACTCCTGGCCACGCAAAGAAGCTGATTTGAATCCCATAGCAATCACATTTTAAAATATTTGACTGTCGGTTTAGTGTAGAGTATTCACTTATTTCGCTTCTGCTTATAAGGAAATAAGTAATAACAACATTTCTACTAGTGTTTATCTCGACTAGCATGAAGTATAAGCTTCTTAACAATAATTTGTTGCAGAGATGTAAAGAAAGACATGCGAATGAAACACATCATATTTTTTTTTATCTTTTTTACTTTCTCAGCACGTACTGTGCATATAATAAACAGAGAAGGTATTGTATTCATGTCAAGATATCTCTGGAAATATAATAATTTGAGGTTCCTTAAGTCTAAAAGAATCAAAAAAGCATGTGTGCGTCTTTGTGTATGTGTCTGTGGACAGAATAACTGAAACGCCGTTAGATACAAAATTTGGTATTAAGGATGCGACACGAACATTTTCAGAAAATGCCCCCATCTCACATGGAATTTTCGATTGAAAATGTTGTTTATCTCAAAAAAGGCTCTAACTATGTTTTTATGATAAATAAAATATATATTTTTAATTTTTCTTGAAATAGCTTGTCAGGAGGCTATTCTTCTGGATGAACTTACATAACTGTTAAGCCATAAGAGATAGACAAATACTTAATATCTGAGCCATCCGGCACCCTTAACCGTTCCAGATTAGACTACGCGGCTACGAGTGGGTCGCACTGTGAAGACCATCTAGCGGGACCGGTAATAGACCCTATTGGAGGCTCTACAGGACCGAGACGACATTCCAAAACCCTAATCTCTGCGCCATGTACTTAACAGTGCCCGAAAGGCCCCGTAGTCAAGCCGAGGATCGAAACCAGAATGCAGACGGTACCGGTTGAGTCAATCCTCTTGGTTTCGCTTTAAGAAATAGTATCCATAAAAACGATATTGCGAGTATTCTGGCACTCTTCTCGATTCTCGTTTGCTGATATTCACCGCCTACACTTTCATTTGAAGCGAAGCAGAATGTAGTTCCCGTGCAGCTCGACAGCTGTATGCAGAACGATACCGAGAGGCCCGTGAGAATTCTATTAATATTTATGCCTATCTGAAAACAGGTATGCCATATCAGCAGACACAACCGAGGGAAACAGCCACCTGGTGAAACTACGTGAGGAGTAGAAGGAGCCCACGGACACTTCAAGAATGTATTTGCTGGCTACTCTGGAGTAAATTACAACAATACGGTTATATACCCTCATAAAAAGTAGCGGGTTCAATCCCAGCAGAGAGTGATGTAGCTTTACTTTCTCTACATGTACAATGTACATAGTGTATAAAGAAGGTATTGCTTTCCACCCAAGAATTCGATACCAAGATTTTACCGGAAATACTTATTTTGATGGTCCCTAAACCCAAAAGAAGTTAGGAGAAATGTCCGTGTGTGTGTGTGTGTGTGTGTGTGTGTGTGTGTTTGTGTGTCAGTGGACAGCATAACAAAAAAATCTGATGTAATCCATTCACATGACTTTCTCTATATCTCTGCAACAAATTTTTGTTACAAAGTTTATGCTTCTATTTACTTCATACTAAGTTAGAAAAAATTACAGAAGTAGTCTTATTACTTGCTTCCCTGTAAGTAGGAGCGAAATAAGGGAGTAACATAGGTTAAAGTGATAGCAAAAGATGGTTGCTATGTGACTGAAGTTCCTTTGTTTGTATGGACAGCAATTGTTATATTCCTGTATTATAAGTTTTAAAGCTGAAACTAAAAACAAGGAGTATCTCAAAAACGATCAAATACACGAAAAAAATGTATATAACATAAATTGTGTGTTTTAATGTGGTCTATATCTTTTGTGTGGTAAGTTTTTGTCTATCTCTTACGGTTTACCAGTTACACAAAATTCCGTAAAATTCATCCAGAATAAAGTAGTCTTCAGAGGCTATTCCCAGAAAATTCAAGATATGCATATTATTTGTAAAGTATATATCTTTACCATATGATATTTTAATCAAAATCGTTCGAGCTATTTTTTAGAAAATCAAAATTTTCGAAAAATGTTCCATGAGTAGGGTAGTTGGAGTTGAGGAGATTTTCTTGAATATCTTCGTGTCGAATCCTTGGAAGATATGGAACTTAAACACCAAGTTTGGTATTTAACGGTCTTTTCGTTTTTGAGCTACACACAGACTCACACATACACACAGACAGACACATACACGGACATTTTTCTTAGAATGCTTGTTTTGGATTCAAGTGGTCTCAAAGCATGTATTTCCGGTGAAATCTCGGTATCAAATTTCTGAGTACAGTGCAATACCTACTCTATACACTACATAAATAGTACGTATAGAGAAAGTAAAAATGCAAAGCTCGTTAAATACCAAACTTGGTACTTAAGTTTTATTTTATTTACAGATGTTTCGTTTTTGGTCTGTGCTGCCCACAAACACACACATACGGATATTTTTCTTAAAATGCTCTTTTTTGGGGGGTCCTAAAACAGGTATTTCCTGTGAAATCTCCGTATGAATTTCTGTGTCCAATGCACTTCTCTATACACTATGCACATAGTATCTGTAGAGAAAGTAAAAGTGTGAGGCACAATTCAATGCCTTCTACAACACGATATCTCTAAATTAAAGTTTGAAAGTAAGCGACAGTGACTTTTTTGAGAAGGGAAAGTAATTCGCGTCTGCCAGTTACAGACGTCATACGTCAGCGATGTTGCCAAAATTGGAGACTTTCAACTTTATGTTATAACAAGCGAAATCTGCATCGACTTAATTTCCTGCCTCTGTTCTTCCCCCACTCTATTTCTCTCCGGTTCTTCTTTTTCCTTTCTCTTTCTAACTCTTCATAACGCCATCAATCTCCTTACCTCATCTTCTATCTCTAGCTTTCTGCTATCCTCCCTCTCCCTCCCTTCAACTGTCCATCCCACCCTCATTCTCTTCTTTTTCATCGCTCCTCCACTACTTTATGTTTGAAAGGTAATAGTCATGATATCTTTTGACAACCGGTAATAAAATCTTTTTTTCGAGAATGCTAGAATAATTTGTCATTTATCCTGAGTATACTTATCTCCCATGTGCCTAAATTAAGTACACAGATAATCACGAGGTGATATAATCAATTTCTTTAACCTAGCTTCGTATACCCGAGGTCACGGGTTCAAACCCGGCGATGAATTTTTTCGGGCGTAAAAACTCTTAGCAGGGCTTCCTTCGGAAGGGAAGTAAAGCCGTTGCTCTTGTGTCGTAGATTTACGGCATCTAAAAGAATCTCAAGCCTCATAGAGAGGCCTCGGTCTTTCACGCCCAATATAGAATGGGACGCTGAGAACCACAACATTTAAAGATCGCCCATAAATAAAAGTCAATTTAAATTTACTTTCTCTAACAAGTACTATGTGTATACATAGTAGGTAGTGAAGGTATTGTATTCCACACAAATATTTAATATCAAAATTTCACCAGAAATGCATGTTATGTGGATCCTTTAGTAAAAAATTCTACGATGCTCCATTCATATGATTCTCTCTACAAATTATTGTTAAAAAGATTATTCCTTTAGCTATAAGGCGACCAAGGCGAGTATGGTTCTACAACGGAGAGCGCCACTTGTACGCGTAACTGTCTGTCTTCCCCTATGTACAGTCCAAGAAAAGGCGAATGGTTAGGAAGCTGCTTACATACACCAGCTCGAACAGGACCTATCTGTAAGCTACTTTCTCCACTTTTAGTGTGTGTGCGTATATATATATGTATAAATAAACACCATCTCCCAAAGAGCATGAACAATAATACGTTGCTCAGCACTGTCTTTTGTCCTATAACTTACGCCTGGATACTATCATTCCGCCAACAATTGGAAACTTTGTAGTTGCTGTGAATCCAGCGATTACATTTTTCTACTTCTGTGATATAAATCCTATTTGCAAAAGTTTAGTAATTTTCACAATGTAGGGACCTACTTCTTCCTTTTCTGCCATACACACAGTAAAGGTAATACCAAAATAAGCATGTTTTGAGGTTCTTTGAGTGAATAGGAAAACATTTTCAGAAAGAGGTCTACATGTGTGCCTATATGTCTGAACATAATATAAAGTTGACTAATCCGTTACGAGCATCTTCCAGGATGCAACACGAAAATGATCAAGCAAGTCTCTCCATCTTAAGCTATACTTCACAGGAAAAGTCATATAAATGTAACTTCAGAATTTGTAACCTCATAATACTGCTGAAAGTTACTTTTAAAAAATGTACTTGTCCATATTCTGCAATCTTGCGAGGCAATTTATTTTTGGTCACCGCACTTTTTATAAACTGGCATTCCTTCCTAACCTTAAATATCCTTAACAGTCTTATTAAAACCAGTAGAAGCAGCAGCCACGTTCTAGTATTTGTAATAGGTATTATAGTGAACAACTCTAACACTAAAAATTTAAAAGCAAGACGACGCGTTGAAGAGTGTATCAGACTGTACAACACTTTCTGACGTTTGTATTGCGTCATCGCTGTAGTTCATCGACTTTCCGCTCTCAGAGCATGACTTCACTCGCTTTGGCCGGCTTATACTTCATAGTTATCGAGATAAACATTACGAGAATAGGTTATATGTTCCTTGTAAATAGAAGAGAAATAAGGTAATAGACTAGGTTAAAGGGATAGCCAAAGCTTTTAAAAACCTGGTCACTTTGAGAAACAACTGAAATTTGATTTCCGCTTTGCATAGGCTGGAATGGAACAAAAGAGAGATGAAACGAAAAATAGTCACTCGTTTGATAAAAGTTTAAGTAGCCTAAACTTGAAATAAGCACAAGGATATCTCAGGAACTGTTAATTCTATAAAATGTATTATATAAATTGTGTGTCTGAATGAGATCTACATTTTTTGAGCAGTAAGTTTTTGTCTATCTTTTTATGAAAAGTTAAATCAGAAAGAAGATATTTTCAGAGGCTATTTTCAGAAAATTCAAGATAAACATTTTATTTTCCACTCATGTACGGTATTTTAACCAAAATTGTTAGGTCCATTTTTGAGAAAAATAACATTTTAGAAAAACTTTCCATGTAAAGGTATTTTTGGAGGGGCAGATTTTCTTGAAACTCTTCATGTCGCTTTTTGAAAAATTCTATATTTAACGGTATTTTCGTTTTTGAGCTATGCAGTCCACACACCCACTGACCTTTTCTATAAACGCTTCTTTGGATTAAGGGGATTTCAAAACGTTTATTTTCGGTGAAATTTGGGTTCGAACTTGTAGTTGGGATACAATAATTTGTCTATACACTATGTACATATTACATGTAGAGAAGTAAAGACGCATTATTATAAAAAGATATATGTGTTTGTCTGTGTGTGTATGTATCGGTGGACACGTTCCTCAGAAACGAAAATTCGCTTAAATATCAAACTCAATATTTAAGTTTATTACCTTTCAGGTATGTGGAACTAAGATTTTCAGGAAGCTTTCTCCACCTCTGGATTATCATGAAGTAGAGCAAAAAAATCTTAACTGTTCCATTCACATAGCTTTCTCTACATCTCTGCAACAAATTATTGTGAAAAAGCTTATGCTTCTATTTACTTCATGCTAATCGAGAAAAAAAAAAATAGCATAAATAGTTTAATTACTTGCTTCCTTGTAAGTAGAAGCGAAATAAAGGAGTATCATAAGTATAATTGATAGTCAAAAGATGATTGCAATGTGACTGAAGTTCTTTTGTTTTTATGGACAGGAGCTGTCAAATTCCTGTATGAGAAAAGTATTAGTTGTTCATAGTTGAAACCAATAACAAGGAATATCTCAAAAACGACCAAGTCCACGAAAAAATTGTATATAACATAAGTTGTGTGTTTTAATGGGTCTACATTTTCTATTAAGTTAGCTTTTGTCTATCTCTTACGGTTTACCAGTTATGCAAAATTTCGTAAAATTCATCAAGAATAAAATAGTCTTCAGAAATTATTCCCAGAAAATACAATGTATACATTTTATTTGTCAAATGTAAATATTTTAATATACGATATTTTAATCAAAATCGTTAGGGGCATTTTTGATAAAATCAATTTTTTTTAAAAAAATCCATATAAAGGGTATTTGGGGGTAGGGGGATTTTCTTGAACATATTCGTGTCGCACCCTTGGAAGATATCAAACCTAAATACTAAGTTTGGTCTTCAACGGTCCTTTCATTTTTGAGCTATGCTGTCTACAGACACACAGACTGACTGACTGACTGACTGACACACAGGGACCTTTTTCCAAAAATGTTTTTTTTATTCAGGGGGACACAAAACATGTATTTCCGGTGAAACCTCGATATCGAATTTTCATGAAAATATCGTATATTAAAGCTATTTACCTGACAAATAGATTGTATATTTCGAATTTTCTGGGAATAGCCTCTGAAGAGTGCTTTATTCTGGATGAATTTTACGGAATTTTGAATAACTGTTAAACCCTAAGAGATGGACAAAAACTTACTGCACGAAAAATGTAGAGCACGTTAAAACACACAATTTATGGCATATACCTGTTTTGTGAAGTTCATCGTTTTTGAGACATTCCTTGTTTTTGGATTGCTTTGAAAAACTTATACTTTTCTCATACAGGGCTTTGTCAAATCCTGTCCATACAAACAAAGGAACTTCATTGACATAGCAACCAGCTTTTGGCTAGCACTTTAACATATGTTACTCCCTTATTTCGCTTCTACTTACATGGAAGCAAGTAAAATGACTATTTCTGCTAATTTTTTCTCCACTAGCATGAAATAAATAGAAGCATAAGCCTTTTAACAATAATTTGTTGCAGAGATCTAGAGAAAGACATGTGAATGGAACACATCAGATTTTTGTAAATGCGACTGGCAGCCCGAACAGCCGCCGCGTTCGTAGGGGTCCTATTTGACCAGCTAGATGCAGTTATTGTATCGAAGACCGCCCTTAACAATAGCGCGGAAAGAATACAAAGTCCATTATATAACGTCCCTGCGTTCTAGTAAAACAGTTGTGGGGACTATGGTTTTGTACTGTCAATTTGGATACCTTGAAACTTCGGAGTGGTATACGGGACCTACGAGTACCCGTGAGTCAGTCCAGAAGTAAAGAGGGAACGCAATGAATAAACGGACAGTTAAGACAGTGCAGTTGACGGCGGGCGTTGTAGAGTGCACTTCATTTGTAAAATGTGACTCTGTGATTCAATTGATTCGATTCAGTAGAGCAGTTCTGTTGAGTACAGAGTGGGGTGCTGGTGATTCAAGCAAAACGTGATACGTTACTTTGAGTGTTTTAGTGGGATTAGCGCATTTTGTTCTAGTAAGCATAATTAGAACTTACTCATGTATTAAAGAAAACATTTGTTAGAAACATTATGGGCGCAATTTTTACTTTCTATTCCATATACAATAAACATTATAGTTAGAAATGGTATTGCATACCAATCAAATATTTGATACCAATATTTCATTGGAAATATGATATTGAGATCCCAGAATCCAAGAAAACATTTTTTAAAAAGCTGATGTGTTCCATTCACATGACTTTCTCTACAACTCTGCAATAAATTATTCTTAAAAAGCTAATGCTTCTATTTACTTCCTGCTAATCGAGAAAAAATTAGCAGAAATAGTCTTATTACTTGCTTCCTTGTAAGTAGAAGTGAAATAAGGGAGTACCATAGGATAAATGATGGTCAAAAGCTAGTTGCTATGTGACTGAAGTTCCTTTGTTTGTATGGTCACGAGTTCACAAAGTCCTGTATGAGAAAAATATGTTTTTTATAGCTGGAACCAAAGGCAAGGAATATCTGAAAACCAATCAAATCCACGAAAAATATGTATATAACATAAATTGTGAATTTTAAAGTGCTCTACATTTGTTGTGTGGTAAGTTTTTGTCCATCTCTTATGGTTTAGCAGTTATGCAAAATTCCGTAAAATTCATCCAGAATAAAGTAGTCTTCAGAGACTATTCCCAGAAAATTCAAAATATACATTTTATTTGTCAGGTCTTTAATATACGATATTTTAATCAAAATCGTTAGCCATTTTTTAAAAAATCAAAATTTTCGAAAAAAGTGCCATGTAAAAGGTAGTTTGGGGTGGGTTTTTTTTTCTCAAAATCTTCGTGTCGCATCCCTGGAAGATACTAAACTTAAATACCAAGTTTGGTATTTTACCAACTTTTCGTTTTTGAGTTATTGTGTTCGCAGGCACACGGACACATACACGGGCCTTTTTCTGAAAATACATTTTTTGGATACAGGGGATCCTAAAACATATTTCCGGTGAAATCTCGGTATCGAATGTTTTGGTGGAGTGCAATACCTTCTCTATACAATATGTACATAGTGCATATAGAGAAAGTAACAATTGTCCATGTATGTGAGCGTATGCATGTGGGTCTGTGAACAGTATAACTGAAAAACTGAAAGAGGTTAATTATAGACATTGATTGTTTATTATTATTATTATTATTATTATTACTATTATTATTTTTTGTAGCTTAACGTCCTTTAATCTGGTTGGTCATATCAGACGATGAATGAAATTGGTAAAATGATGCTCAAATGACCTTAAAGGATAAAAGGGAAAACCCCGAAAAACACCTTATCTGGGTATCTCACCCTAAGCAAGATTCGAACTCACGACCTGTTAAATGTTAGGCAGGCACGCTATCCCCAGGCGGACTATTATTATTATTAGTATTATTATTATTATAATTTTGGGAATGATCCTGCTATGTTACACGAGGTATTGCCTTTTTTTTTTATTAAAACCACATTAACAATTGAATATCACAGCCGGGATTTGAACACGGTTCTACCACTCTCGGTTCGGTTGCTCTAACCATTGAGCTACTGTGACAACACGCCGGTATAGTATTCAATCTCCCAACTGATTACGAATGCAAGTAGGCATTAAAGTATTCTGTGAAGGGAGACATATTAGATGGTTGACAGGGTAAAAAAACAAACGAATCAGTAGGGAGAGTGAATTTCATACCGGAATACTGTCACAGTAGGTCACTGGTTAGAGAAGAGTCATGGAGAACGGCAAAACCGTGTTCAACTCCCGGATGTAGCATTGCATTTTTCAGCTGATTCTAATAGCAATTGATAATTAAGTTCAGTATCTTAAGAATGCGATAAGAAGATTTTCAAAAACATTCCCACTCGAAGCTACCCTTTAATTGGAATAGACAGTTCGTCATCTAATGAACAGACAAGAGTTTTAATATGACTTCCCACCCGGAGGTCCCAGGTTCGATTCCCGGCTGGGGCGTGGAATTTTTCTTTAGCCAGAATTATTCCCTATCCCCCACAGAGTCTGGAAGTATGGGTGTGAGAGTGAATGTGTGTGTGTGTGTACTTTAAGAAAAAAAAATTATTTAAACCTACTGACAACGAGTTGTTTCAAATGCAAAGCCCCCGATATGACCTTAGATGTTAAAGGGGGCCATATAAATGAAACAATAAAATAAAAAAAAGAAGTTTTAATAGTGAGCCGACAAATTAGGAACGACCGTCCGTTGGTGAAGAAAATAGGTACAAGCGACGGCTACTTTGCAGTGCTCTCCATAAACATGTATAGCGATCGTTAAAGAGATATACACTACGTCAAAATCAGGAATGGATTAAGGAATATTAGAATTAAATTGCTACGAATAGTGTGTCATTTGTCTATTAAAACTGAGAAACAAACATTTTTAAAGCAATATCAGGTTTTGATTAGTCAATGACACAATCCTCAAAAACTTCTTGTATGTATTTTGGGGCTAAGGAGGCTGAACGTTCACTTTCCTCGTTCCTTTACAATAATGTCGCGTGCTCGTTTTGTTTTACTAAATATGTTGGAATATAAATTCAATTTAACCATCAATGAAAGCTAAGTATTGACAAACTGAATGAAAATTATAAAGCTTCCCTAAGAAATATTGCATACACTCTCCTTTGCATTAGGACCATCACCATATTTTCCTCTGATGTACATGCAGGGAATAAATGGAACATTCGTGACGAAAAGGAGAGAATAGTACCTGACGTCACCTACACTAATATGATGTAAACATTTTTCTATGTTCAGTGCATGTTTGTCGAGTACCACCATGACTTGAATTTGCTTCTTGAAGAGGATACATGGTACGTTCGTTGGACTCTGCTCCTTGTTTACCGGATGGACGACCCTTTGGGCGATAATTCAGAAACAGGTAGAATTTCTGTACGGGTATCGGAGAAATGGGTAACTAAGCTTTCATGCTGCCTGGCATAGGTTTTGGTACCTATCGATTTTAATGTTCCTATGTACGGAAAGTGAATTAAAATTATGAAGTTGTTCTCATATACATAGTACATATGTTTTAGATAAACTCACACATAAATTATTTTATTTGTTTTTTAAACACCATGTATACAATTGAATATTTATATTTTTTACCAGTCTTTAATTACTGTGATTAATGATTAAAATCTGTTTCACACTTCGTTAGATAGTACTTGTTTGATGCAATTCTTGCAGTCACATTCCACCTTGGGTTCATGGTATGAGTGGCGCTGATAACCTAGCAGTTGAGCGTCCTAAAACTCCCAATAATCATCATCATCGTCGTCGTTCTGGCAGATCCTCCCGTGAAACTCATAGGCGGCGAATCGTGTATACAGGTGGCGAAGCTCGAAATTTGGTCCTCACAGATTTCTGTCTTCATAGCTTCGGATTCCATTATTATTTCTTCTGGTATGTCGCCATCTTTTTACTTTCTCTAGCCCCATATGTACACTGTACATAGTGGATAGAGAATATATGTATTCTACCAAAAAAAAAAAAAATCGATGTTGATATTTCATCAGAAATATATATTTTGGGGTTCTCTGAGTCCGAAAAAAGCATTTTTAGAAAAAGACCCGTGTATGTCTGTGTGTACGCGTGTCTGTGGACAACGTAGTTCAAAAACGAAAAAACCGTTAAATGCCAAACTTGGTATTTAAGTTAAGTATCTTCCAAGAATGCGAAACGAAGTTTTTAAAGAAAATCCACCTACCGAAAACTACCCTTAACATGAAAAAGTTTTTGAAATTTTTGATTTTCTCAAAAATAGCTCTAACGAGTATTGATTAAAGTATGTATATTAAAGAAATTTACAACACAAATAAAATGTATATTTTAAATTTTATGAGAATAGCCCCCGAAGGCACCTTTATGCTAGACGAGTTTCGAACAAGAGGTAGATAAAAACTTACTACACGAAAAATGTAGGTCTCAACACATATTTTACGTAGAGCTGACCGTTTCTGAGATATTCGTTGTTGTTAGTTTCCATTTTAACCTACTTTAACTTTTCTGAAACAGGAAGTGACGTTTCAGTTCATCTCTCTTGTTTTACTGCAGGTCATGCAAAGCGAACTGAACTTTTGTTGTTACATATAAGACCTGATTTTAAAATATATGATTATCGATTTAACCTAGTCCCTTCTACTTATAGGAAGCCAGTAATAAGACAAATTCTGATAATGTTTATCTTGAATGGATGTTGTAGATAAAAGAATAATCTTTGGTAAGGAAAGTTGTTTGTGTAACAGCTAGAGAAAGTCATGTAAATGGAGCACATCAAATTTTCCTCTCTCTTCGAAAAAGATTTTACATGCCAGTGTTTCCGGTAATCCGAAGTTATGTCTTTGATGAAGAAAGTCCTGCGCTGTTATATAGGTATAGCTGTTTCTTCTGAATTTTCAGATTAAGAGGATTCTTTTTAAGAATCTTGCTTTGATATTCTCCAGCTTCTTGAGGTTGTTCACCGTTAGGTAAGGTCACATATCTAAAGAATAATAATCATCAGATGACTGAAAAGCAATCTTAAACCAGATCATAGCAATAGAGGAATTACTTCTGATGGAAAGAAGTTAGTTTAAAATAACATTATTATGTCATATTAAAAATACCAATAAAGTAATACTTCTTTATTCCTCAGAAAAATATATTAAAATCGATTTTAATATATTATTAAATATATTTGATCGTTTTTCTCAATTATATTAATCTTATTCAATGCAATAAATTATTACACGCCAATTGCATGCCATAAGTAACTTCAAAATGGCTGTAACAATTTTGAAAAAAGTACTATATATTGAAGATATTTATAAGCAAATAAAATGTATATCGTGAATTATTTTGGGAAAAGCCTCTGAATACCTCTTTATTCTGAATAAATTTTGCTGAATTTTGCGTAACTAGTAAACCGTAGGAGATGGAAAAAAACGTATTACACAACAAATCTAGATCACGCTAAAACAGGATTTATGTCATATATGTTTTTTTCGTGTATTTGACCGTTTCTGAGATATTCCCTGTAATTTGTTGCAGATTTAAAATACTTAAACTTTTCTCACATGGAAAGCTGTAAACGTCTGGTCCTGCATAGAAACGGATTTCAACTACATGGCAATCAGCTTTTAATGATTTGACTATCGCTTTAGCCTAGTGTATTCCTTTATTTTCCTTCTACTTAAAAGGAAGCAAGTAATTAAGACAATTTCTGCTAATGTTTATGTCAATTATCATAAAGTAGACAGCAGAATATGCTTTTTAACAATAATTTGTTACAGCAATGTAGAGAAAGTCGTGTGAATGGATCACATAGATTTTCTTTATGATGGTCAAGCAAAGAGAGCGGAATTTCAAAGTGTTACATAGCAACTAGTACTTGAGCATCTGACCATCGCTTTAGCCGAAGTACCTTATTCTCAAGTATGTACAACCAAGTGTGAAATAATATTTCTGCAACTTTCTATGTCGATTTATGTGAAATAGATACAAAAATGAAATATCTGAGTTTCATTTGAGTTTCTCTAGGTGCCCCACAAACAAGATTTTTATACAAAAGATTATTCTTTTGTGCTAATCAAGATAATAACTACCGGATTTGGTTTTATTACATGATTCTTTATAAGTAGAAAGGAAATAAGCTAATGCACACGCTAAAAGACAGTCGTTAAGTGAAATAATTGAAATTCGGTTCTCTTTGCCTAAAAGGAGTAAACAAAAGAGTGACGAAAATAAAGACGTTTCCTATTTGAGAAAAGTTTAAGGAGCTTAAAACTGAAACCAACGGCTAACTCTACAAAAAATATTTATAACATAAATGGTGTGTTTTATTGCAATCTACATTTTTGTGTAGTAAGTTTTGATCAGTCTTTTACAGTTATACAAATGTTTCACAGCGTCATCGAGAGGTAAAGGTTTCCAGAGATTATTCCCAGAAAATTCAATATATAACTTTTATTTTTCATGAAAGTATTTCAAACTTATGATAGTTTAACAAAAAATGTTACAGCCATTTTTGAGAAAGTCGTAATTTTCAAAGAATATTCCATGTAAGGGGTAGTTGGGAGTGAGGGATTTTCTTGAAGATCTTCGGTCTACATTCTTGAAAGTTACTAAACATAAATACCAAGTTTGGTGTTTAACCGACTTTTAGTTTTTGAGTTACACTGCCCAAACACACAAACACAGAAATTCACCGGGCCATGTTTCTAAAAATGCCTTTTTGGATTCAGAGGGTCAAAAAAACATGTGCTTCCGGTGAAATCTCGATATCGAATTTTTGGTTGGAATACAATACCTTCTCTATCCACTATGTAACTACATTGTAAATACGACCTAGAGAAAGTATAAGTAAGTCAGAACATTTAGATAGAGAAGGACATGCAAATGAAGTGTAGGTTTCCTATTCTTATTGCAGTAAACCATGACGTCATACTTCCATAGTAGGTATGCTCCTTTAACCAACCAAGACTACTCCTCATTGCCAAATTGCTTGTACATCCCTCGAGTGACATTCACAGAAAGCACGTCTTCCACGGTGTACTAAGCAAACAGGTACCGAACTCGTGGCTTCGAAAACTGAAGATGTCAATATTGGGGAATGGTTATGGGCTATGTTGCAAAACTGCTAGGGGCATTCAACAAGTGGAAAGGCAAATAAGAGGACGCTGTGGGGTTCTACAAACGGTGTCAAATCTTTATCAAATCTGGCACGCGATCTCTGTTTGCACGCAAATCCTGGTAGTTGCAGTGATTCCTCAAGTTTCAAGAGGTAATTATACGCAAAATTTGACTTTATTTATAGGATTTCTATGCGTAAGTTATTGCGATCAGGCTTCTAAGCACTAAATATCTCTTAAACGTAATTTTATAACTTTCGTTGTTTTAGGAATGTAAAACAAAGATGATGTATTCCATTCACATGATTTTTTATACATCTCTATGACAAATTATTGTTAAAAAACTTATTACTTTCTCTACACGTACTATATTCACAGTGTATACAGAAGGTATTGCACTCCACCAAAAAATTCGATATCGGGATTTCACCGGAAATATATGTTTTAGGGTCGCCTGTATACAAAAAAGTATTTTCAGAAAAAGGTCTGTGCGTGTGTCCGGGTGTCTTTGAACACGATAACTCAAAAACGGAAAGTCAGTAAAACACCAAACTTGGTATTTAAGTTTAGTATCTTTGATGGATGCGACACAAAGATTTTGAGAAAAATCTCCCAAGCAAAAACTACCCTCTACATGGAACTTTTTTCAATAATTTTGATTTTTTAAAAAATGACTAACGATTTTGATTAAAATATCGTATATTAAAGATATTTACCTGACAAATAAAATGTATATTTTGAATTTTCTAGGAATAGCCTCTGAGTGAATTTTAGGGAATTTTGCATAACTGCTAAACCGTAAGAGCTAACAGACAAAAAATGTAGAGCACTTTAAACACACACTTTCTGTTGTATACATTTTTTTCTTGGAGTTGATCGTTTTTGAGATATTCCTTGTTTTTGTTTTCAAGTTTTTAATTTCTCTCATACAGGAATTTGTCAACTCCTGTCCATACAAACAAAGGAACTAAAGTCACATAGAAACCAGCTTTTGATTATCGCTTTAACCTATGCTACACCCTTATTTCCCGCCTACTTACAAGAAAGCAAGTAGTAAGACTATTTCTGCTAATTTTTTGTCGATTAGCATAAAGAAAATAGAAGCATGAGCTTTTTAAAACTAATTTGTTGCAGAGAAGTAGAGAAAGTCACGTGAATGGAACACAGCAGACGTTTTTTCTGTACACTTCGTGTTAACAGAGGTAACCAGTAGCAGAAATGGTCTTATTACTTGCTTCCTGGTAAGTAGAATGGATAAGGTAATCCCATAGGCTTAAGCGATAGTCAAAAGTTTCAAAAGCTGATTGATATGTGATTGAAATTAGTTTCTTTGCATGGCCTGAAGTTTTCAAATTCCCTTAAGAGAAAAGTTTAAGTACAGCTTCTGGCTATGCAAAGAAGCAAATATCAATCACATAATAAGAGCTTTTAAAACTAAAGATTTGAAGTTTTCTCGGTGTTGGTTATTACAGATAACTTTAACGGATAGCAACCGAATTAAACTAGAATCGGAGAAATCCAAGCTTTCGACCATCTTGATTCTGTTGTCTTCATCAGGGAGAAATCCCAGCTTTCAACTATTTTGACTCTGTGGTCTTCGTCAGGGAGAAATCCAAGCTTACGACCATCTAGACGCTGCGGTCTTCGTCAGGAAGAAAACCAAGCTTTCGATCTTCTTGACTCTGTGTTAAGGGAATGAGAGCACAGAGTGAAGATGTTCGAAAGCTTAGATTTCTCCGATTTTGATTTAACTCGGTTGCTATTCCGTGAAGTCTTTGACCATTGCTTTGCTTTATAGTGCCCTCTTATTTCTATTCTACTTTTAAGGAAGTAATTAATATGGGTTTATCTTGATTACCCCGAAGTAGAGATAAGGATCAGCATTACTATGAATAATTTGATGTAGAATGGCTAGAGAAAGGCATGGGAATGGAACAAATCCGATTTTTTACTATTTCAGTATTTTTCCCCTTAAAAAAGGTAGCAGGCTGTGTCCCAACGGCTAGTGATTCAATGTGCAATGGTTCAGAGGCACTGCTGTTTTGGCTTTATTATTATTAATTATTATTATTATTATTATTATTATTGTTACTAATGTTTATGTTTCGTACTGACATTTTGAGCTTAAGCATCTCTTGGAAGTATTGTATAGCACTTCAGTTTTAGATTCCAGTAGTTTTATTCGTGGTGACAGCATCTCATATTTATGTTTTAAGGTTGGAGAAATTCTCTGGAAATCTTTACGCACACGGGAACGAGCGTTTTTCTTTTCTTTTTCAAAGAAGTTATCGTGTATCTCCTGTGAAAAACTCTTATTGAAGTTTTGCGGCGAATGCAATACTTATATAAATGGCAGAGAAAGTAAAGTGATACAGATTCATAACCCCTGTAATTACCCTCACCATCACAGAAACTAAATAAAGTTTCATTACAGTTACTACCTTAGTTGTAAAGGGCATTCGATTGAGTAAAATTCGAACAATTTTTGAGAATATATTGAAATTGGCCTTTATGGAAAAATACACAAACAAATACACAGCAAAACAAATAAACAACCGAGTATTTTTGGAGAAGATTTAACAAACAGTAATTTAATTTATTCTATGAAATGTATCCAATATTTTAGACAATGATAGAGGTACCACAATAATTAAGATTATTCTGTTTTTAACTATTGCTTCGAATATTTATAATTATTTGAAATGAAAGAAGTTACGAGTAAAACGACCGATCCAGGTGGCCCAAGCGTTTCACTTGAGACTGGCATTGGAAGGTCGTGTTTTTGTGTTTCTTCAGCATTTTTCCAGGTCATGAGGCTAATGCCTCCCAAAATTCCTGTCCCTTCATTTCATCCAACAGGTCTCTTTCAGTGTTCTAAGTAATGGTGAGGAGTGTGATAGTTGCGTCCTCCCGTGGAGGTCACTGTGTTTTGGAACTACAGCTCTCGGCGGCGGGATGGCGTTGGAAGTCGTCTGTAGACTCAGAAGATTTAGTCAGACTAGCGCTCCCCGCGTCGAGATAAAGAACTGCTTGGAAACTGTTAGGGACCCTCCACGGTGGCTCTCTCCCACCGAAAGGTTCCAGCTGACCACTATGATTATTTTCATATCACCCTGTCCTGCTGACATCTGACGTAGAATAAACCAATGACTACCGTGTGGAAACCCCGCCGTAATCACACAATAACATATACACAAACATACACACAAGGCAAAACGAGTAAATAAAGAAAAGTACCAGAGGCAGATAACCTAAACATACAACTTTTTATGTTCGTCCCAGAAGAGGCAAAACATCGGTTGTGACATATACTAAACCAGCATTGACTGACTAGATGGTAATATTATAGCCGAATTCATGAAAACAAAAATTTGATGTGTTCCATTCACATGTCTTTCTCTAGATGCTTCACAAACAAACTTTCCTAATAAAAAATTACTTTTTTGTCTGCATCATGTTAATTGAGATAAAAATTAGCATAAAGTGTCTTATTACTTGCTTCTTTTAAAGTAGAATGGAAATAAGGAATGCACTAGCCTTAAGGGATAGTCAAATATATTAAAAGCTATCGCTACCCGAAACAGTTAAAATGTGGTTCTCATTTGCATTCTCGGTAGTAAAACAAAAGATGTGTAAGGAAAGTTAATCTCCTAGTAGAGCAAAGTTTAAGTAGTTTAAAACTGAGACCAATAATAAGGAATATCTTCGAAGCGGTTAACTCTACAAAAAGATATGACATAAATTGCGTGTTTAATGGAATACACATTTTTTGTGCTGTAAGCTTTTGTCCATCTCTTACGGTTTATGAGGTATACAAAGACCATTCGGAATGAAGGGGTCTTTAGAATATATTCCCAGAAAATTCAAGATATAGGTTATTTTGTCATCATGAAAAATCCTAAACATATGAAATTTTAATCAAAATCGTTAAGAGTCGTTTTTGAGTATATCTTTGTCGCATCTTGGAAGAGTTTGATATTTAATGAACGAATAGTTTCGGAGCTGTGCTGCTCAAAGACACACGCACGGACATGTATCTAAAAATGCGTTTTTGCCACGTATTTCTGGTGGAATTTCGGTATCGAAATGTTAGGTGGAATACAATACTTTTTCTGTCTACTATGTATATTGTACATAGGTGTTAGGGAAACTAATAAAATGTGTTACATTCACATGACTTAATCTACCATTTGTCATTTATGAGTATAAAAGTTAGGCTATTTTTACTTTCTCTTATTGTACTATGTACATAGTGTATAGAGAAGGTATTGCATTCCACCCTAAAATTCGATACCGAGATTTCACCGGAAATACATGTTTTGGATCCCCCTGAATAAAAAAAAAGAATTTTCAGAAAAAGATCCGTATGTGTGTGTGTGTGTGTACCGCATAGCTCAAAAACGAAAAGTCCGTATTGGTATTGGTATTTAAGTATTTAAGTTTATTATCTTCCAAGGATGCGACACGAAGATTTTCAAGAAAACCCTCCCACTCCCAACTACTTCTTCACATGGAACTTTTTTCGAAAATTTTGATTTTCTTAAAAATGGCTCTAACGATTTTGATTATAATATAATATATTAAAGATATTTATCTGACAAATAAAATGTATATCTTGAATTTTCTGGGAATAGCCTCTGAAAACTACTTTATTCTGGATAAATTTGATGGCATTTTGCATAACTGCTAAAATGTAAGAGATGGTCAAAAACTTATCACACAAAAAATGTAGAGCACGTTAAAACACAAATTTATGTAATATACATTTTTTTCGTAGAGTTGATCTTTTTTTTTAGATATTCCTTGTTTTTGGTTTCAGCTTTGAAAAACTTATACTTTTCTCATACAGAAATTTGTCAGCCCTGTCCATACAAACAAAGGAACTTCAGGCACATAGCAACCAGCTTTTGACTTTCACTTTAACCTATGGTACCCACTTATTTCGCTTCTACTTACAAGGAAGGAAGTAATAAAACTATTTCTACTGATTTTTTCTCAATTAGGATGAAGTAAATGGAAGCATAAGCTTTTTAACAATAATTTATTACACAGATGTAGAGAAAGTTATGTGAATGGAACACATCAGATTTTTTTCATTCCAGAAATAGCTACAGTTTTCTTTATTTTCTGTAGGTTAAAGTCTACCACGTGACATCAATAGGCCGGCTGCTTTCAGTTTCCCAACACACAGGAAAATATATCAGGATTTTGTTGATTTGAGCCTTAGGGAAATAGCTTTCCTGCCCGTATCTATAGCACTGAAATGTGCGTACAGTTTAACAACCTGACAATGCGTTGGCAGCAGGAAACGCTACCTTGCGGAATTCCTCAAGCTCGAAGCGAATGCACGCAATGTTGACACGTTACTGCAACCACGTGCCAATGACACCAAATGTGACACTCCATGTTGGCATAGGTTTGTGAAACCCATGGTAATGCATTCCACCTGGAACATACTTCTCCACAACTGGCAGCTAACGTGAAGCATCTGTGAAATTTGGAAAATCCACAGTATTTGAATATATTATTGAATTGTATACCAGTAGCAATAGTAATGATATTTCTGCCCTGTATCAAAACTTTAATGTGTATGGTTATTTAAACAATAAATACCTATCCAACCCCTGTCCTACACAGAGCTTGTGTGAAAAAAGAACAACAATTAATCCAATACCAATTGACCACAATAGTTGGCTTACTTTGAATCCCGGGACTTGAAGTACTTACAAAATTGTAAGTCGCCATTAGGGTTGTCATTTCAAAGCAATTTCAGATCACCTTGTGGTTTGCCGGGAAACATGCAAGTCAGTTGAAAAATATGATGCTATGCCGGCTTGTTGCAATGGTAGCTCAGTGGTTGAGCAACCGGCTAGAGACCGGGAGATTCGTGGTTCCAATCTCGGCTATTGCATTGAATGTTTCAGTCTGACTCTACTTATCCAATTAAATCAATAAATCAATAACTTTTTAGTTTCTCTACACGAACTATGTACATAGTGTAAAGAGAAGGTATTGTATTTCACTCAAAAATTAGATGCCGCGATTTCAGGAGAAATACATGTCTTCAGACTCCCTGAATGCCCTGCTCCCCCCCCAAATTAGAAGAAGGACAATAATGTGTGTGCGCCGTCTGTGCGTGTGAGTGTGTATGTATGTATGTGGACAGCATAGCTCAAAAACTAAAAAGTCCGTTAAATACTATTTAGGTTTATCATCTCCTAAGGATGCGACACGAAGATTTTCAAGAAAATCCTTTCACCACAAACTGTTCTTTACATTGAAGAATTTCCGAAAATGCTGATTTTCTCAAAAATTATATCCACTACTTATCGTGTTATCTATTAATCCTAACTGATTAAAAGCTCAAATTTTAACAATATTTGCAGGAGTTAGTTTAACATTCTTCCCTCGACACTTTTTGGGTTTAGCAGGAATACCTCGACAATATTCAGATTATCCAGATGCTTATACCTCATAGAAAATAATAATAGCCAAGCCATCCAATCATTAAAAAAATATATAAAATTATTCTAATATATAAATATAAATGTATAATATAAGTTATACACAATAACATTTTTTTTAAATGTTGGTGTATGATAAATAAAATGAATATTTTGAATTTTCTAGAAACATCCCTTGTAGATCTCTTCATTCTGGATGAATTTGCATAACTGTTCAACCGAAAAAGATAAACAAAAACTTATTGCGCAAAAAATGTATATCTCATTAAAACACACAATTAATATTATATGCTCTTTTTGAGAGTTAGTCGTCTCAAACATATTTGTTTTTATTCGTTTCAGTTTTAAATTACTTAAAATGTTCTCAAATGGGAAGTCGACTTTCATTTCATAGATTTCTTTCGTTTATGTTTCGTTTGTTTTTTGTTTGTTTTTTTACTTACGAGTTTTTCTCACAGGAGATGCTTTTAACAGTTTTGACTATTGCTTTAGCCTGATATATTCCCCTATCCATCTTATACTTACAAGGAAACAAGTAATAAGACCAATTATTCTGCTAATATTTATCTAGATTAGCATGGCGTGAAAAAAATTATTGTTAAAAATAAAATTGTTCTCTCTACTTCATGGTAATAGATATAAACAGTAGCGAAATTGTCTTATTACGTAGTCCCTTATAAGTAGAAGAAGAATAAGGGAATACCCTATGCTAAAGCGATATTCATATCTTTTAAAAGTTCGACACTATGTGGTTAAATCAGTTTCTATACATTGCCAGGAGTTGATTTCTCGTATGAAAAAAGTTTTAAGTACTTTAAAACTGAAGCCAATAACAAGGAATATCTCGGAAATGGCAGACTCCAAGCAAAAATGTATAAGGCATAAATTATGGGTTTTAACGAGATTTATATTTTTGTATGGCAAGTTTTTGTCTCTTTCATACGGTTTGCCAGTTATAAAAATTAATCAAAATCAATCGAAAATAAAGAAATCCTTAGAGGTTCCCAGAAAATACATATATTCATTTTATTTGCCATGAAAATACCTTCAATATACGGTATTTTAATCAAAATCCTTAGAGCTATTTTTGAGAAATGTAAAATTTTCTACATCTTTTCCTTGTGAAGGGTAGCTTGAGTTAGTGGGCATTTTTCTCAAAATCTTCATTTCGATACTAAGCTTAAATATAAAGTTTAGAATGTTACCAATTTTTCGGTTTTGAGTTACTATGCTCACAAACAT
Source organism: Hymenopus coronatus (assembly GCA_030762935.1). NCBI lineage: Eukaryota > Metazoa > Arthropoda > Insecta > Mantodea > Hymenopodidae > Hymenopus > Hymenopus coronatus. The sequence continues at coordinate 85,836,998 of CM060895.1, forward strand.
TCACAGCACACCCACTTTCAAGGACCTTTTTTTTTTCCTAAAAATGGTTTATTTGGATACAGGGGATCCTGTGAATTTCCAGAGAAATGTCGGTATCGACTTTTGGTGGAGTGCAATACCTTTTCTGCCTAAGTATCATGCACTATGCAGAGAAAGTAAAATTGCAGCTCAGTTATTGCAGCAAAGTAACAATGGCCCCTTGATAGTGTATAACAGGTCAAAGCAGAATGATGAAACAACAACTGCTGAAGTCCTTAAGAGAGTTGAAAAGCACTACATTTTCGAATGCAATTTGTTTGAGTGTTATGATACCCTTGCGTTGAGAACGTCAATAAATTAACATCGGAACAACTGGTCTGTCTGCGAATGCTGTTTCCAATGCAAGGAAGGAAGCCAAGGAGGCGGAAACTGGTGAAAAAAAGTATCGACGTGTAGATTTTAGAAAAAGTGGACAACATAGTGAATAGCTCTTTCTTAAGTAATCAATCCCCTTCCATAGATACGGTACCTTATATAATAATGAAATACATGTCATAAAATTTACTCATCATATTTAAATTAATTGGTATAATTAGTTTTTATCAAGAATAGGAGTGTATAATACTCTGATGCTGAATGAAAAATAGTACATGGTTAATATAACGTTGTAAGATGCTTAAGAAGAAGAAACACGTAAGCCATTTCTGAGAATTTGAATAACGGATAGGACAGAATTGAGTAATCAACGAATGAAAAGTGGCTCTTAAGATGTAACGCGAATGGTAAGTTTTGGCAACGTAGAACATAGGAATTATAGTAGAACAGTCAGTAGTAAGCGGGACATTGATTAATTTGAATTCTCATCGCTCTCTGGCACTTCTTGAGACTTAAGCTATTCTCCCTGACGCGTCTTGCGTTCCATATCTCTTGCACTTTTTTTGTTTCGTGTTACTCATACTAAGCTCATCTCCAGTTTAGCGGTTATCGGTGACTTGCCGTATGGCAGTTTAGCAAGTCATCGTAACTATTTTATGACGGGAACCGATTTTGCCTTCAACGCAAAGCTCTCAATACTGTGGAACTGCGCAGATTTAATAAGATGCATTTACAGTTTTTCGTGATTAGATTCCGGAACAGTTTAATGATTATTAACGTCAATAATCATCAACTTGTTCCAAGTAGATCGTTTAGTATTAAATATTCTCATAAACTTTAACAGGCATTTTCCATTCCCGACACACCTACGCAAGCCCTTAGAGAGAAAGATCTCACAGCATACCGCAGGTAGCACAAGAATTACACCAAGATTAATAATAAAACTTTTGAGACATTGTCAAAAATTAAAACGTTTAATCAAACACAAACATTGCACAAACAATCGCATTCAAATTCCAAATGGTGGTTATTAGATATAACTGCAAATTATCAATAAGAAAATAAAAAACAATGTCATTTAAGGGTAAATATGGAATAAAAATAAATAGTATTGGAGAACTAAACAGTAGAACAGGTAGCACTTTAAGTACTTAGGATGTGTTATTACATCTGAAACAGATAAAGATATAGAAAACAAAATATCTAAATTTCGAGAAATATGTGGAACTATTAAAAAAAGAGCTTCAGGCCGAAAAACAAGAAAATATACAAAATATATAAGAAAATGGCTGTTCTTCCTTTATTGTTTGGAAGTAAAAACAAAATAATAAAATCAAAGGAAAGAAGCAGAATACAAGCAGCAGAGATGTGGAATGTGAAATAATACAGACTAGCAGAGAGAATACGAAATGAACAAATAAGAGAACAATTAATATATATATGTGTGTGTGTATCGCTCGTTCCAGGTACTCCGTTCTGTGGTTTCTTACCGTTGGCTCCCTGACAGGCTTCTGAGCCTTAGGCATCCGCTTCTAAATCCTAAGGGCGTGTCAGTTCTAAAAACGGGGAGGGTAAACCAACTACAAAATAAATACTAGTTATATGCGTATTATTTAGGATATACTGTTCAGGATTGCCTTTCGGCAATATTTGAAACTATATGTCAATTTATTCATTATAATATGACTGTAATCAACACAATTAAAGGCACCACAAAGTGTGACATGGTTAACAAGATTAAGAAATCTGATGTGTTCCATTCACATGACTTTCTTTACATCTAACAAATTATTGTTAAAATAATTATTCTTCTATCTACTTCATGATAGTCGAGATAAACATTAGCAGAAACTGTCCTTATTACTTGCCCCTTGTAAGTAGAAGGGAAAAGACCAAAAAAGATCACAGGATGCTCTCTAGATGTTCGGTAGACGAACCTTTCACTCAAAAGATTAATCTGTTATTTACATCATGCTAATCAAAGAACGCATAGGCAGAATTAGTTTTATTACTGACTTTCTTGTAAGTAAAAGGCATATAAGACAATGTACAGTCTAAAAATCACAGTCTGGTCCTCCTTTAAAAGCTGGTCACTATGTGGAACATTTGAAATTCCAATCCCTTTGCTTGCCAGAAGTAAACAGGAGAAACGAGAATTTGTTTTTTTTTTCCCGTTGGAAAAAAGTTTAGACGGTCTAAAATTAAAGCCAATAATCCCGAATATCTCGGAAGCAGCTAACTCTACAAAAAAAAATATATGTCACATAAATTGTGTCTTTAATACGATGTACATTTTTTTTTGTGTAGTGGGTTTTCGTATATCTGTTACGGTTTGCCAGTTCTATAAAATTGGTTCATTCAGAATGAGGTGGTCTTCAGAGACTATTCTCCGAAAATTCAAGATATACATTTCGTTTGTATTAAAAATATACTGTTGGTCGCTGATGACCTATGTTGTTATAAAGTGACCTTAAATAAATAAATTAAAAAAAATATACTGTATATAAGGTATTTTAGTCAAAATCGTTATATCAGCTTTTACATTTAAAGGTTAGTTTTGAGTAGGGATCTTTCTTAAAAATCTTCGTGACGCAACGTTGGAATATTCTGAACTTAAATATCAAGTTTGGTTATTAACCGATTTTTTCGTTTTTGAGTTCATAGACACACGACACACACATACATTTTTCGGAAAATGCGATTTTTGGATACGGGAGACCATAAAATTTTATTTTCTGGAAATCTCTGCATGTTGGGTGATACGCAATATCTTCTCTATTTATCCATTTTTATTATGTAAAAAGTAAATCTCCTGGTAGCACCCGCCTTTACTGGTTAGAGTTCCATGAAAAAAAAAAATCTGATGTAATCCATTCACATGGCTTATTCTACATTTCTGCAACGAAGCTTATGCCTCTATTTACTTCATGCTAATTCAGAAAATTTAGCAGAAATAGTCTTATTACTTGCTCCCTTGTACATAGAAGCGAAATAAGGGAGTACCATAGGTTAAAGTGATAGTCAAAAGCTGGTTGTTATGTGACTAAGGTTCCTTTGTATGGGCAGAAGTTGGTAAATTCCTGTTTGAGAAAAGTTTAGCTTTTTAAAGCTGAAATCAGTAACATGTAATATCTAAAATACAATCAACTTCAGGAAAAAAATATATATGACGTAATTGTGTGTTTTATTGTGATCTATATTTTTTTGTGTGGTAAGTTTTTGTCTATCTCTTACGGTTTAGCAGCTATGCAAAATTCCGTAAAACTCATCCAGAATTAAGTGGTCTTCAGAGGCTATTCCCTGAAAATCTAAAAAACATAAATTTTATTTGTGAGATACATATCTTTAATATACTATATTTTAATCAAAATCGTTAAAGCCATTTTTGAGAAAATCAAAATTTTCGAAAAAAGTTCCATGTAAAGGGTAGTCGCATCCTTGAAAGATACCAAAGTTAAATACCAAGTTTGGTATTTATAGATCTCTTCGTTTTTGAGCTATGCTGTCTAAAGGCACACACACACGGACTTTTTTCCAGAAATACTTTTATTGGATTCAGGGGGACCCAAAACATGTATTTCCAGTGAAATCTCGGTAGAAAATTTTTGGGTGCATTACAATACCTTCTCTATGCACTATGTACAATGTACGTGTAGAGAAAGTAATAAACTGGATAGTGTTGCCCACAATAATACTCCAAATATAATACGAACCGCAGTGGTTAGTTTTTTTAAATCCCTCTTAAGTTATTAAATACGGTTTTTAATACTAAGCGGATTACATGTCATATATTTCGCTATCGACTGTGGCTTGTGTAGAGATAAGCCAGACCAGCAATACTGTAAAGTACACATCAGGGCAGTTAGGGAAAATTAGTTGCTTTTATCTCCAATTTTTATGGGAACTTAAATAGTTACAGATTTTGTAGGGTTAGAGACGCATTATCGTCTCTTTATCAGTGGTCACTGAAAAAAATATTTAATGTGTTCCATTCACGTGATATTCTCTAGCTGTTCCGCAAACAAAATTTTCGCACAAAAATTATTCTTTTATCTATATCATATTAATCGAGTTATTATTAGCAGAATTATTGGTGTTAGTACTTGGTTCTTGTTAAGCAGAATGGAAATAAGCGAATGCATTTGGCTACAGCGATAATCAAATCCTTTAAAACCCAGTCGCTCTTTGTAAAATTGAAATTAGGTTCTGTTTTGCCTGACAGGGTTCAAACAAGTAGCTTAAAATAGAAAACAATAACCGAAAATATCTCAGAAAAGGTTGCATTTACAAAAAAATATATATTATATAAACTGTGTGTTTTAACGAGATCTATAGTTTTTGTGTAGTATGTTTCTGTTTATCGTTACAGTTTATCAGATACAAAAATTATAAAAAGCGCCCAGAATGAAGAGAGAGGCTATTACCGTAAAATTCAAGATATACATTGCGTTTGTTATAAAATTCTAGAGTAATTTAATCAACAACGTTAGAGGAATTTTTAACAAAATCAAGATATTAGAAAACATTTCCATATAACGGGCAGTTAGATTGGGGCATTTTCCTGAAAATATTTGTGTCCTTGAAACATACTAAACTTAAATACCAAATTTTATATTTAATCGACTTTTTCTTTTTGAGTTATGCTGTAAACACATGGAATTTCTTTCTAAAAATGCCTTTTTTGGGTGCAGAGGGCTTTAAAACATGTATATCTTAAAAAATCTTGATCTTATGAGTGGAAATCAATATCTTCTTTATATACTTTGTACATTGTGCATACATGCAAGAGAAAGTAATATATAGGGTAGGATTCACATGACGCTCTCTACCTTCTGTCGTTATCAGTGGATTTATAAACTACTCTAATGAAAGTTTTATTTTAATCTTCATTTTAATTAAGATATACATTTGTAGAAATAGATGCATTACGGATTTCGATATAGATTTTAATGGAATATGTTCCATTAGGTATATACTGCAATCAAAATATCAAACTCTTTCAATGTAATCTGTGAAACAACTGTAGATTCACAGGAGTTTATAAAGAATGAAAAAGTATTAATTAATGAAAATCATTAATACCGGATATCTCTAGCTTATTCCACTAAAAGCTATTTGAAATAAAGTGTGTGTTTTCAAGAGATCTATGGTTTTGTGTAATGTTTGCTACTATCCCTTAAGTTTGTCAGTTCACATGCTACTCCCAGAGAATGCAAGGTAAACATTCTGTTTGTGATAAAGATGTCTTATTATATTCAATATTGATATATCGGTTTTATAAAATTAACAATTTAAAAGCATTTTCTATGTAAGGGGCAACTGAAGAAGGGTAAATTTTTCGAAAATCTCCGGGTCCCACTTAGGAAGATATTAATTTTAAACACTAAGTTTGATTATTTGTCCGAATTTTCAGTTCACAGATTCACACACAGACCTTTTTCTATAATTTTTTTTCTTTGGTTGCAGTGGTTTCAAAACATATATTTACAGCGAGATATCCTTATTGAACGTTTTAGTAGAATGCAATACCTTCTCCTCTTACTATGTACGTGGCAGAGCATGTAAAAATAAGAATATAATTTTACAATTTAACCCAGGAACTGATTAACAAAGTCTATTCAACCTAGTTTATGAACATCTACACCCAAAACTAATCTTAATCATTGACGTCACAAATTTCTCTGCTTTCTGCCTGTTTCTCTGTTCTGTAACATTGAAATTCAGTTTTAGTTATAGACGTTCTTTAACTGCATGGTTCTCAGCGTCCAAATTGTGCCTGAAAGTTTGCTTAGTTTTTCGCAGAGGCCTCTTTGTCAGTATTGATGTTCTTTTAAGTACCGTAAATCCATGAAACGGGACCAACGGCTTTACTTCCTTTCAAAGGAAGCCCGCAAAGGGCTTTTACGTCCAAAAAAATCCATCATGCCACCCCAGGTTTGAACTCGCGAGATTGGGAACCAGAGGCTTAGTCTGTTAAACATAGGCCATAGAGGACGACTCTCTGCAATATTCATATTTTGAAACTGAATAATTTTAGTGTTTTTTGGCATGACAGGTAAATAAGTATTGTATTTCATCCAAGTATTTGACATCAAGATTTCACCAAAAGGTATATCTTGGGTGTACCCCGAGAGGGTAGAGTGTAGAGCATGTTAACAGCGACGGACACCTCGGGAACTGCGATCCAGTACTGACTATTGAGACCCCCTCCGGGGAAGGGATGAGAGGAGGCGACACCACAGGCCAGCACACAGTAAAGGACGAAGCTAAGCGCAGAGACGCACGGAAGTCCCTAACCGTTTCACTAGATGGTAGCCCTGGAGCGCCGTGGAGACTATACAGCGTCGGGAGCACAAAAGAAGGCATTTGCAACGTTACCTAGCCTCAAGCAGCGCAACCAGGAGAAAGAGTGTTACATCCGGAGCAAGCAACGTGCTATCTGCCTGCAAAGCCTCAAGCCATACCTGCGCCAACCTGAAAGATGAAGAAGAGAAATAAAATTAAGGAATGAAAGGGAAAGGAACCGTGATACAGTATTCGGCCCCAGGAAATTCATCGAAAAACTCAGGGTCAGAGAGTGCGGTCATCGGGGAGCCAACATGGACCTCCCGAATGCCAGTCCCTGATGAAACGCCTGAACCCCTGGTTCGGTGCGTGTCCCCTGAATACAAGAAAAGAGCAATTTTAAAGATGTTTTGCATGCCTGAGAGAGAGAGAGTGTTTATTGACTCCACACCCGACATCCTCTAAGGACGCCCAGCGAAGTCATGGACGAAATGTCGAGTCAATTTTCATCTGTTAAGCCACCGCCTTCGAGCCCGAAAATACGTTCTATGCTTATAAAACACAAACTGTAATTTTAAAAAGCACTGTGCTATTTAAAGTGAGTTATCGAATGCCTTTTAAGTTTAATAAATGTAGATAATTAAAATAGAATAAAATGCTCTTGTGATTGAGAAGGATAAATAATGGACATATCAAGGAAAAGTACAATGTGAAAAGAGAGAGACAATATTTGATATTTATTTTGGAATGCAATTTAAATTATAGAGAAAACAATTGATATAACCCTTTTAAACGTACAATTAAATGTAAATATAACGGATTAGAAAAAATATTTATTTTAAGACGTACAAAAAGGCTAAGAATCGAGCAAACTGAGACGAAGTGTATAAACAGATTAAAAAAGTTACTGTGAGAAAAAACTGTATTTTTCAAAGTATCAACTATAATTTGGAAAAGAGTAAATGCAATTTAACACCTATGATGTACATATCAATAAATATCTTCTAAATTAAAACTATACAATCCATATGAAGAATTAGGGAAATAACTTCGCTAACTTATTTATTAAAAATATGGTTTCTTGGAAATATTAAAAAAATCGGTATGTGAGGGGTGTGCTAAGCAAAAACAAACAGGCTCTATCTTTCTAAAATAATCAAATCTTACCCAAAATTCGATTTTAAGAGTATTTCAAAACATTTTTGCCCTATAACACCTCTACATAGACGATATCTGCCTATATAATTTGGGTTTAAGATAAAACACCTCAAAATACAAATATTTTTGTTTAAACATGAAGTAATTTCTAAAATGCTGTGTTAATAGTAAAATTGCCCAAGGATTCACTAAATTAGAATTTCGAAAAAAGCAAACTACATTCATTATTTACCTTATTATTTACCCTCCACTATTGAAAGTAGTCATCAATGAAAAGGTGCGCAAATGATTTATATTAAAAGGGGAATTATAATTAAGTTATTTCAGGTTCAACTTTTTATAAAGTAAAATAATTCATAAATATTAGTTTTTAAAAGGATTAAGAATAATAAAGATGAGGATGCAATAGTTTGAATTAAAAATATTTTAACGAAGCTTCGGTGGAGTATATACTTTTCTTGGAAAATAACAATGGAATGAAGGAGAACAAATTAATTTCTAGTCCTATTCATGCTCCTATTCATAAATTGGCACATAGCATTTTCTAAACAATATTAGAAGATCTGTAATACCATAAGCCCCTTTGGCCCTAGGGTGCATGATTAATACGAAAAGTTGCTCAAAATTACGGATTATAATTTACTGTTTATTTGTAAAGAATTCAATTTCTTTTTCAGCTCAGTAAGAGAAATACTTTATTGTACAGTAAGAGCTGAAGCTCTTCTGACGACGTGTTTTCAGGCTTCTAGCCTGGCAGGAAGCCCAAAAACACTTAAAATACTTTGTTGTAATTTTAAAAATCTGATGAGCTCCATTCACAGGACTTTCCCTACATCTCTCTAACAAATTAGTGTCAGTAAATTTATTCTTATATCTAAGTTAAAACATAAGCAGAAACGTTCTTATTACTTAGTTCCTTTATAAGTAGAAGGGAAGTAAGGGAATACACTAGACTAAACCGACAGTTAAATGTTTTAAAATGTGGTTGTCATGGGACTGAAATCTGTTTCTTTGTGTGGCCAGGAATTGACAAGTTCTAGTATGAGAAAAGTTCAAGTATTTTAAAACTAAAATCAACAACCAGGTAAACCTCGAAAACGGCCAAATTCACGAAAAAAAGGTATATGACAAATTATGTGTTATATCATGATCTACATTTCTGTGTGTAGGTTTTTGTCTATTCCTTACGGTTTACCAGTTATTCAAAATGCAATAAAAATAATTCAAAATAAAGACGTCTTTAGAGGCAATTCCCAGATAATTAAAGATATAAATTTTATTTGGTATGTAAATATCTTAAATAAAGAGATTTTATTCTACATCCTTAGAGCCATTTTTGAGAAAATCAAAATTTTCGAAATTATTTCCATATAACAGGTAGTTTGGGGTGGGGAATTTCCTAAACAATCTTTGTGTCATATCCTTGGAAGATACCAAAATTAAATACCAAGTTTGGTATTTTACCGGCCTTTTGTTTTTGAGCTACTGTGTTCACAGACACAAGGACACACATGGATGTTTTTCTAAAAATGTTTTTTTTTGATACAGGGGACCCTAAAACATCTATTTCCGGTGAAATAGATATTTTGGGTGGAATGCAATACCTCCTCTATACACTATCTACATGCAACGTGATGAGAAAGTAAAAATAGGTTAGGTCTTTGTAAGTAAAAGGGGAATAAGGGATTACACTAGGCAAAAAAGATAGTCTAATTTGTTAAAATCTGTTACTATGGCATTGAAATTCAGTTTTCTTTCTATTTTCGGGAGTAACGGATAAAATGGAAGAGGGCTTCTTGTTTGAGAAAAGTTTATTTAAAAATTAAACCTTTAACAGGAAATATCTGATACAGTTTGATATACAAAGCGTGTCTGAAATAAATTGTGTGTCTTAACAAGATCTATATTTTTGTGTGTTAAGAGTTAGTCTATCTCTTATGGTTTACCAATTAAGCAAAAGTCATCCAGAATGAAGAGGTCTTCGGAGACTATTCACCAAAAATTCAAGATATACATTTTATTTACGCAGAAAATTTCTTTAATATACGATATTTTGGAGTCATTTTGTATAAAATTGAAAATTCCAAAAAATGTTCCATCTCAAGGGTAGCTTGGAGTCTGGATTTTTCTGAAAATCTTCGTGTCTTATTCTTGGAAAATAGTTAACTTAAATGCCAAGTTTGTTATTTAACCGACTTTTCGTTTGAGCTATGCTGTCCACAGAAACACGCACACTGACCTTTTTATAAAATATCTTTTTTTGATTTTTGGTTCTTTAAAACGGTCAAATCTTGGTATCGAATTTCTGGGTGAAATACAATACTTTGTCTGGCTATTATGTATATTGAAGATACGCACTAGATAAATTAAAAAGAAGAGAATTTGCCAATTTCGCTAAGTAATGCAATTTCAAAATAAAACGTTTGAAAAATGATTGCGATTAAAACGATTGTAGGGAAAAAGGTAGACGTGAAGATCTATAAAACAAGAATTATATTTTAAACCACTAAATCAACAAATAATAATATTTGTATATTAATAAATAATTCTAAATTCATTTATTTAAACATCTGGATAAAATATCCATTCTTAGAATATATTATTTCACTCTGAGCGAATTTTAGCTGAACTAATTTAAGTAAGACTACAACCCATGAGATGTAAGGAAGTGTTTCATTGTAATGGATAAATGTAAGTATTGTTGGGTAATATATTGTGCATGGCTGAGTAAATTTAAGAGTAAAAAGTTTAGTGTGTTTTATAATTGTTACATAAGGAGATTAATAACATGTAAATATACAAGAAAAGAAGTTTTTCTACAGTTTATTGATATAATATAGATGTTGAGTCCTGACTACTCTCTGCAAGAGATATATGTAGACAAAACATTTCAAAATATGTCACTAGCTCACAGAGAGTTCACACAACAGTAAAGTGTCCATGTATATGATTTAATTACATGTTCATAAACCACAAATGACATTACGACACTTTCAAACTGCTAACTAAACTTGATATCTTAAAAAGCCGATGAATACACTGCAACAAACGGAAAGCGTATTGTGCAGGCTTATTTGTGTTTCAGAAACTTCCAGAATGCACCTAAACCATTTGTGTCTACTGCAATCCGTATTAACCTAAAGACACAATAATTAATTATTCAGCTACTTTGCAGAAAACAGCTTTGAGCTACACTATTCTGAGGTTAATGTGCTGTTTCCATGTCTGCATGCTTGCATTAATAACGAGGCGGTAAATGTATGCTCGGAGATAAATTACAGCTGCATTGATTCCGCAGTGAAACAATGCTAAATACTGTTTGGGCTTCGTCCATAACTGCACCATTGCCACTTTCTAGACAGGTGTATGATTGCTAATGTCCTTTTTCTTTCCTTTGATAATAGTATTTTAGGGTTAGTAGCTTGTGCTAGAATAGATTGCAGTTGATAATGCTGTTTACCATTCTCACTTCTGTCAAAGTGCACCTAAAGCTACTTTTACTTAAATACCATGTTCCTAGTACTGCAGGCATTTTCCAACCTATATGCGCTCCAGAGCAGAAGACTCTCACGACCCACAGAAATCTGCCTGCAGCATGTAATGGGAATTGAGAATAAGCCATCGTAATGGCTGAATCAGAAAACTTAAGCATATATGCTATTACCTTCACCCAGTAATGTATTGGCTACCAGGTTCCCCTTCTTTACGGCCTTGAGAAGGATTGCTTCGCACGCGCGAGTACTCTGACTCAGTCCAGCAGAGTTAACATAACCTGTGTTGTTGCATTCCACCCAAACATTTGTTAAATATTTCATCAGAAGGACGTCTTCTAAGGCCCTTAATTTCAAAAATGTCTTTTTAGGAACAGTTTCCCACAAACTGTGTAATGTGTGTAAACATTTTTAACTAAAATTCAAAGGTGGAATAAAATATATATACCGAATTTGGTACTTAAGGCTCACTTAAGAGTTAGGATCTTCCAAAACTGCGAGGATTAGATTAGATTAGAAAGCATTCTGTAGCTTCGTTTAGGCCAGAAGCCACTGAACATAGAACTTGTCAAAGGATATACATGTATATATATGTTTATTTATTATGAAAAGAAAACAAAAAACAATGTATAAAGCTCTAGTGCTAATAGCACGGGTTACAAAAACAGCAGAATAGATATATAAACAATTTATTTTCTTTTGAGGCCGGTAGGCCACTGCACTATACTTAATCTGCTCCATAAAAGCACATGTACTTCCTTTTTTTGCATGCAAATATAGATAAAGAGTATCAAAACCTAGTGTTAAATCTATAAATAAATATAGTTTCATTATTAACACTAATGTAATGTGAGATGACAGCTTTCTAACTATCGACATATTAGCTAACTAACTAACTCCATGGCACGACAGCTCACGGGGAACCTTGGCCTACCGCCCGGCCGCTGCGTCCCCCATCTCGGTCCACTACAGACGTCATGGATGGGGTGCAGTATTGGAGGGTGAGACGTGGTCAGCGCCTCGCGCCCCTCCCGGCCGGTTAATGCGGTCCTCACGACCTGGAGCCGCTACTTCTACATCAAGTAGCTCCTCAATTGGCCCCCCAGGGACCTCACGAGGCTGAGTGCACCCCGGTCCAGGTCTCCCAGCGGGGGAAAAATCCCCACGCGACATATTAGCTACTACTAGTAATTATATAAAACTAAATTATGATTATTGTACTACGTGCTCTCCTAAGTGCATAAATGTCAACGAACTACAACACATATTTACAAATATGTTATAGACTTTATAATGCAAAAATGCATAAATCTACAATTATGTACTAGAGTGAAAATATCACAGGATTAGGCTTTACAGACCTTATGTCATTGATAAATACTTCAAAAATTAATTTAAAACATTAGGTTGTTTTTCTTTTATCAACATTTGCCCAAAATATTTTAATATTATATGATTAAAATATTTTCAAGCGAAATAAAATGTATACATTTTTATACCATATGATTAAGATATTTACGTGAGAAATGAAAAGTATAACCTAGTTTCTGAGCTTAGCCAGTGAAGACCTCTTCATTCTGAACTGGTATACCGTAAGAGAAAGACAAAATTCTTATTATACACAAAGTAGATTCCTTAAAACAGACCATTCCTGTCACATTTTTATGTGAAATTCTACAATTTTGAGCTATTCCATGTTACTAGCTATTGCTTTGAATTTTCAAATAGCATTTGAGAAAAAAATATCTGATGTGTTCCAATTACATGACTTGCTCTACATCTCTGCAAAAAATATAATCAAAACGCTTATGTTTCTAGTTACTTCAAGCTAATCGAGAAAAAGTTAGCCGAAAGAGTCGTATTAATTGCTTCCTTGTAAGTAGAAGCGAACTAAGGGGGTACCATAGGTTAAAGTGATAGTCAAAAGCTGGTTGCTAAGTGACTGAAGTTCCTTTGTTTGTATGGACAGCAGTAGAAAAATTCCCGTATGAGATAAGTATAACCTTTTCAAAGCTGAATCCAGTAACAAGGAATATCCCAAAAACGATCAAGTGCACGAAAAAGATATATATGACATAAATTGTGTGTTTTATCGTGCTCTACATTTTTTTTTTTTTGTGGTAACTTTTTGTCCATCTTACGGTTTAGCAGTTATGCAAAATTTCGTCAAATTCATAGTAGCCTTCAGAGGCTATTCGCAGAAAATTCAAGATATACATTTTATTCGTCAGGTAAATATCTTTAATATACGATATTTTAATCAAAATCATTAGTCATTTTTGAAAAAATCAAAATTTTGGAAAAAAGTTCTATGTAAAGGGTAGTTGGGGGTGGGGAGATACTCTTGAAAATTTCATGTTGCCTCCTTGGAAGATACCAAAACTAAGTACCAAGTTTGGTTTTAAAGGGGAGCACACAGACATGCACATACACACAGACATACAGAGAGACACTGCCTCTCACCTACACGACCCAGGTTCGATCCTAAGCGACCGCATGTGAGATTTGCTGTGGACAAAGCGGCGCAAGGGTGGGTTTTCTCCGGGTTCACCGGTTTACACCGCCATCACATTCCTTCGGGGCTCCATTTCATGCATCATCAGTGTCGTCGCCTTGGGTGCCAAAGCAGTAAATGAGGGCGTTAAACATTACAATAAAAAACACAGACAGACACACATAAATACAGACATTTTTCTAAAAAGGCCTTTTTTGGATTCAGGAATTCTTAATACATCTATTTCCGGTGAAATCTCGGTATCGAATTTTTGGGTGCAAGTAAGCATAGAGAAAGTAAAAATGAATGAGGGTAATTTTCTGGATCATGATATGCAAAGAATATGGAATTTCTCAGCCAGCAAAAGGCGACATGATCCTTTAACTCTTACTATCGATTTTTTACGTGTGTTTCAAAGAAAAGTGTGAATGTGTATTGAAGATTGATGAACAAGAAATAACTAGAAAGTATACTCTTTATAACAATAGCTTTTAGATGAGTGAGCAGGGGAACTCAGTTATTTAACACATCGGAATTTCAGAAAACGGTGTGCAAACATGTATGAACAAGAAAAAAACGTCTTTTTACTTGCTCTATACGTACTATTACGATACCGAAATTTCACCGGAAATATATATTTTAGGGTCCCCTGTATAAAAAAAAAAGCATTTTCACAAAAAGGTCCGCGTGTGTGTGTCCGTGTGCCTGTGATTACGATAACTCACAAACGAAAAGTCTGTAAAATACCAAAGTTTGTATTTAAGTTTAGTAGTATCTTCCAGGGATGCAACACGGAGATTTTGAGAAAAGTCCCCCACCCCAAACTACCCTTTACATGGATTTTTTTTGGAAAATTTTGATTTTCTCCAAAATGGCTATAACGATTTTCTTTAAAATTTTTTATATTAAAGATATATACCTGACAAATGAAATTTATATCTTGAATTTCCTGGGAATAGCCTCTGAATACAACTTTATTCTGGATGAATTTTGCATAGCTGCTAAACCGTAAGTGATGGACAGAAACTTACAACACCAAAAATGTAAAGCACCTTAAAACACACAATTTATCTTACATACATATTTTCCGTGAGGTTTATTTTTTTTAGGTACTCCTTGTTTTTGGTTTCAGCTTTAAAAATCATATTTTTCTTATACAGGAGTTGAAAATGCCTGTCCATACAAACAAAGGAACTACAGCCACATAGCAAACAGCTTTTGACTCTCACTTTAACCTATGGTACTCCCTTATTTCGCTTCTACTTACAAGGAAGCAAGTAATAGGACTATTTCTGCTGATTTTTTCTCGATTAGCATGAATTAAATAGAAGAATAAGCTTTTTAACAATAATTTGTTGTAGAGATATAGAGAAACTCATGTGAGTGTAACACATCAGATTTTTTTTACAAATGTTATATTTTGCAAAAAGTAACTCCAACAATTTTGATTACATGACAAATAAAATATTGCTGTACATAAGTCTTCTTCACTAGAAAGGAGTTGTGTGTGCATTGATGTATAACTGGTAAACCAAAGGGTATAGAACAAAACGCACTGCACAAACAAGTAAATATTTTTAAATGACAAAATTATTTTTAAACATTTGTGTTCCATTCACATGACATTCTCTGTCTATTTTGCAAGTAAACTATTCCTGCAAATATTATTCTTTATCTGCATGATGCTAATCGAGAAAAATATTACCAGAAAGTTTCTTATTACTTGCTTCCTCCTAAGCAGAAGAGAAATAAAGGAAAACACTAAGCTAACACAATAGTTAAATATTTTAAAAGTCGGCCGCTATGTGAGCAGTTGAAGTTCGGTTCGCTTTGCATTTCAGGAAAACAAACGAATGAAGAAAGGAAAGGTGATACCATACGTAGTTTAAAATTGAAACCAATAAAGTGGAATATCCCGGAACCGATCAACTATATAACAAAAATGTGTATGACATCACTTGTGTGTTCAAACGAGATATCAAACAGAAAAACCAAGTTTAGCATTTTTTCGGACTAAAAACTGTATTTCCGCTGAAATCTCGTCATCGAATTATTAGGTAGAACACAATACTTTCTGGAAATAAAATGGAAATGGCGTGTTATTTATAGACGTTCTTTAACTACTGTGGTTCTCAGCGTCATATTCAAATTTGGGCTTAATTTTGCTCAGAGGCCTTTCTATCAGGTTTGAGGTTCTTTTACCTTCTGTATCCACCACCATTTACATTGTACATACGTTCTAGAGAGAGTATTTGTGGCATTAGGAACTTCAAAGGTACTGGTTGCTGTTGGTAGCGATGAATATTAACTTTGATTTGTTGAAGTTGGTATTTTCTGGTGATATGAAAAGCGTATGGAATGTTAATGTTTACAATCTGGTCGCTATAATATAATACTGGCGTTGAGTACATTATCCCCTTTGAATCTATAACGAGATGTATAATCAAACTATTTATGCGAATACTTATATGCAATAGATAGAAAAATTAGATTTAGAAACAAGGATTTGTCGAAGGTTTGCAAACATAAACGTTAGTGGGTACCGCAAGTAGGTATAGTGAAGGTAACACCTTTTCATTTTTGCTACAATGTAAATAATTGATAGAGAAATTGCATTCCACCCAAAAATTCCGTACCAAAATTTGCTCAATAAAATAATCTGATGCGTTCCATTCGCATGACTATCTCTACATCTGTGCAAAACAATATTATTAAAAAGCTTATGCTTTTATCTGCTTCATGGTGTTATTACTTGCTCCCTTGTAAGTAGAAGCGAAACAAGGGAGTAGCTTAGCTTAAAGTGATAGTCAAAAGCTGGTTGCTATGTGACTGAATTTCCTTTTGTATAGACAGGAGTTGACAAATTCCTGTATGAGAAAAATAAAAGTTTTAAAAGCCCAGGAATATCTAAAAAAACGTTCAACTCCATGAAAAAATGTCTTTTACACAAATTGTGCGTTTTAACATGCTCTACATTTTTGTGTGTTAAGTTTTAGTCCATCTCTTACGACTTAGCAAAAATTTCGCAAAATTCATCCAGAATAAAGTAGACTTCAGAGGCTATTCCCAGAAAATTCAAGATTTACATTTTATTTGTAACATAAATATTTTTAATGTAGAATATTTTAATCAAAATTGCTAGAGCCATTTTTAAGAAATTCAAAAATTTTGAAAAAAAGTTCCCTGTAAAGGGTAGTTACGGTTGGGGGGAATTTCTTGAAAATCTTGTGTCGCATCCTTGGAAGATACCAAACCTAAATACCAAGTTTGGTTTTTAACAGACTTTTCGTTTTTGAGCTATGCCGCCCACAGACACACATACTCAAACACTGAAATTCCTAGACGTTTCCTCTCTACGAAAAACGAGGGATTCTTGAACTAGGAATCATATGCTCTAGACTCTGACAAAGTTTCTCTATTTCCGCAACTATCTGCCAACTGGGTTTCAATTGCAAGTTCATTAGCTCTAGTCAGACTTCTTCGTCAGTCTCATCAACTAACCCCAAAGCTCAAACTTTTCCACTCATGCTAACGTCTTTAACAAGTTCTTACAAACATAACATTCCAGGAAGACTTGTGCTGCTTTCCATTTTGTGACTATACAATTTGTTGCTGTGGAGAATATTTATTTTAATGATCGTCCTTCCGTATCCTCGCTGCTCTACTAGCCACCACTGACCCTCGTGACATTACCATTTGGTGTTGCGCCGTGGCCGAGTTGTTAGACCTTCGACTAGGTGGCCCGGGTTCGATCCCAAGCAACCACCTGCGATACAATTTGTAAAAGCGGGCGTTAATCACTATAAAAGAAATTACTATTTACGTTAACATTTCTCTGGATAGACACGGTGAAAGAAAACATGTTTAAGGATGTGTTAGCAACACTGTTTTTTTTAAAAACAAATTCTGATAGTTCCACTCACATGACTATCTCTACCTGTTCTACAAACCAAGTACATCTACATCATGTAGAAATTGGCTAATACTTTCCTCCTTGTAAGGAGAACGGAAATAAGGGGATACACTAGTCTAACGTAATAGTCAAATTATTACAAAACTATCGATATGTAAAACAGTAGAAATTCGGTTCTCTTAGCGTAGGGAGTAAAACAAAAGAGGTATGAAACAAAACATGACTTCCCGTATGAGAAAGGTTAAATTGTTTAACATTGAAACCAATAACAAGGAATATCTCGGAAACGGTTAAATGAAATGCATAATTTTATGTCCTGAAATAGAAAACCCCTCTTCATTCTAAACGAGTTTTACGTAGCTGGAAATCCTTAAGAGTGATCGAAATTTTAATAAAAATAAACATCCCATCCCGGTATAATATAAGATATTTATTTTTAAAAAAGCTAAACATTTCTAAGATATTCATTGCTATTAATTTGAATTCTCAAATGCTTATATTTTTCATATTGGGTGTAGCTAGTTATAATTTTTTCTTTCTCCACTTATGGAAAAGGAACGAAATTTCAAAGATTTGACTATAACTTAAACATACCTATACTGTTTGAGTCTACAAGAAAATATATAATTTTTGTAAATTTTTATATCGATTAACATGAAGTGTATAAAAAGTAAGTATATAACCATAGCTTGTAAAAGAATAGAAAGAGAAAGTTATTTAAAGCTAACACATCATACTTTTCTTTCATTATTTTTACGATGTTTACCATTCCGAACATACAACCTGAGCGATGCCATTAATTTATAAAATTTTAGTTCCGTTTATTCCAAAGGAGTTCTGAGGCTTCTTTTTATTGCAGAGCGTATATATAATATTGTAATTGAATTCGCGCATTTTATTATTTTAATATTAGTTTTTACTTTTTCTACTATGTAAATAGTAGGTAGAGAACATATTGTAATTCACCAAAAATTCAATACTGAGATTTCAACGGAAATACATGATTTGATGTCCTCTGAATCCATACAATGCAACTTTGGTATCCGTATTCGTGTGTGTGTATCTGTGAACGGCATTACTCAAAAACAAAAAGCCTGTTAAAAACTAAACTTGATATTTATGTTTAGCATCTTCAGAGGACGCCACACGAAGGTATTCAATTAAATATTCTCACCCTAAACTACCCTTTACATGTAACATTATTCGGAAATTTTGATTCCACTAAAATAGGTTTAACAATTTAGATTAAAACTTCATATGCTTAGAATATTTTATTTCAAATTAAATATGTATCTTGAATTTTGTGAGAGTGGCCTCTGAAGTCTTGATTTTTGCATACCTAGTACATCGTAAGAGATGTACATTTTTACGGAGATAAACGTTTCCAAAACATTCATCCCTATGTAATGTAGAGAAAGCGTAATGGCCTCACATTCAATGGGTCCCAGCTTGAATCCCACCTATAGCAAGTTACCCGGATGAGATTCCTCCCAGTGCTTTTCGTTATCGCCAAAAAATGATTCGGATAACTTTAAAATTGTATGTACACAAGGTTCATTTGAGCATTATTTCAGTCATTTCATGGATTCTTCGGGGACTCAGAATATCCCAATATCCAAAGGTCGAATTATCTTGAAATTAGTTTATTCCTTTCTTTCATTTTTTCTATCTCAACTAACCTCCTCGTATGGAGAGCCTCCAAAGCTTAAAAGTCAGCGCCTAGGGACAGATGTTGATAATCAGAGGCTCTAGGTCAGAGAGAAGCCAGGATGGATGATCATCCCAATACCTGGTATGAAACAGAGAATGTAGACGATATGAAATGACGATGAAATGGATGACAAGAAGGGCCACCATGAAGCAATTCGCGTCTCCACTAACCTTTTTATGAACCAATAATAGTGAAACTCTGTCTTATAGGCGGTATCCAAACCAGCCCTTTACTTCATATATATTATAATAATGCTTTTTTCTTCGATTATGTATAACTTAACTGTTTTTAGGTCATTCACGTAGAAATCTAATACAAACTAGGTGAAGTCAAAGGTAAGATGAAGGGGGAAACTTAACGGAGTGATAAACACAATTGTGAGATATGAAAATGTACCACTTTTCAGCGCATAGGTGTATTTTAATGTCTTCAATTGAAATCAAGAAAGCAAGGTGTAGCTCACAATAAAGTGTTAAATACATTCGTTGTTCAAAATACACATTTCAACTAAGTTTACATCCATTGCAATGATTCATTAGCTAATAATAACAGTAACAGCAATACTTTTTTTTAAATTTAAGTTA
This sequence comes from Hymenopus coronatus, assembly GCA_030762935.1. Classification (NCBI taxonomy): domain Eukaryota; kingdom Metazoa; phylum Arthropoda; class Insecta; order Mantodea; family Hymenopodidae; genus Hymenopus; species Hymenopus coronatus. The sequence continues at coordinate 85,856,988 of CM060895.1, forward strand.
AATTATATATAGGTATGAGTGCCGTTTAGGCACTATATCCGCGTAATTTCCTGATTGTTGGTGAGTGTAGCCCCCTTTGATGTGTGCTACATTTCATCCAATTTTCATGATTTCTCTGCTGTTATCCCTCTCTTTCTTTTTTATTATCCATTTTTTTATCCTTCCCAAATGTTTCCCTATTTCTTTACTTCTTCTCCTTCCTTTGACATTCAACATTTTCATTGTTTCTAGCTCTCCTTCATCCTATCCCATTTGTGTTTCCAAACTTCTTTCCTCTTGTTTTTCCTACCTCTTTACACTCTATTAAATAGTGTATTATACTCTTTTTCCCCACATAAAATACAACGTTCTAGTTCATTGCCTCTCATCCCTTTCATAAGAATTGCTCCTGCTCTAATCCTCGCTAATCCTTTCCTATTGTACTATTTACTTGACCATTATTTATTCATTTTTATAGTTCATCCTATATTTCCTGTTTATGTATACCTTCTATCTGCTTCTTACTGACTTGCAGAATCCTATTTTACTTTCTCCAGCATATAAGTATAACGTACATAGTAGTGTTGTACTCTACCCAAAAATTCAATACTGGGATTTCAACGGAAATGTATGTTTTGAGATCCCTGAAGCGTGTGGGTCTCTCTGTGTGTGTGGTTTGTATCTTTGGACAGCATAACACAAAAACTACAAGTTTTGTCCTTTATACACCTGTACCAATATTTTAATACCCTCTCTAGGATACTCCACTTCTTTCTGGTCTTCCTAATTCTACCACATCTACCCTTTCTGGTACTTGCCTTCTTTAGCCCTAAAATATCTTTAGAGAACATTCAGTATTTATGGTCTACTTTATTTTTTCTACGTCTGAAATCTGTTCTTTTCTTCTACTGTTGCCTCGCAAACTCCCTCTAACCATTTATTGTACATCTCTGGTAAATTATGATCGGTTTGTTATTGGAAATGGCAGCAGGTAAGGGCGGACAGGTGGTACACATTTGTGAAACATTCTATACTGTCACACTTTGCACTGCTCTCCGACAAGTGGAGAGAGACACAGACAACAGCCCAGCTCTCCAGCGTCCCCAGTGAAGCTCTTGTGTTTAATGACGGAAATTCCAACATCGTCCGCGTGCTCCAATCTTTTTCCCATTTTTTTTATTCGCAATGGCGCGTGAAAGGGATTTCTTATTAAAAGCAAGGAAGTAAAGAGGATTTGCTGGCAAGGGTCACCCTCTTCTTTCACAGCTCTACAAGCTCCGCGCAGGTGTGTAATTAAAAATAAACTACTGCCCTAGAAGAAAACATGCAGTGCACCACCGCTGCCTTCTTGCCATTCATAGCGGCATTACTGACATCCGAGCGGCAAAGGAAAAGAATGCAATTATCAGGAGTTGTAGGCAGTGATAAGGTAAATGAGTCTGACTACATTTAATGCCTCACTCATTTGTCTTTATAAGGAAAAGCATTCGTTTTAACACTCACAACATTGTTTGTGAACACAGAATTGTCCAAATCAAGACGATACTTACCTATAAAGGAACCAATTCTCATTACAGGAAAGAAAACTACTTAGATTTATTTAGCACCTAGATTAATTTCTAACGCCCAAATTCCAAATCTTTGGCAACAGAATATTTAAATCTGTGTAAATTGCTACCCATAATTTTACTACAAGAGTTATCTTCCATTTATGGCCGTGCCATACGACCGCTCCTTCTTACCTAGACGGCCCGGGCTCGATCCCAAACGACCGCATGTGAGATCTGTTTTTTGTTTTGGTAATGTTTAATGCCCACTTTAACTACTTGTGGCACCGCAGGCGATGAAACTGGTGATCCGTGACGGAAGATGGAGCTCCGATGGATTGCGATGGCGGGAGAAACCCGGAGAAAACCCTCCCCTGCACCGCCTTGTCCACCGCCGTCTAGGTGAGAGGCGTGTGGTCTAACCGCTCGGCCACGGCGCGGCCCTGTGAGATCTGTTTTTCTACGGGTTCTCCAGTTTCCTCCGCTATCACATTACACCGTTGCTTCATCTTCATTCCATGTATCAGTGTCATCGCCTGCGGTGCCACAAGTAGTAAAAGCGGTCATTAAACACTATAAAATAAACAATCCTCCATTTACTCTTGTTTAATGCTAATGTTAACAATAATCCCAAGTACTTTTAATGTTATCCTTTAATTCATAAACATATATTGTATTTAAACTATAGCGCTAATATACGTTAGTAAAACAGGGATTCATATTTTGGAAATGCAATAAATAAATAAACTAACAAATTAGCAGTCCGAGTGATTTCTGGCTTCTAATAGGTCCAGCTCTCTAGATTTCTTTTGTAGGTCGTAGGAAACTGGAATATGTATTGGCCGAGCTTTCTTACTATCAATTTTATGTCTGTGCTTACTTCGTAACTACTAATGCTTTAATACAACGTATATGCAATTCAAACATTTTGAATATTTTTACACGGCAATGACTATTTGTTTGTTAACCATTTTTTCCTTTTCTGAAAAGTTGCTCCAAATGTTACAATTATTTTTTTTTATATAACTACCCAGCTAAACATACTCCGTACGTTTTGCAACCAGGGTACCATGGGCTCCAACCACTGCTGCTCCTCTTTGATTAGCATATTTAACGATAAATAATACCAGGTGGGAGAGAAAATGACTAACCTCACAGAGGATAAAAAAGCTTTAGGTATCTATTGGATATAGGTCATATAACTTTTTTTTTTTAACTGTGAAATTCATTTGTCTATTTGTTTAATGTACATAAGTGTCTGAATTTATTTTATTCAATGTTTAATTATTGATGTCATAGCTAATGATAATAACAAATAAATAAACCAAGTGTACTAAATAAATAAATTCAAAAAATGATATTTTACAGTTATTCTCTCTAATAGTATGTTATAAACTGAATACATGAGCTTTAATTATTTTAATAGTTTGTTAGAAAATAAACAATGAATTAGAAATGTGTATCTACACGGCAATTCAAAAATACTTTTACACCGTTTAGAAATGGATTCCTCGCATGGAAATAAGGAAATAGGTTCATGGAAACATGTGTTCTAAACTGATTTTCTTGTGATTCATTTATTAATGAAAATTTGCGTTCAACGACTTTCCGAGTCCAACCCAATAAATTCATTTATCTGTGTACCCCATTCCTAGAAAACTTTGACCCATTTTGCCTTGCGGAGTTGGCCTTCTGTTGCAATAGTTGCTTGTTTACATTTGTCATTCTCCCAGCAGACCTTACAGATGCTGTCTGCAGAAACTTCATTCAGAGCACTTTTTCAGACTTACTAGAAGATTTGTGCCTGAAAATAAGAAGAAACATGTGGCTTATGCACGATGGGACTCCAGTACATTTTAGTCTCATTGTTTGAGATGCATTGGCTGATATCTATCATAACAGATGGATAGGTAGTGGAGGACCAATCCCATCGCCTACACTTTCCCTCAACCTCCATCCTTTGGATTTATGTATTTGGGAGCATCTTAAACGATTAGTTTATGCTGCAGACATCCTGGATGAACGAACTCATAATCTACGAGTCATGGAAGCCTGCGAAACAATACGGCACCGACAGGGTGTGCTTGATAGTTCACGCTTCAACGAGGTATGTATGTCTAGACGCAAGATTAGGATATTTCGAGCATTTGCTATTAGTGTGTTTATGTTGAACACTTCCTAACAAGCTGACGTCAAAAATAGAATAATGTATTACTGTAAAATAATTTGATCAATATCATTTTGAGCCCAAATAAATAGAAAACGAAGGGTTTTGCGACCTCTGTTTATATGACCATATTTTATTGCTTCGTAGTAGGGAACCAGTCCGCAATCTTTGTCAAAGTATTGTTTAATCATCCTGTATATTGTAGTTTCATGTCCTTGAAACACGTTTTAAATGGGAACAGCCAAAATTATTTTATTACATAAATTGTAACTTAAAATTGTATCAAACAATAAGAATGTGAAATAACACGAAGAGAATACGCACGTAAAGTTACCAAGGTGCTACTATAAATAACATTGTGCACTTAGTTTACATGTATATCGAAGCATTGCTAAAGTAGTGTGCAAAGGCACTTTAAAAGAAATAATATCCTGTAAAAGTATGATCCATTCATTCACATTACCTTCTCTACTGTTCCATATACAACCTATTCTGACAAAAGATTATTCTTTTATCTATATCATGCTAATTGAGACAAACATATACAGAGTTGGTCTTGCTACTTGCTTCCTCGTAAGTAGAAAGGAAATAACGGAATACATCAAGCTGAAGCGATAGTCAAATCTTTTAAAAGCTAGTCGCTATGTCAAACATTTCAGCTTCAGTTCGTTTTGAATGGTTCAGTTTGAGAAAAGTTAACAATTTAAAACTTAAACGAATAACAAGGCATGTTGAAAACGGAGAAAAACGTATATAACTAATTATGGATTTTTACGAGACCTATATTTTTGTGTAGTAACCGTTATACAAAATTCTGCAAAACTCAGAGGTCTTCAGAGGCTATTTGCAGAAAATCCAAAAGATAAATTTTATTTGTGATGTAAATATATTTAATATACGGTATTATAATCAAAATCGTTACAGCCACTTTTGAGAAAATCAACTTTTCAAATATTTTTCCATGTAAAGAGTAATTTGTGGTAGGGGGATTTTTTAAAAATCTTCGTATAGTATCCTTGGAAGCTAGTAAACATAAACACCAAGTTTGGTATTTAACGGGCTTTTCGTGTTTGAGCAATGTTGTCCACAGAAACAAACACATATACGGATATTTTTCTAAAGGTGCCATTTTTGGACACGGTGTCCTCCAAGACATATTTCCAATGAAAATTCTAGATCGAATTTTTAGGTGGAATACAATTTTTTTATAACATTTCCCCATATCTATGGGCTGCCAACAAGAACAGAGTAAAGCAGACAAGTTATAAATTAGCTAATTAAAAAAACGAAAAAAGAACTTGAAATATAGACAGTTATCAATGTATAGCAATCGAAAAGGAAAGTAAAAGCAGCAAAAGGATTATTAAACATAAATAATATAATATTAATAAACAATAAATAATTTATTTATATCAAAGAAATATAGACCGTGGAAATACTAAAAATTATTATACAAATGATTTCGAAGAAGTGAAAGTGAACGTCTTATTGCAGATATGGCAATTTCTTTTATTTTCCCCTTCTTCAGTCCAAACTTCTTCCAGGTTTTGAAAAAATGTAAAGGAATGGTGCTTCGAGCTCCGACCGTCAGACCACTTACCTCTATAATATTCATATCGTATTTTGCCTTGAAGTATGGGATTGTGAGTGTGTAAATATTCCTTTCTCTTTGTCAACGTCCTCTGGTGGTCCTTTGAGCTTTTCAAACCTAACGGTAGAGTCGATGATAAATCCATTTTTGTGCCTTCTCGAATTGCAATCATGTCAATTCGTCTAGTGCTACCGTTAATTTACAATCCATGGACTAGTTGTTCGTTCGCAGTTCGTCGGTGATCATTGAGCGAATTTTGTGATGGCGAGAGTTGCGTAATAGTACTCCATGAGGGCAGGCGTTTCCATCTCTCTGTGGTATCGCCGACAGAGGCCATTGTCTTACGATCTGCCCGGTATGGTACGCACGGAGCATACATTACTGATCATGCAAAGAAACGAATTTCATCACATAGCAAAAGCTTTTAAAACATTCGACTATCGCTTTAGCCTTCGCTTCTACTTATAAGGAAGTAATACGACAATTTCTGCTATCTTGATTAGCATGAAGGAGAGAGAAGCGTAAGTTTTTGTAAGAATACTCTGTTGCAGAATAGCTTGTGAATGTAAAACATGATATTTTTTCTGCTACCCTAAAGCTAATTAAATATTCTCTCTTGAATGTTTTTTTCACTATAATTAATGGAAAATTTATTATTTTAGTACAACTTTAAAGCCCACTAACTTACAGCAAAATGGTCGTGCGTTAAAAGGAAAAAAGTTGAATAGAATATAGAGTACGTTTGTGGGGTTTAACACTATTAAAATCCATGTTTATTAATTTTTGGAATATTTGGCGTCAATTGATTTTTTTCTGAGCACTGTTTGAATCGCTCTGCGATATCAATTTGCCCCAAACCTATTTTTAATCTTCCCACTCCATTGAAATGTAGTCACTCTCACTGGTTTTACTCGCTGTTAACAGATCTAAAAATTTACAGTGACCGGGAAAGCAGAACATATCTACCAGAAATGAATTTTTAAAAATCATTATTGCAGCTTATACATTTTAAGTATTTCATTGTTATTTTTATTTCCTCGAATTTCTATTATCCAAATGGCAGAGCTAAGCGCAATTGGACATTATGAGGTATTCTGCGCAGTCAACTACAACTACCATTTCAGATAACACCATCGATTGGGATACTCTTTCAGATGTATCGATGCAGACTTAAGCGAGCAAACAATGGCTGGTAGATGAGCCACAGTAAACAAAAGACAATCATCTGGACCACCCTAACTGGCGCAGTTCTTCACGAACAAAAGCCGCCCCGATGCATTAGGCTAATTGAATCCTCCATATTTAAACCACCATTAGTCTAATCGATGTAACAAGCTACGCTGTCACGGACAGGTTTCTTTATCAGGTTCTTCAGAACGGCATCATCGGGATGAAAGTTCGATCGCTTTAAAAGTTTGCTGCTACTTTTGATATCTACCTATTGCATTCATATGAGGGTTTCCCAAAAGTTTTATATGTATCAGTAATATGGCAAAGGTAAACAGATACATAGCCATGAGGAGTACGGTGGTAGAGTGCCACATCTACATAAAAAAACTGGCAGTTTGACAACTTATTGTTGTTTCGATTATCATTGGATTTCTTTTAACAATCAACAATGCATTTATAGTCAGCGGATGCACATCTCTTACTACACGCTTCCATTTATCTTTTCTTCGGACCTCTTTCATTCTTATCCCATCTTTTTGTCGATAAACAATAATTATTATTAAATATTTATTGCATTTCCATTCAGCTAGTTAGTTAATTTTCTGTAGTTCCCAAGTAGAGCATAGGGCATTGTTACGATGTTTTTGAGATTGGAATTGAATTTATAGTTGGTGAGTTTGCCGCCCTGCGCCATGGTTCGTCAACCACAGATGGCACTTTAGGACGAAATCACTTTGCGGACGCGAAATGGCGGAATTTTGCTCAGAAACTTTCTTCTTTCAAGGTATGGGGCTCTTTTACGCCCAAATAAATATTATACGGAACCATCGCTTTACTTCTTTTCTGAAAGAAGACTTGCTAAGGATTTTTGCGTCCGAAAGAATCCACCAAGCTCAGGTTTGGACCTGCAATCTTGGGATTTAGAACCTAGCGTATACCACGGAGGGCGACTCCATTCAGCTAGACGGCCGTATATTTTCAAATAATTATTATTATGCCTCTAATATGTGTTCATTAGTTTCTGTATTGTAACAAAATCTTTTTTTATTTCCCCACTAACTCTTTATTTCTGATTACAAGTGCAAATATGTTGACAAACAGGTTTCTTTGAGCTTTTTGCAACAATAATTTCTTTTGGACGTTCGCCACGGCGACTACTTCTATTGCTCGCTGCGAATTTTTCAGTGAACTGCTGCTCACTAAATCGTTATATAATATTTAACGCCAGTTTTAACAACATAGCCACCGCAGGCGATGAAATTGGTGATACATGAAATGAAGATGGAGCACCGGTGAAATGCAATGGCAGGGGAAGCCAGAGAACTCAGAGAAAATCCGCTTCTGCACCGGTTTGTCAACCATAAATCCCACATGCGGTCACCTGGGATCGAACCTTTTCGAGATGCGAGCGATCTAACCACTCGGCCACGATACGGCTCGCTGCTGCTATACACTCCCAGTTTGAACTGAAAACTGAACTGCAGGGCGTGTTCCTGTTTTCATACGTGTCGGTCAAGTGGCAGGAAACTTACAGAAGCAGTCGTACGTGTGTACCACAGCAGGTGTCGCAAACTCCGACGTCAAAAAAACTTGTCGCCGGCACATGTGTCCACTTACACAGGTGTAACTATGGACACCAACAATCAGCTATGACTTGTGAAATAAGCCGGCCACATAGCTTCAGTGATTTCGGCCGCAAGGTGTAGTTACGGTGTACTTTCATAATTAATATTGTTTTTATAATATGAGAGTTATTTCTACCGTGTTCTTTAGTTTCACTTAGCATTTGTATATTTTCAAGTAATTATTGTTTTTCTTCATATATTTATATTATTTCTATTGTTTGTTCATTTGAATATACTTTATCTGTACTATGACTGTGTACTATCGTTGTACTTAGCATTTTTACTTTCTCTACACGTACTATGTGCATAGTGTAGGTATAGAGGAAGTATTGTATTAAACCCAAAAATTCGCTACCGAGATTTCACCGAAAGTACATGCTTTAGGGTCCCCTGAATCCCCCAAAAAAGCATTTTAGAAAAAGGTCCAAAACAAAAGACCGTTTAGTATCAAACTTGGTATTTAAATTTTGTATCTTCCAAACTATTCTTTACATGTAAAAAAAAAACAATTTTCTTAAAAATGGCTCTAACGATTTTGATTACAATGCCACACATAAATGCCATTTCCATCACAAATAAAATGTATATCTTGAATTTTCTGGGAATAGCTTTTGAAGACCTGTTTACTCTGGATGAATTTTTCTATTTTGCGTAACTAGTAAACCGTAAGACATAGACAAAACTTACTATACAAAAAATGCAGATCTGGTTAAAACACACAATTTTTGTCATAAATATTATATTTTTTTTTGTAGAGTTAACCGTTTTTATATAATTCTAGTTATTGGTTTCAGTTTTAAAGTACTTATACTTTTCTCATAAGAGAAATTATCAACTCCTGGACAGACAAAGCAACCACATTTTAAAACATTTGGCTGTCAGAATAGCCTAATGTATTCCATTGTTTCCCTTTTACTTATAATTTGTTACAGAGATATAGAGAAAGTGAATGGAACACATCAGATCTTGTTATTTGTTGAGCGGAAGGGAATGCTGAATCAGAACATACAAGTAAACAAATAAGTAAGTGAATAGATAATCATTACCATTTCCGTGATAATCAAGAGAAGAATGCACATAGAATAAATAAATCGCGGGGAAAAGAAGCATATTCAGTTGTTTTTCACTTTCCAAATTAGCTATTAGAGGAAATAGAGAATACTTATATTCCATTCCACCCAAAATTTCTTATCGAGTTTTAACCAAAAATTCATGTTTTGATATAACCAAAATGAACAAACAAAAAATCAGAATTCTAGAACAGAATTTCTGTATCTGTGTCTGTCTTTGAGTGTATGCGTTTGTACATTCGCGTGTTTCAAATTAGTTGAATGACTTCCATGACAATTTCCTTGGTATCCTAAAAAGGATATGATTATGTTTATAATATATAAATCAAAGAAAAATATTCGGTCATATATTTTAATGTTTGAAGGTAATCTGTGTAAGTTATGACAGTATACACGGTTTTATAATCCAAATCTCGGAAAAAAATTGTATTTGTATTGCATGGCCTAGAAATACTTAATCTTAAATCTATAGTTTTAAAATGTATTTTGAGTTTTTATATTATAAACCCTTACATATATACATACATAAATTCTGGAGAGACCCCATTTTTAATACTCTTCGGTAATTTTCTCATAATACATCTATTATCTTCTGAGTCTGGTTCAGGCACATGGTCATATGCATAATGTAAACAAATATTTTTTCGTTAATTCGTATTCGATTTATGTACCATTTTGGAAACACCATGTGACTTATCCTTGCACAAACTCCATGGTAACGTAGAAACTGCTGAGCAAGTAGAGCAGCTAGTTCTACTGGTCTTGGTACGCGGCGATAAAGACAAATGAAGGCGTAATGGTAGCTAGGATGGCTGCAGAAGGGATGTTAGCTGCGCTAAGCACTTGGGTTTGTGAGGAATTTGGTGATATAATAAAGATAGCGTCTACAACTTCAGGAATCTGCGTTAAGTGACTAATGGAAACTTCTTATCTATTCGGTAATTAAATTTGCTCAATGAACTTTGGAACGAGAACTATGCAGTTCAGAGCCATGAGCCATAAACGGTAACAAACATGGTGGTGGTTGTTCTTTCCGTTGTTACCAACAGCGATTAATTCCCTTTTCACCTAACGAACCTGTGACCTTTTGTCTGATGAGATGGAGGACCTGGTAAACCACGAGGATCCCTAGACGATTAGTGAAAGTGTACCCAACAGCGTGACGTGACGAAGCAAGATAAATGTGGGGCAGCACTGAACGCTTCATCGTCCTTCACTTGTTTCGTGCTTCAGCTCATTCATTTAACTTTGGGGGCAGCCTCAAGGCAAAGGGGCTGGCTACATAGCACAGTCGTTAGAGTTCCTGCTGTGCGAGGGGTCCCTGATTCGATTCCCAGCTGAGGGGTTGGGATTTTTCACTGCCCCAGATTATTCCCTAATCTCCCCAGAGTCTATGAGATTGAATGTGTGATCTAATGATAAAAAATCTGATTCCATTGACATGACTTTCTCTACATATCTGCAATAAATTATTGTTAAAAAGCTTATTCTCATATTTATTTCATAATAATCGAGAAAAAAATTAGCTGAAATTGTCTTATTACTTGTTTCCTTGTAAGTAAAAAGGAAATAAGGGAGTACCATAGGTTAATGTGATAGTCAAAAGATGGTTGCTAAGGGACTGAAGCTCCTATGTATGGATAGGAGTTGACACATTCCTATGAGAATAGTATAAGTTTTTTAAAACTAAATTATCAAAATCAAGATATATCTCAAAAACGATCAACTCTACGAAAAAACTGTGTATAATAAAGTATGTGTTTTAACGTCTCTACCTTTGTGTCGTAAGTTTTTATCCATCTCTTACGTTTAGTAGTTATGCAAACTTCCGTAAAATTCATCCAGAACAAAAGTAGTCTTCAAAAGCTATTCCCAGAAAATTCAAGATATACATATTATTTGTCAGATACACATCTTTAATATACGATAATTTAATCAAAATCGTTGCAGACATTTTTGAGAGAATATAAATTTAAAAAAAAAAAAAAGCAGCCCCCAAGGGTAGTTAGGGGAGAGAGATTTTCCTGAAAATCTTCTTGTCGCATGCTTGGAAGATAACAAACTTAGATACCAAGTTCGGTATTTAATGGTCTTTTCGCTTTTGAGCTATGCTGTCCACACACACACACACACACACACACACACACACACACACACACACACATTTACACACACGGGCCTTTTTCCAAAAATGACTTTTTGAGTCCTTTGGGGACCCAAAACATGTATTTCTAGTGAAATTTTGGTATCGCATACCTGCTCTATGCACTATGTACATAGTACATGTGGAACAAGTGAAAATTTTATGTGATCCATTGACATGGCTTTCTATACATGTCTGTAACAAATTATTGTATCTACCTCCTGACAAAAGAGATAAACATTAGCAAAAACTGTCTTTATTAGATGCTTACTTGTAAGTTGAAGGTAAGTAAGGCAATACACTAGGTTAAAGCTTTAGATACTTGTTTAAAACCTGTTTCTATATTATTGAAATTCGTTTCTTTTCATAGCCAAGATCTGATAAATTCCCGTATGGGAAAACATTAAGTATTCTAAAACTGAAACCAATGAAAAGGTATGTCAAAAATGGTTACCTGTACAAAAAACAAAAAAAAAAAAACTGATGTGTTTCATTCGCATGACTTCCTCTACCTCTCTGCAACAAATTATTGTTAAAAAGCTTATGCTTTTATTTACTTCATGCTAATCGAGAAAAAAATTAGTACAAATAGACTTATTACTTGCTTCCCTGTATGCAGAAGGGAAATAAGGGAGTACTATAGGCTAAACTAATAATTAAAGCTGGTTGCTATGTGATTGAAGTTTCTTTGTTTGTATGCACACGAGTTGGCAAATTCCTGTACGACAAAAGTATGTTTTTCATAGCTGCAACCAAAAATAAGGAATATGTCAAAAAGGATCAACTCCACGAAAAAAATGTATATAACATAAATTGTGTGTTTTAATTTGCTCTACATTTTTTGTGTGTTAGGCTTTTACCCATCGCTTATGGTTTAACAGTTATGCAAAATTTCGTAAAATTCATCCAGAATAAAGTATTCTTCAGAGGCTATTGCCAGAAAATTCAAGATATACATTTTATTTATCAGGTAAATGTCTTTAATATACGATGTTTTAATCAAAATAGTTAGAGCCATTTTTAAGAAAATCAAAATTTTCGAAAAAAAGCTCCATGTAAAGGGTAGTTGGGGGTGGGGGATTTTCTTGAAAATCTTCGTGTCGCATCCTTGGAAGATACAAAATTTAAATACCAAGTTTGGTATTCAACGGTCGTTTTGTTTTTGAACTATGCTGTCCATAGACACACAGACACACACGGATCTTTTTCCAAAAATGCTCTTTTTTTGGATTCAGGGGGACCCAAAACATGTATTTCCGGTGAAATCTCGGTATCGAATTTTTGGGTGCAGTAAAAATCACATGACAGGCTGTGTGTTTTAAGGAGATCTATATTTCTGTGTAGTAAATTTCCGTTTATATTTTTCGGTTTACTAGTGACAAATTCAGCAAATTTCATCTAGAATAAAGAGATCTTTAGTGGCTATTTCCAGAACATTCCAGATATACATGTTATTTTCCATGAAACAGTTTTAAAATATGGAATTTTGATTTAGAGCCATTTTTCAGAAAATCGAAAATTGTGAAATATTTCCCAAGTGAAGGGTATTTTGGAGTGGGGAAATTTTATTGAAAATCTTCTTGCCGCATGCTTGGAAAATATTAAACTTAAATACCAAGTTTGGTATTTAATGGATTTGTAGTATTTGACTTGCGCTGTCTACGATCACACACATTGATATTTTTACTTTCTCTACACGTATTATGTATGTACATAGTGTGTAGTGATGGTATTTCATTTCACCTAAAACTCCTCTGTGCTTTACATTAATGTTGGCAAGCTCTATCACGTAATTTTGCAATTGTTACACGGAATTCCTACCTTGTAGTTTATCACAAAGTGGCTAGTTAAGGTAAGTAAATATTGCACTAACACCTTATGGGTTGTTAAAGAGAGAGTTGTCTTGTAATACTGTTTTACTACCGCCCTCCATAATAATAATATTGGCGAATAGCTTTAGCAGCCCTGCTGTACATATATCGTACACTCATTCCATTACCTCATCTGTTTAACTATCACAGTGACTTTTTAGGTTAAGTAAATAATGCAATAAAACCTCATGTATAGTTACATTTATTTATTTATTTCAAAACTGGGTTTTGTTTTATAATAGCATTGGCGAATAACCTCAGCGGTCCTTTAACATAACCTATTTTCATTCCATTATTCCATATTACATAAACGATACACAATATCTTTAGGTTAAGCAAATAATACACTAATGGGTAGTTACAGTGAGATTTTTACTTTCTCTATACGTACTATGTACATAGTGTTTAGAGCAGGTATTGCACTCCACCAAAAAAGTCGATACCGAGATTTCACCCGAAATATAAGTTTTAGGGTCCCCTGTATCCAAAAAAAGTATATACAGAAAAAGGTCCGTGTGTACGTGTGTCAGTGTATCCGTGTGTCCGTGTGTCCGTGTCTCTGTGAAAACGATAACTGAAAAACAGAAGGTCGGAAAATGCCAAACTTGGTATTTAAGTTTAGTATCTTCCAGGGATGCGACACGAAGATTTTGAGAAAAATATCCCCACCCCAAACTACCCTTTACATGGACTTCCATAGATCTCTAACCGTTGTCCCTGTATAACTATCTAGAGTGATTCCTGTTTAATGCACAATTATAGCTTTCGAGAGGTATTTCATATGACAATTCGATACCGAGATTTCGCTTAAAATAGAAGTTTCTTTTTTTTTTTTCAGTGAAATCTCGGTATCGAATGTTTAGGTGAAATGGAATACCTTGGTGTTTTGGCTGCTAGCTTATTTGCCAAGGTTTTAAAAATACAGACTTAAAGATAGAGAACTTATTAGCACATATGTATAAATTATTATTGATTATCACATAATTCTTGTTGGGACTAAAGTTCTCTCTTTTCGTAATGATTAGCATGATTAATAGTACACAATTAAGCTAACATACCTGTATAGTATTTACACATGTTTACACTGTTGATAGAATAACTTTTTTCAAACATTTTTATTTTCTAAAAAATGGCTCAAACGATTTTGATTAAAATGTCATATATTAAAGAGATTTCCTGACAAATAAAATTTTTATTTTGAATTTTCTGGGAATAGCCTCTGAAGACTACTTTATTCTGGGTCAATTTTACGGCATTTTGCATAACTGCTAAACCGTAAGAGATGGACAAAAACTCTAAACACACAAAATGTAGAGCACATTAAAACATACAATTTATGTTATATCTTTTTTCGTGGAGTTGATCGTTTTTAGATATTCCTTGTTTTTGTTTCAGCTTTGAAAATCTTGTATTTTTCTCATAAAAGAATTTGTCAATTCCTGACCATACAAACAAAGAACTTCAGTCACATAACAACCGGTTTTTGACTATCACTTTAACCTATGGCATTCCCTTATTTTCCTTCTACTTACAAGGAAGCAAGTAATAAGTCTATTTCTGCTAACTTCTTCTCAATTAGCATGAAGTGGATAGTAGCATAAGCCTTTTAACAATAATTTGTTACAGAGATGTAGAGAAAATCATGTGAATGGAACACATCAGATTTTTATGATCTCATTAAAACACACAATTTCTGTCATATACATTCTTTTGTTGAGTTAACTGTTTTCGAAAAAGTACGGATTATTGATTTCAAATATAGCCACTTAAACTTTTCTTAAACGGGAGGACACGTCTCTTCTCGTTTTTCGTTTGTTTACTTTTGGCAAACAAAGAGATTGGAATTTCAGTTGTTTCACATAGCAACCGGCTTTAAAAGACGAGGCTATCGCTTTAGGCCGTGCGCTTTCTTATTTTTCTTCTACTTGCAAGAAGCTTAGATATAACACTAATTTTGTTTATGTTTATCTTGATTAAGATTACATGGATAACAGATTAATATTTTGAATAAAAGGTTTGTGTACCGAACAGCTAGAGGACATCTTGTGCATGGAACACACTAGGAGATTTTTTTCGTTGTACTTACAAGGAACCAAGTAATAAGGACAAATCTCCTAATGTTTATCTCGATTATCATGAATAGATAGCAGACAAATAAGCCTTTTAAGAATAATTTGTAACAGAGATGTAGAGAAAGTCATGTGACTGGAACACATCAGATTTTTAGAAAAACGGCCATGTGTGCGTGTGTCTGCGGACAGAGTACCTCAAAACCGAAAATATGTTTGAATACCAAACTTGGTATTTAACTTTGGTATTTTCCATGGATGCTTAACGAAGATTTTCAGAAAATCCCTCCACCCGCAACTACTCGTTACGTGCAACTTTTTCCGAAAATTTTAATTTTCTCAAAAATGTCTGTAATAACTTTGATTAAAATATCGTATATTAAAGATATTTATCTGACAAATAAAATATATATATATATGTATTTTCTGGGAATGGCCTCTAAGGACTGCTTTATTCTGGATGAATTTTACCGAATTTTTCATAACTGCTAAACCGTAAAAAATGGATAAAAACTTACCACACAAAAAATATAGAGCACATTAAAGAACACAATTTATGTTATATACATTTTTATTTTCTCTATACGTATTATGTACAATGTGTATAGAGAAGGTACTGTATTGCACCCAAAAATTCGATGAAGAGATTTCACCGGAAATATATGTTCTGAGACCCCCTGAATCCACAAAAAAAAAAACATTTTTAGAAACATGTCCGTGTCTGTGTCTGTCAGTCTATCTGTGTGTGTGTGTGTGTGTGTGTGTGTGTGTGTGTGTGTGTGTGTGTGTGTACGTCTGTAGGCAGCAGAACTCAATAATAAAAAGACCCTTAAAAACCAAACTAGGTATTCAAATTTGGTATATTTCAAGAATGCGACACGAAGATTTTCAAGAAAATTCCTCCACCTTAAACTACCCTTTACATGGAAAAAATGTCGAAAATTTTGATTTTCTTAAAAATGGCTCTAACGATTTTGATTAAAATCTCGTATATTTAAGATATTTACTTGACAAATAAAATGTACTCTTATATCTTGCGTTTTCTGGGAATAGCCTCTGAAGACTACTTTATTCTGGATGAATTTTGCGGAACTTGCATAACTGCTAAACCGTAAGAGATGGACAAAAAATCAAAACACAAAAAATGTAGAGCACATTAAAACTCACAATTTTGTGTTATATACATTTTTTCCCTGGAGTTGATCGTTTTTTAGGTATTCCTTGTTTTTGGTTTCAGCTTTGAAAAACATACTTTTCTCATACAGGAATTTGTCAACTCCTGTCCACACAAACGAAGGAACTTCAGTCACATAACTACCAGCTTTTGACTATTACTTTAACCTGTGGTACTCCCTTATTTCGCTTTCTATTTACAAGGAAGCAAATAATAAGACTGTTTCCGCTAATTTTTCTCAGTTAGCATGAAGTAAATAGAAGCATAAGTTTTCTAACAATAATTTGATGCAGAGATGTAGAGAAAGCCATGTGAATGGAACTAGATTGGCGTTCAACTGGTTTAGAAAATAGCAACCGAGTTTTCATTTGCTACTGTTTGCTTTGCAGACAAACTTCGCTCTTTAGTGAAACAAAATATTCTCGATGTCGCAAGTTCTTGTCCCTTTATTTGGAAGTGTGTCCCCTTTTAATCACGCAGAACGTCAGAATTGTGAAATGTGCTGTTTCCAGAGAACAGAACTGCTCGGGATTGCTGCAATATCTCTTATCGTACAATGTGTTCTGCCCGACGGCTGCCGTTTAATTTCCAGGATATCCTCACCGTTTATGCTGGAGGCACGTCTGCGGAGTGTTGTGCTCTAGTGACTCCCATGGGTCTGTTGTGCTTGTTAGGGCCAACCAAATCATGGAGAACTATTATCCATTTCCTTTCTTCTTCTCTTCCATTTCCGCTTATTCCTTGTTCTCGTTAATTATATTTGTTGCATGTTCCAATATTTGAGAATGTAATCAGCTTATATGCTCCGTTGAGAGCCATTATTTGCTTACGATTTGCATATTCCGTCTCGCTCGGTAGGCACAGGCAAATCACGTTCCTGGAAATGTAGCCAACTGTGTAACTACAACTTCATTTGCTTGCAGCTTTTAACTTCCCAATCTGATTAGAAGAGATTTTGGCTGGAAAACTTGAATAATTGAGGCAATAACGAGTGACACAATAAACATATATGTGTCTACGTGTTGTCTATGAAATTGCTGACAAAACAAGCTTTTTCATTAAATTGTATAATTGCTATGTAAACATTAGTAACGGCATTTTTTGTTTTCTCCACCCGCACTATGTTTTGGATCCCCTGAATCCTTTTTGGAAAAAGGTCTCTGTGTGTTTGCGGACAGCATAGTTCAAAAACAAAAAGACCATGCGACACCAAACTTGATATTTAAGTTTGGTATCTTCCAAGGATGCGGCACGAAGATTCTCAAGCAAATCCCCCCATCCCAACTACCCTTTACATGTAAAAAAATTCGAAAATTTTGATTTTCTCAAAAATGGTCAAACGATTTTGATTAAAATCTCCTATATTTAAGATATTGACATGACAGATAAGATGCATATCTTGAATTTCCTGGAAATAGCCTCTGAAATGTTGCCTAACTGGTAAACGTAAGAGATACACAAAAACGTATTACACAAAACATATAGATCACGATAAAACATACAATTTATGTCATATACCTTTTTTTCGTGGAGGTGGCTGTTTTAGAGATATTCCTTGTTATTGATTTCAACTTTAAAACACAAACTTTTCTCATATGGAACCTATCAACTCCTGGTTACGCAAAGAAACGGATTTCAATCCCATAGCAATTACATTTTAAAGCATTTGATTGTCGGTTTAGTCTATTGTATTCTCTTATTTCCCTTCTGCTTATTAAGGAACTAAGTACTATTTGTCAAGTATCAAAAATTTATCACATTTTTCCATGTGAAGGGTAGTTGCAGGTGGGGGGATTTTCTTAAACATCTTCGTGTCGCATCCTTGGAAGATACTGAACTTAATTACGATGTTTGGTGTTTACCGGTCTTTTCGTTTTTGAGCTATGCTACCCACAGACACACACTCATACATACAGACAGACAAACACGCACACGGATCTTTTTCTAAAAATGCTTTTTTTGAATTCAGGTGGTCTCAAAACATGTATTTCCGGTGAAATCTCTGTATCGAATTTTTGGGTACAATGCAATACCTTCTCTATACACTATGTGCAAAGTACGTATAGAGAAATTAAAAATGTGTATATCAGATCTACATTTTTTGTGTGGTAAGGTTTAGTCTATCTCCTACGGTTTACGAGTTAGGCAAAAGAGGTTTAAAGAGGCTATTCCCAGAAACTTCAAGATATACATTTGATCTTTCATGTAAATATCTTTAATATCTGGTATTTTAATCGAACTCGTTATAGCCTTTTTTGAGAAAAACTAAATTTTCAATTTTTAGGTGGAAATTTACTTCAAAAATCTTCCTGTCGCATCCTTGGAAGATACTAAACCAAGTATGGTATTTAACGGTGGTTTTGTCTCTGAGCTATGCTGCCCACAGTCGTGCGTGCACCCACCCACTCACCCCCCCCCCCACACACACACACAGAAACAGACTTAGAAATGAACATTTTTCTATAAATGCTTTTTATTTTTTGGATTTAGGGGGTCTCAAAACCTGTATTTTCGATGATATCTCGGTATCGAATTTTTGGGGTGGAATACAATATACTCTCTATACTATGCACATAGTTCGTTTAGAGAAAGTAAGCAATAACTCCTAAACCACAGAAGGTTGCCCATCCCCTGCTTCGTTCCGCCGTGGCAGAGTGGACCACTCGCCTTTCATCTAGACGGCCCGGATTTGATCTCAAGCGATCGCATGTGAGATTTGTGATGGACAAAGCGGTGCTGGGGCGGGTTTTCTCCGGGTTCTCCGGTTTCCCCTGCCATCACATTCTCCGGTGCTCCATGTTCATTCCATGTATCAGTGTCACCGCTTCCGGTGCCATAAATAGTTAAAGCGGGCATTAAACACTATCATCAACAAGAAATCCCGTCCTTCGTTCTGCCGTGGCAGAGTATACCACTCGTCTTTCACCTAGACGGCCCGAATTTGATCCCAAGCGACCGCGAGTGAGATTTGTAGTGGGCAAAGCGGTGCAGGGGCGGGATTTCTCCGGTTGCCCCCGCCATCACATTCCTCGGGTGCTCCATCTTCATCCCATGTATTATTAGTGTCATCGCCTGCGGTGCCGCAAGTAGTAAAAGCGGGCATTAAATGCTATCAAATAAAACCTCTTCAAGACCAAAGAGAAAACAGCTCTCTTCCATTTCTTCTTTACTCACAGAGAAGTTTACAACTAATTGTTTGGTTACCTAAGGACACCAAAAATTAAACATTTATATCCAGATTTAATATATCCAAAATTATTGAAATGGAGCTTTAGTAGTTTCTAAATGGTGCTAAATAAGTTAACTACCTTTCATAAAAATAGTAATATTTTGGTTTTTCAAATATTTGTTGAATCTCCCTGTACAATAATGACTAAATGTATTGCCTCGTGACTCCATGGCACGAAAGTCCACAAGGGACCTTGGCCTACCGCCCGGCCGCTGCATCCCCCATCTCGACCTGAAGGAGTCACGAATTTGGCGAAGTGCTGGAGGAGAGTGATCAGCGCGTCGAGTCCCTTCCAATTGGCTAATGCGGTCTTCTCGGTCTGGAGCCGCTATTTTTCAATCAAGTAGCTCCTCAATTGGCCCTTCAGGGACCTCACAAGGCTGAGTCCAACCTGGACCAGCTTTCCCTATGGAGGGAAATTTTCCACGTCAGTACCGGGAATCATCTCCTTATTGCTTCTCTTTTATAAAACTTTCCTTTTAACTGATTAATTTGACGTGTCTATCAATTGAAAAAGAATTCGTTTAAATAATTTAAATACACCATTTCATACTTATTAAAGTACTTGCTGAAATCCCACATTCATTAATCTAACGAAAATCGGTAACAAATTTAAAATATCCTTTAATCAACGTCGCCGATGTCATCACCATGAGTTATCTATATAAACGAAAGTATAAAAGAACAAAGATCCAACTCTTTCACTTACGCTATCGTATAAAAGATAGGCGTTAACAGGTTGTGCATCCTCCGCAAGTATTTACGACGTCTTTTAGAAGTAATGCTCAAGTCGGATCTCCACCATATTATTTAATTTTGCTTCTGCCTTTTAATTTGAATCCCTTGAAAGGCGGCACGAAACCTTTGCTGTCGTGTTTGTAAATAAAGCGTTTGGTTTCCACTTTCATCTCTTATTTCTGTCTAATTAACAGAAGCCTAGTGGTTACAGTTTGCACTTTGTTCCTCCTTCAGTGAATGTAATATTATTACCTAAATCTCTGCTTACTAATAAATTTATTATTCCACAGATCCTAAATAAAATGTTGAGTTAATGAAAAAATTGATACATTTTCATTGTTTTAACCTGTAATTTGAGATTTGGACCTGAGGCAGGACTTTACATTGCTCATTATGCGTAATAGTATATAACCTAAAGTATGTAATAGAAGAATAAAATGGAACTACATGTGTGTAGTGATTAATCATTGTAATTTACAGGGCATTTCAAAACGACACCGTAGCAATATGAGGAATCTGTATAGTTATAAATAACACTAATATTATTTAGATAGCTAATGTTTTGCTAATATATTATAACCTAATTTTTGGGTAAATGTTATCATTTTTGACAAGGTAGGTCTGTGCACCTTTTTTACTCAATACACCTCTTACAGACCCATCAAACACAAGCTATGTTTCTGATCCTATAGGATCTTTCATATATTACGGAATTTTTAAATTGAGGATAAACTATTTTCAAGTCTACAGCACTGTATTTACTACCTTTAATATCGATTGCCATTCCGATTACTTGATCAATTATTGTTTGTATATTTTAGGATCTTAGTTGACATGAAGCTGTTCACAAAGGAGGATCATATTAGCGTTGTGAAACTTGTTTACAGAACAGGCTAGTGCTATAAACTGTTCGTAAACTCCACAGAATCTTCCGACTTAATAATGCTCCTACAGCATCAACAGTTCTGCAGTTGATAAAGAAATTCGAGGAAACCGAGTACATTGAAACCATAAAATTTCCTCAGTCTGCGATCTCACTTCGTGGCAACTTGTAATGGCCTCCAAGATCTTCTGATCTTATTCCATAGGACTTCTTTTTATGGGGCTATGTGAAGTCTAAGGTCTACGTGAACAGTTTTCCAACTTCAGGAAGAAATTCAAGTGTCTTCACGAAGTTTATAGATCGAGTAGCTGTCGGCCGAGACTGCAGGTGGAAATATGCCTGATATAATGGGTGTGTATGTAAATGAAAGAAAAATTATTTCGATGCATTTTTAATTAGTAATTGCAATATATGAAAGACACTATATAGGTTAGGAAAATATAGTTTTAAACCTCAACAGAGGTACAAAATAAAATGCCTCATAATCAGCATGGTTTAGGCAATTACCCAGAAGGAAAGCTGCATGCCTGGACCACGCTGTCGGAAGTAAGAGCCGCATGCTTTAGCATTGTTTCCATAAACATGCTGACATGCTGCATAGTGGTTAGCTAACATTAAAGGATTCCTTGTCTTACAAATCATCGCTAAAGAATAAACTTGTATTTTGAAAGAATAAATAAATTTATGTAGGTAAAGAATATATGTATACCTAGAGTTATTTATTTATTCTTTCAGCATACAATTTTATCATAACGGACATTGTATTAAAGGCAATTACTTGTAAAATAAGCTGGGAAAAATACTCACTAACACTAACTTTTAGAGGCAATTTAGCGTTAATGATCTTGACGTTGGAGGTAATGAATGATAAAGGCTAACAGAGGTGACAGACTGTCACAAGATTAACAAGGGAGTGTAGATAAAGCTGAACAAAGCTATTTATTTTCCATGTGTCAAAGAAAAATATTTCACTGTCTTTAACTCGTAATGTCAAATGAAAAATTTGCACATTTTATTACATCTTGTTAATATTCAGAGTAAGCTTTTAGGGTTTACTATTAGTTTAGTTTCAAAACTAATAGGATAATAAGTAAAAGACACTCGTGATTATGGCAGCATACGTATTTTTCCATACCCTTTGCTCCTTTACCTGAAAATAGGGGAGGTTTGTTGATAACGTACAAGGAGAGCAACCCGTTTGTTTTTGTGACATATTCTTGTCAAGAAACCCTGAGAGGTGTGAGTATACAAGTGTTTCGTGTATGGCCTTATCTTCATATAGGTAATTTTCAATGTTACATAAAACATAATGAAGAATCTGCAACATTAAACTTTAGATTAGTTCGAGTATAAGCTAAAAGACTCTCACAATCGTTAGGCGTTATTTCGAAACTACAGTATAGGGGTGTAAGTAGTTATACAGTATTGATAATATTATGCATACAAAGAAAAATATACTTTAATTTCACTGTAAGACAATTATTTTGTGATGAAACTAACACACATTATACTATTACCACTATTACGAATTGGAAATGTTCATATTGTGTTCTGCAGGTTTTACATTCTCTTGGTAGTTTACAAGTTACAAGCAATCACAGTTTTGTATACAATTCATTTGTGTAATCATTTAGATTGATTACTTGCAAAAGGGAAGAACGATAAATGGAGTATACTATACATCGTTATTGCACAGGTTAAACGGAGAACTCAAGAAAAAGCGTCCTCATCTGGCAAAAGAAAACGATTTTCTTCCATCAAGACAATGCAAGGGTGCACAGTTTCGATGGCGAAAACTATAGAATTAAGGTTCGAATTACTGCAACATCCACCGTATTCACCAGATTTGGACGGAATGCCTTGCTTTATTTCAAAACGTCAAAAAGAGGTTCGGTGGAAAACAGATACATTTTTGAGGACCTTCCGAAATCCTACTTTTTAGAAGGCTTAAAACAGTTGCAGAAACGCTGGAAAAAGTGCATCGAGCTAAAAGGAGATTATGCTGAAAAATTAAAAAACCACAAATATTTTATCTTTCTAAGGACTTATAGATTGCCCCTTCGTGTTACACTAAGATTCGTATACGATTTTTCTTGTTTTAACAGTATTGTATTTATGTTCCAAATAATAATACACTGTCATTTTTATTATGTTTTAAAACTTTAACTTTTCTTGTTTAAATGTTATCACATTTACCAAATACTTATATTTCAAAAATGTGTAAATATCCAAACATTTTAAATTCTGGTAAGCGTTACCCGTAACTCTCCATTATTCTCAGCTAGAAACAAAAGACAAAATCAATAAAGTTGGGAAACTGAATGATATTAGCAGCCATAAACAATTTGTTTTTATTGTTTCGTTTGTATGGCCATATTGGGGGCTTTGACTTGTGAAACAGCTCTTCTGATTTCAGGAGATTATTATAATTAATTTATTATATAGCACACATACATTCATTTTCACATACATACTTCCAGATTCTGTAGGGGATAGGGAACAATTCTGGTTAAGAATACTACCCCATCCAACCAGGAGTCGAACCCGGGAGGTCCGGGTGAAAAGTCAGCTACTGATCACTTAACCACAGAAGCAGTCTGATGAAATCTTTTAAAAAAAAACCTGATGTGTTCCATTCACATGACTCTTTCTATATCTCTGCAATAAATTATTTTTAAAAAGCTTATGCTTCTATTTACTCCCTGCTAATCCAGAAAAAATTAGCAGAAATAGTCTTATTTCTTGCTTCCTTGTAAGTAGAAGCGAAATAAGGGAGCACCATAGGTTAAAGTGATAGTCAAAATCTGGTTGCTATGTGACTGAAGTTCCTTTGTTTGTATGGACACGAGTTCACAAAGTCCTGTATGAGGAAAAAGTTTTTATTGCTTAAACCAAAAACAAGGAATATCTAAAAAACAATTAACCCCACGAAAAAATGTATATAACATAAATTGTGTCTTTTAAAGTGCTCTACTTTTGTTGTGTGGTAAGCTTTTGTCCATCTCTTACAGTTTAGCAGTTATGCAAAATTCCGTAAAATTGACCCAGAATAAAGTAGTCTTCAGAGGCTGTTCCCAGAAAATTCAAAATATACATTTTATTTGCCAGTTAAATATCTTTAATATATAATATTTTAATCAAAATGGTTAGAGCGATTTTTTAAAAAATCAAAAATTTAAAAAAAAAAAAAAAAAAGTGCCTTGTAAAGGGTAGTTTTGAGTGGGGGGATTTTTCTCAAAATCTTCGTGTCGTATGCCCGGAAGATACTAAACTTAAATACCAAGTTTGGTATTTTACAGACTTTTCCTTTTTGAGTTATCGTGTTCATAGGCAAACGGACACACCGACAACGGACACTCACAAGGACCTTTTTCTGAAAATACCTTTTTGGATACAGGGGACCCTAAAACATGTATTTCCGATGAAATCTCGGTATTGTATTTTTTGGTGGAGTGCAATACATAGTGCGTATAGAGAAAGTAATAATGCTCCTATCTTGTCCCATGCTAAATCTTCAGTCTTTTGTTTAATACTAGGTAGATTAAGAGTTCCAGAATTAGTAATATTTAATGTTATCATAAGAATTTCGCAATCATAGATGCGTGAAATAAAGAGATATACGAAACACAGGGAGTACAATATTTTGTCCTACTCATATTCTGTGTCAATAAGGCCAGAGAATGTACCTTCTCTACATTTTACGATGTTGTCTTGAGCAGAAGTTTCCAATTCTTCCTTCTTTGTGATTTGTTTAGCGACATGAAGGAGGCTTTCATTTTCTCTTTCTCTCTCTGTACTAATTATTCTCCTCGGGGATGAATAAAACAAAAGAGAAGGTTCACCTGTGTTGTGTTGCGCGAAATTGACACCGGTGCCTCGAGCGCTTTAACCACGTAACCTCATATTTTGATGGCGGCGTCGTTAAGCGTACATTCTTACATTCAGTTGTTAATCCTCCACACAAGGAAGGTTGCTTTAATGTAGTTACCCTTCTCTAGATTGAGCTAAAGTTTCACCATTTAAGTCTTGTTGCCAGGGACGACTTTTACCCAAAAATATTACTTTGCTTCTAAAGTCTCTTCCATAAAAATTGCGGTTTTAATAAGCATTTAATCTTCTTTGACTAAAGCCAAAGATCTTCCAACAAGAGCAGTAATCAGATTTTCTATTTATACTGCATTGCTATGAGACAATATGACCACATTTGGTTTTCCTAAATATATGTTTATGTCCCTGGTATACTGAGCTAGATACTTTTGTCTCTTGAACATTTATATTAACCTCTCCTATTTCTTTACAATATCTAAACCGTGTAAGGTGATACATCTGTGAAATTTGACAAAACATTGTGCAAAATTCAGAAATTATAATAACATAATATAAATTCTAAACTTTAAGAAAATATATACTGTTCTCTCTTGGCGCAACTTAACTACCAATTAACCAAAGCTTAGGCTACTCGCCTGTTACCAAGGTAACCATATATGGGATATGAGGTGGACAAAGCGGCGCAGGGGCGTGTTTTCTCCGGGTTCTCTGGTTTTCCCCGCCATCATATCCCACCGGTGCTCCATCTTCATTCCATGTATCAGCAGTGTCATCGCCTGCGGTGCTATATGTAGTAAAAGCGGGCGTTAAACAGTATAAACAACAACTTAAGTTTTAGATGTGGAGCCGCATGCTTATTAAAAGGCAGTCCCAGATTTAAACCTGGTTTCCTCGCAAACATTTTACCACCGCTTTTCCACGTTCAAAATGCTACACAAAATGCAATTTGTCACTGATTTGTTTCAACATTTTATACTGTCTCTAAAAAGTACATTAAAGAAAATGGTCGTATAGTTTTCCGACAAATACTTCAATTTTGAGAAAAAAGTATTAAATTTTAAAAAATAAAGAGCCTTGGCGAGTACGAAAAGTAAACTATTTTTACAATAGACTTAATGTAAACATAGCCATAGAGGTAGAAATTTGGTACATGCTAAAAATATCACCATTATTTTGTAACATAACTGGTATGAATGTCAATAAACTATCTTACATATTGCTTATTATAACAATTACACAAATGCATCGCTTTAAACTGTGTTTGCTGCAACTGGGTTATGAATTTTTATACATTCAAGTCATATGAAATTGACAAATGAATAGTTCTAAACATCCAATGAAGGGTTCTTGTCTGAGAGATAAATAAAATAAAAAACACTGATGTATTACATTCACATAAATTGTTCTATTTATTTTGCAAACACATATTTTTAGCAAAATATATTCTTCTATGTAATAAAAGCTAATTGAGGTAAATATTAGCAAACAGTTGTATTTCATTTTGCATCTAGGAACGAAGGAAAAATTTTCATTCACGAAATTACATGCTCTCCGACTGAAATGAGCTAGCTCACCATCGTGTAAAAACTACATGCTTTTGAAGACGTCCAGAGATACATCATCAATTAAATTATACCATTCACTTCTGAGAAAGAAAAGAAATAGGGGCTTATAGTGTGATCCAGCCTAAAGGTTTAAACAAAACTTCTGTTGATGTCTGTCTTCATGCAGGCTTTTATAGTCCCAAATATGATTTTTATGGTTTCTGAGAATACCGTCAGCCTCATCCATGAAAAAGGTGACGAGTATTCAATCCGAATGTGGTCAATGATCAGGAGAGATTAGTGGGAGAGACCACAACTCGATCTCAGCGTTCACAGGCTGCGCATAGAGCTGCCATTTCCCTTCTGCAGGGTAGTGATGATGAAAGGACTTCATTAAATTTTAGTTACAATGTATCTTACGCTAGGAATAAACCTAAAGAGTGTATTGGAAGACATTGGAACGAGCAGTGCATTCTAGCTCTAAAAGAACCACCTCTTTCATGTCCAGGAATAAAACAAAAGAGATCAAACGGCTAAGGACTTCTCATTTAAGAAAAATTTAAGCACTTTAAGACTGAAAGCAATATCAGGGGATATCAAGGGAATACCTAAATCTACCAAAAACTGTAGATATATGACATAAAGCATTTATTTTAACGAGATCTACATTTTTTTGTGTTGTAAGACATTCAGATTGAAGAGTACTTCAAGATATACTTTTTATTGGTCTTGTAAATATTGTAAAAGTATAAGTATGTTAAAACTGATACCAATAACAAGTAGCAGCTGGAAACGGCTACCCCCACAACTAAAATGTAAAAGACATAAATTGTGTTAAGACGAAATCTTTATATATATATATATTTTTTTTTTGAGTAGCAAGTTTTTGCCTATGGTTTACGGTTTATTAATTATGGAAGTCTTTCAAAATTAAGAGTTTTTCATGGACTATTTACAGAAAATTCAAGATATACATTTTATTTATCATGTGAATATGTTAAATATACGGTTCTAATCAAAACTTGTAGAAATAATTTTGTAAACAAATCAAAAAAGGTCTATGTAAAGCGTACTCTCGGGGAAGGGAGGATTTCTTGAAAATCTTCGTGTCGTATCCTTGGAAGATACAAATCTTAGATACCAAATTTGGTATATTTTCGTTTTCTGAGCTATGCTGTATACACACATAGACAGGCATAAGCTGATTCTTTTCTAAAAATATTTCTTTTTATTATTTAGGAAGTCCCTTGCATGAATTTCCGGTGAAATCTTGGTAACAAATTTTCGGGTGGAACTAGCTTTGCAAAACGTCTAGTTATGTTTCCATCACCATCATATGAATTGTACAGACAAGGAAACTAAATAAGTTATGTTTTATGTTGGGACAAAGAACTAGTTTTAAGCTATACATATTCTAAAAGAACCAAAATCCTATCCGTAAACAAACATATTATGTCATATGAAATGTGATTCTCTAGAAGATTTATTTATACACAGTATCACCAAACAAGATTAAGTTTTGGTCCATACAAAAGACACACGGAACGATCGCTTGCTATTGATCTGAAGAACGGAAGGAAGAAGAAAAAAGTTTTTGGCAAGGTACATGGATGAAGAGCGCCGTAAATTTTGTTCTCTGACGAGAGAATTTTCATGGTGGAAGAATCTTACAACAAACAAAATGATAGGATGTATGCTCCACAGTTTTCAGAGTTGTCATGGTTGGTGCAGGGAATCCTAAAAGTTACCATTCCGCAATTTCATTACAAAACGAAATGTGTTCCATGACAGTGTCACAGATCTTCGGTTTTGAAACTAGCGAGTTTTGTTTTGGAGCTTCTGAATACGAGGAGGTCCTAGGAAAAAGCATGGCTAAAATAGGAACACTATCAATACCCAAAGCTGATCTGGTACCCAAGGCCGCGCAACAGTAAGTGCTAGTTTTTGTGCTTCGTGGTGCAGGGGATCGTGGGTTCGAGTCCCACGTTGGACATGGGTGTTTGAAAATGTATATATGTATGAGTAAAAAATACCGAAAACAAAACAAATGTAGGTAAAATAAAAAAAAGGAAAAAAGAGGTAAAAGAAAACCAAATATAGTGCCGAAGTCCCTACAAGGCTCCGGAACTGTTTTCTAAAAAAATTAAAGAAATAAAAAAAACTAATGACCCTTATTACAAAATCCTGTTCACAAAAGGTAATGAAAAATGCTAGAACATAGAAATTCATGTATTTGGAACACATCAATTTTTTTTTACATTCTCTAACCCGTATGTACAATGTACATAGTGTATAGAGAAGGTACAGTATTATACCCAAAAACTCGATGTCGATATTTCACTGTAAAATATGTCTTGAGGTTCCATAAGAGCGAAAAAAGCATTTTTAGAAATAGGTCTGTATTTGTGTCTGTGGACAGCATAGCTCAAAAACGAAAAGTCTGTTAAACATCTACTTTGATATTTAGGTTGAGTATATCTCCCAAGGATGCAACATGACAATTTTCAAGGAAATTCCTCAACCCCAAACTACCCTTCACATGGAAAAGTTTTTGAAAAATGTATTTTTCTCAAAAGTGACTTAAAACCGTACATGAAAGGTATTGTTATCAAATATAAAATGGATTTTCTTAATTTTCTCGGAATAGCCTTGAAGACCTGTTTATTCTGGATAAGTTTTGCAAAATTTTTCATAACGGTTACACCATAAGAGATAGACAAAAACTTACTGCACAATAAATTTAGATTTTTTTAAAACACATAATTTATGTCTTTACGTTTTTCTTGTAGAACTGACCATTTTCGATATATTGCTTGCTATTTGTTTCAATTTTAAACTACTTAACTTCTCTCAAAGCGAACCTCAATTGTTGCATATAGCGACTAGCTTTTGAAAGATTTGACCTAATGTATGCCCTTATTTCCCTTCTAATTTAAATGGAAGTAAGTAATAAGAGTATTTTGCAAATATTTATCTTGATCAGCCTGAAGTTGATAAAATAATATTTTTTGCATGAATAGTTTGTGTATGAAACAGCTAGAGAAAGTTACGTGAAGGGAACGCATCATATATTTTTATTGTGTTATTTATACCCCCTTAATTCCATGGCATTCCTCTTTGATACATATCACCGTCGGCAATGGTGTTAACTCATACTGATGACGTTGGTTTTCCATTTGTTTTTAATTTAAACACTAGATCACACTCAGATTCATACACTGACAGTGTTGTCTTCTGCAGTGCTTCTCACTTTAGTTTAGTATATGATTCATCGCAGTTGGAGACCTTGGCATGCGTGACACGGAAATTACGACGCGCTGGTAACCAGATGTTTTGGAACAAGAGGCATCTCAATTCTTCTGGAAGCTTCGACCTCCACAAAGTTCTTGACGTCATTTCCTAGCTATAAAAGAAGGAAAAATTGTAAGCCGTGTGTTATGAGTTATACTGAGCCGTGAGTGACTGCAGTATTATCGCGCAGTGGCAGTCTACATATCGAAACGTCGAATGAATTATCTGCAGCAGTGAATTAAAGCGTTTATTTGTAACCAATTTTTGAATCAATAAAGACATTCGTTACACTGGTGTCAAGTGGGATAGAGACGCCAAGCTGGAAAAAATGCTTAAAAAATGGTTGAAGAAGATGGACAGGGTGAGAAGTGAAATAGCGGCAGTGGACACCGGCATGGAAGAAATGAGGGGCGAAATAACGACAGTAAAAACATTCGTTACAATACTTTCAGACTCTGGAGATGATAGAGGAGAGAGTGAGTGAGAGAAAGATCCCTTCACCCAGTTGGGAATCAAACCCTGGACACCTCAAACACTAGCTCTATCGAATGAGTTATTGGGCCAGCCGAATATTAGTGTTACACACACACACAAAGGGTAAATACAAAATAAGCCAGTATTATAGGGAGAGCTGTAGGTGTGTACAACTGTATATGGTGGACCGCTTCTGTTTAGCTTTATGAAACGCCGATACACACTACTTTAGAATTCCGTTGAGCTTAACGTTGCAGATGCACGCCATTAGGCCTGGCCTGTAGCCATGGGACAGTCACTGGTCATATGAAAGCGACCAGGGACACTGAGATGGATTTTGTTGTCAACACAATGGATGGTTTATTTGATGGGGTGCAACGGTCCGTGCGGAAACTCTCTCGATAGAAAGGTAATATTTCATAATTCTCCACTTCTGATGGAGTGTTATAAAAGAGGATACTGAATAACTCAAGACTAAACTTTTCGGATCCAGTAGAGCGGTGTAAATTGTGTTTTATTCATCAAACTTCAAGCAGTGGAATGTTTATAAAAAAAATAAACTTTGGAGAGATAGAGCCACACTAAAAATTCACTACCATAGTGTTAATTTAATTGTTTTCCACACAAAGGTTGGATAGGTTGAGTCACGCTGAGAAAGTCAATGTCAGAGCCGGGATTTGAACCACGGATCGCTCGGTCTCTAGGTGGTTTTCTAACCACTGGGCTACCGTTTCAATATGCTGGCACGGCATTCAATTCCTCAGTCTCACTCTTCCCATCCAACTCCTGTCCTATACACGACTTGTGTGAAAAAACAATGAAATTAACATTAAAATAACTAATTTGAAACCCCGGTCTTAAAATACTTACTAAAGTCGCCATTGGGGTTTGCAAAAAAATTATTTGAGATCACCTTGAGGTTTACTGGCAACATACGATCAATTGAGAAATTTAATGGCATGCAGGCAAGTTGACGTGATAGCTCAGTGGGTAGAGCAACCGGTTAGAGACCGGGTGATCCGTGATGAGAGACCGACAAAAGTATTGCATTTTCCAGTCTGATTCTACGTAGCCAATTCACTGCCATAGTCGGTGTTTGAACCACAGATCTCCTGGTTTCCGTTCAGATGCTCTGACCTGGGACTTGCCATGGCAACATCCCGGCATGACACTAAATTCTCCAGTTGACATGTGTTTGTTCAGGTAAACCACAAAGAGATCTCAAATTATCATACCTCAATGATGACTTACAAACTCCGTAGTTGACTATTAGGTCATTTAATTTGAATTAATGAATTAGTGGAAATGCAGCCTATTATGCAAATTTAAATCTATTAAAAATAGGCTTATTAGTACAGGGACAAAATACAAGATCAATAAAACACTAATAAGACCAATAGTAACGTATTCTGCAGAAACCTGGACCCTAAACAATGTAGATGAAGAAATACTACGAAGATTTGAACGGAAAATACTTAGACGAATCTTTGGACCTGTAAAGGATAAAGACCAATGGAGAATAAGATATAACTATGAGATAGAAGAACTAATTAAGCAGCAAAATATTGTGAAATTTATAAAGGCACAAAGAATAAGATGGCTAGGACACATAGAGAGAATGACAGAAGATTGAATGCCAAAAAGAATATTGAAAGGAAGACTGTACGCTAGAAGAAAAAAAGGAAGACCAAAAACAAGATGGTTAGATGATGTGATGGAAGACCTAAGAAAAATTGGAATCAGAGAGTGGAAAAGTAAAGCAGAAGATAGAGATATGTGGAGGAGGATTGTGCAGGAGGCCAAAGCTCACCAAGGGCTGTAGAGCCAGAAGAGAAGAAGAATTTGAATTAATTTGTTCTTTCACCCCAGGTGTGTTTAGGGCAGTTTGAGAAGAGTGCCATACCGAAAAATGGTCAGTGATCACAGCCAGGAATTCCGTGATTCAAATCCAACTATGGCAGTAAACTTTTCGCTCTGATTCTACCTCTCCAAATTCTGACCTAAACACAACAGGTGTTAATGAAATAATTCAAAATAAACTTTGTTACCTGACGTCGGAGCCTAATTTCTACAGCAGTAAGCATTAGATCCTAAAGAGCAAACACAAATAAAAAAAAATCTGATGTGTTCCATTCACATGGCTTTCTCTATATCTCTACAACAAATTATTGCTAAAAGCTTTTTCTTTTATTTATTTCATACTAATCGAGAAAAACTAGCAGAAATATTCTTATTTCTTGCTTTATTGTAAGTAAAAGCGAAATAAGAGAGTACCATATGTTAAAGTGAAAGCCAAAAACTGGTTGCTATGTGACTGAAGTTCGTTTGTTTGTATGGACACGAATTGGCAAATTCCTGTGTGAGAAAAGTATAAGTTTTTAAAAGCTGAAACCAAAAACATGGAATATATAAAAAACGACCAACTCCACGAAAAAAATGTAAACAACATAAATTGTGTGTTTTAATGTGCTCTAAATTGTTTGTGTGGTAAGTTTTTGTCCATGTCTTGCGATGTAGTAGTTATGCATAATTCAGTAAAATACATCCACAATAAAAGTAGTCTACACAGGTTATTCCCAGAAAATTCAAGATATACATTTTTGCCAGGTAAATATCTTTAATGTACGATATTTTAACCTAAATTGTTGACTCGAACCAAGGACTTGCAGTTTTCTTTGCTTTATATATTCCTGGGAATTTGGGCAATCAGTTCGTGAGAGTTGACAGTTTTCTTCAATTTTAGTTCAGAAGAAACAAATTATTTAATTTTCATTTTATTACTTTTTTTTTTATTTTTTTCTACAGAAATATAAAGTTTATTATTTAGTTACACAAGCACTGGCAATATTAGGGAAAAAATCATCATCAATTTTCTTTTGCACTATTTTTAACCAAGCATAAAAATGTTTAAACATGCAACTACTGTACAGTATAAATGCATGTTCAAAATTTCAGGCTGATTAGTTGAAAACTGAATTTTACAGGAGCGTTACCTTAAGTATTTTAAAATTGAAACCAATAACAAGGAATATCTCTGAAACGGTCAACTCCAGGAAAAAAATTATGAAACATAAATTGTGTTGTAAGGAGCTCTACATTTTTGTGCAGTAAGAATTTATCTGTCTCTTACGGTTTACTAGTTATGCAAAATCATCCAGAATAAAGAGTTCTTTAGAGACTGTTCTCAGAAAATTCAAGATATACGTTTTATTTGTCATGTGAATATCTGAAATATAAGAGATTTTAATAAAAATCGTTAGAGCCATTTATGAGAATATTAAACATTTTGAAGTGTACATTTGGATTTTTGGAACAATCTGTGATATCCATTTTATTTTGAGTGACTTTTGCATAAGTGGTACATTGCAAGCTATAAACAAAAACGTATAGCACAAAAAGCATAGATATGTTAAAACACCCAATTTATGTTATATTCATGTTTTATAACTTACCATTTCCAAGATATTGATTGTTTTTAGTTTTAAAGCTCCAGTACTTAGATTTCTTTCAAATGGGAAGTCGGTATTCTCCGTCTTTCATTTTCATCATGCAAAGTGAAGGAAAAATATTGCAACATAGTGTCCGGGGCTTTTAAGGGATTTGACTATTGCTTTAACTTAGGGTATTCATTTACATCCCATCTACCTGTAAGAAACTAAGCAATAAGTTCATTTCTACTAAAGTTCATCTGGATTAACACCAGAGTAGACAGAAAAATAAGCTTTTGTAAGATTTGATCGGAATAGATAGAGAAAGTCATCTGAGTGGAAAAAAATGTGTGCATATATGCTAAACAATTCAGTTTGAAAAATATTTCACAATATTCTTTCAATCTATGGTAATTTTTAATAGAATCTTAGGTCGAGTTTTACTTTCTCAACACTTAGATGCACATATTGTATAAAAAAGGTATTGCACCTCAACCAAAACATTTGATGTTGAGATTTTACCGGAAATACACATTTTAAGGTCCACTGTATCCAAAAAGAAAAGCATTTTTAGAAAAAGGTCCGTGTGTGTCCGTGTGCCTGTGATCACGATAACTCAAAAACAAAAAGTTCGTTAAATACCAGGGATGCGACACGAATATTTTAAGGAAAATACTCCTACCCCAAACTAACCTTTAGATGGACAAATTTCCGGAAAATTTGTTTTTCTCAAAAATTCCTCTAATGGTGTTAACTACGATATCATACATTAAAGATATTTACATCACAAATAAAATTTATATGTTGATTTTCTGGGAGTAGCCTCTGAAGACGTCTTTATTCTGGATAAATGTATTTGAATTTTGCATGGTAAACCGTAAGAGAGAGTCAAGAACTTACAACAACAACAACAACAACAACAAAATGTAGGTTTCATTAAAGCACACAATTTATGTCAGACGTTTTTTTCGTGAAATTGGTCATTTTTGAGATATTGTTATTGATGTAAGTTTTCAAATACTTGTTTTCTAATACAGAATTTATCAACTCCAGGTCACACAAACAAAGGAACTTATACTACATAGCAACCAGTTTTTAAAACATTTGACTGTCACTATAGTCTTGTGTACTACCTTTCTACTTACAAGGAAGCAAGTTATAATGCCATTTCTGCTATGTTTTCTCCTTTAGAATGAAGTACACAGGAGACTGATCTTATTAACAATAATTTGCTACATAGATGAAGAGAAAGTGATGTGAGTGGAACACATCAGAGCTTTTAGGCTGCTGGGACACACAAAATACAGTTACCGATTACTGCAGCAGAAACTGATCTCATAGGCAGCTGCTGTTGCGTTTCTGGTGCTGCAACACTTTGGTTCGTTAGCCTTCACGATGTGCCAAAGGCTCCTGGGATCATGAAGGCAATTAACTATGGCGCAAATGACCCTGGAGTAAACAAGCACCAGCTTCCGTATGTACTTACACCTTTCCTCTACCTAACAGCTCAATCCCTGTAAGTCAAGCTTGTACTGTTGATATTGTATTCCATTCCAATGATTGAGTATCTCCACCCAATATCCTAAAAATTACTCCAAAATAATATGTGGTGTTCCTTTCGCATGATAGCTGTTCTACAAACAAACACCAAGGTGCCCTGCGTGAAGTAATGGTTACAATGGACGATGGATTTTTGGGCATAAAAACCCTTAACATGGACTTATTCGGAAGGAAAGTAAAGCCGTTAGTTCCTGTGTGGTAGATTTACGGCACGTAAAGATCCTCAAGCCTGATAGAGAGGCCTCTGAGCAAAATTAAGCGGTCTTTCACGACCAGTATAGAATGAGACGCTGAGAACTATGTAGTTAAAGAGCGTCCAAATAATTTTTTTTCAAACAAACGTTTTTTAAGTATTATTCTTTTATGTATATCATGATAATCGAGAGAAACCTTTGCAGAATTGAATTTATTACTTACTTCTCTGTAAATATAAGAGAAATAAGGGAATACACTACGCCGAAAGGATGGTCAAATCCTTTAAAACTCGTTTGCTAGAGGAAAAAATTGAAATTCGGTTCTCTTTGCTCGCTAGGAATAAACAAAAAAAAAAAGATACTACATGACAGAGATCTCCCTGTTTTATAACGGTTAAAGTAGCTTAAAACTGAAACCAATAACAATGAATGTCTCGGACACGTTTAACTCTACAACTAAAATATATATATACATATAACTTAAATGGTACGTTTTAACGAGATCTGCTGTTTTACGTATAAATGTTTGTTTATCTCTCACAGTTTATCAGTTATACAAAAGTTATATAAAAGTAATCCAGAATGAAGAGGTCTTTTGTTTGTTATTAAAATATCTTAAACATATAGTATTTTCATCAAAATCGTATGAACATTTTTGAGAAAAAAAATTGAAAAATGTTTTATGTAAAAGGTAGTTGGGGAAAGGGGGTTTTCCCAAAAACCTTCGAGTCGCATCCTTACCAGAGTTTTTGGTTATGCTTTCGTTTTTGAGTTATGCTTTCCACGACACAGACAGACAGACAGACACAGGCACTCGCACACAGAGACCCTTTGCGATAAATATTTTTTTGTTTTTGATTCAGGGAACCTGAAAACAGTATTGCAGGTGAAATATCGGTATCGCATTTTTCAATGGAATACAATACCTTCTCTAGCTATTATGTACATTGTATGTACACAGAAACCTGCAACCTGAAGTCTTCCACTATATATTTCTGCAACAAAATTTTACATAAGTTTATTATATTTACTTCAGCTTATTAAGATATGCAATAGCAGAAATGGTCTTATTACATAATCTTTATGGTACAAAGAGAACAAAGGAATATACAAGCTCAAGCTATAAATAAACCTTTTAAAACTCAACTCTGTATTAATGTGGTGGCGTGTCTACTTCACATTCAAATCTCGGTTAAGGTGTCTTATCCGATATGATTTTCTTTCGGGATTTTCCCTTTTCCTGAGAATACAAATTTTCCATAACCGGCAACCCGTAAGAAATAGACAACTGCACAAAAAATATAGATATCATTAAAACACACAATTTGTCATATACATTTTGTGTAGAGCTGACCATTTCAGAGATAATCGCTTATCTCAAACTCGTCTCAAACGAAATATTTTCCTAATTGTTTGTCTTTTATATTTTATTATATAAAGAATACTATATTATACCTATAAATAAAATATCTCTGTTTAAAAATTTTATAATAAAAATATTAGAGTATCTAATTCTAGTTTATATTTTTAATTTCACTACATTCACACTAAATATAGATACCTCAAGATAGTCCTCATCTGTTTCATCTCTTTTATTTTACTACTGACCATGGAAACAGAACCGGATATCAATGACAATCGTATAATGACAGCTCTTAAAGCGTGACTGACGCTTATCCCTTTATTTTCCTTATAAGGAAATAAAGTAATAAGGCTACTTCGGTAATATTTATCTCGAATAGCTATAAAAGAATAATCTTTTGTAAAAACAGTTTGTTTGCAGAATAGACAGAGGAATAAATGTGAATGGAAGATTTTCTTTTTGGTGATGAAGCCATTGATATGGAAATAACTTTAGTTAGGGATTAAGGTGAAAACAGAAATAACTCAAATAACTACGAAAGGAGAGATTATTCCTTTTTTTATGATGTGTGTTACGATGTGTCTTTACGAACTGTTTTAATTTATAACCAGGTTATTGGATATTGGAAAGAGAAGTAACGCTAATATTTTCAATCTGGAAAAAGGTAAGTGAGAGATGCCGTAAAATATCACTTCGGTCTCCCACTTTAACGGGTCTAATAGAATTATTTTATGCCCGGCATTTTCTTTTGAGACTTAAGTTTTGTGCTCCGTATACCAAGGCGAAAATTTACTTTTTAAAGTGTCAAAGGCTCAAAACATTTAAAGCAATCAGTGAAATGCAGTTAGCTGAAGAATGAAAATGCGTTATTTTGGAACCACTTGGCTTTCTCAATTCATCGTATATAGATTCATACCTATTCTGTAAATTATTTGTTAAAAAAGGCTGGTTAATGATGATAAACGTTTAAAACTATTGTAGTATACGTTTTGTTGTAGTTACACTATAGAAACTGAGCGAAATGTCTTCGCGGTAACGCATTCGAGAGATCCAGGGCTCGTTTCCCACCGAACTTTGGTTTCTCATCCAATACGATTTTTTTTTCTATAATTTATACCTTTCATTCTGTTTCCTTCTCATGATTCAGGGGTTTTTAAATTTCGTTTCATGTGCTGGATAGATGACGTTCAAAGAAAAGAGTATTCCCCGTGGACACAAGAGGATTGCTTGGTTAACGAATCGTTCCTCTCTCTCTCTCGCTCTCTTTCTCTCTTTGTCTCTTTCTAGGCGCTCTATTAGCCGTGCACATCTAAGAGCACTTAACTTTTTGGGACTTCCGCGCATCTCTGTATATATATAAAACTGAACGAGTTGTCTTTCTCCGTTATATTGACATGTATTTTGAAACTGACAATGTCAGTATTTTCATGGGAAATGAAATGTACATCTTGAATGTTACGGCAATATGCTCCGATTTTGGATGTCTTCTTTTAGCTGGTAAACCATAAGAGATAGGTAGAACCTTAGTATAAACCAGAAATGTGTTCCCTTATAGCATACAATTTGTTATTTTGTTTTTTCTTGTTTTTTTGTGAATTTATTTATTTCTGGTATACTCCTTTTTGTTTCTTTAAAAATTTCAATATTTATACTTTTCAAAAGTCGATGCCATCATTAGCTATATTGTAAAATTCTTATTTTATTTTTTTATTCCCGGACGTTCAGAAAGAACGGAATTTCAATGTAATCGCATAGCTTCTAAAGATTTGACTATCGCTTTAGGGTGAAGGATTTCTTTGTTTAACCAATAGGAAGTAAATAAAAAGTCAAATTTTGACCACATTCTGATTTTTTTTGGTATATTTAAGAACAGATAGAGAAAGCTGTCAATGATACATCACATTATAGAGGTATACTGTCACACACATGTATAAAAAGTCTTCTTTGTGAAAGGTATTTTTGGATGTATGATGTTTTAAAAGTGTATTTAATCGTAAAATTTCTACATCAAATTCTTTGGTAGAACACGACTCTTCCTGCAGTAGCTATTTATAAAGAAAACATCACAAAATTTCATATTCTGTTGTAATATATACCTAAATTATAAAACCAGAAATTTTGACCTGCCATTAAGAGGCACTGGTGTCCATGATGATATACAAGAACAGTGTAAACAAGCGGAGGATGTTACATGATTTCCACTTCAGTTACAGAGCCATAAAGCTCTGTATAAACTTCTTTTACACCTTTACATTCACCTTTTACATTCAAAAGTAATTAAAAATCGGAGGTGTTACACTCACATAACTTTCTCTAGCTGTTTTACAAGCAAACTTCTTACAACAGATTATTCTTCTTTCTAAACCATGCTAATCGAGCTATATTAGGAGAATGCACTTATTACTTAATTTCTTTTAAGTAGAAGGTAACTAAAGGAATACACTAAGCTAAAGTGATAGGGACATGTTTATAAAGCTGTCGTTATGCGATTTTAATTGCAATTGGCTTCATTGTTTGACCAGGAGTAGACCAAAGCAAACACGGACAGTTCCTGTCTGAAAAAGTATAAGTATTTTAAAATTCAAACCATAACAAGGAATATCTTGGAAACGGTAAACTCTACAACAATAAGTATATGACATAAATCGTGTGTTTTAACGAGATCTACATTTTTCTGTAGTAAGTTTTTGTCCATTTCTTATGGTTTACTGGTTATTCAAAATTCAGAAAAATTTGACGAGGCTTTCAGATGCTATCCCTAGAAAATTCAAGATATACACTTTATTCGTGTGAATATATATATATATATATATATATATATATATATATATACATATACATACACGGAATTTCAATCATATTTGTTAAAGCCCTTTTTAAGAAAATTAAAAAAATTGTCCATGTAAAGGGTAGTTTGGGGGAGACATTTTTTTTTTTTTTTGGAAAATTTGTCGCATTGTTGGAAGATATAAAGTTAAATACCAAGTTTGGAATTTAACGGTCTTTTAGTTCATGAGCAATGCTGTCTACAGACATACACAGACTCACACATACATGAACCCTTTTCAAAAAAAGTCTGATTCACATGAATATCTCTACATCTCTGTAACGAATTATTGTTAATAAGCTTTTTCTTCTATTTACTGCATGCTAATCAAGACAAATGTCAGCAGAAATTGTTTTATTACTTAGATCCTTATAAATAGAAGGGAAATAAGGGAGATACACTAGGTTAAAATGAAAGTCAAATGCTTTAAAATGTGGTTGTTATGATAAGAAATCCAATTTTTGCCTGGCCTGGTATTGAAAAGCTTCCGTATGAGAACACTAAAGTCAATATCAAGGAATATCTTAAAACGGTCAGCTCCAGCAAAACATGCATATAACATAATTTGTGTTTTATCGAGCTCTACATTTTTTTTTTTTTTTTTTTTTTTTTTTGTAGTAAGTGTTTGTATAACTCTACTTATACAAAATTCCGCAAAATTCATTCAGAATTAAGATGTCTGCTTTGGCTATTCCCATATTTTCAAGATATACATTTATTTTTCATGTAAATGTCTATAATATTTGTAATTTCAATAAAATTCTTTAGAGCCCTTTTGAGATAAACAAAAGTTTCGAAAATGTGTCCCTGTAAAGAGTAGTTCGGATGGGGTAAATTTTTGGAAAATCTTTATGTAGCATCCTTGGAAGATAAACTTAAATACCAAGTTTGGAATTTAGCACCTGCACCTTTTTCTAAAAATTCTTTTTGGCATTCAGGGAGCCCTAAAATATATATTTGCGGTGAAATCTCGGTATCGAAGTTTTGGGTGCAATAAATACCTTCTCTATAAGTACTATATACTTGTACAGAAAATAAAATGTTTATTCCACCTAGCAATAGGTCATTTCTTTGAACCCTCTTCCTGTCTCGATCGCAAATCACCACCACTCGATGGAACATTTCGACTGGAATTTGAGACAGTTCGGCGAATTCTTTGTTTGAGTCCTTCGACATGCTGTGGTGGAGGATGACAGAAGACTTTGCTCTTCAAGTGCCCCACAAGAATTGTGAAACGTGATAGTCCAGGGGACACTGAGTGGCGTGCGCTGAACGTTAGGACTGCTCGACAGAGGTCCTTACGGCAACGATATTCCCCGCTCGCACACTTTTATTTCCCATGAAGATCTTTTACTTTTTATACCTGTACATTGTACAAAGGTAGACAAGTTATTACATTTCACATAAAAAATTGATACCGAGATTTCACTTGAAATACATATTTAGGATCCCCTGTATAATAATTCTGATGCGTTCCATTCACATGACTTTCTCTACATCTCCGCAAGAAATTATTGTTAAAAGGCTTATGCTTCTATTTACTTCATGCTAATCGTGAGAAAAAAATAGAAGTAGACTTATTACTTGTTTCCTTTAAGTAGAAAACAAATAAAGGAGTACCATAGGGTTAAGGTGGTAGTCAAAAGCTGGTTGCTATGTGACTGAAGTTCCTTTGTTTCTATGGACAGAAGTTGACAAATTCC
This sequence comes from Hymenopus coronatus, assembly GCA_030762935.1. NCBI lineage: Eukaryota > Metazoa > Arthropoda > Insecta > Mantodea > Hymenopodidae > Hymenopus > Hymenopus coronatus. Next base: position 85,898,456 of record CM060895.1, read on the forward strand.
TGTATGAGGAAAGTATAAAGTTTTCTAAAGCTGAAATCAATAACATAGGATATCTCTAAAACGGCCAACTACACAAAAAATTGTATAGGACATAAAACGTGTGTTTTATCGTGATCTGCATTTATTGTGTAATACATTTTTGTCTATTTCTTACGGTTTACGAGTTATGCAAAATTTCGCAAAATTCAGCTAGAATAAACATGACTTCAGAGGTTTCCAGAAAATCCAAGATCAGTTTCTTGAACATCTTCGTGTCGCATCCTTGCAAGATATCAAGTTTCGTATTTAACGGTCTTTTCGTTTTTGAGCTATGCTGTCCACAGACCCACACACACCTACGCACACACACATGGACCTTTTTCCAAAAATGCTTTTTCGCGATTCAGGGGGACCCAAAACATGTATTTCCGGTTAAATCTCGGTATCGAATTTTTGGGTGCATTACAATACCTTCTCTATACACTATGTGCACAGTACGTGTAGAGAAAGTAAAAATCTGATGTTACAACCACATGACTTTTTCTAACTGCTCTACAAGCTTCTTACAAAAGATTATTGTTCTTTCTACACAATGCCAATCGATATTAACGTTAACAGAATGTTCTTATTACTTAGTTCCTTATAAGTTGACGGGAACTAAAGGAATGCGCTATGCTAAAGTGATAGTCAAATATTTTAAGCTATCGTTATGCGATCGTCAATGCAAATCGTTTCTTTGCTTGGCTAGGAGTAGAACAAAAGAAATTTGGACACCTTCTGTTTGAGAAAAGTATAATTACCTTACAATTGAAACCAATAATAAAGATTATCTCGGAAATGGTTACCTCCACAACAAAAACCTATGTAACATAATTGTGTGATTTGATGAGATCTACATTTTTTGCGTTGTAAGTTTTGTCTATCTCTTACGGTTTACCAATTAAGCAAAATTTATCAAAATTGATTAAAAATGAAGAAATCTTTAGAAATTCCCAGAAAATTCATGATATACTTTAATTTGCATGTAAATATCTTTAATGTGTGATATTTTAATCAAAACTGTTATCCATTTTTGAAAAAATCGAAATTTTCGAAATTTTGTATATGCAAAGGGCAGTGTGATTTTGAGGAATATTTTCAAAATGTTCGAGTCGTATCGTTGGAAGATACTAAACTTAAATACCATATTTGATATTTTATCGACTTTTGGTTTTTGAGTTATCGTGGTCACAGGCACAAGAACACATAAACACACGTATTTTTTTTTCTTCTAAGAATCTGTGTGTTCCATTCGCATGACTTTCTCTGCATCGCTGTACCAAATTATTGTTAAACAGCTTATTCTTCTATCTACTTTATGATATTGGAACTAAAGGTTATCAGAAATTGCTTAGTTACTTGCTACCTTGTAAATGGAAGGTATATAAGAGGATGCCCTTGCCTAAAACGACTGCTAAATCCTTTAAAAGCTGGTTGCCTTGTGGTTCACTTTATCTTATGGTTACCAGTTACGGAAAATTCATTGAGAATGAATGGGTATTCAGAGGCTATTCCCTGAAAATTCAAGATATACATTTTATTTGCCAATTAAATCTCTCGAATATACATTGGTTTATTCAATTCGTCAGAGCCATTTTTGAACGAAACCAAATTTTTAAAACATTTTTAATGTATAGGGTAGTTTGGGGTGAGGGTATTTCTTGAAATTCTTTGTGTTGCATTTTTCGAAAATGCTAAAGTTTGGTATTTTACCGATGCTTTTCGTTTTTGAGTTATCGTGTTCACAAAAGCACCACCTCCCCCCCACACACACGGCCCTTTTACTAAAAATCTGATGTGTTCGATTTACAAGACTTTCTTTAGTTGTTCAATACACGAACTATTCTAACAAAATATTATTCTTTTATCTACATCATGATAATCGAGTTATACATTAGCAAAGCTGGTCTTATTACTTAGTTCCTTGTAGAAGTGAAATAAGCAAAAGCTAAACCGATAGTCACATCTTTAAGATTATGTTGCTATGGAACTGAAATTCGTTTCCTTGCGAGTTGGGGATGGAGGATTTTCTTGAAAATCTTCCTGTTCTGGAAGTGCCCTGCATTCCTGAATCGCATCCCTGGGAGATATGAATTTAAATATCATATTTGGTATTTAACGAACTTCTCATTTTTTGGCAATGCTACCCACAGATACACACATACATACATACACACACACACCGACGGACATTTTGCCAAAAATATTTTTTTTATATTCAGGGGGTCCAAAAGCATATATTTCCGGTGAAATCTCGGTATAGAATTTTTGGATGCAATACAATACTTTTTGCTATACACTTTGTACATAGTACTTGTAAAGATCTATGTAGGAACTATGATATACACTCTGATATCTAGTGACTTCAGGGCTGAAGTTTCATCTTGTTTGATATCCCAGAGTTCACGCACACACACGTGCGCTGTGTTTATTTAATAACTCAGCTTTTTCGCGGTAAATTAGATAATCTATTCTCTATAATGACTGAAGGGCTCAAAGAAAGAAACTTTCTTTGGTTGATAACTGGCGAAAAGACAGGCGGGCGAATTCTCTCTTCTTCTCCGCGGTCCTCGCTTCCACGCAAAACTAGCGCCAAGAAAAATTGTGCGTATGGTACACAATATATTCAAAACACAATAACTGTAGTGGCACTTATACTGGACATCTTTTACTTTACTAGTGACTATGTACACGTACATAGTAGGTAGAGAAGGTAGTGTATTCCATCCAAAAATTCGATATCGAGATTTCACCGGAAATATATGTTTTAGGGACATTTGAATAAAACAAAGCATTTTTAGAAAATGGCCCACACCCGCACGTTTGTGTGTGTGTGTGTGTGTGTGTGTGTGGAGAGCATAACTCAGAAACAAAAAGGAACTTAAATACCAAATTTGGTGTTTATGTTCAGTATATTCCAAAGGTGCAACACAAAGGTTTTCAAGAAAATTACTACAACTCAAACTACCCTATGCACGAAAAATGTTTTTGAAAATTGTGTTTTTTATCTAAAATAGCTATAACAATTTTGATTAAAATAGTGTGGGTTTATTAAAGATATATCATAAATAAAACGCTTATCTGGAATATTCTGGGAATAGCCACTGAAGACCTCTTCATTATGGACGACTTTTGCATAACTGGTAAACCGTAAGAGATACACAAACACTTACTACACAAAAATATAAATGTCTTTAAAGCACACAATTTATGCCATACACCTTTTTTTTGTACCAGACCATTTCCGAGATTTTTTTTATTGGTTTCAGGTTTATACCACGTTTGTTTTTTTCTTTTCGTTTCTAATGGGTACGTTACCTTTCATTTCATCTCTCTCTTTTTATTGTATCATTTACATAACCCCTTTACCGTTTATGGTCAAATCGGGGCCTTGACTTCTGAAACAAGTTATTGTCATTAGGCTAATCACTTTATATCATTATACACACATTCACTATCACATACGTGCCTCCAGACTATGTGGGGGATAAACAATATTTCTGGTTAAAGAAAAATTCATAAGCGGGAATCGAACCTGGAACCTTACGGTGAGAAGTCTCTGACCACTCAATGGAGACAGTCAGATGTTTGACTGCTGGCCATGCAAAGCGAACCAAATTTCAGTTGTTTACATAGCAACCATTTTTTAAAAGGTTTTGACTATCGCTTTAGCCTAGTGTAACCCCTTTATCTCCCTTCTGATTAGAAAGCAGGGAGCTAAACAGGGCATTTCTGTTATTTTTTATCTTGATTAGCATGATATAAGTATATTAATTATTTGTAAAAACAATTTTTTTGCAGAACAGGTTGGGAATGTATATGAATGGAACACGTTATTTTTTTTAAAACTTATTGTGTTCGTGGTGTTGTTCAGAATATTGAAAAATAATACTAAAATTATTATATTTCCCAAAATTTGAGCTCCTCTAAATACCATGTTACAGGAGCATGGTTACTGTCTTGCTATCGGTTTCTAAGATGATGACGATATTACAGTACCTGGCCATATTATTAGACGCACCCAGACTATTTCACAGTTTACTGAATTCTGAGGCCTCCCATAACAACAATGCTCATCTATCACTATCTGGACAATGTTAGGGGACTATGGTTGTCCATAGAGAATGTGTGTCATGCTGTTTCTGTATTGTAAGAGTCTAAACTGTTGCTTCACAGCATTAGCTGCAGTTGTGCTAACAAAAGGAGAAGGCGCACTATAAGCTTGTGCTATTATTACTTAAAATTTGTGGGTTGATAGGTGACTTTTATAGTTTGTAAGATGAAATTTATGATTGTGTGTTTTCTATTCACAATGTAATGGGCAAATCATGTGACCTCGAAAAGTTTCAGAGGCAAAAATCTTGATTAAAACTGATTTTTTTTAAAATCGAGAAATTTCTCGAAGACTGGAGAGTGTCTGAATTATCTGCGAGTCGAATTAAAAAGAAAATTGAATTTGGTATGGCCCTAGCTCCACCACGGAAGAGTAAATGTGGGCGAAAACAAATTCTCACACAAAGAAGGTGGTGATGGTCGTGGTGGTCGTGATCGTGATGGTCGTCGTGGTGGCGGCGGTGGTGGTGGTCGTTGTCGTGGTCATGTTCGAGGTGGTGGTCGTGGTGGCGGCAGTGGTGGTGGTCGTGGTCGTGTTCGAGGTGGTGGTCGTGGTCGTGTTCGAGGTGGTGGTCGTGGTCGTGTTCGAGGTGGTGGTCGTGGTGGCGGCAGTGGTGGTGGTCGTGGTCGTGTTCGAGGTGGTGGTCGTGGTCGTGTTCGAGGTGGTGGTCGTGGTCGTGTTCGAGGTGGTGGTCGTGGTGGTGGCGGCGGTGGTGGTCGTGGTCGTATTCGAGGTGGTGGTCGTGGTCGTATTCGAGGTGGTGGTCGTGGTCGTGGTCGTGGTCGTGGTCGTGTTCGTGGTCGTGTTCGAGGTGGTGGTCGTGGTGGTGGCGGCAGTGGTGGTGGTCGTGGTCGTGTTCGAGGTGGTGGTCGTGGTCGTGTTCGAGGTGTTGGTCGAGGTGGTGGTCGTGGTGGTGTTGGCGGCGGTGGAGGTGGTGGTGGTGGTCGTAGTCGTGGTCGTGGTCTTGTTCGAAGTGGTGGTCGTGGTGGCGGCGGTGGTGGTGGTCGTGGTGGTGGTGGTCGTGGTCGTCGTGATGGTGGTGGTCGTGGTCGTGGTGATGGTGGTGGTCGTGGTCGTAGTCGTGGTCGTGGTCGTGGTCGTGGTGGCGGCGGTGGTCGTGGTGGCGGCGGTGGTCGTGGTGGTGTGCGTGGTGGTAGTCGTGGTCGTGGTCGTGGTGGTGTTCGTGGTGATAGTGTGGTCGTGGTCATGGTCGTGGACCTGGTCGTGACGGCAAGGCGGTGGCGGTGGCGGTGGTGGTGGTGGTGGTGGTGGTGGTGGTAGATATTCTGTTCTATGTTGTAAGAAACGGAATATGAATGTAAGTTAGTTTAATTAAATTCCTTCCTTTAAGCCGTAAACATTTTAATAATCAAAGCTAGAGAAGAAACCTTACAAGAGAAAATCAATCATAAAGCAAGAAGAGTTCATGAAGAGAGATTTGTGATACCAAACCACAGCCCAAACATGCCTCAGTGGTTTCGGTTAACGCCGAGATGTTTTAGTACTCACGTATTGCGCGGGTAATTATTTGGTTTCTCTCACATGACATAGGAAGGTGTGAGAACAGGGTGTTCAATCTCAAAATGGCGCTGTGCCAAAATGTAATGAAATTTCCATCCAGAGGAGCCAGGCTTTGGCGCCATATGTTTTATATCGCATTGCGGTACGTCCTCAGCTTTTCCGTAAACGTGGCGGGAATGTAGAACAAATCTGACAAAAACTACATTGTTAAATTACCCAGGTATTGAAAGTTTAATAGATCGGTAAATAGGTAAGTCATTGTATTCTATCGAAAAATTTTATGTTTAGATATCGCCGGAAATATATGCTTTGAGCTTACCTGAATACAATAAAAAAATAAAAATATTTGTTCCACTCACATAAATGTTTCTAGCTGTTCCATATACATACTATTAGTATAAACGATTATTCTATTCGATCATGCTGTTTGAGGTAAACATTAGCAGAATTGGAAATAAGAGAATACATAGGTGAAAGCAATAGTCAAATCTTTTAAAACCTAAGTGAAATAGTTGAGGTTCGGGTTACCATGTTCCGGTTTGAGAAAAGTCAGGTAGTTTAAAATTGAATCTAATAACAAGAAATATCTCGAAAAATTGGTTTGATGGCGAGTCGTGAATTGAATATATAAAATAAAATAAAGGCTTTTGCATCCAAAAAGAAGAATTTTGCCCCAAATTCGACTTTTTAAAAAAAATACAAAATCATGGTTCAATTAACCACACTTAGTATCATTTCTCCCACTCGTAGATTGCATTTTGTAAACTCTATAAGTAAGCAATTGTCTCTCTTTTACGATTTAAACGTTATTAAAAATTCTGTAAAATCATCCAGAACAAAGAATTATCCAGAGACCATTTCCAGAAAATTTAAAATATACATTTTATTATTGATGTACATATTTTTAATGTATGGTAGTTTAATCAAAATCGTTTGAACTATTTCTAAGAAAATCAAAATGTTCAAACATTTTTCCATGTAGCTTTTGGTGGGAGGATTTTCTTGAAAATCTTCGTGCCCGCAGACACACAAACACACAGACATTTAGTTAAAAATTATTTTTTTCGGACTCAAGGGAGCTCAAAACATATTTCCAGTGAAATCTTGACATTGAATTTTTGGATGGAATGTAATACCTTCTTTAGCTACTATGCACATTATATGCACATACGTGTTACAGAAAATAAAATAAATTTCCATGTGTGTACGAGTATGGGGGTGGGGTGAATATCCATACCAGCGTAACTCAAAAACAAAAACTCCGTTAAACACCAAAGTTGGTACTTAAACTCAGTATCTTACAAGAATGTCACATGAAGATTTTCAAAAAAATTCTCTCACCCCAACTATACTTTATATGAAGTATATTTCGAAAGTTTTGATTTTCTTAAAAATGGCTCTAACGACTTTGATTAAAACGCCAAACGTTTAAGATATTTTCAAGACAACGAAATGTGAATTTTGAATTTTCTAGAAATAGCATCTGAAGACCTCATCATTCTGAATGACTTTAGTATGACTCGTTGATCAAAACGGGTAGACGAAAAATATGTAGACGTCACTAAAATACACAATTTATGTCATGTAAATTTGTTTTAGAGTTAAATATTAAATATAGAGTTAATTTCGGATACATTTCTTGTTATCGATTTCAGTTTTGAACTATTTAAAACTTTACTCAACCGGAGGGGGGCAACTTTCATTTCATCTCTTTAGTTTTACTCCCAGGAATGAATAAGGGTACCGAATTTGAATTGTTTCGCATAGCGATAGGTTTTATAAGACTTTACTCTTGCTTTAGCCTTGTTTACTCTCTTATTTTTCTTTTACTTACAAGGAATCGAGTAATGAAAACCATTTCTACTAATGTTTATCTTGCTTATCATGACGTATACCGAGAATAATCTTTTGTAAGGAAATTCTAATATTTGGGAAAGCAAGTGAAAGTCATGTGAATGGAACACATAAGATTTTTTTTTTTTTATTTTCTTAACACGAAGAGTAAGTAGGTAAAGTTTTGTATTCTGTCGAAATATTTGATGTCGAGATTACACCGTAAATATATCCTTTGAGCTTCTCCGTAAACAAAAAAAGTATTTTTAGAAAAAGGTACATTACTCCGTTAAATACCAAACTTGCTTTTTAAGTTTTACATCTTAAAAAAAAATGTGACAAGGAGATTTTCAAGAAGAACCTTTACATGGAACATTTTCCGAACATTTTCATTTCCTCTGAATGTTTCTGACGATTTTATAAAAATGCCACATGCTTAATATATTTTCATGATAAATGAAGTGTTATACTGAATTTTCTAGGAATCGCCTCTCTAGTCCTCCTTATTCTGGATGGCTTGCCACCAGATATAGACAAAATCTTATAATGGATTAATTGTTTTTTTTTTTCACACAAGCCGTGTGTAGGACAGGAGTTGGAAAATTCAATGTCATAGATGCGATATGAACCACGGATCTCCCGATCTCTAGCCGGTTGCTCTGCCACTGAGTAACCATTGCACATACCGGCATAGTATTGAATTTCTCAACTGATCCGCATTTTTTCCGGTAAACCACATGGTGTTCTCAAATTAATAGTATTGGGTTTTTCAGTCTGACTCTACCTTCCAAAATCTTACAATTTAGGTATATTTAAAACACACAATTTATGCCCTTTACATTTTTGTATGGTTAACATTTCAGAGATAACCATTATTATTAGTTTACGTTTTACAAAACTTAAACTTTCCTTATATGGGAAGTCATTAATCATTTATTTTTATCCTGATCATACAAAGAGAATAGAATTTAAAGTGCATCACATAACAATTATCCTTAAAGGTTTGACTAACGCTTTAGCCTAGTGAAATCCCCTACTCCCATAGAAACTATAATAAAATAGTAATACTAACATTACTTTATACTAATATTATCTTGGTTATAATGAAATAGATAGAAGAATACGCTTTTTGTAGGAGTAGTTTTTTGCAAATTAGGCAGAGAAAGTCATGTGACTATAACTCAGCCGATTTTTGGTGTTGCTAGATGCAGAGGAAGTATTGAACTCTATATCGAATTCTCACAGTAAATAAACGGTGTAAAGGTAGCAGCTGTTTTATTGAACCCAGTAAATTCAGTAAAGACATGCCACTTTGTAACTCATTAACGACCCTCTGTTTCTTTTCTTTCTTTCCTTATTTTATTAGTAATTCTCTAACGCAAATGTACAATAGTAGATAGTGAGTATATTGTACTCCGCCCAAAAAATCTATAACGAGTTTTCACCGGAAATATATGCTTTGAAACCCCCTGAATCAAAAACAAACAAAACAAAAAAAATCAAAAGAAATCTGATGTATTCCATTCCCATGACTTTCTCTACATCTCTGCAACAAATTATTGTTAAAACTTTCTGTTTCTATTTGCTTCATGCTAATCAGAAAAAATTAGCAGAAATAGCTTTATTACTTGCTTCCTTGTAAGTAGAAGCGAAATAAGGAAGTACCATAGGTTAAAGTAATAGTCAAAAGCTGGTTGCTATGTGACTGAAGTTTCTTTGTTTGTATGCTCAGGAGTTGACACATTCCCATTAAAGCTGAAACCATTAACAAGGAATGTCAGAAACGGTTAACTCCAGGAAAAAATATTTATAGCATAAATTGTGTGTTTTAACGAGTTCTACAACTTGTTTATGGTAAGTTTTTGTATATTTCTTACGGTTTACCAGTTATGCAAAATATCGTAAAATGCATCTAGAATAAAGATGCCTTCATAAACCATTCCCAGAAAACTCAAGATATACATTTTGTTTGTCATGTAAATATTTTTAATATACATATTTTAATCAAAATCGTTAGAGCCATTTTTGAGAAAATCAAGGTTTCAGAATTGTTTTCATTTAATGAGTAATTGGTTGTGGGGGGGATTTTATTTTTTTTATTCATGGGGATCCAAAACGTGTATTTCCGGTAAATTCTTGGTAAATATAGAATTTTGGGTGGAATACAACACCATCTCTATATACTATGTACAAAGTACGTGTAGAGAAAGTAAAAGTTGGTAAAACGTAAGAATGTGTATTTCTCTAATTCTGCGTGTGTGTGTGTGTGTGGATAGAGTAACCCCAAAACGAAAAGTTTTTTGAATACCAAACTTGGTAATAGGTTTATTATCTCCTAAGAATGCGACACGTTATTTTCTCAAAAATATCTCTAACGATTTTGACTAAAATACTGAATATTAAAGATATTTGCATGACAAATAAAACGTATGATTTGAAATTCCTGGGAATAGCTTTTGAAGTTCTCTTCATTCTGAAATACTTTTGCGTAGTGGTGAACCATAAGAGATATACAAAAACATACCATAAAATACAAAATTAATGTCCTTTACATTTTTGCTGTAGAGCTAACCATTCTCTAGATATTCTTTGTTGTTGGCTTCAATGTTAACATAATTGTAGGTTTCTCAAATAGGAAGTCGTCCGTGTTTCTTTTCTTTTACTGCCGAGTCACAAAAAGAAACGAATTTCGATATCAATCAAATAGCGACGGCTTTTAAAACATTTGACTATCAATTAAACATAGTTTACTCCCTTAGTTCCCTTCTACTAATAACGATCTTATAATAATATCAATCTCGGTTAGAATGGACTAGATGGAAGATAATATTTTGTAAGAAGTTTGTTTGTGGAATAGGTAGATAAAGCCATGTGAATGTAACACATCAGATTTTTATCCATCAACCTTGTAGGCCATATCGAGTGCTGAATGTCTTTCCGAGATGTACGATATAAATAGTTTCAGTTTTCCAGACTTAAACTTTTATCAAATGGAAACTAATTATTTGTTTTTCTTTCTACTAGTTAAGCAAAAATTACGGCATTTCAAAGCATCACATAGTGACCAGCTCTTAAAAATAAGAATATCGCTTAGAATATTTCCCTATTCCATGGCATCTACAAGGAAATATGTAGCGAAAATATTTCTGCAAATATTTATCAGATTAACGGGAATAGAGTCATTTTTTTAACGATGCATAATGAAAAATGGTAGAGAAAGACTGTAGATTCTATTTTGAGATTCAACTCTAGGATGTAGATAAAGTAAAAAATCTTCTGAAAAGGAATTTATAGTGTCCTATTCCAATGACTTTCTCTACATTCTCTGTAACAAGTTAATGTTGAAGGAGTGATTCTCCAATCTATCTTCATGCTAATCGAGATAAAATTACAGAAATAGTCTTATTACATGCTTCCTTGTAAATACAAGAGAAACAAGGGAATGCACTAGGCTAAAGCGATAGTCAAATCTTGTAAAAGCTGTTTGCCATGTGGTTCAAACTCCTTTGTTTGTATGGCCAGAGGTTGACAATCTCTCATATGAGAAAAGAATAAGTATTTAAAAACTTATACCAATAACAAGTATCTCACCTCAATAGTGTGGTGGTGACGTGTTTGCCTCAAATTCAGTGGGTCGCGAGTTCCAACTTCGCTTCGCTGAGTTACCCGGATAAATTTTCGGCGTTTTCCCTTATCTCGAGTAACTAACCTCCATGGACCCCGATCATTTTGCGTTACGCATGACCAGCCAGGTTAAAAAAGATATTAAGCTGCAAAAAACGAGGAATATCTCAGAAACGGACAGCTCTACTAAAAAGGAATAGGACATAAATCACGTGTTTTAACGAGATCAATATTTTTTGCAGTAAGTCTCTCTCTCTCTCTCTCTCTCTCTCTCTCTCTCTCTCTCTCTCTCTCTCTCTCTCTCTCTCTCTCTCTCTCTCTCTCTCTTACGGCTTACTAGTTATGCAAAATTCAACACAATGTATCAAAATTAAAGGGCTCTTCAGATGTGATTCCCAGCAGATATACATTTAATTTTCATGTAATAACTTTAATATACGACATTTTAATCAAAATCGTTTGAGCCAGTTTTGAGAAAATCAAAATTTTCGAATTTTTTTCAATGTAAAGGGTCTCTTAGTGTGGAGCTATTTTCTTCAAAATCTTTGTGTCACATCTTTGATCCTTGGGAGATGCTATAATGAAATATCAGGTTTGTTATTATAGAAAAGTAGGTAAAATACAAAACTTGGTATTTAAGTTTAGCATCTTCCAGGAATACGACAAAAAGATTTTAAGAAAAAATCCCCCCGCCCCAAACTACCCTTTTCATGGAACTTTTTTCGAAAATTTTGGTTTTCTGTAAAATGGCTCTAACGATTTTGATTAAAATATCGTACATTAAAGATATTTACCTGAAAAATAATATATATATATATATATATATATATATATATATATATATATATATTGAACTTTGTAGGAATAGCCTCTGAAGACTACTTTATTCTGGGTGAATTTTACGGAACTTTGCGTAACTCCTAAACCGTAAGAGATGGACGAAACCTTACCACACAAAAAATGTAGAGCACTTTAAAACACACAGTTTATATTGTATACATGTTTTCATGGAGTTGATCGTTTTTTAGATATTCCTTTTTTTGGTTTCAACTTTGAAAAACTTAACTCATCTCATGCAGGAATTTGTCAACTCCTGTCCATACAAATAGAGCAATTTCAGTCACATAGCAGCCAGCTTTTGACTATCACTTTAACCTATGCTACTCCCTTATTTCTCTACTACTTACAAGGAAGCAAGTAATAAGAATATTTCTACTAATTTTTTGTCGATTAGCATGAAATAAATAGAAGCATAAGCTTTTTAACAATAATTTGTTGATGATGTGTAGAGAAGGTTATGTGACTGGAACACATCAGATTGTTTTTATTATTGTTTCATTTATATAGACCCCTTTAACATCTAAAGCCATATCGGGGGCTTTGCATTAGAAATAACTAGTAGGTAGGTTCTTTACATTGGGTTTAAATCTTTTTATTTTCCTCAAACACTCTCACTCTCACATACATGCTTCCAGACTCTGTGGGAACGGAATAACTGTGGTTAAAGAAAAAATCCCCGTCCTAGCCGGGAATCGAAACCGGCACTTCTGGAAGAGAAGTCAGCTGACTGAACGCCTGACCTCGGAGGCAGTCATTGTTGGTATTGATTTAATTTGCAGACTTACGGGTCAGAAGAAGCCTTTGTTGTTAGTGAAGTATCAGCTGCCCTGACCACGAACCAAGAAGCTGAAGGAATTTTCCATGCGATGCTTCGTTTCAGATCTGCAGTGTATCTCCAACCTTATAATGAGTTGATACTTTTTGGTTAACATTCAATGGACTACAATTTTGAGTGATCTTTTAACCAGCATATTTTGCAATATTTTCAACATTTTACTAGTTTTTTTTTTTACTTTCTCTAGCCCCATATGCACAAGGTACATATAAATAGAGAAGGTATTGTATTCCAACAAAAAATTCTATGTCGAGATTTCACCGGAAAGATATGTTTGGGGTCCTCTGAGTCAGAAAAAGCATTGTTTAGAAAAAGATCCGTTTTGTCTGTCTGTGTGTATATGTGTGGACAGCACGGCTCACAAACGAAAAGACCGTTAACTTGGTATTTAGGTTTGGTATCTTCCATGGATTCGACACGAAGATTTTAGAGAAAATCCCCTCACCACCAACTACTCTTCACATGGAAAAATTGTCGAAAATTTTGATTTTCTCAAAAAATGGCTCTAACGATTTTGATTAAAATCCCGTATATTAAAGATAGTCATATCCAAAATAAAAAGTATTTCTTGAATTTTCTGGAAACAACCTCTGAAGACCTCTTTATTCTAGATGAATTTTATAAAATTTTGCTTAACTGCTGAGAGATAGACAAAAACTTACTACACAAAAATTGTAGATCTCGTCAAAACACACAATTTATGGCCTTTATGTTTTTACTGTGGGTAACCATTTCTGAAATATTCCTTGTTATTGGTTTCAACTGTAAAGTATTTATACTTTTCTCGGACAGGAAGTGTCCAATTTTCTTTTGTTTTATTCCTGGCCAAGCAAAGAAACGAGTTGCAATGACAATCGCATAACAACAGTTTTAAAATATTTGACTATCACTTAAGCATAGTGCACTCCTTCAGTTCCCTTCTACTTATAAGCAAGTAGGTAATAAGAACATTTTGCTAATAACTAATTCGAATGGTATAGTGTAGAAAAAATAATATTTTGTAAGAAGTTTGTTCTTAGAGCAGCTAGGGAAAATATGTGAGTGTAACACATCGGATTTTTACTTTCTCTACACGTACTATATACAGTGTATAGAAAAGGTATTGTATTACACGCCAAAATTCGATAGTAAGATTTCACCGGAAATACATGTTTTGAGTCTCCCTGAATCCAAAAAAGTATTTTTATAAAAGTACGTGTCTGTATATATCTGTCAGTGCGTGTGTGTGTGTGTGTGTGTGTGTGTGTGTGTGTGTGTTGTCAGCATAGCTCAAAAACGAAAAAAACTTGGCATTTAAGTTCGGTATCTTCCAAGGAAGATATTCAAGAAAATCCCCCCACTAGCAACTACACTTTTTATGGAAAATATATCCAAATTTTTGATTTTCTCAAAAATAGCTCTAAGGATTTTGATTAAAATCTCATATATTTAACACATTTACATAACAGATAAAATGTATAGCTTCAATTTTCTGGGAATAGCCTCTGGAGAGATGTTTATTCTGAATGAATTTTGCATAACTGGTAAACAGTAAGAGATAGGCAAAATCTTACTTAACAAAAAATGTAGATCTTGTTAAAATACATAATTTCTGTTGCATATATTTTTTTTTCGTGGAGTTGACAGTTTTTGAGATAGTTCTTGTTATCAGTTTCAGCTTAAAAATACTTATACTTCTCTCATGCGAGAATTTGTCAACCCCTGTCCATACAATCCGGGCCATGACCGAGTGATTAGAGCCTCTCACCTAGACGGCCCGGGTTCGATCCCAAGCGACGGCATGCGAGATTTGTGGTGGACAAAGCAGCGCAGGGGCGGGTTTTCTTCGGGTTCTCCGGATTCCCCCGCCATCGTATTCCACCGATGCTCCATCTTCATTACATGTACCACCAGTGTCATCGCCTGAGGTGCCACAAATAGTAAAAGCGCACGTTAAACACTTCCCCAAAAAATCTGATGTGTTACATTCACATACTTTCTCTATATCTTTGCAACAAATTATTCTATTTACTTCATCTAATGGAGCAAAAATTAGCATAAATAGTCTTATTACTTGCTTCCTTGTTAGCAGAAGCGAAATAAGGGGGTACCATAGGTTAAAGTGATAGTCAAAAGCTGGTTGCTCTGCGACTGAAGTTCCTTTGTTTGTATGGACACGAGTTCACAAAGTCCTGTATAAGAAAAGTAACATTCTTTATAGCTGAATAAACAAGGAATATCTTAAAACAATCAACTCCACGAAAAAAATGTATATAACATGAATTGTGTGTTTTAAGGTGCTCTACGTTTGCTGTGTGGTAAGTTTTTGTCTATCTCTTACGGTTTAGTAGTTATGCAAAATTCCGTAAAATTGACTAAGAATAAAGTAGTCTTTAGAGGCTATTCCCAGAAAATTCAAAATATACATTTTATTTGTCATGTAAATATCTTTAATATACGATATTTTAATCAAAATCGTTAGAGCCATTTTTTGGAAAATCAAAATTTTCGAAAAAAGTTCCATGTAAAGGGTAGTTTTAGGGTGGGGGAATTTTACTCAAAATCTTCGTGTCGCATCCCTGGAAGATACTAAACTTAAATACCAAGTTTAGTATTTTACCGACTTTTCATTTTTGAGTTATCGTGTTCACAGGTACACGGACACACACACACATGCTGACCTTTTTCTGAAAATACTTTTTTTGGATACAGGGGACCCTAAAACATACATTTCCGGTGAAATCTCGGTATCGAATTTTTTGGTGGAGTGCAATACCTTCTCTATACACTATATACATAGCACGTATAGAGAAAGTAAAAAAACTCACATAGCAACCAGCTTTTAAAGCATTTGACTGTCGGTTTAGCCTAGTGTATTTCATAATTTCCCTTCCACTTAAAGGACTTATGGAAGTAAAAGACCGTTGCTGCTGTTTATTACGATTAATAAGAAATAGATAGAATATGCCTATTAGCAACAATGTTTTACAGAGATTTAGAGAAAGTCATGTGAATGGAACACATCAGACTTTTTAAATATGTAAATAGTTTTCATTCTAATTTACCAGGCAATTCCTGAATAAGATGGGCAGTGCATGAGTGTGTGAAACTGCAAACTGCACAGTAATTGTTTCTGTAGTTTTCTATTCGGTCTGGGGCAAAGTGCGGTTGGAAGTGAGTTCATATTCAAAACAGCTTTGATCAGTATTCAATGTCATCACTGGCGATATATTTCCGGAGTTCTTGCACAGAAGTACGCTGATGATTATGCCATCAGAACAGGCCTGCCATTTGCAAACAAAATTCGTCATTTTTCTTGACGTTATGTGGTAACGCCGTTTGAAAGAGTCGTACTTTGAAGTTGCAAAATCCCAACCTCAAAGCAGCATTTCCGCAAAAGCTAGAATGGATCGTCAAACCTATATTGCGTCCGTATATGAGCTTTGCACTTTTGTAGTGGTAATAATTTATTGCACTTAGGTTACAATTTCAATCACCTTCAAAATCAAGCCCTATTACTTAATTATCTTACTTATCGTAATGTATAATGGGCTTTCTGTACAGTTGGGTTTGCTTAGGTGCCACATCATTTTAGATACCTAGCTATTAGTCACCGTAGCTTGCTTTTATATCTGCTATCTATTCCATTTTATTTTCTGTATTATCTATGCAGTTTTCTTACTTGTCTCTTATTTTCCTTTATGTTATAAAAATATTAGTCTGTTTATTTCATTCTTCTCTTTCCCTTGATATTCAACGTTTTCATAGCTGCCATCTCGACTAGCATCCTTCCATTTTGTTCCAAAATTCTCTTCCTCCAATTTCTTACCTCTTTACATTCAGTTAAATATTAAACAACACTGTCACCACCACACACAAAATACAACATTCTAATTCATTTCTTCTCTTCCCTTTCAAAGGTATTGCTCCTGTTCTCAATGACGCTATGATCCCAATGTGAGATTTGTGGTGGACAAAGCGGCGCTGGGGCGGGTTTTCTCCGGGTACACACCTAAACAACATTTCAATATGGAATCACTCCTCTTTTTTCCCCAGTCTTCCTACATCTACCATCGCTACCCTTTTTGGTACGTCTCTGCTAAGCTCTACAATTTCTGTGCAGACAATTCTGCATCTATGATAAATATACTTTTTTCCTATGTCTGAAAGCTCCGTATTTCTGTGGCTAATAGCAGTTTTGCTTCTAGTGTTGCTTCGTAAAGCTTATCTAACCAGTTTGTCCTTGTTTGCCAAGTTACACTTACATATCTTAATACCTATCATTGTCGGTTTACCTTTTTCACCCATCTTTCTACCCTCCGTTATAATCTAATTTTACCCCAAGTTGTCAAACACACTATTTCAATTTCTTTTCCTTCCGAATACCATTTCTCGTTCATCTTTAATGTGATTCCCTTTTTTGAACAACACTGACAGATTCGTTAGCATTTTATCCCCCATTCTGGGCATATGTTCTAAATATTACATTTGTATGTATTTGTATTTATGTAAGTGGTGATAAATGAAGATTCAGCGTGCATGTGGTACTCCGTTATCTAGGAGTAACACGGTGGCCTTTGGCTCCTTAGGTAGTGGCTTCAAACTAGTCGGAGTTGGTATATTTCGGGCATAAAATCCTTAGCACGGCTTTCTTCGTAGGAAAGTAAAACCGGTGGTCCCATTGTCTTATATATCGGGCATTTAAAACAAACAAAGCCTGATAAAGAAACTACAGCAACCATTGAAAGGGACGCTGAAAATCGCAGCATATAAAGAGCATCAATATTTACTTTCTCTACTTAGCACATAGTATAAAAGCAAAAAAAGGTATTGTATTTCACTCAAAAATTCGCCAGTGAGATTTCACTGGAAATACATCATTTGAGACCCCCTGAATCCAAAACAGCATTTTTATAAATATGTCCGTGTGTGAGTGTGTGTGTTTTTGTGTTTGTGTGTGCGCAACAGAGTCTTACAAGGATACGACACGAAGATTTTCAAGAAAATCCCCTCCCCAACTACACTTTACAAGATTGATTGATTTTTATTAAAATGTCATATGCTTAAGATATTTTCATACAAACGAAATATATATCATGAATTTTCTGGGAATAGTTCTCAAGAGCTCTTCATTCTGTATTAGTTTTGTATAATTTTTATACAACTGGTAAACCATAAGATATATACAAAAGTTTACTACCTCACAAAAATGTAGATGTCATTAAATACACACCATGTTTTGTAGAGTTAACCGTTTTCGAGTTATTTCTCAAACAGGAGACATATTTCTTTCGTCTCTCTTTTGTTTACTTCTAGAAGCAAAGAGAACCAAATTCCAATTCTTTCATTTGGCGACCGGCTTTTAAAATTTGACTATCGATTTAGCCTACTGTACCCCCTTATTTCCAGTCTACTTTCAAAGAAGTAACTATCAAGTCCAATTCTGGCATTGTTCAACTTGACTAGTGTAGATAAAATACTGTTTTGTAAGGAAAGTTTGTTTGTGGAGCAGCTAGAGAAAATCGTGCGAATGGAACACATAAGGTTTTTTTTTTTTTTTTAATTTAAAGCCATGCTTTTCTTTTAAGTGCGCTTGGTGGAGAGATTCGAACCCGAACTGTCTATTGTACAAAGTTAATGTCATAACCATTACACGAGAAAGTACACTCTCCAACTCCGCTGTTTTATTGTTGTGTTCTCGAACGGAATCATCATCCAGTGGCGGACTGGTACGTTAGGAACTTATATAGTAATTTTGAAATTTGACCAGACAGACCAGAGGTCTCGTATCTCAAATTACTTGTTTAAGACACCTCCTTATTCTCTGAAAATATTTCGGTGTATTTCATTAACACTCTATATAACTTTCAGTATATATTTAATGCATGAATGTGCTTTTCTATGGTTTCTTTCCTATAAACTAGGTAGCTATGTTCCATATTTAGTCGAGTGGGGTAGTTGTAAGTTAACCAAATGTTTGCATCAAGTACATGGAAATCGATTTGAAGTCCGCCTCCCTAACAATAGGATGAGTCCATCAACTAATTACATTCCTCATTAGAGGGGCGTATCCCCCACCTGTTAATGTATTACATTTTATCCGCTCCACCGCAATTGATGGTCGGCTTTTATTTAAGCCTGCATGTTTTGGTATAGAGGATATTTAGCACTGCTGCACTGTGGAACAAACTGAGCTCTTAAAGAGGCACAGCACCTCCGTAAAACTCTCTCAGTGTTGATCACCAACCAGTCATGCGTTCCGTTCACATGACTTTCTCACT